>OZ029916.1:24008952-25208952 GCA_964023275.1 Norana najaformis | reverse complement strand
CAGTGATATTTGCGTGAGAGATTAAGGACTGACAGTATTGGTAATTGATATGCTCTGAGTAGCATTATGTGTTTCGAGGCTGGGTTATGTAATTGCTTGTTTTGTCAGAATGACTGCATTGCAGTAAACCCAGTAACCTCAAGTGTTTATTTCTGCTTAGGGCTTCTTAAGTTAATTATAATTAAGGGCAATTATTCTAGTGACAGTTTCAGTTTTTATCTTGATGAAGCCTCACTTGAAAGTAGATTCAAGTTGCCTGTTCATGTTTACTATATGTCAGAGGTCATGTGCCAAGATTTAACTTTAATCAGGATTGAAGTAAGATTGTATCTGTTTTTCTGACTAATGGTACGTTGCATTTGACCAGTTTGAATGTTTAGTTCTCATACAGATCGCTTGCACTTCCTCTCCCTGCACTTGACTGCCTTTTGGCTTCTGGAATTCATTCTTGTGCATGCCCAATACAGTTAAACAATTTTTGCACATAATAACAATGTCAACAACTAGTAATATTAAATACAATTTATTATTACTTAATAAATATATAAAATAATTATATAATAAATATTAGTGAGAATGAAAATATGAATAATGTTTTGTTCATATTTATAGGCTGGCTAGCCTCTAGTGCTGAATTTGTAATTGTAATAAAAATTTGTATAGCACCACTTCAAGAGAAACTAATCAGAAGCGCTCTCTTCACCAGCCTAAATGATGCTGAAGTTCATTAACAACAACTGCATCAGTTAGCAAACAGTACTCAGATGACTAGAAAAGTCACCAGTGGGTGGCTTCCACACCCACACAGAGCCCAACTAGTGGTTTCCTGTTCAGAGTTGATAATTGATGCCATCCATGTTCAGGGTCATAATCTGATCAGCATAGTCATTCAGCTACATGTATTAAATAAGGTACATGAACAGTTCCCATATGTAATATTGCACGAAACCATACATACCTTTTGCTAATGGAATTTTGTCTCCTCTTTGGTAGTTTGTTTGCTTGGTTTATTTAGACTGCTTCAAGGTTATGGTTTATTGACCTCAATGTGAGGGTTGACTGTCTTTGTTCTTGGATTATTTGCACTGAGGGATGAACTTGGCACAACCAACTGTAAATCTGTTCTGAACATATGGACTCAGAGGTCTTGTAGGACTTTTAGAAAATTTTGGTTACTTGAAAGGAATGAATGGATCTTTAAAACTAGATGAAACCAACAGAACATGAATTTTTACCTGGAATTTGTTATTACAAATGTGTGTGTGTATATGCATGCTTGCCTGCATAGAATCATAATTTTGGAAATTTTAAGCTGTTATTTTAATGCTAAGCATAGTGACCAGCTTATTTGTGATTGTTGTGTCAAATCGGAAGGGTTGTTCAGAAGTACCATGAGGAAGTACAAGGTCTTGTTGCTGAGAGAGAGGGAGACAGAGGAGCAGTTGTGGTGGGTGTATGTGCATGTGTGTATGTGTGTGTATTTGAGGGTATAATGGGAGGAGGTTTCCTCACGGTGCATTTTTTCTTGTGTAAGCCATGTTTTGTACTCTGTGTATGGCTCAGTAAAGGTGTTTCCAATCACAGAACCAGTATTTATTGATCATGTTTGATTGTGTTGTCCAATTTTATGAATAATTTATTGAACTGTTTTTAGCTGTTTACTTGGCTTCCTCAAACATCGATTTACGGCAAGACCTAATCATGAAATTTATTTATTGTCTTGCTTTGGTCCAGTTCAGTTGCTAATGGATGTGTTGTATTCAGCACAGTTCTCCTTGCCTTTCTCCTTTATCTTGCGTCTTTTATTGAGCTGTGGTGTGGTGTGGCTGTGTTTGGTGGTTCTGAATGAGTTATAAGTCGTGTTGCTGTCTGTTATTACTGATGGAAAATCAATTCGTTCTGTTTGCTGTGCACAGTCTAGACTTGAGGCTATATCTAAGGTCAATTGCAACTCTGCCAAATTGTTCATTCGTGGTGTATGATATAAAGACCATCATATATATAGTATCATTGTAATGTTGAAGGTGTTGTGGCATTGATGATAATAATGATAGGATCAGTGATGATGATGATGACAACGATGATGACAGTGATAGCAGTTATAATGACAGTGATGACAATGATGTTTGATATGACAAAATGATGACAGCGAAAATGATGATGGTGGGTGGTGGTGGCAGTGGCAATCACGGGGGTGTGGGTGATGACAATGAAGATGCCAGCGATATTATTAGTGGTAACCATGATTATGATGCTTTTGATGACAGTGATGTTAGCATTGATGTTGATGTTGGTGATTACAGATCCAGAGATGATGCTGATGATGAGGATGAGGATTATGATCAATGACAACAATAATGGTGATGGTGTTTACAGTTGTTTACACTTGAATGCTATTGTTCTTAAATGTTTTGTAGCTGATGAGACGAAAACCGAACGAGAACTGCCTCCACTGATGATTGGCCATGATTACAAGTGCAAGCATTTCCAGCCGACCACTTCTTACGTCCATCTCCATGGAGGCAAGCATATTTGCTTAAATTCAATACACATGGTAAATAAAATGGTTTTCTCACCTCTGCATTTCCGCTGGTATGAAATCGCTTAGTAATGATGACTGGCTTGTCGTGGTCTAATTGCTTCTGTGTAACTAAATAAGAGAAGCACCACACGTCTAACTAGTTTAAAGGGAAGGGAAGTTTTATTGGGTATGGTGCAAGGTAACAAAATCAACTTCTGAGTTGGAAATAATCAGACTTCTTTGCATGGTTTAGCTGTACATTTCTCTGTTCTAACAAGGCCTTTTGTTCATGATGTGAATGAAAGTTACATGAGTCTTGAATTGATCTGGTTTATTGACTTCTTTTTTTCTTCTGATTTTGTTCTTTTTGAAAAGACTCCTAATTTCTTGTTTCTCATTTCTGAGAAACTGCTCAAAATCCATTTATTTTAGATAGAGATAGATGATGCTGCCTATGAAAAGGGACCACTTTGTGGGTTTTGATTTATTCATACGACTACAGTCAGCAACAAATCTGAAAATAAAGGTGTATAATGTTGTATAATCGGAGTATTATGACATTTTATGTAGAATTTAGAACATTCTGTACCTGAAAGATGCAATTTTCAACAAAACACAGTTAAAGCTAAGAAAGCCCATAGGAAATCCATTGGTTGGAAGTCGTACAGCTTGCAGTGTTATGCTTGCAATGTTCCATTTTCATGAACAGTTGTGCTAGATTGATAGATGGAGGCGTTCCCTAGCGAATGCCAGTGAAAACCCAATTTTGATGGGTGACCACATTCCGAGGCCTGTATCTCAGTAAATAAAGCCCGCTTTTCATATATATATTTATATACATATATGTTCCTATACACTGTGACAGCATTTAGTTACCGTAAGTATAATAAGCTAGCTGCTTTTTCAACATGCTACCTATATAGTTTGTGTCTCTTTGTTGTTCCAAGTTAAGTAGGGCCTCTGTACACTGCTGAAGCAAGTACAGTGTATTGTGCTGTATATGTTGTTTATTGTATAATGATGTCTTCATGTCAAAGTCTACTGGGTATACATAGTTATCTAAATTATGGGGATATTGTCTGTAGATGGCCGATATTGTTTGTAGGTGGCTTGTTAAGTACAAATCAATATTAGGATAAAGAAGTGTCTTTCATTCTAGAAATATAATTAACCTGTTGTTATTATTTTTAATGATAATTAAAAATCTGTTAAATGAGAGTTTTGTTGAAATTTGGGAAACAGTAGTTATTGAGGAACTTGAAATAGGTTACATCTTAAAATAGAATGAAGTAAAAACTTACATATTATTTAGTATATGATTTAATTTACATTTAATTTAATTTAATTTTAGTATCATTTAAGTGTGAGCATGCACCCATGCACACACTTAATCGTTTGTTATATAGTAGTATAGAGGCTAGTATTATATAGATTTTCTATTATGGGTTAGTTTTCTGATTTCTTTGGACTGATTTTCTGTTATTATTTATTTATCATGTTTTTGGGTTATTGGTTTAGGTCTTAATGAATTATTGATTTCTTTTAGAGTTTGATACATGCTTAGTATCTTTGCTTGGATTGGCTTATTAATTGGTTTTATGTTGGGTTTTTTGTTAATTTGTAAGTACTTTTTATTGATTAATATATAATTTGGCTGATTCTTTACTACTGTAGTTCAAGCAATGGTATAAATTTAGATATCTATGGTGAACTGTTGATAATGTGACATTGAAGGAATTCTGTTTGATCTGGAGACGACAAATCCAGTGGCGCCATCTCAGTCTGTCATCGAAGCTTATGATGAAATCAAGATGGAAACTTCATATTACATCAACAAGTTCATTGATAATCCTGCACCATACCAGGAATCCTATCCCTCTCCTGTGAGGGAAATTGATGACAAGAAGTAATTTGAGACATTGTTTTTCATTTTTCAATTAATTCTCAAGAGACACTGACTCATGTTCTTTTAAGTTTCTGAACCCAGTCATCATCTTCCTCTTCAGCATCATAATAATTATCATCATTGTTAGCATCGTAATCATCATCATCATTATTAATATGATGACAATCATTGATAAAATACAAAAATAGAGGTAATATAGTGATTCACCCAATTAAACAACTTGTTTGGTCTATTTAGTAACTTCTGGTTTAGTTAAACCATGAAGTTCATTTAATAAACCATCTTAAGATTGATAGTTCGGCACCATAGGCCTAATATAAGTGAATATAATATAAGTTAACACAGAGGCAGAGTGACCATCTACTTTTGATCCAAAGTCAGTGTCGAGAGTGATGATGATGGCTACTGGTGACGCCATGGGAAATTTAAATGAAAGAGCTCATTAAAAAGAAAAGAAATAGTTATAACGGTTATCAGATTGGGCAAGGCAAATAAGAATGAGCCAGTAAGTTCAATTGACTGGCATCAATAATCCTTCTAGTCAACTTAATGGTTAATGCTACCGTTTAAAGTTGACTGTTGAGTGTGGAATTGTGTTGCGATACAGTTTCGTCGACTGTTTAATTAAGGCAATCATCTGAGAAGTATTCATCATATTGCGATCGGATCAGTTAGGTAGATGATCGGACGATCTGTTTGGCAAGTTTTTGAGTTTTGAACTTGGAAAAAGACAGTCAAGCAGGCACAAGTGTATGTGGCACTTCCCACTTATTGCATTAACTGATATTTGGCTTCGATGTGAGGATTTAAAAGTTTCGAGCTATTTATTCAGCAGCGAACTGCAACTACAGTTTCTGCATAAATTGAGTTCTACAAGTGGCAGTTTCGACCTGAAGTATCTACTTCTAACTCTCTACACCCAATGCAAGATATCTTCCTATTACAGACTGCTTGCACAGAGAATCAAAGAATCATTTCTTCCTAGACAAATGAGAACTAATTCAATTAGGATTATTGGACACTGATTATGTAGTATGGGATTGTTGCTGCAATACATATAGGTTTTAATCAATAATGCTGTAAACTCTGATGACTGACGTAGGGCAAATGATATTCCTAATGATGTAAATAGTTCGTTCACAGGCCAAGATAAGCCAGGGCTTCTGTAATATATACATTTATGTAATATAGACTCACTTCATTGGCTTCCTGTCAGTCAACGCATCCAGTTTAAGATTCTTATCCTTATGTGCAACTGCCTTCTAGGCTCTGCTCCGTCCTACTTAACTTCTTTTTGTATTCCAGTTTCCTCGTTGCCTGCCCATGCCTCCCTTCGCTCAGCTACCCATGGTCTCTTGATAGTCCCTCACGTTCGCACTACGACTGCTCAGTCCAGGAGCTTTGCCTTTGTTGGCCCTTCCAGCTGGAACTTCCTTCCTCTTGAGCTGCGGCTTCAGTTACTTAGTCTCTCGCCTACCCAGTCTCACAAATGCCTGAAATCCTTTTTGTTTGTTCAAGTCGGGAGTGCCACTGTTTCCTAAGTGGCGCTTTATAAATGTTCGTTTACAATTACAATTATGTTTACAATTTGCATGCCACTGTAGAATCTTCTCCATATCTGGGTCTCTGGATTGAGTACAAATTGAAGAATTGATCGGTTGAAGTACAAAAACACAGCCACAGCTATCCAATAACAGGACATCTAATATCACTGGAATGGGCTACCACTAATTCAAGTTTCTTGTCATTATCACGTATATACCATCAGTTAAGTTAATTTATTCATCACTGTTTTGAGAAAATTCTTAAAAAACAGAGCCACTATCAGGCAGAATGGGCAATGGAAAATGCTTTGTTCTTAGCTCTTGATAGATTTGTTGATGCTATTTATTCATTTTATCTGATTTCATGTTTTGATTTTACAGGTATTTTATTTTGGCACTTGACTTTGACACTTACTACCCTCAACCCCCTCAGAGGCCAAAGTGGATTGGTAGCATGGGAGATGAGATAGCCAAACTACGACAGAAGCGTCTGCCATTGCAAGATATCCAGATTCATGAACAGTTCAAGAAGTATGCTGGATACATGAGAGCCATCAAGTACAGGGTATGCAATACAGGACTCTTCTTAAAGTTATTGTGTTCATTCAGTGATTATATGTAACACGTGTGAAAGGTTAAGAATTCGTACAAAATATACTGGTTTGAACCTGTTTGTGTTTGTATGTATTTGAAGTTCAGAACATTTATACAGTGCTTTCTAGAAGCCTTTCAAGGCACTTCTTGGGAGCCTGAATAATGTTGTAGTTTATTCTTGGGCATATGATGCAATCTTTTTTGGCAGGCCCTGATATACATGCAGACTCAAACCGACAGATTCTTTTCATCCATGCTTGAATGAACTCCACCTCAGGGAAATGCAAACTAGCCAGTCCCAAGACCGGATAAAGGAGGAGGGTTTGTCAGATGACACTGACAGTAAAAAACAAAGATGATTGAAATCTGATGCCAGGGAACTTAAACCCACGAACGTGCTGGCCCGAATATCGCATGATGTTCAGACTTCCTGGTATGTGCTATTTTTTAGAATGAGAACTGACAACAGCCGAGTGCAATATCCTGTATCTAGAAATTAAATATCAATGTTTTCTGCCTTATCCTCTTGTTCCTGTCACATATGCTCTGAGCCACAGTTGATTACTACAGGTGTAATTGGTGCACTAGAAATGCTGTGTTGTATTATTGCACAATGCAGCCATTTACACATGACCCATTTATGTGTGAATCTGTTTAATTTGCGAATGTGCAAGATTCATTAACACTCAATGCAGAAATTTAATGATGATACAGGAACTTAAAGAGAATGGGGGAGAGAGACAGACAGGGAGACAGACAGAGATGGAGAGAGAGAGAGAGAGAGAGAGAGAGAGAGAGAGAGACAGGGACAGAGAGACAGAGAGAGACAGAGAGAGAGAGAGACAGAGAGAGAGAGAGAGAGAGAGAGGAACTTGCTGTGTTTCTTGACAGCATTTTTTAAAATCAATACACGCACTGCACCAACTAATATTCAGTTTTGTCATTCGTCATTATTTTAGATAGCCTATCACAACCGTGTGACCAATTACCAGTTGTGATTGTTTTATAAGTTTAAATTTATAAATTTCCTCCATAGAAAGTGTTACTCAGTTGTACAAGTGTTACAGCTTTTCCCCAGAAATTATGTGGATGTGTCGTAGTTGTGTTAATCACTGAATGTGTACTTACTGTGTACAGAATATACAGTATGGTTTGCGCATGGCTGCTCAACGTGGTCTAGTTGCAATCTTTGCTGCATTGTCACACAAGAGCCCTTCCTCACGTCTGGGTAAACACGATGAGCTCGGAATGGCAATGATTCACTATGCAGCCATCTATAATCGACCGCAGATTCTAGCGACTCTCTTTCTACAGTTGATGGACTTCAATCTTCGCAAGATCAGCACCGCCTTTGCACAGGGTAACTACTTGGCTTCAGAGTTCAAGGTTGGGATCTGCTTGTTCCAATGATTAGTTCCAGGTTCCGTTTCTAATTGGTTCAATTGGTCTCTTTATGGGCTTTATCAATTTTTGACTCCTTGTGTAATTAATTGCATTATCAGATCCTCTCTACAACCAGTATCTGGTTTTGTTTATTGGTTATGCCATACCAGTTTAGGTTTTTTTGATCATTTGCAAGGTGCAATTATTCTGTTTACCATTATTTTTTTGATCTACATTAATCTTGTAATTGTTTGCAGTTTTTATGAACTGCTTCAGCTTATGTGAACAATATTCCCAACTTTAGGTTCCACTGGTACTGGGAAGTATTTGCTGTTTCTGGTTCTGCTGTTGTATTTACAAGTTTAGCCAACATATTGTGTTCATAAGTACCTGCATTTATAGGCTCTTCTTTATTTTTTGCAATGTCATGTCATTGAAATGCTGATTTCAGTTTCAGGCCCTTCATATGTAGACTGATACATGAATCATTGCTTAATTGATCTGCATCTAGCTTAAAGCTGCTAATGATCTAGTAGTAGTACATTGTTCTTGGCTAATGTTAAAGAGCTAACTGGCAACTGACAAATTTCATCTGCTTATGTTGTTTATATTATGTAAGGTTGACATATTACTAGAAAGCAGTTGATCTGCTTACTGTCTGTTCTTGTCTTGCAGTTGCTACTGTGTATCCAAAACGTCATCTATTTATGACTGCTATTCAGATCAGTTAATTAGTTTATTTGAAACAAATATTTGTGCTAATAAATACGGGTAATTACATGTAACAGTAATGCAACAAATATTGTTCCAAAGACCAGAGGAAATATTTTGGTGGGTGACAAATGGGTGTAGATGAAATTATGCGTCTGCGTATGTGTGGATGTGCTTTTTGATATCTCGTGCTGTTTTTAATGCTAATAAAGCTGGAATCACAATTGATGAGATGGAACTCGAAGGTAACGACGAGATTTCTAAGCAAGTGCACGGAATAGTATCAGAAAGCTAGAGCTCTGCATTTGCTTTGTTTTGTGTGTTTCTTACTTTTTTACTAAGTTGATTTTTCAGGACTTGGCACAATTGTCTAGAGATGATACCATTTTGGTTTGCCTGTCTTCATTCTCTGTATGTTATTTGAACTATTTTCTGAAGCATAATTCTCATGTTGTTTTTCCAGCTGCAAACAATGTAGGATATGTTTAATGCAGAAAGGACCTTCTTCTAAACAAGCCTAGATTTTTTATTCTAGACGTACGCTTAAGTGGTTATGAAATATCCCTCTGACCTCAGAAATTTCTGAGACCTTATGACTGTGCTAAATGGTACCTATTGGGTAGCATGTTGATCTGTAGTCCAGAAATTATATGTTGATTCCTGTAACTCTACATGATGACTTTTGACAAGGTGTTTTTGACATTTGCCTTTGCCAAATAGCTAATCCTATGATGCAGTGGCCTCTTTGTCCAGGACTTTGGGATTCGTCACTTGCCGACTTAAATGAGTGCTCTCTCCCAATATGTCAATATGTCCCAATATACCAGCGCACATCCCGGTCATGGCTTAAATCAGAGATTTGAATCTTGGGCTAGCATGGTCCATTTTATTTTCTGACCATAAGTTTAAAATGTTATAAATGTTTTGCTCTAGAGCGTTTGTGAAGAAAGATATGAAGAGAGTTTGTGCATCAAGAATTTGAAGTTCTTTTAGATACTAAAATGTTGGATTTGTTTCCAACAGATTAGAAGAGATTCCTGTATAGATACCTTGTAGTCCAAGTATTCTTATTCACTGTCTACTTACTGTCTGTTGTCGCTCTGACTGATTTTTATACATATTTCCAAAAGGCTTTTTTGCACATAAGCTATTTTTAAAATTATTTTTGGTTTTGCTTCAAAGTCAAACTGCACCATTCTGCATTCTGCACCATTTTATCTTATTCAAGTGGGACACCATGATGTATTGATTTCAAGGAGGATGTTATTAATCGTGCCTTTATTCTGATCCAGTCTAATCTAATAACTTCTATAGTGCCATTATCGTAATGCATAAAGCATTAATTGATGGTCGCTTCTAGTGAACTTGTAGTCAAAAATCATAATCCGCCATAGAAGGCCAGTTGAAATGGTATTGAAATTTTACTGCAGGAGGATGCCGAAGTTCATCCTGGTCATGGCTTATTTCAGAGATTTGAATCTTGGACTAGCTTGGTCCGTGCATGGGGGCCTTAAATGTCGTAGCACCCATTCAAAAGGGCAGCAGTGGTGAAGGATCCGACCGGATTAAGTCACTGAAAATGTGCAGGGTCGAGGCCTTATGGTCGCTATGGAAAAACGAGTACATTTACATTTAACAAGGTCATTATGGAAGGCCTAGTTGAATTGGTACATACTTGAGGCATACTTGCAATAGAAATGTTGATGTAATTGTAAAACTCTGGATTTACATTTATGATTACGATTTGCATCAGAATTCCCACATCACATTTCTATTGCAATGATGTATGCTTTAAAGGTGGGATGGATTGGTGTAATTTGATAGCTATATCTCATTTTGTTCTAGTACCTAGGGCAATGCAACATTAGTAAGTAGGTAATCTTTATTCACACAAGACAAATGTCCACACTTTGCAAACAACAATGCATACAACAAAACGGTTAAAAAGGACACGAAATGACCGTAAAAAATGATGCACTATGTAGTGTACAAAATCTAACTTCTTGAGAAAACTAGAAGCGTTTAGGCCTATATTTGGAGCAATCATAGGTACTAGGGTATACAACAATTATTTAATTTAGTTTATATTAGGCACACGTTTCTTTCTATGGATTTTTTATTCTTAGGGCCTACACCTTTGCACCTTGCTGCTCGATGTGGTGCCCTTGATGTTGTTTCCTGTCTTCTGGCCTGCGGTGCCAGTATGCTGCTTGTGGATAAGGAGGGATGGGCACCAATTCATCATGCTTCTTTCTACAACCATCCAAGGATTGTTATTCTGATGGTGCATAAGAACGCGGCAATGCTGGAACTGCAAACAAAAAACGAGTGAATATGTTATATTTGTCAAACTGTCACAAGAGATATGAGTACATTTATATTCCTAGTCATAATCGTTCTATCTAGTGAGCTTGAAGTAATTCTGCCTATCAAAAGATTCTGATTCTACAATTCTGTTTTGTGATTTGGCTGTGTTAGCTGTCTTAATGTGTTTTTCCTGTCTTCTGCATTTGACACCATTAGTGCTGATATAGAATGTGATCACTCTGTTACTGTGACAGCATTAGCCCTTCATCTCAGTCCGACCTTTCAGCTGTATGTTGCATCTTTAGCCTTTCTGTAGAATGTGATTTGTCTGCTGCAGGCTTGGCATTAAATGGTTTTTGGCAATCTTAGTATTTCAATATCCAACTTAAGATGCATATTTTCAGATCTGTTAAATAGCCTAGTTCAAGTGCCTTTGTAGGGTAAGGAGTTGTTTAAATATTCAGAAAGTATAAATGTTCAAAAACATATATACATACATGCATGCATATATACAACATGCATGCATGAAGGCATACATGCATAAATACATACTGAGTGTGATTTTCTGACCATGATTTGGCTTTCGACAAGACTTATTCTGGAGCTTAGCATGCCCACTGACTTTGCTTATCAGCAACCTTTTAACAGCGACTTGAGCATTATTGTAGTGGTGATATAGAAGTTCACAGATTATTATTATTACTACTATTATTGCTTAAAAGTCCTTAAATATTTCATGGTATTTTCACTAACAGTATGCTTCAATTTCCAGGCAGAAGTCAACACCGCTGTTACTAGCTGCAAGCTCTGGTGCTGTTTCTGTTGTGAAAAGCCTCTTAGACATTGGCGCATACGTCCTGCGTCATGATGAAAATGGCAACAACGCAGTACATTTGGCTGCTCTCCGATTCCACACAAATATTCTTGAATTCTTCATTGAATGGAATCATGCGGAAGTTGATGTTTGGCAGATATTAATTGGTATTCAAACACTGTCATTTCTGCTAATATACATAATTCTTGTATTTAGCTATAATGCTGATTGGGTTGAAGCTTTTCGTGCCTCTGTTACTCAGTTTATTGCTCCTGCTCTTCCTCCCTTACTCCTTACCCCTTTTCTTATCATCATACAGTTGCTGTAGATATATCCTTTGTTCAAAACATCATCTTTTGCTAAAACATTACACTGTAATATCAAAGCAGTATCTGGTTTCAAATGCTGACCAGTGATCAGGACAAGAGTTTCAAAACATTTTTCCTCAGAGTTTCTCCAGCTGCTTGTTTTGGTTTATGATATTGGACAAGCAAATACTTTAATTGATATAATTTGTTAATACATGTTTTTTATTGATGGCCTTAAATGGCCTTAAAATTTTGTTCATGTTATAATTTGTAGGAATGTTAAAGCATGAAAATGTGGACAGGAAGTTGTCTGCTGCTAAATGTCTTCAGTCTCTGACATCAAAGGATTCCAGCTACTACATGAACATACTTCATGCGGGTAGACTGATGCAGAGTTTCCAATTAAGATTAATATTATTGTTTTTCTAACTGCTGTCATCACGTTTTGATTTATATTGCATTGTTTTTTCTTGCTATAATTCTTGCAAGCACTTTGGTATACAAATCTTTGGGATTCTGCTCAAGAAGAGCTGAAGAGTGAGAAATGAGCACCTGCCCTACATTCCACTAGGGATATGAGAGCTTTACAAAGATCAAGTTATGCTGTTTATTCTACCCACTGAGAGGCATTTATGTAAGTGCTACTCATATTTTAAGTTACTTTACACCACATTATATTATTTATATTATTTTTTTTATAAAGGTGGAGTTCCAGTACTTGCCGACCTTCTGAAAATTGAGAACACCAATTTACACCTGGTGACAACACATGTCCTCTGCAACATCTCCTGCTATCCGCCTGTCTGCCAGGCGCTGACCAAAGCCAATGCCACGCCCATTCTTGCCCACCTCCTCCACTCCCCGAACATTGATGTCCAGTCACAGCTGGCCATCATCCTGTCCGACCTCGGCCAAATTTCTGGGAATCAGAAAGCAATTGCAGCTGAGGGAGCAATTCTGGCACTCATCAAGATGTTTGACTGTAACTATGAGGGGATTCTTGTCAACGCCGTCAATGCCCTGCGTGTGCTGTGCAACGGAAATGTTGCCAATCAGGTGGAAGCTGGCAAAGGAGGAGCCATACCTCCACTGGTGGAATTCCTTTCAGTCTCATCTGGTATGATTTTTTCTTTAGTTTTACATCAATTTTTATTAAATATATTTTATTATGTTTTTTGTTCTTTTAGGTGGCTTTTAAATTATTTTATATTGCATTCTTTTTTTCTTGTGGGCTCTGTTCTAGTTTAAGGTCCCTACAACTAGTGCTAAGAACTGATTATGAGGTTTTTAAGGTAAATTGTTTCAATTGAATTCTTGTCATTTTCTTTGCTGTTGTCAGATTTATAAATGCAAAATGTTAAAGCTTTTATCACTAGTTAGTTTAAAAAGAAATTATATTTTACCCTAATCTGAAAACATTGAGCAGTACTTTGCTCTAAACATTTGCAAGGCAATTTGCAGTCAGTTTGAAGACAGTCCACTCGAAATCAGTTTATCGGTGTTGGGAAACCTGCCAGCAGGAGATAGTATGATCTGGAAAAGATTCTAAATGGAGTTGGTTGTTGCAGATGTGCTTCAGGCAGGTGCTGCAGCTGCCATTGCTGCCTTGACGTTCGGCAACAAGGAGAATCAGGATGCCGTTGTAAAAGAAGGAATGCGTGATGATGGTGCTGTCAAGTGAGCATCAGATTGGATATTTTACTGAGCACATGATTGTGAATTACATCTTGATTATGTGGAATAATTCTGCTCTGTTTTATTGTAAATTTAGCACTCAGTTTTTCTGTGAGTGATGAAAAAGGCACGTGACAAATGATCTACCTGTATTACTGTGCCTTACGCTTTCTTTATTTTAATTAGTTTGGTATATTTTATAGTATAAATGCCTTCATGTACATTCTAAAGTGTCTGATACAAACATTGGAGAACGGAATGTTTATTAAGACAAGAGTTAAATTATTGTGGCTCTGTGTACCACTCTGAGTTTTAATGTGGTTGATATGGAAATATGAAGTAGTTAAGTGCGAGTGGTTTTCATTGAAGATTAAAGGCTTAAAGTTTTACTGGGCATCTATATTGCACCTTTACCTGTCTTCTCTACGAAGTGCCTTAATGGCTATTTGTCATAAAATGTGACTTAAGATCAACTGCCAAATGTTTAAATCAGTGTGATAAAATTTTGATCAGCATTCGTGTTGCACCTTTTCCTGGCTTCTCTGAAGCAGTGCATTAGGTACTGTTTATCAGAAAAGGCAGCTTTTAAGATCAACTGCCAATGTTTGTTTGTGTATTGGAATCTATTAAATTAGATTGTGTCTAGCATAAAAGTATGATTGTATAGTGGGAGATACTGGTATTGATTTATTTTTTATATAAGCATTCATTTTAGTCAAGGCATACCATACATACATGCAGCTAACCTCTCAGGGTTAGCTGCATGTATGTATCTTGATATTTGTACAGTGCCTTTCATGGTACCTTTCCAAAGTTGCACTGTAATATAAGCTGAAGTTGTACCTTGGAACATATCAGTTTGAACCTTTCTGTCAGCTGAGACATTGTCATTAGTTCACCTGTCACTGGTTAGCAAGCAGTGCTGTCTATGCATGAAAATAAATAAAATAAATAAATCTTGTTTCTGATTACCAGTTTTGTTATTTGTAGATGTCTTGTCCGCCTCATCAAAGGTCATAACATTAATGTACAGATTAATTCTGCCCTGGCTGTGCAAGCTTTGACCAATCAGAATGAAGCATGTCAGGCAATTTTTCTCAAATTCGACACACCAAAGGCCCTCATCCGACTTCTGAAGGTTTCTTCATATGCTTCATGTTCTTGCTAGCTTCTTTTATTTGCTAAAAATGATTTTCTGTATAATTCTTCAATTTAAAATTCTTGAACAGGTAGTTTTGAAGCTTGTGCAAACTCATTTATTTTCAAACTTGTTGTTCATGTCTTGTCTGCTGCTTTTGTGGATCATTCACTTCTTTTGCATCACCTCAGCATTGATTTTGGATTTGCTGGTCCTGCATTCAGCTGGTTTTCTACATATCTCAGTCCACAAACACGGTCAGCAACTTAAGAGTCAGTTGTTCATCTGATGCTTTGCTAATGTGTGGTGTCCCACAGGGTTCAGTATTTGACCATTTTTGCTCACAATGTGCATCACACCACTAGGAATGCCACTTGGCAATCATTCACTGGGATATTATTTTCATGCAGATGAATCTCAAATTTATATTTCTTTTGACAGCTTGTCTTGTCATACATCTGTGCAGTTGTTTATCCACAGCCTTTAACGAGAATGCAGTCTTGGATGGCAGCTGATAAACTCCTGCTCAACCCATCAAAAACTGAATTTCACTCTTTAACTAGATCATCTCATTGCCTTTCTCTGGTTATACGTACAACTAGAACTGTTCTTGGTGAACGAGTTTTCAATTGCTGGAACTAAATTTTGGAACTCTTTCCCTGTATCTGTTCATTTTGCTCAGTCACTTGTGTCATTTCGTTTTTCAAACTCCTTACCATAAACAGCTTGTTTCTTTATTTCGTTGTACTGAAATTCTGTACACCGTCCTGATTGTGGTTTGATTTTGGTCCACCATCGGTTGATCCACCATAAACTGTTTCTTTATTTCGTTGTACTGACCTTCTGTTCACTGTCCTGATTGTGGGTTGATTTTGGTGCACCATCGGTTGATGCCTTGTGCATAAGATACTGGCTCTATAGAAGTTACTGATGATGATTAGGGAAAATATTTGGAACTGTAGTACAGTGATATTTACAGCTCAGACGAAAAGGTATGAAATTAAGGCTGAAAGTGAAGTAAAGATCTTTGTGTTTTGCCCTTGAAATATTTCTAATAAACTACCAATGACAACTGGTTGAGCACTTGTTTTGTAATGTGGAGAGCGTGGGTTCAAACATCCTATGATTAGCATACTTGAAGAAGTCATTAACATCTAAAGTTTGGTTACCACTAGTTTCAATGTAAACAAACTCTGCCATTACCGATACTTCATATGTCCGGTACAGCTCTTCGTATTTCATATACCACTTACACACACCTCAAGATACTGATGATGCACAATCATGCTTTCCAGTTTGAATGAATGAATGAATGAATATTAAGAGATTAACGTGCCGGACATGAAAAAGAATTTGAATCAGAGGCACGGTCAGTCGCTCAGGGGGAGTTAGGCAGTAGCAAAAGAGGGAAAACTAGGTGATAGGTGAGTTGGCAAAATAGAAGGTTTTAAGTTGCCGCTTGAAGCATGAGACTGATAGAGTGGAACGGATAGAGAAAGGAATGTTGTTCAAAATCACGGGCGAGGCGAACAGAAAGCACGTTCCCCAGTAACTTTGCCCAAATAAGGTTGTCGCATCTTCAGAGGGTCACTAGATCGTGTGCTATGAACAGGAAAATGAAATTCAATTAAAGATCGGAGATAGGCAGGTTGCTGGATATGGAGAAGTTGGTAGGTGATTGTAGCTATTTTAAAATCAATGTGTCTTGAAACTGGGAGCCAGTGAAGTTGTGAGAGAATGCCAGCAGTTGAAAGGTTGCAGTTAGGATGGGCAAGGCGTGCTGCCAAGTTCTGTACCCGCGGTAATTTTCTGTTTGTCCAGTTTTAAGTCTTGCTTGTGATCTATGCAGATGTTTTCCTTGGAGGTCAAGGAGCAGGCAGCGGTCAGTCTGTGGTCACTAGCTGGACAGACCAACACAAGACAGCGCTTCATCTCAGAAATCATCGGCATTCCCATGCTGATTGAAATGCTACTTAGGGATTCAGAAAAACTTCAGTATGTTGGTAAGTATAAATGAATAAATGCACATAACCACATTAAGTTTTTAATGTAGTTAGCAACTTAATGTCAGTGAATATTTGCATGTATAACTTTAAGTTTTTTCACGTGGGTTATTATCAGTAAGTGTTAGTAATTTAGTAAGTATCACAATAAATTTTGTTATGTAAGTTACTATTGGTGTGTATTAGTAGTGAATACCACTGAATATTAGTAGGCCTATGTAGGACATAACAAGTTTTGTTATATCAGCTAGTGTCGGTGAGTGCCAGTGTAAATATGTATCAGATAACATTAAGTATCAAATACGTTGATTAGTATTTAAAGGTGAGACCAGGGGAAAAGATGGAGTTTCCACCTTTTGTCATTTTAAGTACCTCACAAAAATCCCGCTTGTGCTAGCCTAAGTGGTGTTAAAGTTCATGAAGAAAAAAGAATCAGTGTTTTTCTTTGGGGCACTATCTCTGACAGGATGCATGGCATTGATGGCTCTGGGTAAGGAAGACATGGAGAGACAAAATGACATCGTAGAACACGGAGCAATTCCACCTCTTGTACGACTTCTACGATTGTCAAAGACCACCTTGCTTGTGATGATCACAGTCATCAAGGCACTTGCAACACTATCGATTGGTGAGTAGTTGTATCTTGTATGTATTTAAGGCAATGACTTCTTTTTAATTTAATTTCATAATAGTCTAGTGGTTAACTATGGTAACTAATGGTGCCACGACAAATTAAATTCCAACAAGGACCATTCTGAAAAGAACTAACACTATGGATGTTAAAGTTAGTTGAGAAGGATTAGTCGACAGAGGTGAACAATTTGTCAGAGTCGACTGATGGATTGGATATAATTTAAAACTCAGCCATTGAGTGATGTGGGGAATTGTATTATGATATAGTTTTGAAGGAGATGTTTGTAAGTCATCAAGATTCTAATGTGTGTGTAAACCAGTCTAGTGACTGGACAGTCATACTCGTGATAATATTGGATACTGTATCTTGGAAGCTACCTGTAGGTCAGTGAATATCTTCCAAAGTTCTGTTTCGAACAATCAACTTGGCAACTGGCTGTATTTGAGTTTTTATGACATCTGAGCTGACCAAACCATGAATGTGACAAAAGAATTCTTCTTTGGGACTTATCGTAACTAATGCAAGAAACCCTCTCATGACAGAGCCTAGTATAGGGGATCTACAAACTGCCTCAGATAAGAAAGTTAAAGTAATAATATGTTTAATTAATAGGTGCTGAATAGGTAATTAAGGCTAGTATTTATGTATCTAATTTTGATTATTAATAAAATTGTTTTAATTCTTCAGATTCTTTCTAAACACTGATGTCATTGGAAATACTTGATGTAAATTGAACATTCACTGCCATTTTAGGTGATGGCTTGGCATAATGCTAAGCGGCACTCAACTGAAACCCTACTCACTTCCCTCTGCAACAGGCTTGTTTCTACCATCTCTCATCAACAGGTTTCTTACCTCTGCCTTCTTGATCTTTCAGCAGCATTTGATACCATTGATGACAACATCCTACTCCAAAGACTTTCCACCTGGTTTGGTTTTACTGACACTGCCTCCTCTGGATATAATCCCATCTCTCCTCCTGCTTTTTCTGTGTTAATCGGAAGCTGGATCCCAATCATGCCTTCTCACTTGTGGAGTTCCACAAAGCTTTGTTCTTGGACCTCTTCTGTTTATCCTTTACATTTCACCATCATTTGCTCATTAAAGCATCCTCCTGACTCTTAATTTGATCTTGACCTGGAACCGAATCTGAATCCACCTGCCTATCGATTTTATTTTGACTCAGCGCCTGTGAATAAGATGGTTCCCGTGACTTACCTTTGTTTGAGTGCTGTAGAAATCTTAAGTTTACGATTTTACATACGTTGCATTTTTACATTTAAGGGTTGGCTTATCGCAACAATAAATTGAGCCAGGACAGAATGGCTGAGGAGAATGCAATCAGCCTACTTGTCCAGATGCTTTCAGATCCTCTGTCGCAGGAGATTCAAGTAGAAGCTGCCTATTCGCTTGGTTGCCTTGTTCTTGGGAACAGTGACAGTCAGGAGCGGTTGAGGATGGAGGCTATGTTTAGTTTTGACTTACTTCTACAGCTGCTAAATTTACCAAATGAGGTGATTTAAACAGATATTTATGGAATATGGATTATTGTTAAGTAATATCCTTTTAAAAGTGCAAAAGTCTTTTTAAACAGTGAACCTTTAAAGGTAAATAGAAGGAACTGGCATTCATCAACAATCAAGCGAGCCAAGCATCCGTGAGGGCTAGCCCGTATAAAAACAACTTTCTTCTTAGATAATTTATGTAAATTTTTGTTCTTTTTGGATCATGTTAATTTCATGTATATGAATGTGTCAGTGGTAGATAGTGAGTAATCAAAACATTAGTATAAGTTTCAATAGTCAGTGCTGCCCCAGAGCACATCAGAGAGAGCTCTGCATCCCTAACCAGCCTGGTCAATGATCATTGCATTCAGCGGCCTGCAAGAACTTACTGGTCCCATGCTCCCTTACGACGATGCAGGCACACCATGCTTTCACGTGCATTGGACTGTTCATATGGAACAGTCTTCCATTAGATATACATACAGTTCTGACGCAGACAGCACCAGAAGCATTTGCAACCTGTCTTTAGTCATACCAATTTAAATCTCTTAGACAGCCATGTTTAGCACCCCTGAGAGGTTCTTGAAAGGCGCTATATAAATGACCAGATACATAATAAAAATCATACGTATAAGAATATCACCTTTGGCTGTACTGTGCATTTGGCAGCAATAAAAATAACGTTATTTGCTTGTTTACTTGAAGGATATCCGGCTGAGAGCAGGGTATGCATTAGCAATTTTTGGGTTCAACAACACTGCTCAGCAGATGGCAATTCGAGAGGCCGGAGGTCTCCCCCTAGAATGCCTCGAGGAATTCCTCCAATCAGGCAACGAGTTCCAGAGAGCTACTGCTGCCTTTCAGGTGACATTTTAACAATCCTTGCCTGTAGTAGAATCTCTTGGACTTTTCTAAGATTTATATCTGGTTATTTTAAGTAAAATCTTGTAATTTTTGAATGCCACAAAAATGTCTAATATTCATTTACTTTACCAAAATCAAGATCACAAAAGGAAGTTCTATTAGCTTGTGTTCCATACCCAGAAAGCTAGCCTTAGTGTGTTATCACAGACCTCATTGCCGTCGTTTTCATTTCTAAGGTAACTGGTATAAAACTGCTGAAAAACTTTGATTTGATCTATAAGATATAAGACCTATGCAAAACTTTTGCATAGGTCTTATAAGGCTCTACAGAAACATGGCTTCCACTACCTTACATTACATTACACATAGGTAGACTACACATAGGTAGTCTAATCACAGTTTAGGGTTGATGTAGAATTTTATCCATAGTTAGTGGATAGATTACAATGTCTACGTGCCTTACATACAAGTATATGTAATGAGTAGCTGCCATAAGGAAAGTCCTTCAACCCCACAACAACACTCCTGAGGGGTTTGTGAAGAGGTGTGTGACCAAGCATGTTACCTTTACTCTAACATTGTGTTATGAAAATTTGCTTCACTAAACATTCTGTGCTAGGTTGACTGATTCACAGCTGAGATCTGTATCTAGGCTAAAGAAACCTGTTTGTTCCAGAATCTCAGTTGCTATAGATTTTCTGTCTCTGAACAGATTTCTTAAAGCACCCGTTGACCGATGCATTGTGTGTTGTAAATGCTTAGATGAAAACATTTACTGTATAAGATTACGTGAAGATACGTTGACATGGGCTGTTTGTTGGTAGGTTGTGGTTTTGGCTCGAGTAATTGTTGACGCTGATCCTGTTGCACTGACTGCACACGGTATAACTAGTCTGATTGAAATTCTCAACTCCTCAAACGAAGATGCAGTTATTGTAGCAGGTATGCAGCCAGCTTTACGGCCAATTTCGTTGGTGATGAAGCAGTAGTGGTTTGGTGTTAATTGATGTTGGTTTAAGATGTTGTTCACAGTTTATGCTAATTTTGTATTTTTAGCAGTTTTGTTTCTGTTTTTTGCTAAACCTGCATTGTTATCACTAGGAAGCTCAGCAGCTTACAGTATGTAATTAGCTGTCATTTTATGGCAAGATTTATGTATGGCGCCCGTGTTGCAGAAGCCACTCAACAGTTTGGTTAACGGCATTGAAGTGTTCAGGTGAACTGGGTACATGTGCAATGCAGCAGATGTTTCTAAGATATGTTGGAGTGGTGTTAAAATATTACTGACTTGAAGATTGGAAAACAAAAGTTGTTTCTGCAGGTTGTGTCCATTTATTCTCAGAAAATCTGTAGTTGTTTCTGCCAACTAGACATGTAGTTTGTATATATCTAGATACTTGTTGTATCACCTTTCAAGTACTTCTCAAAAGCACTTTGCTGATTAGCACAAGTGGTGTTAAAGTTAATTAAGAATGAATAATGGTTAAGATGTAGTGCACCATTAATTGTCAAGCCATTCAAATGAGTGGAAAGAAATGCTCTGTTGATAGACTGAAAATCTGAGAACTATAGCTGGTAGAACTCTTATTTTTTTATTTCTATAGAGCCATTATCTAATGATGAGGCAATCATTTAAGGGTGTTATGCAACTTTATACTAGAACTTGCATGAGGTCCCTTCATAGTAACCTTCTCAGGGGAGGTCCAAACACAAAAATTTGCCCTTATCTTATCATGCCTTGCCTTGTCTCATACTGCCTTGCCTAACTTCACTGCTTTATCCGATTGTTACAGCAAGTTTCATATCAAGCCTTTGCCACACGAGAGCTGGGGTTCCTGATGCTATGGTAACCGTTGGTGCAATCCAGTTGCTAACAAGGCATCTGTTCTCCACGAATGAGCAAGTACGATTTTCATGCGCTGTGGCACTTGGGTATCTTACATACAACCGAACAGCGAGTAGGTACCTGCTGTCAGCTTGCCGGAATCGACCAGGTCTCTACGATCGACTGATAGCAAGCATTGGGAAAAACCCAAAAATTAACTCCGATTTTGTGGAGGATTTTCAAAGAGCAAGAATCATTGGTCTGCCATGTCTGAGGTATGTGATAGTCGACACTTGATATTTTACCTCTTAATAGTTTTCAGCTATTTTTAATTTACCAAGGGTAAAACTGTAAATGCAGTGCACTTGTTTACGTGCCTGCTATAGAAACTTCTCAGAAGCATGGTTCTGAGAACAAAGGATCAATCAGCTGAGGCACAGTCTCTAATGACTAAACTGCACCACAACAACCAAAGACAGGACACCTTTCTGACATCCCAGCTTGCTTCAAACAATAACAGATGGCTGGCTGAGTGTGCATCAGGTGGCATGGTATTCCATGGCCAGTCAGCTGGTGATTGCCATCCAAGTACCTTACCTTGTATCAGGATAAGGTGAGGCAAAATATCAATGCTCATTTACTGTTGTTATCATAAAAGACAATCACCAGCAACTGATGGTGGTTGCTTTGGAGTGAATCCACAATCAATAATCATAATTCATTACACAGAGCCAGTTGCAATTCAAGAGCCTAGAGAGACCAGACTGATGGCTACTGTAGGTTGCAGGCAGAGCTTCAAATCTGGATATAATGGCAGTGATCATGGGGTTGAAGAATCTTTCAGCTGAAGATCCATGGGACAATGTCAGCAATCTAAGTAGCTGCTGAAAAATTAAATATCAGTTTCAAACATGGAATTCAAGCTATGAGCATGTGTAAATGTAAACGTAATTCTCCAAAATTTCTCAGCACCACACAGAAACTGTGTCAGGGAGGCCAGCTTATTCACTGGTGCAATATCAAATCAAGTCCACAAGAGCCAGGTTGTGTGGTCAGTTTCGATGTCAGGTCAGAGTCCCAGGGATGGGGGTCAAGCCAGGGAGACAGCATGATGCTACAGTGGAAATCGTTGGTGATGGTGGTTATGGAATGATGCAGGAGCGGAAGCAGGATAGGATAGCCTGAAATGTTCAGTTTTCAGTCTTGAGTGTACAGTTGCAGGAGAGAGGGGTGCTGTAGTAAGACTGTTGTTTTCCAACTGGCTACTGTCTGTTACAATTGCCATTGGCAGTACAAGTCAAACTGAAGTGGTAGAAAGTTTCCTACGTTTTATGTTTATATATCTCCTTTAATCAACGTACAAGAAGTTGGATTTGCCATGGTGTTTTCCTTTAAAATATCGGATTGTGGCATGGGCCTATAATTCAAGATCTCTTGAAATCCACTGGAAACATTTTTTGACTATGAATGAACAGATGTTATTTATGCACTGTGGTACTTGCATTAGTAACTGAAATATCCCACAAAACTTAGCTTTATTTTCTTGATTGCTATTTGTAATTTTGTATGTTATTACATAATTTTACCTTGGGAATACAGAAATATGTATATATTAGACATTTGTATTGTTGGACTTGTAGCTTATGGGTTAATTTAGAAAACTTTGTTTTTCAATTTCTGTCTTTCATTGCATTTATAGTCTGGAAATCTATGGAGGAAGAACAAAGCATGGTAATATCTACATTCTTTGCATGAAAATTTTGCTACAACAATAAACATCTAGTTTTTAACTGGCTGATAAATAATTTTTAACAATAACCCATGTAAACAGAATTTAGGATATTGCAAATCATCATTCAACTTTATCAGTAAGTTTCAGTTCTTTGTTTCCAGCAATCAAACATCTGTTTCTCTTTGGTTAACAATAAATTGCACACAATGCTTTAGTTGTCAGTTACAGATAGCGTTGTGAGAGGATTGATGCCTTTTGCACTATGATAATGGCTCTATAGCAGTTTCCAGATTAGATTAGTTTAATACCTGATGATCTTTCCCTTTGACTTGTGGACAAAATTCCAGGAAGCTGCAAGTCTGATATAAAAACTGTGGGCTACCCAGTAATAAAGCTGTGACTGTTTGGTACTCATTCGTGGCTTGATTCTAGAACCGAGTGGAATTTGTGTTTGGAAACAATGCAGGAAGATATCTGTGCTGGAAAATAGCCCTCTGTTTTTGAAACAGGATACCTACTAGTGGTCATGTTATTGTTAAAATTCTTTCATAGCCAGACTCGATGGCCAAAATAGTTTAGAGATAAAGAGGTGTGCACAATGCAAATACAAGACAACAAAGTCTGATTTTTTATTTTTTGTTCTGTCAGCGTATATACCTTTGGTGCCATAATGCACTGTGTATTAGCATATGCTCCAGATTGAAACTATGTTAGATGAATAATTGCATTAATGTGATTATATTACAGGTAAGAGACCCTCAACATCCCTTATTGGCCGTTCATCTCCATCTACAGTAACTAGTGAAGCTGGTTCCCTGTTTGATCGACTCTCTCGTTTGGCCTCGGCGAATACCAGGCTCACGCCAAGACCCAAATCTACTGGGGCTGCAGTTCGTTTTAGGAGACCGTTGCCAACTCAGATCACTGTAGACAACTTACGATTGAGAAAATCTAGCAGTGCTTTGGTCAGAGAAGCAACACCTGTGACTGATGACTCAAAAGCGTTCAAATCGCGGCTTAGTGCTTGGGAGTCGCCATAGGTTGGATGGCTGTAAAGTGCATGGGCTAGAGGATTTGAATGACCCATGCAGGGATAGCCTGGAACTTCTTTATATAGTGTGGACACTTTTACGTGCTTATGGTTTACCCGTGACACGAAGTAGCATCACGTGCCCCAACTATTAACACACTGTGTTAGTTAATGCACTACACAAAGAACTACATTGTGTATCTAAACAGCGGAAATAGGTTTAATTAGATCACATGACTATGCTGTGTAAGGCTTAGTTCCTTTTCCTTTTCATCGCCATTTGATAAGACATATCATGCATAGCTGTGCTACAAATATTTAGGTATTTTTAGTATGTCTTATTTTTTAACGGCATAGTCAAGTGTCATTCATACACTGCTACGATAGATCGGTTTCACAGTGGCTAAAAGAAGCCAAAATTTCTAGACATCTTCGTATGGCAGGGTCAGTTCTATGAAGCTGGGTGAAAAATGAAACAAAGCACCTTGAATTTGTGAAGAATGTAGTTTTGGAAGTTGGATTGGAGAGAACGCATGCACCATTTATGTGGAAACAGAATTTATCCAAGAGAAAGCATATTGCTGCTGCCATCTGCCGAATGCTTGTACAATGACTCCGCTGATGTTAGGCTTATGGAATGTACCAAATTTTAAAAAAGCCAAATGACCAATTTTACAACGAAAAATAGAGCTAAGAGCGAGAAACGGAAGAAACTAAAATACTTGTTATAACTCCATCTGAACTAGGTGAACTTAACTTCAATTAAGGTGTGACTCTTGTAATATAGACTCTGGATTCTGTTGTACATGTTCTAGTTTCACCACTTCAAGAAATCCCGCCCTATTCCATACAGTCCACTGCCTTTCCATTCCTCTCGGCTTAAACACTACCCACCCTAACAGCTCCTTCCCCCTACTCTCTCTGGTCTTGTGGCAACCGGACTTGGTTCTTGACAGGGTATCTTTGGACAACCCTGCTGACTTGATGCAGCGCTCATGAATAAGCTGGTGCCCAGCGCTTAGCTTTTACGAAGCGCATTAAAAATTGGGGAGATTAAGATTCTAAACAATGTCTGTACTAATCAGTTTTCAAAACATTCTTTTTATTTTGAAAGTTAAATTTAAATTTATTAAATTTTATTTAACGAGGTTATCAGGTTTCAGATCACAAACTACTTGTGAAATGTGTTAACTTTTGTTAGCACGGTTCGCGTACGGGCACCTTAAATGCTGTGGCGGCTCCAGGCTTGCTTCCGTGGGGCAAGAGCATTTCCAGAGGGGCGCCACATTCTGGCAGTCCACCACGCACGGGTCTGGTCTGAGGGGTGCCGGGCATATAACCAAGAGAGGCGCCTATAGTTAAATCCGCCACTGCCGTGGCACCCATTCAAACGGGCAGGGGTGGTGAAGGATCTCGCCGGATAAATTCATTTAAAAATTAGCAGGGTCGAGGCCATACGTTGCTACTGAGAAACGTGTACATCTACATTTATGTACGTTGGTAACTTGGTCTGCAGGCCTATGTCTGTATGGACTTATACATAAAGCGCCTCGTAAGTAAGCCTACCTCTCAAAAACGCTAGGCCTAATCATACAGGCCTATGTGGGCTAATAAAATTTACGAATTTTGCAAGCAGTTGTCTAAAAGTCAGTGAGATCACAGGTTTTAAGTGTCAGGTCACGATCGAGAATCTGCCATCTGATTACACTAAATGTAAATGTACCGTTTTTCTATAGCGACCATATACCTTCTTCCCTGCTCATTTTTTACAATGAATTTCCGGGGGAGATTCTTCAACATCGCTGCTTGTCTGAATGACTACCACGCTATTTAAAACACTGCTCTTCCGCAGATCCTATCGTGACTCCTTTTCTTCCCCTTATCTGCCCCGCAGATCCCATTCCAAACACCCCCCACCGTAGCCGTCTGACTGCCTGTCTGACTCTTGGATCTCGACCTGTAACCGAACCCTTCTTGCCTATCAATTTTGTTTTGACTGAGCGCCTGTGAGCAAGCTGGTTCCCGCGACTTAGCTTTCGTTGTGCGCTGTAGAAATCTCGAATTTACGATTAGGTCTACTACTGAGTCCCAGACTAATAGGTGCACTGAGGTGTTCGTGGCCATTTTCCTTCAGATCTAATTAATATACAGTAATCAATATTTTTTAGTTTGTGCTCGTGAATTTCGGATAGGTTCTCGTCGGTCGGTTTTTAACGAATCGTTGGGCAGTACAGACCCGAGAGCGTGGGGAATCCTGAATCTCGGTCCTTACGGTCAACTGTCGACCCTGGAATGGGCGATGATGGCCATCGTATAGTGCTTCATTCGGATCGACGCAATCCAGACCAGAAACGACTGTAGGGCGCACACGAGTTAAACTAAGTAAAAAAGTAAGTAACGTAAAGTAAGTACGCGGACCGTAGTTGATTTCAAACTATCTGGCACTCAACCAAAGATCCTGGTAATTAGTAAATATCACGCTCTTTTAACGGTGTCGTTACCTTCTCTAGCGGAGCTGGTGCTCGATCCAGCCTTCATGTGCGAGCGACCTAATTAGAAAAGCGGCAGAATTACTAATAGGCCTACTGTACGTCCGCGCCTAGCGCAAAAAAGTAACGAGACAGAGGTTCGTGATAGTCTTGTGGTTAACGTACTGAACCGTCAATCGAAAGGTCGAGAATTCAAATTCCAGCCAGATTTCGGTTCCACCTGCGTCACCTAACAAACTCAGCTATAATGAGTACACTGACTGTACATTGTCACTGGGAAGATCAGACAGCAAGCGAGAGGACTGAACAACCTCCCTCGTATGCTGAGGCTAAGAAAATGATGTCGCTAACACTTCATACCCATGGCTGCCTCTAGTGACAAATTTAAGGGACTATTCTTCTTTGGCTTCCTCGGTAATCTCGTATAAGTAGGTCTACAGCAAAATTTCAGAAATATTATACTTCGTTACAAGTAAAAGTATTTCCATTTTTAATAGGCCTACTTCGTTACAAGTTAAAGTACTAATTACTTTTACTTAAGCACAGTAACGCGTTACTTTTACTTCGACACAGAGTCTAACCAATATTTACGCTTCACGGCTGAAAAGGTAGATAAAATAGGCGCATAAATATTCCACCGCAGACGAGATTTAACTCACAACGTGTGGTCTTCACGCATTCTATTCCATAAATCACAGCCTTTCGATCGATCGTCATCTCTCCTTGCACAATTGCCAGGTTTATTAATGCATTCATTATAATGTAACAGATGCAAAAGTATCTGTGCACAGGCTCAGGTTTACAGCTAAACAATAGATGTTGTGTAGCCATGTTGGGACCATAGAAGTCGCTTTTGCGTATACATAGAATGTGACTTGCGTCGTACACAGACAATTTTACCGCCTCCGTGCAGGATATCCGTGATAATTATGCAAAATTAATCAAATCAAATATCAGAGCAGAACGCACGCAAAGAGTAGGCCTATTATTTCCAGTTGCTGGTGTTGTTCGCCAGTAGAAAAACTGCGCCTTATCATACGGACTTACAATTTTATGCGAATTTCTGAGTACCTGTCCATTTGTCTTATTTTGTATTCCCTTCATTAGTGCCATAGGGCGCATGCGCATAGTTATGAGGTCTTTCCTTCAGGTGACTGCATGAATCAATGATAAATACATTGTGCAAATGCATAGCAAAGAATACCCATTATGTTCGGTCCTCGTATGTCAAATCATCGTACTATGCGGCGAATTTCTTTGTCTTTTCGCATCGGTTTGCTGGGTATAGATTCTGTACGTTTCTTGTTGCTTTTGATCCGAGGTTTACGTATTCTAGATCGTCGTTATGGTCCACATTTTCAGCACTGACTGTGTCTGTTACAGACACCGTCTAGCGGAACGGATGTTACGCGCAGGAAACGCCAATTCAAAATCAAAAAGAAAACCCATGATTGGCTGTGTAGGCCTACATGACGTCACAACAGGTGTATGGTCACAATAGTTTCAATCTAATCTAATCTAATCTAATGACTTCTATAGCGCCTTATCATAATGCCCAAGGCATCAGTCGATGGTCGCTTCAAGTCAAAATCGCAGTCAAAAAGCACAAACCGTTGGAGAAGCTGGGTCGATTTCCAATGAGTCAGAGAAACCAGAAGCAAAACTACGGTGGATAAGAAGTTGGAAGAGACGTTTAGACCTCAATGACATCAAAGAATTGGCAGAACGAACTGAACTGGGCAGTGAATTCCAAAAGAATTCAAAAACTTTGGACCAGGTACCGAGAAGGCCCGAGAGGCCAACACTGTTCGTGTAGGCCTATATGGCACAACAAGTCAGTGTCCATTGATTGAGTGCAATGTCTGCTAGTGTTAGGAGTCAGCATGGAATGCGTATAGGTCGGCTGATTTAAATGTAGTACTTGTGATCGTAGGTCAAAGATTTGAAAAAGAACAGAAAATCTTTGTCTTGGATTAAATACATAGGCTTATACAGGTTAAAGCTAACGAGATGTTGCCAATTTGCAACGCGTCAGGAATGTTTTGAGTTGTAGACAAGAGCTACAGACATCGTTCCATCGGCCACCACACTCGAAAAATTCAGGAAAATGGCGATGCAGCCCAGTGACCTCGGGGTTCCAGCGTGCAGTTGAGATGCAGCTCTGGGACAGCCGAAAGCCCTACATATAGAGTATTCATTGAGTCATTCGTCGGTTGACTCCGTTCGGTCGTTCATTCGTTCCTTCCTTCTTTCCTTCCTTCCTTCTTTCCTTCCTTCATTCATATGGGCGTACAGCCCTCGTTGCGCTTATGGTGAAACATATCTGTAGGTGTATGATGGACTTAAACCACTTCTGAAGTTAATACTTGTTGCCAAAAAATCACATAATTATCAGTTCCATGATTTTGTTTTCTAGCCTTCTGAAGTCTTTTTATGGCAGTTATGCCTGCCGTTTGCTTGTTTTCATGCCTGCCTGCCTGCCTGCCTGCCTGTCTGTCTGTCTGTCTGTCTGCTTCCTTCTGACAGTCTCTGCCCACCTGTCTGCCTGTACGCTTGGCAATCAAACCTTTTCTGACCGTTCATTGCCTCGATCATCCTCCTATCCAGCTGTTTGCTAGGCTTCATCTGCCTAACTGCCTTCTCAGTTGTCTTGAGACTATAGCCGTGATCACATCTCATCGTGCTTCCTGTATGGACAGGTTCACGTGCCAGCATTATAGAGCGCCAGCACATAACTGCTGTGCACATCATACTAACTGATCCGGGTATTCTGGCGATAGCGTAAAGACTCCGTCGCAGATTCTTGGCCGACGGAGAGATTGCATTTCCTCCACTCAAACGATGTTTCTCTGTAATAGACCGTCGTCTATTTCGCCGCTGCTTTTCGATCTCTGCAATTGCCTCTCTCGATCGCTGCTTAGACGTTTTCTCTTCATCGCCTCCACTAACCCTTCTCTTTTTCCTTCTGCCACTCCTCCTCCTTCATCTCCTCCTCTCTTCCTCCTCATCATCATCACTATCGTTTTCTTCTGTCTTTTTCTTTTTCATTGTCTAGTTCTCCTTCTCTTCTTCTTCTTCTTCTCCTCCTTCTTGTTCTTCTTGATCTTAATACTCTAGTTTATGCTGCTGTCTTTGCCGTCATCAATGTTGTTCATCATCATCATGATCATCATCATCATCGTCATGATCATCATCATGATCATCATCATCATAATCGTCATCACCATCACCATAACCACCATCACCATCACTATCATCATTATCATCACCACCATCACCACCACCACTGGATGATGCCGACAAGGTTCGAATTTGGACTCTTGTAAAAATATGACGTATTCGTCTTAGGCCTATTTGTTCTTTTTTACCCCATCGTTGTGCTGGTGAAACGAGAACTGTCGACTGCTAATCGAATACACCAACAGAAGTTGGATCAACACCATCGGCATGTGCAGCAGCTATGCCAGAGTTAACGTTTCACTGATTGGCATAGGACTGGCGGGATCTTGTAGGCGGTATCTGTATGCGCCTATACAGCTGCGAGAACCAATTGTATAGCAGGATGTTTGCTGACGTATTTGAATTACGTCAGAGCCAGTCTTCACGGAAAGAAACGCGATTGGTGGAAGAAATCCATAAAAGAGCTAGCAAGATTCCCGGAATTCAGACGAACTTGAGAGACGACAACTGGTTGAATCGCCATCGAGACGAAAAGAGGACAGAACAGAAGCTTAGAATCGATCTGCAACTACGAAGGAGAACATGGAAACGCGAAAGGTCATCGCCTGCCTCGCTGTCTGCCTGGCTGTCTCAGCAACTCTGGCCCTCGCCTCCCGACCTGTAGAAGATGATTCAAATTCAGTGAGACAGGAAGAGAGTCGGTCTTTGGAAAGCGAAATCCGCTGGCTCAAAGAAAAAACAGCCGAGGTAGGCCGACCATAATTTTAACAAGAAAATTTTCTCTCAAAGGTTTTGAAAACATCTTATGATGATAATGACTTCTGTACTCATTGGATGAATTTCTGGACGTTTCTTAACCGATATCAACCATTTCAGCTCATTTAAAGATTTCATAGAGATACTCTGCGGCCGTTTATCATTGTTAAGCTTATAATGTCTCTTTGGTTTAGTTCTAACGACTCTTTAGTCCTATTTATAACTATAACTTTGAAAAATACTAATAACTAGCTAACTTATTTGTATCGTTGCAAGTATAGAGTATCTATACATAGACAATAAAGTCCTCTTGGCTATCGATCGAGTGCCAGCGATCTCTGTAACTGACTGTCATGGTGCTTTAACTGAAATAGTAAATTGCTTATCTGTTAGCCAGTACTTGCGCTTGTACTAATTTAATCTGAGTTAATTGGTTGACTTCAGCTGGCGATTGTTGCTGAGAGGGTGAAGGCCGAACTGGCATCCAGGACGAATTCAGCCATTGACCAAGTAAAGAGATCCAGGGTCAACAAACGTAAGTCTTAACAGCTAGACTAACAGTCTACCACCAGTAGTATCATCACCACCAGCACCACCAGTACCACACGATCCGCTACCACTAGCAACACCCAAGCCAATGAACACAACCACCATCACAATGGCCGTCGTTTACCCTCATCATCGCTGACGAAAGCATTCAGGCCCATAGAGTCCAATAATTGAAATTGCACTGCTTGGCAACTCAACGGCGGAGCCACTGCAGTGTTATGCTCTCGTGACCACTCATTTTTCTCGCGTAATGGTAATGTCGTCCAATCGTCTTTAGGCCTATAAGCCTAACAGGCCATAGTATTTGCACATTCTATAGATCTAGGCCTACTATTAAATTTAGATCGGCAGCAGGTCTATTTAGAGCCAAATTTCAGTAACCTATGCCCAAATTGTTAAGCTATCCCAAAAATCTGGAAGAATCTTGGTCGTCTTGCAGTGACTTCGTATATAATACTGGAAGTCCGACTATTCAGCCAAACACAGCTGTGAACAACAATTAAGCACAGTAGGCCTAGATGTATGTATGTATTTTTGGGCCTAAACATAGCCTATCTGGCAATTTATATAACACCTTTTGACAACAAAGGAGTTTAAATGACTATAGGCTAGAAATGGGCCTAATGCCTTAACGCTGACCTATGTCGATGGTAAGTTTATTCATATATACTTTAGAAATTATTTGGCTTATAGGCCTAGTTAAACAAACATGCCAATGTTTTACTAAAATTTGCTTACTCACTTGCATCATATTGTTGCATCGCAAAATGTGCCCAAGCATGTTTCTTTATTTGCCAGGCCATTGTTGGGATGTTGCCGACGTCTGCTGCATGTGGAACATCTGCTAAAGACGACGGCATTTCCATCTTCAGTCCATCCTCTGCGTCCTTCTTCAGTCTACTTCTCACCTGATGCAGCAGCCGATCCATCACTGACGTCATTGCAATTTCTTGCACCCGAACTTACTAAACAGATCTTTAAAATAACTTTGTGGGGGAAAGACGCTTTCTAAAGCAGATGACTCTGCATTATTACTGTAGGCCTACTACAATTAACACTTATTAAATATGCAGCAATATTTTATTTCCTGAACTTGCTTGGGTTTGAAAATCATTGTTTCGTTAGTAATGGCAATATGTAGGCCTATACAACACTTAGTAGAAGTCTCTAATTTATGCAAACGTTTGGTTAAAACTCAGATAAAAACAGTCCCATAACTTCGACAGGCAGTCATGAGCAAAAAGTGCTAGTGACTTCGTTTTCTTGACCTCGGTTGACGCACAGCCGGATTTCCGTAAATTTTATCACAAGCCAAATTTATCTTAGTTGTTTCCGACTGCAAGGGCCGGCCTTAGCTTTCCTATGGCATAGCCTGTTCCACCCTAATTTGGCGTCCCCTTCTCTTCCTTCCTCTCCCATCCTCTCCACCAGTGGCGTCGATCCTATGGGTGCCCCTGGGGCCCGGGCCCCGGCAATATTTTGAGCCTGGGGCCCGGCCATTGCTTGGGCCCCGGCAATATTTTAGCTGTAAAATCGGTACAAGGCAGCTCTGGACTGACAAAAGTTGTCATTCTTCACTTTCAGACTTTAGTAAACAATCCCAGTCCGTAATTTCCGATTGTACGTACCTCTCTAGGTATTGCTGTCTATGCCTACTTTTGCTTAGGTAGACAAACGGACAGACAGAAAGACAGATACATGAATATGTACTACAACAGTACATAATTATATGCAGGTCGACCAAGCGAAGTGAGTCACAAGCAGTTGGACATACAGACTTTAAGCCACACAGGTCGCCGGGGGCACAGAACTATAGCAATGTTTGACACCACCCTGAAAAATTAATGGAATGCAGGTCATACAACTTGCTCTCACATCAAGGCCATCGCCATCTGGATGTCATCTTCGACTAGTCAGGCAGTACAGATGCAAGCCGACCCGCTAAATTAATCTCTTCAGTTACAAAACCATATACATGTACCTTATGTACATATGGTTTTGTAATTATGGGGTGGATACATATATACCCATATTCGTATAGTCGCCCTTTATAATTATAATCCCCACACAGTCTCTGCATCGCTAGCCGAAGAAAGCGCCCTCTGTTAAGTATATGGATATAAGATTTCGTTAATTTTGAACAAGTCAATATTGATGGTGAAATTGCACTTGTGGAGGTAGGCTCATCAGCTTTTCATCACTGTTTGGTGTAGATGCAATGAGGTGAAATTGAAAGCCAGTTACTTAGTTTCCCAAGGTTCAACTCCAGGTATAGAAAATTTTCCTAGTTGACTCAACTATCCGTCCCATCTGTAGAGGTACAGGAAAAGAATCACGTAAGCGGATTATATGTGTTGACATCCGGTTATAAATGAGTAATTAATAAATTTAGAGCGTTTTTGAGAGGTTATGCGAGGCGCTTTACAAATGCTGTATTACAACAATCAGAGAAGCAACGAAAAGGAGTAGTCAATAGCTTACGTGTTTGGAATTCGTGTTGAAACTGCCAGCTCAATGGGCTTTTGAAACCGTGCTTCCACCTAGCGAATGCAAATGAACCATTTTCAATAGGCATGCGTCTTTTCACAATCAATGTAGAAGACGCTGTTTAATTTCTACTTATTTTCGAAGATATTTCTTTTTGCTAAACCATGTTTTTATTAGTAAAATATTAGGGTATAACATCAGTTAAAGTAATTTTATAAGATGCGAAAGTGGTAAAGAACAAACTTGTTCATTCCATGTCGGATACACGCCGACACCTCTATTTTTAAGTAAGTTAGCTGACCTCCCCACGCATATTTTGTGTAAACGCATGACTTTAATGGTAAAGTAAGGTAAAGGTCGACGTCAACAACCCTGGCAGCCATAAGATGTTAAACACTGGAAGCTACTGCAATAAGGCTACCATGTCCAACATTAGGACGTAGGGGACACGTTCATTCCAGCTCCGCTGATCCTTGAGCCGGCAATGGATGAATCCCAAGGTCCTAGACACGGGCCCATTTACTTTCCAGCATAAATCGTTACCAAATTTGACTGCCTGGTGACAAAGTTGTAATCGTCATCGTAATTCTGAGATTTCTACAGCGCCCAACGAAAGCCGCGCTGCGAGTACCAGCTTATTCACAGGCGCTCAGTCAAAACAAAATCGATAGGTAAAAGGGTTCAGTTCCAAGTCAAGATCCAAAAGTCAGATGGAGAGACAGGGCGGCAGCTACGGGTGGTGGTGTTTGGGGTTGAAGAGGGGAGAGAGATGAGGAAGAACGGGTGTCTGGGTACAATCTGTGAAAGAGGAATGTTTTGAGCTTTCAATGAAAGGCCGAAGCAGAAATTGCAAGCGGTGGAGCATCGATGAGTTTGTATGATGGGTCAGAAAACTGTGGCAATTCTGGGGGGAGTTTATTCCAGAGTGGTGTGGCACGTGTGTGCAAACATTCTTCCCTCCACATCAGTTTTTTTCTATATTTCTCACCGAAGATTCATTTCCTCCAACATTTTGTTCCTGCCCTTAAGTCTTCCCCACTTAATAATAGTAGTAGTAGTAGTAGTAGTAGTAGTAGTAGTAGTAGTAGTAGTAGTAGTAGTAGTAGTAGTAGTAGTAGTAGTAGTAGTAGTAATAATAATAATAATAATAATAACAAGAACAATGACAAACAATAATAATAATAAAATTTATATAGCGCCGTAGCACAGCCGAGGCCGAAGAAAAGGGCGCTGTTCAGGCTTTTCCCATTTAATAAGGGATCGGTGACCAGCCAGATCCGAGAAAGGGCGGCAAAACTATTTTAAGTAGGCAGGTGTATTACGTATGGATCTGGCAACGCCACACTCAGCGAAACCTTTAAAAGCAGGTCCTCAGCGGGATGGGCAGAAAATAACATACATGACTAATTATATGCAAACAAAGAAATCAAGCGTCCGAAATGTAGTAATAACGTCAACAATCCTTCTCGTATCTGCAGGCAGCACACTTTCTAGCTGCCTAATCCGCCATAAACACAGACAGGCCGACAGACAAGCACAGGGACAGCCAAACGTACAGTCCGAAGGAATGTGAAGGAGTGATCAACACGTGCATAGGATTCGTGTAACCAGCGCGCGATTTGATCTAATGGTCTTTTTCAAAACCGTGCTGTCACCTAGCGAATATAACTGACATTAATGAACCTGTGCTGCCATCTTGCTATTGCAATTAAAACATTTTTGAAAAGAATTATGGTTTTACTTTTGTCTATGCTCAAAGAATAGTCTTTAGGTCCAATCCAAGGAATCTATATGGGTCCAATCCAGTCTTTATTAACGAAAAATTTGGGATCTAGAATTTAAAAAGTAATTTTATTAGAGGAAGTAGAAAGGAAAAATGTGTTCACTAAATGTGGCCTATGGTTCGACACCTCTATTTGGGAAGCAGTTACGCTGGTCTTTCTGATGCAATTTTTTTTCTTGCGGTGCTACTTCACAGATTTACATTGACACCAATGTTCCCAGAGGCGTCAATCATATGGGTGCCCCCGGAACCCGGGCTCAGGCAATATTTTGAGTATGAGAGCTCGGCCATTGGTTGGCCAGCAATATTTTACCTGTAAAATCAGTAAAAGGCAGCTATGCACTGATAAAGTTCTCATTCTTCCTGTATTAGGCCTATTCTTGACCCCATACTAAGGGCCTTGCCTCTGGAACCCGACAGGGGCTTTGCGCCCAGACCCCCACTTTAGGCCCGGGCCCCTCCAATGTTTACTACGGATCGACGCCTCTGCTCTCCACTCTCCCCTTCCCCGCTCCGTAGCGGAGCCACCTGGGCCGAATGAGAACACGAATAAGAAGTTATCTAGTATGACTAGTCGCTACTAATTGAATTAACACTGAGCAGTGTATTGTGAAGACTAGCTGTTCATGGCTTAAAACAAATCGCGGTCCTTTAAACTCGGCCGCTCGGTTTCACCGACAGTTGAACATGCTAAGGCCAGCCCTGTTCAACTGAACGTGGAGCCGCTAAAATCAGGATAGATGACTTTAGACCAAGGGCGGATCCACGCAGATATTCGGCCATAACCTCACCTCAGTTTGGGGAAAGCCATGGTCATCAATTCAAACAAGGTGGCTACGGCTGTTTGGACACATCGCGAGCTGCGAAGGTGACCAGGGCCATGCCAATGATGCCAGGGCCTTGCGAGCGATGATTTCTGGCCCTCCGAGTGGGTGGAAAAGACCTGCCGGACGCCCTCGCCACACATGGACAGAACAGTGGAAACTGACCAGCGCCTGCCCCCACTGAACTTCCGATTATATACGGCCTGGAGACGAGCCCAGAATAGAAACGGGTGGTTACGCGTAGTGGAAACAGCAACGCTCTAGAGAGGAGCACGCAACAGATGATGACGACGACGACGATTATGATGACGGGCTTCGCCTCCTTCAAATCATACTTAAGACCAAGAATGAATATAAACTAAGAATGAATCCAGCCATAGGCTGAACTATGTTTTGAGTTAAATAGCATAGAAAGCAAATAATCTTGATTATAACCCGAGTGTAAACCATATAAGCATATTATACTATGGTTTAAGTAAAGTATCCCATTTCCCAAGTGAGACACTCGTTTCCTTTTCTTTAGGCCCTTGAGCCGCCAATGGACGAATCCCAAGGTCCTTGACACGGGGCCAGTATATTGCAGGACTTGACGTTTACTTCCCAGCTTATGCCAGTACCAAATTATGCTGCTGGGTGACAGAGGCACGTGTGCACAAACAACACACCCAGGGTCGTTACACAGAGTTGAACTGCAACCGCATGACTGAAAATATTCCTCTTCCAAAAATCCTAACCTGATTCTTCCTCTTATCTCTCATTCCACTCCAATCGAAAACACCACCCACCATAGCCATCTGACTGCCTGCTTGCCTGCCTGTCAGCCTGCCTGACTCTTGGAACCTGGAACCGAATGAGAACTTCCTGCCTATGTACAGTCTCTGTCTCAAATCCCCCAACCGTCACCATCTCGACAACAGACTACTTCTGACTAACTTGAAATCTATATAACATAACATAACATAACATTCTTTTTATTGATCCAAAAAGAGAAATATAACAGCGAAAAACATAATATTCACAATTGTTGTAGGAAACAAATGGAGAACCCAGAAGGGACCGAAGTCCCGCTTATTAGGGTCCCCCCTGTACCAACAGCTATTGCTAAATGACGAATGATTGACAGCATCATTAACTGAAAAAAACATAGTAGAATCTGAACGAGTTGTAATACAAAAAAAATGACATATAAACACAAACAGACATATAAACACAAACACAATCATAATCGTAATCAAGAATCTATAAAGCCCCATTTTAAGATAAACTCATCAGAGTCGCTTCCAGCCCGACAACCTAAAACTGCTAGGGAACAGAATGGTCTTCAAACACAAACCCATAGCCCTCCACCTGCTTATCAATGACTGAACTTCCAAACCACATACAGGCTCGTAACTTCCTGCACCATCCACCACATCTTAGTCACAATAAATAACGCAAAACACATTAAAATGGTAACTCAAATTACAACAGAAGAAATGATGAGCCAACTTGTTCAGTTGGTGGGATATGATTTTTTGTGGAATCAAAGTCCAGCTATGTCCGTTGGATGGAATGGGACACCAGCTGGATTTCACTCTTTAGTTTGGTCTCTTGGGCCTCCCAGTATGATTCCTTTCAAAAACAGAACAATTCCATTAGGAAATAAAGATCACGAGGAAAACAGAATGACAGTTTGAAAAAGATCCTTCTAGAAAAGAGATTGCTAAGGAAATGAAATGAGTCCTATCAACAAGAATTTGAAGATTTTTATTAAAAACATGTTATAAGAAAATTTGTTTGAAGTAGAATATAATTAAATACAAAAAAGCCCCAAGCAGAACCCTGTGCAACACTGAATGAACTGTAGCCCACACCAAGTTTTCAGAGCCAAGAGCCACCATCATCATTCAATCATCGAGAAAAAACACAAGCTACAGCAGAGGTGTAATATTCCATAAGATGTGCCAAGTCAAGAGAGGAGAATGTTATGGTCCACTGTGTCAAATGCTGGCTCACACCCAACAAAACAGGAAGCATAAAGTGTCAATAATACTCTTATTCAAACTGCAGTCAACTATACAAGTACAGCTTCAATCTGAATTGTGCTTCAGCGTCTTGAGATGTATCAAAACTTAACCACAGCTGAAACTGCCAAAGTTATTACACTAAAACACTCTTAATACCAATTATTATCCAGTTACAAGTGATGGTGAAATTTTGACTAAGTGTTATAGCCTTCATAGTTGCATGTGAGACAAGTAGTAACAAGTTAGCTTTTCAGCATAGCAGCAGAGATTCGAATCTCAAAAGGCAATTCATTGTCAATGCAAGCCATTGGCAACGCCAGTGCTTTCCAAAGTTATCCAGCTGCTGTTCTCTCAGTGCATCACTTGAAAGAATTGTTTTTATGCTTATAAGAGCCAAAGTCTGTTTAAAACACTGAACAGTAATAATGTTAGTTTGGCAATATCAATATATCTGTAAAATATGTATAAAATATGTTTACCTGTAGCACCATTCACTAATACCCCAACCAGGCACATTGTTCACTTTGTAGGTACACATTCGCTCGTGTATTCGCGTCTCCCAATCCCATCCCATGTAGAAAATTGGTCGATCAAGAACAACACCTTCCAGGTGATACTTAGTACTGCCTGCAAAAAAATGTTAAAAGTTAAATATTGATTAAAGATTTTTTACCCTAAAATTCAATGACAAATATATGTTACTCATGGAGGAAAAGATTCTAAAGGTCAACATGTACATACAGTAACCTAAATTGGACAGCTTAATCACAATTGAGAAGACCAATAGGGCACAATTGTAATATCCTGCGATAAACATAGCACACTCAGAAGTGAGAATACTTACAGGGCATAACATCACAAAATCGGAATACCTGAGTACTTTACCTGCAGTGAAGTTGATGACAAAATCAGCTGGATCATTTCCATCTTCTCCCATCTTGTGCAACTGAAGATCACATGACTCGACACGATCCATTTGACCGTTCGGATGAAACACATAACCTATTATCAGTCTGCAAACAAAAAGCAAATAAATAATTACTGTACATGGTCACAGAACCTACTTTGTTATTTCCACTTCTCTCTTCATTATGATCAAGCTTTCTAATATGCACCTCATTTAGTTTTTGAAGTTATTTCCATACAACTGCCAGTCAGTAAAATTTTGATTCAGTGCAATATAGGAAAAATGCAAATTCCTGCAGTGTGCCAGTAACTGGAATTCATCCCAGGACATACATATATTTATGCCTGTATATACATCATATATATATATATGTGTGTGTGTATGTATATACATATATTAAGACACTTAAATAGTGCCTTTTGAGAACCTTTGAAGGGCACTGTTCACATGGTGTTATAAATGATCTAAGGTCTCACTTAAAGACAGCTGAAAATTATATTGTAATAAATATGTATATACATACATGTACATACATATTTATACACATACATATACAATGTTATACATCTATACCCAATCACATTACCATATATTAGAAGCATGATGATACATTATCATATGAGTCATGTACATAAGTGCAATGGAACATCACATAAGCAAGAAGGCATGATGGGTTTGCGATGATGCGGAAAAGCGATGCACCTGCAAGACCTATGAAAAGAAAAAGAATGTCCTCCCAGCCAGGTTCTGGTGGTGCCAGTTTCAAGCCTGGATAAAGGAGGAGGGTGAAGCTAATCATCTTCGTTATGATACAACACTGTTAAACAACAGCTACTCCCTTAGGTTTTAGTAACTGTGCAACTCACAAGTCAGCTAAATGCAGTGTGACTTACCCAAAACAATTACTGGGAAATTCAAACATGTGCATGTACCTTGACATAGTCCGAGGCATACATATGCTTCCAATACAGATGGCCTTGCCATCTTCCAAATGCAAATACTGAATGGCATATCTATGGAGATCACTCCAGTCTCGAAGATTCCCTACAACAGAGATTGTTTTGGTGTCCTATACCCAGCTGCACAACTTCACATGATCACTCAAACTTGTTTTTTCATACTTCTGCATGCACTAAATGGGGCCACCAGTTTTGCAGGTTTCATATAAGGCCATACAATTAAGTCCATCAGTGATTAGCCCCAAAATTGGAAGGAGGGGTGGGGCCTATCAAAACTCAATCAAGCAAACTCTGGAAACAAAGTAGGGTCAAGAGATTTGACAATCAGTCTTCACAAATAATACAGCCTTGATGAACAGAGCCTTAGGTTGAATATCTTAGGATATCTTAGCTGAAACGACAACAGCAATCCAGCAACTGGAGAACCTTTGCTCATGACTTCAACCTCTTTAAAGAAATTAAAACCAGATCAAGTTTTTAGCAATATCACACTTAATTAAAACTCATTAAAGCCAATAATTTCCTAAGTGGTGAACCAAACAGAGGAAGATCGTTACCGTATGAATGATCCCTGACCCCTTGAACTCTGAGTTGCCGTTCCCCAAATTTACCAAGGTTAATGGTTCCGCAAATCTCACCAAACTGTTCATAGTGTGTCTGATGCGCCCTAGAACATAATAATCATCCACAGTCAAGCTACTACAGACAAGAACAACGGACAGCCAATCCAAAATTAATATTTTTAACTGAAAATTAATATTTTAAATTGCTAAAACTCATCCAGTTCTGTGGAAGGTATTGTATTATTAACTGCTATCACTATCAGCTTTGCTGTTAGTAGGTAGGGCCAGACAACTGGTGGTGATGGTAATTACCATTATCACCCCTGCCATTGCTGCTGCTGCCGCTGCCACCCTACCACCACCGCCTTTATCATATCATTATCATTATTACAACTGTAAATATAGTTATACAACTTCAACTACCCCACTCTGACCTACTACAATTACTCCAGTTTATAGCATACCAGAATTGTTGTAAGCTTATGTGTATAAATAACTATATAAATATTTCAATAAATACATATTCAAATGAAGATAAATAAATAGCGAGACCAGACAAAGGCTTACAGTTTAAGATCATTAAAGCGTTCTCTAGACCAAATTTCTCGGGCCATCCCATCACAAAGAAGGTGAGGATGGAGGTCCGTATCAAAATCAAAATGTGGGGTATAGGCAATCCAATCCAGTGTGAAGCTGGCAGTTATCTCCTGCTGCGAGCCATCTGTCTGAATCAGCCTACAAGTAAGAAAGCATACACAAGAATGCTGAACTGTGGTTCAAGATGCAAAAATCAAATGAATAGCTTTCTCACATTCAACGTACTTTATGCTTCTCTCACTCGTGCTCTCGCTCGCTCTCCATCTCTCTCTGATGATCAGCTGAATGTAGGAAACTCAACAATGTAGCACGAAGCTGTTCTGTCCTGAGCCTTCTTCCATGCTGTAAGTAACTGATATTAATAATTTTGTGACATCCTTCTCCACGACTCTAGTCCATGTGGTCTTGGGTTAACCATGTGGTCTTCTCCAATCTTTTCAGCGTTTGTTCATCGCAAACCTGACCTAATACTTTGGAGACTTAATTTCTGACTTTCAAGCTAACTTTGGGTCTAACTGTTATCAAAAGTCCACAAGATACTGGTTTATATCTCCATGCAACTACCAAGTCACCATTTTAATTAAATTGAAGAATATATTATTTTGATGTTGTTATAAGGTATCATCATGCTTCTAATATACTTTAATGTAACTGGATATTTGTATGTATAACATTATATATATGTGTGTGTAAATATTTATGTATATATATATATATGTATATAGATACATATTTAGTGCATTTCAAAAGCTAAATAACTGTACTCCAGTTTTCTAGCTATGTAGCATAATATCTTGAAACCATAATAACTTTCATGAATTAGGATTACAGACCTGTGTCTTTGTTTTATAAGTTTTCCTTAAGGCTTGTAAACAAGAAGTTTTCAAATCATGGCCTAAGATGTCGAAGGGAATTTGAAACGCCAACCTGAGTGGGCCGCTAAAGAGGAGCCTCCACCGCTTCATAGGCTCGACTGGCTCTATGACCAAGCCATTGGCTGCATATGAATTGGGTTTATCTCCAAGAAGACATGTATCAGGAAGACTGGGTAATTCAAGCAGACCTAGATCAGGAAACTGGAATTACAAACAAATTATAATGATAGCACAATAATAACAATAATAAAAATAATAATGATAACACATAATAATGATAACACATAATGATAATGATAATACTAATAATACTAATACTAATAATAATAATAATAAAAATTTAATAATAATAATCTAAGAATTTATGTAATAATGCTCAAGCCATCAGTCAATGGTTGCTAATAATGATGTGCCTACAATGTACACAATTAGTCACACACTTCAGAATCAGTAATTTTACATCTAAAGTTTGATTTATTGAGTTACACATTAGAAGTCAGAAACACATGTTTACTGTCATAGATCTTTGACCAGCACTGGTCTATGGACCATTACATTATAAAGAACCATTGTCCTAAATAGATTCCACAAAACTGAACTAGAAGGAAAAAGAAATGACAGCCTGTTACCCTGATGTACAACAAGGTCTGAACTAAGTTGTCATGGCGGCGAGCTGTTGCTCCAACAAAAAAGACACCATCTTTGTTTGCACCATTAAAGTATACAGCATCTACAGCCTGTTAAATAAAAAACATAAATGAAAAATGAAATTAAATGTCCTGAAATTAACATTTCAACATCCCACCAATTTTGTAAAGGTCCTGTGGCAAGTGTAACAGTTTACTTCTTTATGGTCAGTTCGAACTGTTAATGATCATAAGCACAATGTAGCAATATGAGCAAAGTAAAATTCTCAAATGAATTATCAGTTTTTAATTTTTTCCTGCTTTATCTAGCTGGCCTTGGAGTGATTTAACTGATTTGTAGTAGCAGTACACAGTGACTCAAATGACAAATTTATATCCAAGTCTGCCCTGTATTGCTGTCATTGGCTCCATTCATCTCCTACATGTACACTGAGAATATTGAGAAAAGCAAAAACCGACTTTTCTATGTGCTTCTGGGAGCTCTTGAATCCTGTCCATGTCTTCAACGGAGTTTCTCGACTTCACCCCATACCCAGCGTCTTTGGTGGCCTTCCCGCTTTCGTTCTTCAGCCGGTTCTGCAACTTGCGAAATTTAAGCAAGAGGAAAAACGTCCAGTACTTCAAATAGTACCATTTGTTTGGTTGGCTGTAGACGACGGCAATCTTTGGCGGATCAGGGATTTGCCTAAATAAGAAGCCAAATACGAGTAAACACGCAGGAATTAACCAGCAAAAAGAAACTCCGACCACATCCGTTAAACCCATAGCCAACTCCCAGATGAAATAATTGCACTTCGTTTTTTAGAGGCGATCGTAGCAGAGACCTGATCAATAGAATGACCCTCGAACCTGCTTTCCGTTCTAGTTTATCAGCTTGCATACATGTGACTGTGTATGAGAAAACCCCGACAAAATCGATTAAAATTAAAACCGAGTTCGATACTACACTGGATTGGGCTGAAATTGCTGAATAATTAGGTGAAACCCGCATGTTTCTATAACAAGCAGTAAAAAAGTTAAAATTGTTAAAGATGTGAGTGTTCTTGACGCTACTTTTGAGAAATCGCAAGTTGTTTACCATAACTAAGACCTAGGTGGCTGAGCGTAGGGGGCGTCAATGTTTACAGGTAAATTGCAGCGTATTCATATGCCTCTGCTGCTGTCATCAATTAGATCTTCGTAAAAACTTGTTTAATAAAGTTACTTTGTTCACATAATAAAAGATGTACACAACTTCAAATAGTGCACCAAGGGAAATGTTTAAATTTTTGTTGCAGGGCATCATAACCGAATTGGAAATAAATATATATAAAGACTTACTGTTTGATAGACTTGCTAACACAACAAGGAATATAAATGTACCAAGTTTTCACTTTGATCCACTTTATGCCTACTTTGATAAATTTTCCCTTTGAATATACAAGCAAAGTTCAGTGATTCTCTTATAATAATCAAAATAAATGTTCGGATTGTCTCGGCTTAATCATCTTAAACAGTAGCCTACAGTGATAATCGTTATAGTGTTTAACATACTTGCTTTCTGATCGCATTCTCACAAATTTACTTTACCGACTTTAAGGGTGTTCTTATGCACGGTCACATATTGCATTACATTGCTGTAGAGACTATTTAGGCCTATATTATAAGTATTGGATCATTGCATTTAGTTAATGCCAACTGTAAACCTTTCCTCCTTTATGGGATGGATGCTGAACTCTTAGGAGCAGGCCTTGCACTTAGAGCAAAGATATAAGAGTCGTAGACTCTAAGATCTTTGCTTAGAGCACTGCCGTATGTAAAATATTCAAAGTCTACGGTGTAAATGTGTATAAAGAATGCTGGTTGACCAGAAGATTACGATAATTCCGGAAATGTACTTTTCGTGATAATGATTCTGTCAGTTTTCTGAGTGATTTTCTCAGTCACCATAAGTGATTGAATATTTTCTGATGCTGTCTGTAGTATAACATCACAAGCAGGTATGCTGTCCTTATCAATCTTCCATTCTTCTTATTTCTCTTGTTTTGCATTTTGCGCTACCATTGTCTCGTAGACAAGTGCAACGGCTTTATGTTTCTTCATGTTTCGACCGAATCTTGTCACATATCGGCTAGCCTATGTTATCTAGGCCACTCATGTTGCACATCGTAACCTTGGTTTTCATATGCTTCATTTTCTTTCAGTCATGCATACGTCTCCTTAAAATTATATTCTTATATTAGGTCTATCCATCATCCGAACTCACTATCACTTCACAACTTGATCTCTGAGCAGGTAATCCACCCAAAACTGAAAGCACTTCTCTTCCGCAGATCCTATCCTGATTCCTCGTCTTCCTCTTATCTATCCTAATGCTCTTGCTCGTGCTGTCACCAAAACGCCCAAACACCATCACATAACTCCTGTTCTTAAATCACTTCACTGCCTTAAAATACCTGAACGAATCGAGTACAAAGTCCTATCACTTGCCTACAACACGCTTCAATCCTCCCAACCCTCATATTATCTTCGTCAGTTATTTGCAATCCAACCACTCTGTTCAACTCGCTCCTCTTCTGCCCTAACACTTTTGCAATATTTTGTTCACAAATAAGTATTAATAATAATTATACAATTTCTAGGCTACTGTTTCAATGCAACGCGAAACACTTTGTTTAGACGGCATAGAATTGTAAAAATGAAAGCGCTATAAAATATTTATCTATTGATAATCGGACATCACATTTATTTTCGTTGGTTTCTACCGAAAAACGTGTGTTCTTTTAATGCGGTATAGGTTGGGATTTTTTAATGTATTTACCGTGTTAAATGTTTATTTACTCTTTCATCGAATTTACCAAGGTAAGACAATATCAAGCTTTCAGTATTAGAATAGTTAATCTTTCACGTGGCAGGTGCTAATGTTTTTGCAATTTAGCAAGTAAGTAGTTTGTTATAGCGTACTGATGTCTTGAGATCACACGCCACTGTCGAACACTTGGTAACGGCTTATTTAAGTTTTTCTGTTGCTATGCAGGAATACAACGGGTGTATGCCCATTTTGTACAACAGGATTAACTGTTCTTGTTTTAGTTTTGTGGAAATTATTTAGATAGGAAAAGTGTAAAATTAGTAAGTCCAGGCATAAGAGAACATAGTGGTGGAGCAGCTTTTAGGCTCTTCACGTAAGTTACCAGGGTTTCAGTCCTGGGTCCGTTATGTGAACTCAACATAGATCACATTCTTGAAACATGGCAAACCTCAGTGTCCATCATCTTAACTATGGTGCCCTCTGGAATGCAACTCACACACACCAGATTTCAATGGAGACAAAATTCTGCAAACTGATTCACAGTATCAGAGTGAGCCTAGTATTAAGTATCAGAGTGAGCTAAGTGTTAACTGTTTGCTAGCAGAAAATGTGGTAACACTTAACCTAATTTTGTAAAGCAGAAACTCATTGTGGTACAAATACTGATATAATGCAACAAGGGACATGAATTCCAAATTTGGTTCAGCTTTAGAAAATTAACTTTTATGCATTTGACATTTTTGCTGTTTCATAGTATTGTCAATATAGGAGTCTAGTTTGGAGTGTTATTAACTTGATTGGTGCTTAGTTAAGTTTTACTTGTGTTGCAAATTGCTCGAGTAACACTCATATTGTTTTCTTCAGTGCTACCTACCATTTGCGTTCGTCGGTTCTCCGTCCCTTTAACTCGAACGTCCACCACTCAGTGCCGCGGCTTTGCTATTGCTGGCCCTGCCTCCTGGAATGACTTACCTGCCGATCTTTCACGGGAGCTTCTCTGCCTCTTGCCCTCCCTCTTATGTAAGCACTTGAAGACCGTATTATTCCCAGTTCTGGGACGATGGGCCAGGAGCGCTTCTGATGAGGCTACCTTGAAGCATCGATTTACAAATTTACGATTACGATTTAACTGCAGCTGTCATTTGAATTTCGTATCATGCACTATTTTCATTTCAGAAGTTTGAAAATGAAGCGGAAGAAAACTGAATTGGAAAATAAAAAGCATAAAGTTGCAAAGTAAGTGCTAAGCACTAATGAGTCATTTGAAGTCTGTAGGATTCATGGCTACACTCTGAAATTAACTGTTGTATGTTACACTACCAAACAGCATATAAAGGTACATGTAGCATGATGGCAATACGATACTGCATCTGTACTTTACCAGTGTATTTATAATGAGAGTTTCAATTACCAGTTCATTGTTGAGGCACACGATTAACGAAAGGTAGCTTAGATTTTGGATTACAGTTGTTGTGTTTGCATTTCAACTGAAGAATGTGCCAACACTGGATCACGTATCTAAAGAACTTTTTCTTCTAATACCATGAAGTTACATGTGGGAAAGAATCAAGTACCTGCCAGCATACAGCTGGATATGGAACATTTTACTTTACACGAGATTCAGCATTGAATTTTGTTCATTCATTTTCTAGACGTGTGTTTGTACAACTTATTACATGGTAATTTGTTCCACTGGTTATTCTGTAAAGTAAGTTTTTTTATTTAATAGTGAAAAGTTACATCGAATGTGCTCTGCGACTTTTAAGGCATATTTTAATCCATATTTCTGAAAACCACCTCAATCTTCAATATTCCACTCATTATTCATGCCCAAAGTGGCTGTAGGAGGAAGTGTCCTTTCCTACATCTCCTGTTACCACTTGAACCTTTCCACAAATTCTGTACTTGCTTAATGATGTCCTTTTTTGTAGGGTGTCTTTAGAGACCGTTGAACTGAAAGAAGAAACCAGCAATGATGATGACAGCAGCAGCAGTGAAGATGAAAAACTGACAGTTGAAGCAAGTTGTACAACTTGTCTAGGAAAGAACTAATTTAACATCTCTATGCCACTACTATGCTTGCAGTGCAGGGATTCTGTTTTCAATGCCTTCATTTTATAACGTGTACTCCTTAGCTCTTGGCATTATTACGTCTAGTCCAAGCCAATTTCACCAGTTCAAGAATCACATTTATGCCCTTCATAAGTAGGAAATGTGAGTTATAGACCAGACTGATACGTGACATTAGACTTCTTAACATGAATACGAACTCCACAAAACCATTTGGGATGTCAATGTGCACTAGTTAACTACATGTTGGGAAGTAATTCAAGTATATTAGATTTTTTTATTTGACTTCAGGAGGCAACAGATGAAATAACTATTAAAAGCCTACATAATGAAAACAATGAAAGACTGAGAAAAGAATCTATCACAACGCCATATCTGACAAAATTCGAAATTGCAGGAGTAATTGGAGTTCGTGCTTGGCATATAGCGTAAGTTTCATCACTTTATGTATATAATATACATTTATAACAGTTTTTTAATGATTCTCAATCACCATTAGTAGTAGGAGGTCCAACAGCCTTGTCAAGACAGATGCCAAAATAGGAAACAGATCAGTTCAAGAATTTACAAATGGATCAAATAAAAGTTGTCCTGCCAAAGTTCTGGATAAGTTGTATATAGTGCATCCTTGATTACACCATCTGATTTTCAGCCAACTTACAATAATTCCACATTCTTCAAACTGTATGCAAAAAATAATGTGCTGGTTCCCAGTAAATGATGGCTTGGCTTGCCCAAGAACACATCAAGGGATAGGTGGCACCACCTGGCATGTTCACATTGCCATGGCATCTTCTGCAAATTTTTACTGTTTTTCATAATTTCCTCATAGATAAAATTCTGCTGTTGTGGACAATTTTAGTGCTCTGGGCATCCTGAAATTAACAATTTGTTCTGGCTTTTAATATTACTTATGAACTTTACCCTTAACTTTGGTGTCTGGCTGTGCATTAAAAACCCAGAAAACTTATCAGTTTATCTTAATTTGCACCTTTTCAGATTTTTTAGAAAACTATGTTTCAGTACCTATACATAAATGTCCAGATACATACATGCATACATAACTGACTTTTATCAATGTCTGTTTTGCAGAATGGGTGCTCCTGTTGCCATTGAAACTCATGGGGAAACTGACCCCAGGGAAATCGCGAAAATGGAACTGAAGTAAGTGATGCTATATCATGTGGCAGCCTTTAAGGTTTTATATTGATTTCGAAAGCAATGTTAAATAATTGCTCAGTCATTCACGTTAGCTTCAGCGGCATTAACTCCCTCAAAAGCACAAAACAGCAACAGCATTCCAACAACCAGATAACATTTCCTTATAGTTTACAGGGCTGGATGATTAGTCAATTGCACATGCAGCCAGATTCAAACCCCATAATCAACAGTGAAGGGGTTATCCATTAAGGACGTCTGCAGAGAGGAAGGGGTCATCCAAACGCAGACAAGTGGAGGGGGTTAAGCCCAGTGTGGACGTCCACATCTAAATTTGGTACATATAGCTTTGAGTAAAGCTTATCCCTTTAAAACCAACTTCAGTCAGATGGCAGTCTGTACTGCATTGGATCATCGTTAGTGGACTTTGCTGGGAGCAATATAAGATCTGGCAGGTGTACCATGCCTGGTATACATGCCACTTGCTACCAAGCATAACAGATGGAACAGTATTGGAGAGAGACTGGTTCTTACATAAGTCATAATACTGGGGCTGGATACCAGCAGAGGGGGACTTACGTGATAACATGTAGAGTACCTTTGCTTCCCCACCCACAGCACAGTTAGCACTGGAATGCAGACGTCTGCAAAGGTGAGGGGGAGGGTATTGCCAATTGTGGACAAGGGGAGGAGGGGCCAAAGTAGGTCTTCTTTTGAGGACATCTGTCATGGATGACCCCAAAGGTAAACACATTAGCAACATGCCACAGCGATACCCCCAAATTAGATCACTGTGCCTAGAAAAGATCTTATGCTTTGCCCTGCGCTTTACTAAAGCTGAAATTCTGAAGCACAATGAAGATCACTTTTTACAGCAGGGTCCTTGACTTCATAACATAGAAAATCAGAATTAGAGCTAAACTGATGAATTTCAAAATACTTTAAAAAATTATGCAATTCTTTTTTAGAGCAAAGAAAATAAACTTGGTCATTCGAAGGTTACTGCCAAATGGAACATATGAACAGCATCATGTCAGAGACCTGATATACACAGATAATTATTAACGATTTTCAGACAATAACATTATAACTGACTGCTTGGAAAAGTTCTTGTCAGATTCTTTAAATTAATACCGGGGTTGAGGTGGAGACATCAGAACTGTTGTTGTAGGTGCATTCACTCCTCACAATATCAGACTAATTGGTAATCCGGTGCATATGGATTCACACTAAAAGTAATGTCCACACAAATGTGCCAGTTACAGTTCCACTACTAGAGGCTGGGTTTTCAGAGTTGGAATCATGGTGCATCACCATCTTGTTAGGACTTGTCTACAACTGTGCTGTTGTGAATGCAACATTAAGAAGCACTGCATCTTTATGTATTCGATGCTGAAATGAATTTGTTTTTGGTATGTCCCTTCACAAAAACAAATACGTATAATTTGCAACCCCCTCACCAGTAATGCCCTTGGTGAGGCTGTCAGATTAAGTGCTACGTAGCAACAGCAAACGAAATCCTACACATACTAAAATTTTGCATTAAGTCTGTAAACCCTGATTATAGAGAGCTCATTGGTAAGTTGTTCCAATGGCTGATAAGAAGAAATAAGTTATAGTCCTACTTCAAAATAACGAATATAACTTATCATCATCGAAATGCCCTTGCAGAGGCTGAATCCCTCGACCATAACGTAAAATAAGCCATGGTGTGATTTCAGCACATGATAAGGTATGGCTTCAAATAAGCTTGGAGGCTACAACTCTGCTTTCACAATTTTCTCTGGAATGACTTGAATCACTATTTTTCCAGTATTTGCATTTGACTCCATAATCTCATGAGCTTTGGCAAGGTCATCAAGAGGTAGAACTGTTGAAACGATCGTCCGCAGTGTTCCATTTTGAAAGTGTGGCAGAGCCACTTCCCGGAATGCTGATATCAGTTGAGACTTGTACTGAAAAATAGGGTTTATTCAGCATCAGCTTATACAGTGTAACAACAACTGTGAAATGATTTCCTGTAAGTAATAGTTCTTGCTACACCTTGTAATTCAAACCCCATAATAGAGGTCAGCAGTGAAGGACCCAGTACATGATCTTTAAAGTCTTGAGTCCAAGACTAGAAACCTTACAAACTTAAGACATGGTCTTAAAACCCAAGACAAAAGTCTTTAAAGAATTTTCAATTTTCTAACTTCCATCGTGCACGTTAAAATATATCTATTTGGCAACAGAACATACGTGCAAATGCCATTTGCCCCAATCAACAAGTTAGCAAGGGTGGTTAGTACCTGCAGATACTTTGATAAGTAACCAGTGTGTAAAGCAGGATACTGTGTGCAATTAATAGCACAGACTGGTTATGCGGAGTGGTTGGTGTAAGGGCTCCTCCATAAAGAACATCCACAAAGAGAGGGAAGGGCCACCCTGACACGGACAAGGGGGCTTTGCCCAATGCGGACGTCCCCATCTAAATTTGGAACATACAGTTACTTCAGTGCAGCCTGTGCCAACTTAGTTCAGGTAGCAGAGTTTATATTGTGCTGATTCTAATTAGATTCCTATGCTGGATGTGGTAGTATTTAAATACCCTACACCAGAGCACCATTAGCCTTGCAAGATCAACAGGACAGCCTAACCAAGCCTTAGAATTTGGAGTGCGAACGGCCACAAAAGGGATGGGGGTGGGTAATGCCAAATGCAGACTAGGGGAAGGCTGTTCCAAAGTAGCTCATTTTTTTCAGATGTCCTTTATGGACAACCCCTAACGACCTAGTGCACATCAAGTGTCGCCAAGCAGTTTAATGCCGCTGTCATCTGGGAAGCAAACAGCAAGTTCTATGATGCCTTGTGTCCAGGAACTACTGAGTTTATGGGCCTAAGATCAATGTGGATATGAGTGAATTTACAATGGAGCGCTCCCTGACCTGAAAATGCATCTTTTTCCTTTCTTACCTTCAAGCAGCAGTAGTAAATGTGATGCCAAGAAACAAATGTAAACATACCTCACAGCTTCTGATTCTCAGTGTTGAACCAACGACTGTAAGTCGCTTCTGAAGAATCTTGCCAATTAAGTTGCCTTCCACATTAGCACCTCCTTAGCAAACAATCATTAGAAGCATCATGGTAAAGAGAACCAGGTCTGAGCAAACACACTTGTAACATGGTTCAAAATAAGCAGTGAAACAGCAGAATTTACAACAGTGCAGAGGATAGGAGGATTGTTCTATAATAGGTGATGAATGTGAATGCCAACAAGTAAGATCACCATGGCCCACAGACCTTGCAGGAAACGTTATCCTGTCTCTGGTTTGGTTCAGCAGTCCCGGGCAAACCAGCGGTACCCTTCGCGTGCACCCTGACAATGCAACTTTATCTTCTACACCTTTTCCTGTTTAGGAATACTACAGGTAGCTTTTCTCAACATTTGAAAAGTATTCTGTCTCAATGAGGGTGGGCTGGAAGTGCTTCTAAGTAATGTAGATATCTTGAAGAGGTGCTAACTACATTTGCTGACTGAATGAATGAAGGAGAATTAAAATGACATAGCAGACGAATAATGTTAGCAAAGAAGGAGAAATATGATGTAAAGCATAAAACAGCTATTCACCCAATGTCCCATACATGATCCATCGTCCTTCAAAGGCTATGGCTGCTGCATTCTGTTCCCACATGCTCCCACCAACACAGTCCAAAATTACATCAACACCACGATCTAAGAAGTTAATCAATTGCAAATAACAATATAATGAATAAACATATAGCAACAGATCAATACTCTTATATACAGTAGCTAAGTATGTGCAACTGTATAGTTCTCTATATACAAATTAATTTACACATTGCCAGCAATGCAAACAGTAATACACATTGCCACCAATGCAAACAGTAACCTGTGCAAAATACATGTACATGAAACTTTAAAATTTTTACCAGACCTGTAATATACTACAGATGACAATAACAATAACTTTAGAATATTTCTCTTCAAGGTTTTATGATTGTTCTGAAATCATTTTGGCATGCAGAATGTAGTCAAGGCAAAAGCTACATTTATCATATATATTTTTACTGGTCATTTACAAGGTTATGACAACCCTATTATGCAATCCAAAATGTTTGCTCCATAACTGTATGTCAATATTCAAGAAATGAAAGCATGCAGTGGTAGGTTGCAAAAACCTTTTAAACGGCAAAAAAGTCCTTTCTTTTGATATCAAAACCATCTTACTTGCACACACCTTCAAAGTTAAATTTGTAAAAATGCCAAGGTAAATGACCAACAAAACTACAACAACTGATCCATTTCCACTTTCTGCATAGATCCCACTGAAAATGCACCACACCTGCCAGACTAATGAATATGTTTGAAGCACTGACCGCCTGTAGCATTAAGAACATCTTTGGCAAAATTTCCTTCTTTGTAGTTGAAACCATCACTTGCTCCAAGGCTTTTGGCCAAGTCGATCTTTTCCTGTGTTCCGGCTGTTACAATCGACCTTGCACCTGCCAGCTTCACCAGCTGCACGGCAGCTGTTCCCACTCCACTGCCACCTGCATGTATGAGGACCGTTTCACCAGCTCTGATGTGGGCTGAGGCAAACACAGACATCTGTGAACTTCACAGTGTAAACAACAAAAGCATCCAGTAGTCAAAGCCAAAAGTTTTGAATACCGACCGAATCACGGGAGCCACAAGGAAAGGCTGTCCATTTACTGGACTGTTGTGTGTTGCTTTTGCTGTAACTGCACAACCCTAGAATCACCAAACCCCACCACTGACGACTATAACTGTGTGAGGGGGATAATAGATGAGATAAATAGCCTGATCTATGATGCTTCATAACAATAGCATAAAAGGCAAGTAAGCTAAGGAAATGGCTATCCAGTTGTCTTCCATAGGTCTAAACAGGCAAATCAGTTTTCAATCTTGTGAAGATTTTTCACGTATGGCTTATCATTTTTCTGTGATGCAAATGCATATTTTGGCTGCATAGTGTTTCACATGTGTTACCTTATAAAAAACATTTACTTGAAATATGTTTGCTAAAATTGTCAATTTGTAATGCTGTAAAAGTGAGAAACTCGTTAATTTCTCACCAATGAAATGGAGCAGTTGAAATGCCGTGAGCCACACTTCAGGAATGGCAGCGGCTTCTTGAAAAGTCATTGTAGAATCAATCGGAAGCACATGGTCTTCATGTACGGCAACAAACTCTGCATTCCCCCCACCTATGTTTAAGAAAACTACGATTCACAATCACCAAATAGAGCTTTAAAAAGGAGAACCATCTAATTTATGCAAGGAAATGGAAAAAATCACTTTTCAATTAATTTCTTACTTGCAGTTGTGATATTACATCTGCTTTCCAAATGCACAACTAGATTCTGTAACATAATATAACATTGTTTTCATCTGCATTGCTTTTCATTATGGCTCCTGTGACATATGACTAACCAGGTAACTACAGGAACCAAATGATCCCACTAGCACATGAACTTGTCTCATTTTGATTTAAATACTGCAAACAGTCTTCTCAACAACGTCTCCAAATCAGAAATGGCAAAAAATTGGTTTTTGGCCAAACTAAAAGCACATATGAAAGCACAATAAAAAATCTTAGTTTTGCAATTTCTAATACAGCAATGGATTAATATGGGATAACCCCTTCCTACTAACTTAAAAATGACACTGCAGTTTAAAGGTAGCTGCCCTGCAGGGTTAGGAGACAGATATGCAGACCTCCAACAAGTGCCATCACCCTGTCTCCAATTTTCCATTTTGTAGCTCCAGGACCAAGCTGTTCAACTGTCCCTGCTGCTTCCAAGCCAAGAATGTCGCTATCTCCAGGTGGCGGTGGATACATGCCTCGTCTCTGCACCAACAGAAGAAAAGATGCATGATTAAACTAGACAGACATCACTGTGACCTCTTTTAAAGGTGGCATTGTGACCAAATGTTTTTCACCTCTGCATCCAAAGTTCAATTATACATCATAGCACATCATACTTACGCTAAGTAACCTGTTAACTATTATGTTCCTTTGACATATTGCAGGTCAGTTCGATGACCCTTCAATCCTAGTTCTTTAATTCGCATATGTAGTATGCATTCACCCTCTATCCCTCATTTCACAACTTTTCACTACTCTACTCTTTCTCCCCACCCACTCATCTCCCCATACATGCATTTGATGTATCTGTCTTTTTAGCATGACCTGATGGTAGCCAATTGACAGTGGTGAAAGCTTGCCCATAATTCAGTGTGCAGACTCCTGCCTCCACTGAAGAGGTAATCGAGTCATTACTTACTGTAGAGCCACTGACTGATGCATGTCATCTGAATTGGCAATAAATAATTATAATAACTAGATAAAAATTAATCTAATATGGAACTAATGAATGCCAAACTTTAATTATGCTGCTCTAAGAGAAATTGGTTATTGCACTATCCAGCATTCAGTCACAAACTGGAAGTACAGCACAGAATGCTCAGAGTAGACATAGCTAAAAGCATACACGAGAATTTAGAAATCCGTTAAACATCTTTAGCCTGTGTCTCAATTAACAATGATCATCAGATGACGATACCATCCAAATACTGCTAAGCTAGTGTTTACTAATAAAAAAATGCTACTAAAGTCTCACAGTAGGTCAGATAAACATGTTTTTTGAAGAAATAAATGCACCTGTCATTCAACCAATCAATCAAAACGCCAACCAATCAAAAATCAATGTCAAAGTCCACCTGTAAAGTATCAGCCCGGTTGATGGCTGAACAGTAAACCTTTAAGAGGACATGCTTGTCTTTTGGTTCTGGAATGGGTGCCTGTCCTATTGAGATTTGCTCTGGTCCACCAGGCTGCTTCACCTGCGATGCCCTCATCATCAAATTCTGTGAACTGTACAAAAAGTATAACCTACATTTAACCATAGAAATTCTGTCACAAAGAAATGAAATTTTCAATGTAAACTTCATAATAACATAGTTAACCAAGCCGCCATAAAGCCTTACTAGGCCTGAAAGCTCTAGTATTGGTCTTAAGGACTCTGGCATTGGACTGGAGAGGTACGGACATTAAAGGTACCAGTGTTTCCAATGGGAAATACCAGTGTTTCCAATGTATGGTAGTGATTGGTAGTATTAGCAATATCATAACTATTAATTTATAACTGTTACTATTTCTATTTTATTATTATATTTGGTTAGCATTATCAGTTCTGCTTTTTTATATTGCTGTACCAGATGATTTTAAGACATTTTGGCAGAATGTTCATACTGCTAAACATAAAGTTTGCCAAGGCTGGCATCTTTACCAGAATTAAGTTTGAAATATCAGTGCATAAGCTGCTTACCTAGAAGCCACCAGCATCAGCACAAATACCAGCACACTGGCAGCACTCTTCAGTATCAAGCCACAACCCTGAAAAGTGCCAACACTCTGAAATCAGATATTGAGCCAAAACAGTCTGTAATGCACCTGGCCTCGTCTGTATCCAGAACACTGATATATATGTCAGATGCTAAGAAACAAAAAGCGAGTGCCTCATCTATGTCCCAACTTGGGATAAGCGAAACCTTGAAATGGCTAGTAAGAACTCCAGCTCACTCTAGAATATAAATGTGCTACAGAGTAAGGTACCTGAAGTTGACCAAGAATGACTCGGCTGTACTATACATGAAATGCCCAAATATCCTGTCAAATTCAAATTATGTTCCTAAAATGTCCCCCAGTGTCCTCAAAATGCATGCTCTAAAACAACATATCACTCCTGTTCTAAAATCCCTTCACTGGCTTAAAATACATTAACCAATATAAATAAAAGCTTGTCCGTTACTACTCCAATCCTCTTGGCCATCATCTACAATCCAGCCACACCACTCAACCCAACCCACGTCATATCTGTTCTAAGTCATTTCTTCACCCTCCAGTCACTTCATCTTTAAACTATGGTAATCGTTCTATAGCTCAAGCTGCTCCATCTTTTTGAAATAAACTCCCGCCAAAACTACGACAATTGTCTACATGCTACCAGTCTGAGTTCACCAACTCAGATCCTCTTGCAGTTTCTGCACAAGCCTTACTCTGAAAACATTACTGTTCATAAATACCATAATGATTCCTCCTCTTTTTACTTTTAGCGCTGCTCTAATTTCAAAATATGATCCACGTAGCCGTCAGAGGTCTATCCAGACCTTTGGATCTGGACTTCGAACCGAACCATACCATACCAGCCTCACCGATTGTTTTTGGCCCATCGCCTTGAAGAATCTGGTTCCAACGGCTTTCCTTTTTGGGCGATAAAGAAATGTGGAACTACGATGACGATTAGAGCAAAGAGAATGAATGACCCATCGGCGTTACAGGTTGCCGTCCATTTTCATACTTTTTAATGACTTGCCACTGTGCCATCCTTAAAATGGTCAATTTCTGCAATATCAACTGTCATTAACTTTATCTGTGTTAACATAAATAAAAATCACTTTGCACCACAGGGAACAAAATCAAGTTTGTTAAGTACGGTACTGTAAATCGACTTTTAAACTAATGGCCTCGGGCAAGAAGTTCAGATCATGGTTCAGATAGCAAAAACAACGTATGGGCCTTAAAACCTAAGGGAACAGGTCGTCAAAACGAAGCGAGCAACTACAGATAGGGTTTTCAAAAGCAACTTTTCAAGTATCTCGAAGATATTTAGTTAAGGTGTAAAATTGCGGCACCCAAATCAGGCCATCGAGCCAGCACAGAGGCCAGATGGGGTGCTTGCCCCATTCTGGAATTCATATCTGAACACTTGGCCCAGACCGGGCAGGGACGATGTGTCGTGTCTGCATGTTTGCCTCCTCCTGCACACATATCTGTGAGTGACCATGAGCACTTCATAGACTAAGTAACATCTTTTACAAACCTCGCCTCTAAAACATCATGAAAATATATCATCGACCCTAAAATCGTTGCATTGGTTGCCCATAGAAAAGCATAATGTTCAAAGACTGGGCTAATTGTATACAAGACTCTAAATTTCAGCCAATCTCACTACTTCACTACTTCATAGAAAATCGAATAATGTTCAAGACTGGGCTAATTGTATTCAAGACTCTAAATTTCAGCCAATCTCACTACTTCACTCTATACCGACTCCCAAGACTTGTCCCTAGTCGACCAGGTCTTCTGGCTGCCTGACTATTCTGTGGACAAGAACAGCCCTCGGCTGGCCTTAGATTCTGCAACTCTCTTCCGGCAAATGTTAGTTCTGCAAAGTCTGTTTTGGCCTTCAGATCTCGACTAAAAACTCACCTCTTCCCGGGCTCAATTTCTCTTTAGGATCCCCCCGTGTTTTCTGGATTTTCCTCTTAGCTTTTCGACCGACATGACCATGAAATTTCGCTTGCATAACGATTTTGCTTAGCAGAGACCATCGACTGATGCCTTGAGCATTATTACAGTGGCGCTGTAGAAGTTCTTAGATTATTTATTTCTTGTTGTTGTTATTGTTGTTATTATCATCATCATCATCATCATCATCATCATCATCATCATCATCATCATCATCATCATTTTTATTAGGCCTATTATTATTATTATAGAGATAAATTAGGCAAGCGGAAATGCTACAAAAGTGTGCGAGGGTTTAGTTACCGTGTTTTAATGCTATATAGACCTAGTTAGCGCCTGATTGACTGTCACTCAAAATTTCTATTTTACTAGCACTATAGGCCCTATCTATACAAGTCGGCTGCAGAATAAGCTTACTCCTGCAGTCAGAAGATCAGACGGCGCGAAAGGATTGATCAACCATCCTCCTTCCTATGCCGAAGCTAAGAAATGAAATTGCCGACACTCCAAAGTCCAAACCAACGACTGCCCTTGAGGACAGCACAGAAGAATGCTTTTTATTCATTCTTCACGAGTTGCACTTAGCATGGCAAGAAGCTCGTCTGTACTGGGCCTGCTTCCATGATGAACGAAGACAGATAGGTCTATGCATGGCTGTGGGATTCTTATCCACGACTTTAGTTCATGTGGTAAGAGGTTTAAAAAAGGTCGAACACAAGATCTTCTTCAATCATTCAGGCTTTGTTCACGGTGGACCACAACATTCATCCTTATCTTTAGGATGAAGATCACCGGAGCCTAGTAAGCCTAAGCCTAATAATACTAAGTGTAACCAACCTAACTGGTTCTTATCATATTTTGTTTATTTTTTCATAACATTCATGTTTCTTACGTTTTTAAAGTTGACTATTTTCAGGAACATTGTTTATTACGTGATTTTGGGATTTTTGTATTAATTTATTCTTTAAACTTGTGTTTGATTAAAATTTACATTACAGTAACAATGATTTGTGAAGTTGATCAAGTATAATTATAATGCCCTTCATGTTGTTCCCCGATCCTGCGTATGGGTGAACGTGACAATTAGATGTAACACGGTTACACGCCATGAAAATAGCCCCAATTTGGCTTCGAAATACTCAGTTTGCTTCCAACACTTCTAAAGAGGCTTATTAACGTTTTCATTTATTTTCTTTAAAGCAAACATCACTTTTTGAACGTTTTTATTGTCTCACCGTATTTTACATTTTTGAACAAAATAAAGCATCTTTTGTAGGTGTTACAGTTATGTAAAACGACATTCTGAATCAAGTTGGCTCCATTTTTATTTTTGGGCTAACAAATTTTAAAAAGAAATTATAGAAGTCTTTAGACTTGGCGTCATTCCTCCATCATTAATCCTAAAAATAAAAAAGCAAAATCCACAATAAAAGCATAATTGGCTTTTAAAGGCAAGAGCCTAACTTAAAGTCGTTTAAGCTGGGGTTTCATCAGTACTGAATTGACTAATTACGCCAACACAAGGTGGTTGAATGTAGATACACAGGCCACACAAGAATCGGGTAATTCGTTCAGTTGGAACAGTTCTTTTCGGGTATTATTTTCGGGTATGTATAATAGGTCGATAATACAGGATGTATTCATGAATGTTTGTGTGTAAGCCTGTGTATGCATGTATGTATGAATGTATGAATGTATCTGTGTATGAATGGATATCGTATGTGTGTATGCATGCATTCATGTATTTATGTATGCATTTATGTATGTATGTATGCTATATATGTATATATATATGTAGGTTTCAAGACACTTAATATAACGCCTTTTGTGGGCCTTGCAAAAGCTCTTCACTCGTAGCTAACTAGTTCATCTAGTGCGTTTTAAGGCAGTTATAATTTCGAAAGTTTTAACAAGTCCTGCAAACATTTGCTGGACTACATTAGTCTGACTGAGTAGCTTCTGCTTTGAAGTAGGCGTACATTAGATTCATACAGGTCATATCACTTACAGGTAGATTAGTTATATCCAGTGGCGGCTCCAGAATTCCTTGCGTAGGAGGAGCAAGAGCATTTCCAGAGGGGCGCCACATTCTGGCAGTCCACCATGCACGGGTCTGGTCTGAGTGGCGCCGGCATATATAAAAAGAGGGACGGGGGGAGGGGCGAACCGCCCCCACGCCTGAATCCGCCACTGTTTATAGCTTATCAGACTAGGTAAGATTGGTTAATATACTATAAAAAGCATCATATCAAATAATTCAGTTTATACCAAGCCAGATCAGACCAATTTCGACCTGATCTAAGATCTGAATAAGGTCTTCTTATGAGGTTGGTTATAAGCCGTGTTTCTCCTGCGATTCGACTGACCTAGCAGAACTGAAAAACGGCCTTCAGTGAGAGATTTCCGGAGGGGAAAGATAAGTCTGGGATTCCAGGTCCAGTGACGACCTTCGAGGGGACCATCCCCAGAACCCCATAGACGCTCAACTTGGCCTCGTCGAACCAAACATAGGATCCACAGACGAACGAATCGCTTTCCCTCTTCCACACGGTACGAGGCTCTGACCCCTGCAGTTAACACAACATTCACGCATACATACATACATACATACATACATACATACATACATACATACATACATACATACATACATACATACATACATACATACATACATACATACATACATGCATGCATGCATACATACATACATACATACATACATACATACATACATACATGCATACATACATACATACATGCATACATACATACATACATACATACATACATAGATCGACATATCCACGCATACATACATAGATCGACATTTGCATGCATACATACATACATTCATACAAACCTACCTACCTACATACCTACAAACATGGATACATACACATTGATGCATACATAGATAATTACATACACTTACATACATACATACATAGATCGACATATCCACGCATACATACATAGATCGACATTTGCATGCATACATACATACATTCATACAAACCTACCTACCTACATACCTACAAACATGGATACATACACATTGATGCATACATAGATAATTACATACACTTACATACATACATACATAGATCGACATATCCACGCATACATACATAGATCGACATTTGCATGCATACATACATACATTCATACAAACCTACCTACCTACATACCTACAAACATGGATACATACACATTGATGCATACATAGATAATTACATACACTTACATACATACATACATAGATCGACATATCCACGCATACATACATAGATCGACATTTGCATGCATACATACATACATTCATACAAACCTACCTACCTACATACCTACAAACATGGATACATACACATTGATGCATACATAGATAATTACATACACTTACATACATACATACATAGATCGACATTTGCATGCATACATACATACATTCATACAAACCTACCTACCTACATACCTACAAACATGGATACATACACATTGATGCATACATAGATAATTACATACACTTACATACATACATACATAGATCGACATTTGCATGCATACATACATACATTCATACAAACCTACCTACCTACATACCTACAAACATGGATACATACACATTGATGCATACATAGATAATTACATACACTTACATACATACATACATAGATCGACATTTGCATGCATACATACATACATTCATACAAACCTACCTACCTACATACCTACAAACATGGATACATACACATTGATGCATACATAGATAATTACATACACTTACATACATACATACATAGATCGACATATCCACGCATACATACATAGATCGACATTTGCATGCATACATACATACATTCATACAAACCTACCTACCTACATACCTACAAACATGGATACATACACATTGATGCATACATAGATAATTACATACACTTACATACATACATACATAGATCGACATATCCACGCATACATACATAGATCGACATTTGCATGCATACATACATACATTCATACAAACCTACCTACCTACATACCTACAAACATGGATACATACACATTGATGCATACATAGATAATTACATACACTTACATACATACATACGTACGTACGTACTAACTTACATGCATACATACAGTAAATGACTACATTATAGATGAACCCAGGACACAGACTGACATACCGAAAGACGGAGAGTAACAAGGGCAGAAACAGATATAATGACAAAGGCAGATACAGTGACAGACAGTGACAGACAGAGAAATGGACACAAACGGGGAAGAGGATAACAGAGATAATCGTAAACTCGAAAATTTCTAAAGCGCTAAATTAAGGCTAAGCGCACTGCACCAGCTTATTTATGAGCGCTGCGTCTAGTCAGAGGGGTTGTGCAAAGAAGCCAGAAGAAGAACAAAGTAAGAAGACCATAGATTAAGAGACAGACAGAGAGAGAGAGAGACAGAGAGAAAGAGAGAGAAAGAGAGAGAGAGAGAGAGAGAGAGAGAGAGAGACTTGAACTGTTATGGTGGTTGTGTTTAGGTAGGTTGAGAGAAATGGGAAGGCGGCGGCTTGGATGGATCAAAAGGTGAGACTTTATTTTTAAATGAAATGCCTCAGGGGTAATAAATGGGGGCTTAAGATAGATGACGGTGTGTGAAGTACACAAATCGACGGAAGGCGAGTCAGAAGAGATAGAAGGGGGAGGGGTAGAATTTAAGTGATTGTATTACAGAGTAGCGGTGGACAGTGTCAACTGGGGGAAGAGAGTAGATGTAAAGGACAGAAGGGATTTAGTGTACAGCGACTGATTAGAAGAGGCATTGACGGAGCCAGCGGAGACATGATTTACGCAGTGATCAAGATGGCGGACTGAAGAAGACGCGACGCGGATCAGAAAGAGACTCGGAGGGTAAACCACAAAGGAAGCCAGCAGAAAAACAAAACTTGACCTGAGGGTTAGGGTTAGGGTTTTAGAGGCAATTATGGATTAAGAAGCAAAACATAAACGACCTTGTTCGCTGAAAATGTGGACGCAGGTAGTTTAACATAACAGTAGACTGGACGGTGAAAATAGAGTTTAAAGCAGATAGAATCAGACAGAAACAGAGATAGAGCCCGAGAGTTAATGTAATTTTCTGTAAGGTATCTCTGTAGCTGAATTAGGTAGATAGGGCCTATAGCGCTATTAAAATAGAAATAGGAAACAGGACAAAGACAGCAAGAGACAGAGAAATGGCATACAAGCAAGACTAACAGTGACTGAAATACAGAAGATGTGCTTCTGTTAACATACCAAGGCTTTTGTATAGGCGGAAGTGAGTGCCGGAAAGCAATGGCGAAACCCTCCACGATAGACGCCTGCCAAAGGACCTTTCTATCGTCATAGAAACAAGTCCATCGGACGCATTCAGGTAATGTTATTTATAGACAACTATGTCTGTCTGTCTGTCTGCCTGTCTGCCTGTCTGTCTCTATCTCTCTCTAAATAAGTAGGCCTATAACAGGGACTTCTCTTGGAACAGTCGATTTTCTCCTCGTTGTTCTTTGTATCAATAGTTGAACTAACGTAATGCAATCGACCATTTGTATAGCGCCTTTTGTTTCTTCTTACCAGAAACCTGTGGAATGACCGTCCGACCTAGACCGTACTATCTGGACCATCCGATTGGACCATATCCGACCTGGGCCCACGTCCATCTGTCGACACAGATGGTCAGGAATGGAATGTGATAGTGGTCGGAAAAGGGGTACATATAGGTAAGGTCTGAGGTGCTCCAGTTTCAATGGACAAATCTCAGAAGTGGGCCAGAATCCGGTACGTTAAACATCATGACGCTAGGCAGGTGTCGAAGGCACTGATATGAAGGAGCTCGATGCGCTAGAGTCGATGTACATGAGCGCGGCTCTAGAAAGTTTCTAACATGAGGATGATGATGTCGACGACGACAACGACGATGATGATGATAATGATGATGATGATAGCGATTGCGATGACAATGACTATGGCGATGATGATGATGATGATGATGATGATGACGGCGATTACTACGACGACAAACATACTTGATCATTGCCGACGGCGACAGAAAGTATACTGCTGAAGGTTCTGTAGGTTGAATCGTTGATGAATCCGTCTCGCAGGACTTGATAAGGTCCCTCGTGGGGTTGGAAGTCCAGGTCACCGCAGAAAATAAACGGCATTCGGTCATTCGGGTTGGCGTCCATTTCCGCCATCGCATTCAAGATGCCACACACCTAAGAATACCGACCACTTCAGTGGTTATTAGAGTAAAGTAAGGTAACGACGGGACTCATTTACTTGCAGTCTCTATAGACGAAATCCTCAGAACCTTTTGCTTTGAACTCATCGCTTTCGAGGTCCCACGACCCTGAAAAGAGGAGTAGGGCAATAAAACTTAAATTCATCAAGCGTTTTCAGACTGATAGAAAAGAAAATGCATCATCATCCATGAGTTCTTCCGTCCGTCCATCCGTCTATCTGTCCGTCCGTCCGTCCGTCCGTCCGTTCATCGGCCCATCCATCCATCCATCCATCCACCCATCCATCCGTCCGACCGTCCGTCCATCTGTCCATCTGTCAATGCTACATCAATGCATACATACGTACATACTGTATATATATATGTATACATGCATACATACATATATATATGCATGTATACATGCATGCATACATACATGCTCACGTACATACACCCCTGCCTGTATATAATGTAATAGTGTAGGACTAACACATAATTTATGAGGCGCCCATTCAGGATGTACATGGTAATTGTGTGTGCTACTGTGGTTGTTTTTCACGAGCTCTGATTCTACACGCGCCTCTGTTTAGTCTCTCATGAAACGGCGCTATAGAAACGTACTATTTCAACATTTATTTTATATAAATGTTTCTTCGATTCAGATTGAATAAGAATGAGCTGTGCAGATAAATCTCAATTCAATTTAAGTGATAAAGACTACAATTAAAATAAGAGACTTTAACACTAATAAAGAAAGAATAACAAAATTACCATTAAATCAAATCGTATTCACTGCAACACGTGTTTGCATTATCTCACGTCACATCGCGGGACATCACAGTGTATTAGGCTACATCGCATTACAGTTGCTGAATGGTTGAGTGCTTGCCTTGATAAGGGGGCGTATTCGGGTTTGACCCTCCCTTTGGCATGGTCACTAGTTGGGACCTTGAGCAAGTCCTCCATGCACGTAACTTATTACGGTGATTAATATATAGTGACTCTAAATAAATACGAGTTACTAGCTAACAAACAGACTAACTAACTGACTAACTAAATAACTAAATCAGGAACAACATCGGCTGTTTCAGATGAAGTTCCTCAAATCCAGCAATCTTTCAAGTCCCGAGGGATCACATGTACCTCGGGGGGGGGGAATGAATTAATGAATGAATAAATAAATTAATAAACAAATAAATAGTCTAGGCCCCTATGTATTTAAGGGTCATAAGTGACGTAGGGAGTTTGCGGACTGATGCTTTTCCCTAACTGTGTTTCCCAATGAGCCGTCGACAGCAATACTTCGCCTCCCCAAATTGAAATCATAGGCCCCCTATATGCTAATCGTATTGATCCTATTGATCAAAGGCAACATTGATCCTATACGCCTAACATGAGGCTATACCTGGGCAGTCTGAAGATCTGGTCTACGCTTGTGTTCGGGGAGGCAGCGTGTATTAGCGACCTTGACACGACGACCCGTTTTCTTACACCGAAGCGCCACCATGACGACGACCTCTCGACTCGCCACCGAGCCAAGGATCGCGCTGTGATAGAGTACGCCGGGTTGTAGCGATTGCTGTAACCCATACAGAGGAAGGTAAGATGCAATGGTAAGTTATGCGGGTAAGATAAGAAGCGCGGAAAGAGTAAAGTAAGGTAAGAAAATGTAAGGTAAGGCAAGCAAAGTAAAAATGCAAGATAAGAAAAGGTAAGCCATGGTAAAGTCAGGTTAGGTAAAATAAGACAAGGTGGGATAACATAAGGTAAAGTTAAAGTAAGAGAAGGCAAGGTAAAGCGTGCTAGACTAAGCCAGGTTACAGCAGAGCGAGCTAAAGTTGACAAGATAAGGCAAGACAATTTAAGGTAGGCTTATCGTTCACTCGTTACACGCCTCTATCAGTAGCAGTCTTCAGAAGCGTGGTCTCGGCTGAGACGCATACAAGACAGCATTGTTCCAACAGCTCAAAACCCTATACATGTATGTATGAATGGATGTACGTAAGTATGTATGTATGTGTATGCATGTAAATATGTGTGTATACATGTATGTTGTATGTTCGTGTTTATGTTATTGTATGTATGCGTGTGTGGGTGTATCTGGGCATCTAGAGAGGGGGGAAAGGTTGAAGCCCTCTTAAATCTTAACCTATCCTCGCGGGTAGGCTTAGGCGACAAGACTCGAAAAAAACAATTGTCAAATAAGCATTGCACGTCCGGATTCGAACTCTGAACGCAGAAGCGAAAGGCCGACGTCTTAAGGGATAATCTACTGGACAACTATTCCACGTCCACAGACCAAATCTTCGCGATCACTCTGTAGCCTACCTATAGTTCCTTTACTACCATGATTCCTTGTGTTCCTTTACTGCCATGATTCCTTGTGTTCCGTTACTACCATGATTCCTTGTGTTCCGTTACTACCATGATTCCTTGTGTTCCGTTACTACCATGATTCCTTGTGTTCCTTTACTGCCATGATTCCTTGTGTTCCGTTACTACCATGATTCCTTGTGTTCCTTTACTGCCATGATTTCTTGTGTTCCTTTACTACCATGATTCCTTGTGTTCCGTTACTACCATGATTCCTTGTGTTCCTTTACTGCCATGATTCCTTGTGTTCCTTTACTACCATGATTCCTTGTGTTCCTTTACTACCATGATTCCTTGTGTTCCGTTACTACCATGATTCCTTGTGTTCCTTTACTACCATGATTCCTTGTGTTCCGTTACTACCATGATTCCTTGTGTTCCTTTACTGCCATGATTCCTTGTGTTCCTTTACTACCATGATTCCTTGTGTTCCTTTACTACCATGATTCCTTGTGTTCCGTTACTACCATGATTCCTTGTGTTCCTTTACTGCCATGATTCCTTGTGTTCCTTTACTACCATGATTCCTTGTGTTCCTTTACTACCATGATTCCTTGTGTTCCGTTACTACCATGATTCCTTGTGTTCCTTTACTGCCATGATTCCTTGTGTTCCTTTACTACCATGATTCCTTGTGTTCCTTTACTACCATGATTCCTTGTGTTCCGTTACTACCATGATTCCTTGTGTTCCTTTACTGCCATGATTCCTTGTGTTCCTTTACTACAATGATTCGTTGTGTTCCTTTTGGTACCATGATTCCTTGTGCTGCACTACGATATGTCGGATTTCGTTGTGTAAAGTAATATATGTCTAATGTGATGTGATGCGATGTAATTCAATCTAATATAATATGATGTAACGTAATGTGATGTGATGCAGCATTTTTATAGCACCCTCTGTTGTCTGCCTTTTGTGAGGATATGATATGCTGTAAGTGTTTGCGTGTTTACCCTGACGATGAGATCGTCCAGAAAGCTTCCGTGACTTCCGACGATGTCGAAGCGATCATTCTTGAAGAAGATGACTTCACTGAAATCGTCTGGCCCGCACCGTCTCTTCATCCGGAGGTTATTATAACCCCAACTGAACGATGCACCACACATTTCAGTTTATACTTATAGGAAAATTATAAACAGCATTTATATATGGTTTCGATTAGCACACCTTCTACATATATATATATAGCCTGCACACCCACGCATATAGCGTATACCTTATTTATACCTGCATACCAACATCATATATCATATCAACATCAGTTTCCGACGCCAGCCATTTTGCTATTTATCTTGAAAGCGTCTTATCCTTGTTGACATTGTAAATGTAAATGTAAATGTAAAGGTTTTATATAGCGACCGTATGGCCTCGACCCTGCTCATTTTGCAATGAATTTATCTGGTTAGATCCTTCACCACTGCTGCCCGTTTGAATGGGCGCCACACTATTTAAGGTCCCCGTGCACGATTTAAATCTCTGAAATAAGCCACGACCGGGACGCGAACCTGGGATCCTCCGGCACAGAGGCTCCCTACTTACCGATGTTTTGTCTCTTCGTTGTTTTCTTCAGATTTCTCTAGTCAGACAGTTGATTTTTTCTGGTCTTAGTTTATGGTTTGGCTGTTTTTTCTTTACTCGACGAGGTCCACTGGTATTTAGATTTCTTGCGAACTCGTCCGATTATGTACTTTTTAAAAAAGTATTTCTAAAAGTGGTTAACTACTTTTAAAAAAACTTGTTACTATTAGTTAAACTACTTCAAAAGAAGTTGAAAAGTAGTTGAAACTACAAAAAGTAGCTAGTGCCAGTCATTGGGTTATGGGATATACTGAACATATGTAGGCCTGTATATTTTATATTTAAGCCTACATGTACGTACTTACGCAAACAAACATATCTTTTGTTACACACAATAAGCTTCCCAGCAAAGTCCTTGGCAGAGCTTCGACCGCCAACGGTTTTAACGTACATGTACTCCTTGGCATTTCTACTTAAACTTTAAGTTTAATTTGAGTAGGTGTAAGAGGCTAAGTATTGCCAGCTTGGGTAAACTGGCCCCTTCCAGTAGGAACTATTTTAATCTGTGGAGGCTGACTTATGAGTTAGTCATAATACTCTTCAGGGTGACCCGAAGCGTAGCCTCGTCTACCATTGGTTTTAGAGCAAATCATCTGAAAATTTCTTTTGAAAGTATGACCGTTAAAGCGTAATTTATGCTTAAATGACCGGCATTGCCAAATGGCTAAAATATATCACACCCGGCTTGAATTTTAACTCTAAACAGGGGAACTTGACTTTTGACTTAGCGACTGAACACTTCCAGAAGGCGCCCTACAATTATAAGACTGCATCCTATTATTGTTTGTTGGCAGTGCAATGGAGAGTTCGTAGATCTACAGGTTGGCACACTGATTGTAGAATCTGTTGCAATATTAGCCAACAGAAGCCAACGAAATGAAACAAGCTTGAAACACTCCGTTGGTATTCTCCTAATATAGACAAGACAAGACAGATAGACAGACAGAGAGGCAGGCAGACAGGCACAGAGGCAGATATATAGACAGGCTAATGGACAGACAGCTTTTTGGATAGACAGACAAACGGACGGATAGGCAGATGCACGGATGAACAGACAGGCAGATTTATGGATTCAAAGACAGACAGACAGAAGACAATGGGTTAAACTAACTTATGTAGAGTTCTTTCAAGTCTGCTCCAGTAGCAATCGTCGACCGACTGGAGGCAGTAGACATCTGCACTAAGGGAATACAGCTCCTGTATGATCCTCTCGATGTAGTTGCACGGCAGGAGGGATGACGATGTTTCTGCTTTTCCAGTTTCTTTGCCGCAGCCTCTTCCACCACCTCTTCCATGTCCACCACCTGCCCCTCCTGTATATACTGCATATCTTGCTTCTCCTCCTGTTCCGACGTCTTTTTCCAGCTCCGCTCGGATGTTGTATGAGGCGACGCTGAATTGGTCTATGTATTCTGTTTTGTGCAAGGCTTTGAAGTTTGGGTTTAAGATAAATCCGCGCTCCGTAATGATGTCTCTCTTTGGTTGGGCAGGTTCCGTAACCAGGATTGGTTTTCTGAATGGTGCACTACTAGAGGTGGGTTGGGGAAAAGGACTCTGCGTACTCTGTCCACTGCTAGAGGGGGGTGTGGGAAGAAGACTCTGTCGTCTGCTAGAGGTGGGTGCGGGAAGAGGACTCTGCGGATTTATTTGAGGATTTTTATTGCCTGGCCCACCAAGCCGGAGGGGAGGATCTGTATTCATGGAACAAGAGGTCATCGGGTTTGGGAAAATTCGAAGTTGGAGGTGACGCGCAGGAGAGGCTTGGCCCGACATGCTTCCTTTATCGACCATGTCTGGTTCCTCCATCAGAGTTTCCTCGTCTACCATGATTGGTGTGTCCATCATTGTTGCTTTATCGACCATGACTGATACGTCCATCGTGGTTGTTTTGTCCTCCATGACGGGCGTGCAAGCCGCTGTCTTAGTTATTGTCATGTTTCTCATAACTACATCCAGATGGTCCACTGTATCCTGGTTGCTCACATTTTCCACAGTTTCTACAATGTCTGCATTGTCAAATGTCTCGGTGTTGTTCGGTTCGACCATGCTGACGATCTCGCTCCTCGTTGCCCCTTGCATGATCTGGCGCTCATTAGTCATTCTATCCAGTTGGCTTCCTTGAGTATTCGACTCCATTTGGTCCCGTGGATCCTTTGCCTCGAACTGATCCTTTGGAACATTTACTTCTTTCGGGTTTTCCGGAACTCTTTCCTCGGGCTGGCTACATGGAACATTTTCCTCGATCTGATTTTCCAGAGTACTTTCTCTCTCATTCTCTGTAACCATATTCTTTATCTCACTCCCTGTCGCCATTTCCTCTCTCTGGTCCCCTGTCGTAAGTTTACCAATCTGGTTCCCAGTCTGAACATTGTCTCTCTGGTTCTGTGGGACCACTTCCCCCATCTGGTTCCCAGTTTGAACATTGTCTCTCTGGTTCTGTGGGACCACTTCCCCCATCTGGTTCCCAGTTTGAACATTGTCTCTCTGGTTCTGTGGGACCACTTCCCCCATCTGGTTCCCAGTTTGAACATTGTCTCTCTGGTTCTGTGGGACCACTTCCCCCATCTGGTTCCCAGTTTGAACATTGTCTCTCTGGTTCTGTGGGACCACTTCCCCCATCTGGTTCCCAGTTTGAACATTGTCTCTCTGGTTCTGTGGGACCACTTCCCCCATCTGGTTCCCAGTTTGAACATTGTCTCTCTGGTTCTGTGGGACCACTTCCCCCATCTGGTTCCCAGTTTGAACATTGTCTCTCTGGTTCTGTGGGGCTATTTCACCTGTAATAACATAACATAACCTAAGCTTACATATCATCCGATTACATAACATAATGTAAGTTAACATAAAATGCCATGAGATGACATAGCATAACAAAGCATGAGCTGTATAACCTAATGACATAGGTTGACATCATTCATAACACAACATTATTCATAACATATGTTAACATTATTCAGACGACTAGAACCAACAGAATGCAATGACAACGAGAGAAAGGAAACTAAGCGAACGAAGGAACGAACGAACGGACGAATAAATGAGCAAATCGATCAATCAATCAATGCATGTACAAACGGCTTTCCCATTGACCTACCTGAGTTTCCCGGAGGTCGGGTAGCAGTTGGAACAGTCAATTTGACGCGCCTACAAAGGTAATTTCAATCACACCATATATGTATACTGCGTTACAATGCATAATAAAGATATCGTATGTGCATGTATGTTTGTATATATGTAATACATTGAATGTATGTGGACTTATGCGTTTGTGTATAAGGCAAACATGGACATGTGCGCATTCGGCCACTTAACAATGCTGTCAGAATAATTTATTCTCTGGATATTTAGTTTTATTCATATTTAATAGCTAGCTTGTTTTTACAGTAATTCATAAGATCCTGTGGGGGCATGTGTCGCTCTACTAGAGTTGGATTGCAGTTGTCGTCTTTGCGCCTCAGCCGGAAGATCCATCAACGCCAGACTGCAAAGGAGATTCTATAGAGACGTGTCGACAATTTACCTTGTTACCTTGACCTTCACCTTTATTGGGAATGTCATATGCATTACTCTTTGCATTCTCCATATAACATAAAATGGAAAGAAAATGTTAAGCAAATGTAATTCTGAAAGGCATCTCAAAGGGGCTGGTTTATGGGGGGTGGGGTGAAACTGTGCGGAAAAATAGGCAGCTCTTCACCTCTGCAACCTGCAGGATGTGCATCGTGGCTCCGTCTTGTAAAATAGACATACATCGCACTGTCGAATCGGGTAAAACTAAGATTGCCATCGTCTTATATAAGTACCTCTCAAACGAGGGAATGCCTTTCAGTGTATGTTTGGCTGCTACTATGCTTGTGTGTGCATGTAAGTGTGTGTATGTGACAATGCATACCTTCTACGAGATAGTGGTAACGGAACATCTTGAGGCCGCGGCATAACTATGGCGTCTCTTCGCGCTTTGAACCGAGTCACTGGGGGTTCGTAGCCTGGCTCGACCTCCCATCTTTTACTAGGCCTCTTCGGCATGATGTCTCGTTTCGTCTGTTCTTGCTGCTGTAACAATCGCCGAACGCCTGACAGCTCAAATAGCGCTAACTTCAAAGGACCGATCAAAGGATGAAATCTGGCGAAAATTAATATGAAATATTCAAATGGGAAAATCAGCTGCTCGAAATTACACGAAAATCCGAAAGACAGAGGATAAATTCATCGAAAGTACCTATGACGTCAAACTAAAGAATCTAATTGTGACGTCATAATAAAACACTTCAAAACGTGGAGAAACCTCAAAAGTTACAAAGGAATCATCCAAAAGTCTGAACTAAAAATATCCGAATTTCTCAGCGACATTAAAAACCCTTCCTTATTAACAGAAATTAGAAATGAAATTCGCAAGAGCCGATATGTTGGGTCAGGTCAAAATCCAAAGAGGTTAAAAGGTAAAAGTTAAAGGTAACAAATATTTGCACGCCTCAAAGGAAGCTCCTCAGAAATGTGGTGTCAGTGATTAAAGATCGTCAGGCTGAGATGCAAAAACCACCATAGCAATCCAACGATAGGGCGCTTCTTTTTCGCAACTTGCGTTGGTACTCAACAACCAATCAAGAATGGAGGGCCCCTCCTGTTATAACCGCACTGGCTCGATTACTGCGATTTTTCTGTATTAGGGAAACAGATATTTCTAACATGTAAAGGGCTCAGAAATCTCTACAAAGGATTAACGGCCGCCAATTCATTTTAAAACATCACAACAAATCTATGCTCATAACCTACTTTCTATCCTAGGTGTCGCCAAAGCCAACATGGCTCTTGTTGATACAATGTTGAGACAGAGTCTTTTGAGAGTAGCGTTGACCGTCCGCAAAGAAGAGGTTCTTTGATCAACAGACAGGCTACTGACAAGTGCCTTTCCTGCACAGACCGGATGCCTTAGGCTTATCCGGACTGATTGGAACTGACCTTTTCTGAACTTTGGCAGTTCTCCTAGAATGAAGTTGCAATAGTCAGTCGGCATCAGTACGAATGAGTGAACTCGGGTCACTACAGATTGAATAAAAGGTTACGCCGTATGACCCGAATCTGGCACAACCGATAGAAGCAGGTTCTGCAAGAGAATTGACCTGGTCAGCCACTGTTAATTCACCGTCCAAAAGCACATTGAGGTCACGAACGACGACGAGCTGCGGACGTCGAATGGAACAGGCGCCCAAGCCGAGTGGTCAGAGCCCATGACCACCATCATAGTCCGCCCGTCCAGAAAGGAACGGATCTATTGTAATTCAGAGGAGTTGCTCCATAAGAGGTGTTGAGGCGTGTTATTAGGATGACGTGTGTAGGATGACCAGGTCTATGGCGCTCACATGGAAAGAGAGAGCAGCCTGACACGTCCAGTAATAATTGCAACAAATCTTTTTAGAAATCGGCCTTTGCAGTACCATCTCTCTTGAGTGGCCACATCCGAAGTCCGACTAAAACTTTAGCATGAGGTCGCAACCTTCTAAATAGCGCGTGATCTGTTGAGTCGTGATTCTGTTAGTTGAGACAATCAAAGAGGCATGGTAGCCTATTGGGAGAGAGTGCTCGCCTTGTAACGTGGAGAACGGGTTCGAAACTCCCTTAAACGGTTACCTTGTAGGGACCTTGAGCAACTCTTTCACTCACAGTTGCTGGGTGCGATCGATTGATGCTAAGTCATTAGGTAGTGGCACCTAATAAATGTAATAATAATAATAATAATAATAATAATAATAATAATAATAATAATAATAATAATAATGTCCGTATCCCTGCAGTAAAGGCCTCTTCGATGGTGGTGTTATTAACGTTGTTATTATGGCACTTTCTGGACCCCTGGAAGAAATCCGTCAGCCAGCGATGCATTGTAATGCAAGAAAGACAGTCACTCGTCAACGATTGAGTGGGGAAGGAATGTTGGAATAGGGTCGAGCGCACATGTTTTGCAATCGCTTCTCTTAAAACACCAGATAAGAAACGAAAACAAAGTTTTCCTCACCGCGCGTTTTGCTGTCACGCCGTTACGGTTGAGTACATCTGCACCAGCTCTCTTGTGGGTGTATTCATGCAAGTGAAATGGTCATTACTGTGACGTGGTGCACGTGAAAAGGTTGAAAGACACGTTACACGCATGGAATGGTTATTGTTGTGGTGTTATGCAAGTGGCATTGTTAAAGATGACGCGTCATTCGAGGGAAATGGTTACGGATGTCACGTCTTACCAGTTGGTGGGCTAAAGATGTGACGTAATGCAAGTGAAATAGTTAAGATTGTTACATCATTCGGAAGTTTCTCGACTTGAAATAAAGTAAACGACAAAATAGGTTAAGTCAAAGTTGAAGGTAAAGGTGCGTTTGAGTGTCATAATAATCGAACGACGTCTGCGAAATGGACTTTAAATTGTACTGCGATAAGGAGGTTCGGGCCTACCTGACAACGAACAACATCAACGCACCTGCACGCATGCACGCTTCGATCGCGATATGTTAGGCGCTGGCAATTATTATTCTTTGGCGTTCAGGCCAAGACATGAAACAGGTCAGGGCAGTGTGGGTGGGTGGGTGGTTGGCGTGAGGGGATAGGGCTTACTCTTCGGGTGTAATGAACTAAGTGACAAGTATCTGCTGCAGTTTGAAAGGTTTAGAAGCAGATGAGGGGTTTTCTTCTAGATTTCCGTGAAAGTTTCCTTTAAAAAACATTCTTTGTAAGGACATAGTTCCAGATTGTGGCCCGCGCAACCTATGCACATTTTTCGAGTTATCCCCTAGTATTCAATCTATTAGCTTTTCGCAATAACAAAAAACAATATTAACAATAGCAACACCATTGATAACAATAACAAAACCAATAAGTGTTAGTAGAAGTACACCATAAGTAGCAAACAAGTAACAAACCAATAATAATATCAGTAGCAATACCGATAACGATAGCAAGGACAGTCATATCTATCTGAATAACCTTCCTTTATAACACTTATGGGAACTACTAAAAAAGAAACTGCTTTATCCATAACTTCAGTTGGTCCTATCACTAAGGTCAGCTGGTCATTTCACTAACTTCACTTGGTTATTTCACTAATTTTAGTTGATTCCTTCACTAACCTCAGTCGGTTATTATCGTAATTTCGGTTGGTCCTTATACTAACTTCAACTGGTCCTTTCATAGACTTTGGTTCGTCTTTTTCTTAACTTCACTTGGTCACGGTAGCCGACTGGACAGGGCGGTTGTAACGCAGAGTGTACGGGTTCGAGCCTCCTCCCCGAGGCGGTTCCTGTGTTCCTTAACTCTCAGTTGCTCTGCGCCATCGATTGATGGTTAATCATTATACGTATAGTGACGCTTAGCAAATGCAATAATAATAATAATAATAATAATAATAATAATAATAATAATAATAATAATAATAATAACAATAATAATAATTCCATCCGCGCCAAATACTTATAAAGTTTGCTGATGATGAACTTTGGTCTAACTATAGCTTGTTAGCCTAAAATACAAGGAAAGAAAGACGCAGAATAAAGAACAACGAGATGCTTTCAATTCTTGCACTACTGAGATGATAATTATTTAGATACTAATTATTTAGATATTAATTATTTAGATATTAATTATTTAGATATTAATTATTTAGATATTAATTATTTAGATATTAATTATTTAGATATTAATTATTGTGATATCGTAAATGGACGTTGTTTTGCGTAGAAGATGTGACTCAGTGTTTGACTTAGTATTATAATTGAACACACGCACGTGCACTACACATTTTAATATACAAGCGTATAAATATATACTTAAGTGATTATTATTGTATACACTCGAATATCTTGAGCTTGTTGACTGCTTGCACTTTAGCAAAGTGAATAAGCGAGCGGCGACGAATGTTGTAAAAAGAACTGATCGCTATGCGATAGTCCTTATAAGGTATATAGTCCTTTTCGCGGGTGGATCAAACAACGCTTAGTACATGCATTTGTGTATATTTATATGCATACATATCGTGTACTTATGCACAGCGTGAGCATACGGCGTTGTTCATCGATTCTCTGAACTATCGACTGACTTGTGTATATGCAGAACGTGTGTGCACGCCAGCGTAGAGAGGTAGATGTGCACTGAATATCGCGCGATATGCATGCGTTTGCATGACTATTAAATAAAAAGCGCTACTTGAGGTCTGCTCATTTCTGAACTTAAACTTTTCACATATGTCTATACTGAATACTCGCGAGTTCGTAGAAACTTCAAAGCACAGTCATTTGAACGTTTAGACCGAATGACTCTTGCTTACATTGAACGCCTGACTCTATACAGCGGAATATGGGAAGCGTTTGAGACTGAGTTTTTTCGTGTTCTTGATTGGTTTGACTTTGGAGTAGACTGGTGTTTCGTCGAATACAGATCAGCTGTGGATTAAGTTTATATTACTTGTCCTCGAATAACAAGGGATACTGCGGTACAAAGTAAGACAGGCGGATTTCCTCGTGGTTTTAAACGGAGCTAATGTGCTAATTCGAGCGGAACCAAACTCGTATCGGTTAAAAGTGTATGAACAGGATCAGCACAAAGAAATGGAGCAACAACACAGGTAAGTGTTTAGTTAATCAGATGAATCGGTTAAAGTACGTAGTTTTCTGGCCGACGAAATTCGGCGACTGGAGGAAGCCCAACTAGCATTCGGTTTTTAGTTTCTTTAGAGTCGCTGAAGCAAGATACTAGGCCTAGGAATAAGAGAAGAAAAGAGCAGTACATTAAGCGAAACCCTAGAGGCTGTTATGACTTCGAAGTGTTAGCGACTGCAAATTCTTAGCCTCAGCACATGATGGCGGGTGGCCATTTTCTCCCTTGCAACCTGATTGTCTCACCAACAGAATGACGTCATTGTAATCTGGTTTCGCTAGGTAGTGTAAGTGGGGCCAAAAATCGAAGCATCTTTCTGGTCTGGGGGGTTTGTTGTGGCCTTTGATGGAGGAGAAATTGGCGCATGTAGGATACTTCCTTAAATTCAGTTAGTCATTCTCAACCGGCCCAAACGCGCATCGATTGCCCTAAGGGTATCGATTCTGGACTAAGGTCTAACTGGCCTAGTTACCCACTGACATCGGCCCTCTTACCGATATATATATATATATATATATATATATATATATATATATATATATATATATATATATATATATATATATATATATATATATATATATATATATATATATATATATATATATATATATATATATATATATATATATATATATATATATATATTCAACCTCATTTTAAAGCTACATTACGAGGATTGACATCAGTCTCGGAAATGCCTAACAGTGAGATTGCGGACAATGGCAATAAACAACACATTTTGAGTGGTAATGGTAATCATAAGCTCGAGATTTCTACAGCGACCAGAGAAAGCTAAGCCTGGGGAACCAGCTCACTCACACGCGTCGTCGTCGTCGTCGTCGTTCGGCCCTCTGTCAGTCGCGAAGGCCCCGTGGACCTCGTGGTCGTCAGCGGCGGAGTTCGACGGCGTGGCTAGGCGAAACTTTTATGTAATTATAATTATGTACAGTTTTTAAACAGCAAAAATGTTCATAGCCTGCTAATTGCGTACCAATACTGTGTTCCTCCGAGTCTGTGAAATTTTTAAACTGCGACATAACGTTCGAGGTCAAGGACTTTTGAAGAGGATAATGATAATATGAAATGGTTAAATTGGTGTACAGTTCAAAATAAGATTCGCTAGGTTAATGGAAATATTGAGATTAACTCTTAAGCTCTCACGGTAGACAAAGTTTTACCTTGTAATTTCGGAAGCTATATTTGTTTAAGAAATTGATAAAGTTTTCTTATAAACATTTAGCCTTTTCAAAGTGAAAATAGGTCTTTTATCAATAAAAAGCGAAACAACAGATTTGTTGACAACACACTCTACATTTATGAATTAGGTCTACATTCATTAAGTGTGGCTTTAACTAAGTAGGCCTAGGCCACGCACCGATGGCCACATGGCAGGCAAGTAACACGGTTCTTGCGAGTGAAATATTAACAGCATGCTCATAGGAGGCATTGAAACCAAGATCGTTGCCAGATGTAAGGGGAGGTTATGCAGTAATATACATTCCATGAGTGGATGTAATTAATGCAATACAAGTCTCGGAATTAGCCAATTACTTCTGACAGTTTTAAACAAGGTACAGCTATGTATGCCGCGCCGCTAACAAACACCTCGGCGGCGGCTCGCCATGCCCTCACAGTATGCGGCGCCGGATGGCATGACTAAAATGTAGGCAACCGCGCACAGGTCTAATCGAATGTATACTCTATTTGTATATTGGGTATATGCTGTGTTATACTATATCTAAAGCTCGACTGAGGTCTGTAGTGACCGTGGAACCGTTGGTGATGCTAAAGCTTTGGATTCGTTTGCTAGTTGTTCTACACAGATTTACTGTATTTATGAGAACGACTTGTCTGACGTCGAACAACAGCTGCGACCTGGAGACGGAAATGACTTTCTGGCTAAAGGCTACATTTCGTGCCCTCAGAAAAATTACTGACTCACAGTTTATGTACATGGTGACGCTATATGAACAAATAGAGCATAATATGTACGAAAGTTCTAATCACGTTAGTGTCTGCGGTTACCAGGCATTAATTTTATGCTGTAATAGTAGCAACAGCTATTACTGACCTGATTCTGCGGTCGTTAATCGCAGAAAGGCTTGATTTTCATGTCCAAGACTTGCTTTATATCAGTACGCAATGTTGTGGAGTTTCCAAAATTCCAGACACAACTATAGATAGTCTTGAATGTAATGAGAAAGTAAAGCTTCCATATCGCTAGTAGAATAAGGAGGCGTTCATTTATGGCTTTCGGCCGTGAGCCGGCAAGAGGTCCTGGGCAAGAGGTTCTGGGCAAGAGGTCCTGGGCAAGAGGTCCTGGGCAAGAGGTCCTGGGCAAGAGGTCCTGGGCAAGAGGTCCTGGGCAAGAGGTCCTGGGCAAGAGGTCCTGGGCAAGAGGTCCTGGGCAAGAGGTCCTGGGCAAGAGGTCCTGGGCAAGAGGTCCTGGGCAAGAGGTCCTGGGCAAGAGGTCCTGGGCAAGAGGTCCTGGGCAAGAGGTCCTGGGCAAGAGGTCCTGGGCAAGAGGTCCTGGGCAAGAGGTCCTGGGCAAGAGGTCCTGGGCAAGAGGTCCTGGGCAAGAGGTCCTGGGCAAGAGGTCCTGGGCAAGAGGTCCTGGGCAAGAGGTCCTGGGCAAGAGGTCCTGGGCAAGAGGTCCTGGGCAAGAGGTCCTGGGCAAGAGGTCCTGGGCAAGAGGTCCTGGGCAAGAGGTCCTGGGCAAGAGGTTCTGGGCAAGAGGTCCTGGGCAAGAGGTCCTGGGCAAGAGGTCCTGGGCAAGAGGTCCTGGGCAAGAGGTCCTGGGCAAGAGGTCCTGGGCAAGAGGTCCTGGGCAAGAGGTCCTGGGCAAGAGGTCCTGGGCAAGAGGTCCTGGGCAAGAGGTCCTGGGCAAGAGGTCCTGGGCAAGAGGTCCTGGGCAAGAGGTCCTGGGCAAGAGGTCCTGGGCAAGAGGTCCTGGGCAAGAGGTCCTGGGCAAGAGGTCCTGGGCAAGAGGTCCTGGGCAAGAGGTCCTGGGCAAGAGGTCCTGGGCAAGAGGTCCTGGGCAAGAGGTCCTGGGCAAGAGGTCCTGGGCAAGAGGTCCTGGGCAAGAGGTCCTGGGCAAGAGGTCCTGGGCAAGAGGTCCTGGGCAAGAGGTCCTGGGCAAGAGGTCCTGGGCAAGAGGTCCTGGGCAAGAGGTCCTGGGCAAGAGGTCCTGGGCAAGAGGTCCTGGGCAAGAGGTCCTGGGCAAGAGGTCCTGGGCAAAGGGTTGCAGGACTTGATGCTTACTTCCCTGCTTACACCGGTGTCTAACATATACTGGTCAGTGACAGTACACATGTACGGGCGTGCATGCATAGGCGTAACTTTGGTCTAGAACGTGGGGGTACCAATTTCTTCAGCCAAGCACACCACTGTTGATGCCACTGCCACAACTACTAATAATGCTAATAATGCTAATACTAATGCTAATGCTAATGCTAATAATAATAATAATAATAATAATAATAATAATAATAATAATAATAATAATATACCTAGCATCAATAACATTACAATTAATGTTTCACACGATTAGTAATAATGCTAATAATAATAATAATTATTATTGTTATTTGGACGAAAACATGAATAATGGTTATTATTATTATTAGTATTGGCCGTTCATGATGATTTCTCATTTTCTCTGAGCAGTTTTTAAATCCTGAGGGATCATACCCACCTCGTGGCAAAAACAAATCATTAATAATAATATTAATGATGCTCAGTAATTCTGTTTTCAGTCTTCAGGGATAAAATGTACATGGAGTAAAATATTAAAATACGTGGCCGTGGAGGTCAACGGTAGACAAGATACCCAAGATCAGATCAGACGAATGTTAAATCATTCGGAATGTGTCAGTGAAAACAAGCCATCTTTTAATTGTAACTGTGATACAGCATTTATATAGCGCCTTTAAAAGCGCTCCATATTTAATAATTAAGAGTTAATTTATACCCATTTGCCATTTGCAGTGAGGCAGCTATTTAACCCACAGCAATGTTGCTTCTGTTTAACCTACCTCCCCCCCCCCCGATGTCTAGGGACGTTTGTTTCCTGAAGTTGAACCTTGGATGACAGGCTTTCAAGGCTAGCTCTTTGAATCTATACTGTAACATAGATGAATTGCTGAAAGGATAGCCTTTATAACAACAGGTTTATCGTCAATACTGACAATGTACTCGTTTCATCCATTATCCGGATCGGTAAATCCGAACGCGACTCGCAGATAACTGTAATTTGGTAAAATATTCAACCTGTCTAACGTGGTTTGAGTTTGGGGGCTGATTGCACCGGAAAATCTGATACAGAAGGCCTACTGCAAGAACAGCGGTCATGCAGAGCAGATCGAATATGTGCGGGGGTGGGATTGGCTTGTCAAATGATTTATACGTTCAGCCTAGACATGGAATTCCTGATGCTGAGAGTGAGATTGTCGCTGTTGCGGAAGGAATCATATCATGTGTGAGGGTCTACATCCGCCGGATATGCGGTTTTCTATTTGAAGAAACGAACATCCTGCGCATCGACCTACATCCCGAGATAGCTTTGATTACAACCATCTGGTGACCTACATCTCATTTTAGAATTCTCCCAAATCTGACGACGGACTTAACTCTACGCCTCCTGCCAGTCTGATGTTCTGTGTGGCTGAAAGTCTGTCTGGTTGCCTGTGATTCTGTTCGTCAGGCTGGTCGTCTGCCTGCGTATCTAAATACTTACTTATTTACCTACACACTTATTTATCCGTCTGTGTCTGTCTGTGTGTCTGTCTGTGTGTGTCTGTGTCTGTGTGTCTGTCTGTGTGTGTGCGTCTGCCTGTCTGTCTACGTAATTTTCTCCCTAACTATGCAGAGGTAGGCGGAAAAGTAATACTTTGAGAAACACATCTTGGAAGTGGATCCGAGCAGGTAGTTGATGACGGTCATTCTTAATTTACTGTATGAAACAGTAGGAGCACGGTACCCCAGTCCAGAAAGTACCCCTCCCCAAGACTTACGCCTATGTGCGCGAGCTTGTCCATGATCGTTGCACGGAGTCCGCAGTCATTGATTACAGACAAGTGCGCTGTCGATGAGACCACGTGACGAGCACTCTTACGTGGTTACAAGATGAGATATGGAAATTAGAAGATCTCGACCCACAGTAGATGCAAGTAGCAAAATAACAAGTAGCTTAATTGATATTCTAAACACTCCGCTTCTACTGGGTTCAAATGCATAGTAGGTTACACAGAACTGGGTGAATTGCAGGTACGATGAGTAGGCCTCCAAAGTAGGTCCATACACTGCAGTTCTGAATGGCTGAAGGGTGTCATATTTGAAATTCTGATGAAAGATCGAACAACTCCAGTTTGTGCAGTGCTCTGCTGTTGACGAAATATAAATGGGGCATACCATTGCCTTACTTTAGCTTATCAGGAACTTGGGTTATCGCTGACTCTGGCTAGCGTAGGCCTTATAATAAGGCAGCGATTAGCTTCAAGCTTAATGTTTTTGAGTGGATTAGTAAGCCTATTCAGAAGTCGTTAAATCATGCTGGCATATATGGAGGTCTAGTATGTGACTGAGTAATTTAGCATGCATAGTTGTGGCCAAAGAACTTAAATCGTCTTCTGTAGATGTTGACAACTCAACGAGGAATTTCTTGTAGCACTTTCAAGTGGTGTACCAGTCAGTTTGATATCTTAACGCTTTGGTTAATACCAATGATGTCCTCGCTCAAAATAGACGCTCGTCTTAAAAGAGCTCTTTTTATATGGCGTTCGTGACTTATCTACGACCGATTCGTTATCTATCTATTTGTTCAACTTAGCGTAATTTTGCACATCGCTTCCTGCAAATTTCTGCAGAAATTTGTTTCCCGGAAGCCTTCGCGCCAACGATAATGAGTACGCTGACTGTACACTGCCAATGTGAAGATCAGGCGGCGAGGGAGAGGGCTGGCCACCCGCCCTCATATGTCGAGGCTAAGAAAAATGAAGTCACGCTCATGGCTGCCTCAGGGATAGCTTTAGAAACTGCTCTTCCTCTCGTCTTGCATCTTGGTTAATAAAGTCGGATGTGAAGCTCCAAATATTACGCTCCGAACTCTTAATTGTATCGCCGTTGCCGTTACATACTACGTACGTACATACTTACTTACGTATGTATGTATGTACGTACGTAGGCCTGTGTATTTATGTAAGTGAGTACGTACGTATAAAGATAATTCTATAGCTCCCTTTAAGAAACCTGAAGCACCTGTATCTAACAGATCTGAAGAGGTGCGATTTAAGATAAGTATCATCAGTTCAAGAGTTTAACGACGTCGTATGGCGTCATAAGGTCATAAGCTGTTGACGTCGATTTATGATAAGCTGAAACTGTTGGATTTTTTGAACGTCTCTAAATAATTTGGTTTTTTAGGTGGCTTAATGAGCGCATAGAAAATGCACAGTTAAAGATTATAATCAAAGAGCGTAACCGATTAGTTTCTATAGTGAATGTAGGAAGTATAAGGTAAGCACTCATTAATTAAACACCCTGTATATACCAAGAACGGCCCTCCCAGAAGTGGTCCTGCAATTGCTCGGCTGGAAACCTCTCTCTGCAGATTACATGTAATTGTAATTGTAATCGGACATATGTATAGCGCCTCTTGAAGAGAAACTAGACTTGAATGAACAAGAAATTTGCTCTTGTACGGGGCGCACTGGAATAATTCAACCCCCAAAAAGTAGGCGTGTAGATGAAAAGCATACGCGTTAGCAATCTGTCACCAATTATCAGATTATTTGATTCTTATACCCAATCGGCTACTTTTAAATAATGGGACAAACTGTAATTTACTTTCCGGCTGAAATAGCTAGGATTTTAATCGTAGTTACTGAGGAAACTGCAGTATTTACGAAGGAAAAAATGTCGCACTTAACTCCCTATATCGAATTTGTATCAACCGTTAATTGTGACCGTTGCTAGCCCCGCTCGTACGCCGAGTCCAGCTGTCCTAGGTCTACAGCTCATATATGCCGACTACTTGACCCTGCTGTGACCTGTATTTCTTGAAGTTCTGACGCCTTGCACGGTCTTAGAATTAGGCCCATGTCGGTCACGGCCTAACGGACGGTCGTATTATTATAAAGGCCAGGATACAGTTCTCCTTTGCAAATGTATGGCGCCTAGAGGCCTAGGACAAATAGGCAAAGTGGAGTGATAGTGATAGTGGTAAATATTTTGACCGTTGCCTGAAATGGTTGTAAAGTTATTAAGCATGGTCTAGTTTAATTAATTACTAAATGACATTGCATAAAGACCTACTGACCTACAAGCAGAGCGGTAATACTTAGGCCATATATATAAGCTACACTGTAAATGATCCGTGGAAAGTTCCACCAAATTTGGCGGTTCCTGAGGTCCACCAATAATAGGTGGAACATTAGACCATTTGATAGGGTGGAGCCAATCACCAACTGCAATGGTGGAATGGTCCACCATTTATTCATGGAATGGTCCATCGTTGAAAAGGTGGAATGCTCTACCATATTTCGGTGTAATGACCCACCATTCACAGTTCAAAAGGTGGAGTGCTCCTCCAGTTTTTGGTGTAATATTCCACCAGTTATTGGTGGAATGGTCCACCGCGGAAAAGTTTTTTGATGGAATGGTTCACCGTTCACAAAATGGAATGCCCCACGAGTTATGGTAAAATGCCCCACCATTTATAGTGACATGCCAACCGTTAAATTGTGAATTGCTTTAGTAGTTGTGCACTGGATTCCGTTCCTGAAGTTCTCTATAAAATCCAGCTCCGCCGTATCTCTGTTGGCTAAAACAACTAGAATACAAAGGGTGGAATTATTTGATTGCTTCATATTCAGACTGTGTGTGTAGTTTTTTTTATTTAATAACACCTTCGTGACACAGACGATAGGGTTTGCTGAACAAATATACACTAGGGCGATATATATACATACACAGAAATTTAGAGTCTGGAACTAAGAATATCAATAGAATATTCAACTGTGTAATTACTGTCCGTTTGTTACTGTTCGTTTTAAAGTCCGTTACAAGTTTCTACAATTTCTTCTGAATAGCACTGAAGTACTTATTGATGATATCCGACCAGATTTTACATCTCAGTATTGTCCGGATATCGTAGGTGAATTTTTACGGTGGCATTCGTCCTGGAGCTGCAGGGTCTGGTTTAAAACTCAATCAGGAAGTGTGTTACGGTTTCGGCGACGCCACAAGTTCCTGGCGTCTTGATTCCGCCAGCAATGAAGTTGCTCTTTGAGTAGGCAGTTACGAAAGCGGAGCCTGGAGACGGCTGCCTTCTTCCGACGGAATCCGTCCTTGTACTTAACCGAGAGATCCACTTGTGGCTCAGTTTCTCAGTATTGTGATCCAGTGTTTGACGTTTCCCATTCTGTCTGCTATTTCCGGAAGAAGTGGTCACGATAGGTGGTTTTCTCTGAGTTGATCGCAGGTGGTAGGACTTCCCTGTTGACTTCATCGACTTTGACTCTGATCTGTTCCGTCCTTCCTTCAACCTCCAGGCTAGGAGGACGTCTTGGGTCGGGTGATCCGGAATATATTGGATCTCAGTGGTGTATTCGTCATCTGTTGTCTGCGGCGCATATGCAGAGGCATCTCTCCAAAGTCGACCTGAAGAGCCGCGATGCTTGTACCCCTCAGTGCCCCGCAGCAGATAAATACGGCCTTCTGTTGGATAGCGTCGTACTTGGCTCGATTCGACGACGAAGCATTGTCATAGGCGATGCTGCCGTAATCAATAATGGATCGAATCAAGGCTGTACACGGTGAGCGGAGTTTCTTTTGAAGCTTCTCATGTGACGCCCACCTGGGCTCGGATTAGATTAAGACGAGGCTTGCACCTATCTACCGAGTTGGGTCGAGATGTGCCGTCCAGTCGAGCCTTTGTCCGAATATCATTCCTAGAAGTTGACAGACTGCGAAGAACAGGTGCGTCGTCCCTAACTTGAGACTAGGTCGTTCTACTTTCGACTTCAGTCCTCAGTGAAACCAGACAGCAATAGTCTTGCTCGTAGAAACCTTGAAACCCCAGTCGTCGAAGAATTTCTTTACCGAGTAGACGTACTTCTGGAGTTCACGCTCGTTTACCTAAGACTTATTGGCTGGACGGCCATATGGCACTGTCGCCTGCGTAGAGCGACAGTTTTGTACCATTTGTCGGTTCAGGAATATCGTTCAGTAGTATGATGAATAGGACAGGCTGATGACTCCGCTCTGCGGTGAACCGTTTTCCATTCGAAAGGGACTGGACAGAGATTTTCCAAAGCGGACATGGATAGTTTGGTCGGAGAGAAAGTCCTTGATCCAATTGTAAATCTGACCCTGAATGCCGAAGCGTTGTAGCTTACATAGCAGTCCAACTGTACACTTAAGGTCGAACGCTTTTTCCAGGTCGATGAAGACTCCAGTCGTTGTCTGCCCGTTGGAAAACGCCCTCTGGATGTCATCCTGGAGACGAATTATGTGGTAGCATCTCTTTCTTCTGAAGCCGGATTAGTATCAGTTGAAGAGTCCATTTATATTCATTTTCCAGTTGATCCTATCACAAACTAGTTTTTCCATCATTTTACATAGCACAGATGTGAGTGTAATTGGATGGTAGGAGCTTTACTCATGAGTGGGTTTGTATGGCTCAAGGATCGGTGTGACAACCGATCTCTTCCAGGAAAGCGGGCTTATTCCTCTATCCCCGCTGAGTTTGTGCAGCTTTAAAAGAGATTGTAGGCTAGACTGTGGAAACTTAGATAGGATCTGTTATCGGATCTTGTAATGCCATCTTCTTCGAGCTCATGTACTTTTTGCATTTCCGGAGGGCTATCCTGAGCGATTGAAGATCAAAAGTCTTGTTGAGCGGAATGTCAACTGGTGGCGGTCTTTGGTTTCCTTGGAGTTTTGGCGATGTTGCTCTTCGAAAGCTGCTTTACAGGCCTGGAACTCTGGGGAATAGTTCCGGCTGCTGGAAACCTCGAAGAAAGAGTTCCCGAAGAGTTCTGCCTTCGACAAGTTGTTCTTAAAGCCGCGCCCATCCTTATTGAGAGTTGGAATGGACGGCCCAGAGTTGACTTCCGACATCCGTCTAACGGTCCTCCACACCTCGCGGACCTTAGTCTTGTCACTGAGGGTCGAGCAATATTCCAGCCAATTGGATTTCCGAGCGTCCCTGATCGTTCTCTGTACAAGTCCTTTCAGTCGCTTGGATGCCTTTCGGATTTTTCGACCTCTGGCCCTGTTTTGTGCGTTCACCCTTCGCACGAGTACGTGGCTTGCTTCTCGGTATATGTCTTTGCGATACTATGAGAAGTTTTTCCACAAGCAGGTTGTAGCTGGCCTCAGTAGCCTCTGTAATGATATCTGGAGTGATCTACAACTTGCAGTCGGCTTTGATGTTAACCCAGTTGGCCTTTTTATAGAGCCATTTTGGTAGGTGCAATTCTTCTATCTTCACGGTCTCGTTGATAGTTATGAGTCACGGCAGCTGATCACTCCCCAGGAATGAGGAAGGACTTTTCAAGAGCTTTTTCTGGGCTTTATACCTTTTGTAAAGCACCTTTGCATACCTCTCTCTTACTCTATAATAAAAAAGGATTATACGTTAAATTTACTGACTTAAAAATGTGTCCTTCCAAAAGTACTTTTGTTCTATTTGAATCATGTGGAAGCTACTTCATGTAAAACTATTTATATGTGGATTTAGTGCTATATATATAGCATGTTATTTAACGTAGGTCCAAGTTATTTCCTTTTTTATGAGTACATAAGTGTGAACACTCGGTGTATAGGTATTAAATCTTCTATTCAATGAATATATATATATATATAATTTCTTACAATAACAGCGCGTGCATACGTAAGCAGATTTCAAGAGTGGGTGTTTAATAAAGGCTACTAAATTATTAAGTTTTTCTAGCATGTGTGTGTGTGTGGGCGTGTGAAGGTGCGCGTGTGCGTTTATATCTTGAAGCGGACGAGTCTTGCATTGAAATTGACTCGTATAGTGGCTATACATGTACAGAATAATAATTCATAATTTTATGTGACTCTATGCCCCAGAATTGCTTGATAAACAAACGAGCTATATTTGTTGTGGCCGCTTTGAATCTGCGCATTTATTAACGCGGGTTCAGAGGTCAATTTAATTCTTATCTCAGCATGGGGTGTGTCATGAAATAATTAAATGAACGCATGTTCTTGACAGGCGTTGTCTACCTCCTCTTACGGAAGTCGTCGGCTGCGAAACCCTAAGTTGTCAGTATAGAAGCCTTGCTTTTGTTGTCTGATCGCTGCGACCCTCCCGCGCCTACGATACCTCACTCATCTGGCGGACATATGGCGTCTTAACAATGCACTAATTGCTTTCTTACATACTTAGAGCCCTTTGCATTCGACAAATCTGAACGTCGTTTAAGCCTATTTTGGAGTAGATATCTCGGGCATTTACTAAATAACCTGGTAACTGTTTAGAATAGCTGGCCAGTGCAAGCATATTCCAGAACAGGCCTAAACTTCTATAATTAGGTCTCTTGACCTGCGAACAAAACTTAACACCTTAGACCACTTGTATTTCTGGCGTACTGTCCAGTTTTCAAAATTCAAATGGATCCATTTATCCCTAGATGTGGGGAGTTAGTACTGGAAAGGAAGGGTGAGTCTGACTGGGCAAAGCATGTATTTGTAGTTGGAAGCATCGGGGAAAGACTACCGGGCATAAGATGCGTCCAAATAGGTGACATTCTGAGCTAGTAAGTGCTAAGTTCTCCATCTCGCTACTTATTGCACGCTGACCGCATCCCGCATTCCGCAATAATTTGGAGGTGGTTTCGCCAGTGACTTTCATGTTGGCGATAATTATAATAATATTCGATGCAATGTTTATTCTTTTCTTTAATCACACAGCAAGACTAGCGCAATGTCAAGTCTCGATCCCTTTGTTCACTGCATGCAACATTCTTTAAGTAGAGCTCAGTGTTGTATGTTTGCATAGACGCAAACGTCTGACATTGACAAAAAACGAGAAAACATTTCAAAACAGTGAGCTGAATACATGTCCCTCTGTGTCTGTTGTCCTAATCCGTAAGTCGGTGACAATTTCTGAATAGTGAATGTCATGAATTAGACTAAGACTTGAAGCAGTATCCTGGAGGAGTTCGAAAGAAATTTTCTTAGAACAGTAAATGCGTACAGCTGTAACATTTTTTCACCTGCATCATCATGTTTAGTTGCATCATTGTAAAAACGATGAACTATAAAACTATGTACATTATCACTTTAATAATTCATGATCAGCAACTATTTCATAACCGGCATTATAATCGAACAAGCACCTTTGTCATCTGTAGCGGAAAAGTAATTTAGAGACCCTAGAGACAAGTTGGCAAGCAACTGAAAACCTCTGTGGTTGAAAAATTAGTAAGAAATGAACAGTTAATTACAAATTGATTAGTTTAACTACGGGTTCCAACTGCCTGAAAAACTTTTGACAAAATAGTTTAAAACCTTGTAACTAGGCCTACTTAAAACCAGTTTAACTACTAGTTGTAAACTACATGAGTTAACTCCTGGCCATCACTGCTAAAAAATACAGAGGATCCAGAGAAGGGTAAACAAACAGAGGATTTTTGAGAGTTTACTTTATATAATTTTCTTCGTTCATCTTAAGCCTGCTAAGTACAGCTATACTTTTTCACATGAAAGAATAAAGAAGACTAAAGTTGATATGACACGCCGTATTTTTTAAAATTTGCCTGTTTTCTTCTGTAGAATGACTGGCGATAATAATGATGAATCATCCACCACAGATGTCGACTTCAAACCAGTAGGCTCAATTCTTTTCTCTAAAACTCCTTAAAAGTATGATAATCTTTAGCAGCCAAATATCCGCGTCTTCTTCGGACAGATAAGTCTATGTCTGTCTGTCTCTGTCTGTCTGTTTGTCACTGCCTGTCTATCTCTGTCTGTCTGTCTCTGTCTGTCTGTCTCTGTCTGTCTGTCTCTCTCTCTCTGATCGGGGGAGGCTCGACTGTTATTGGTCTACTTCAATCAAATCAGACAAAGGCCTATTTAGACCGGCAAAGGAGACCTATTATTTTATGTCTTTTCTATTCACATATAAATGTATTCATTCACACTTCTAGACTAAGACATGCAAACGTGTAGCCAGTTTGCGCAATTATTCAATTAAAATCAGTGTGTAAAAAAGTGGTCTATTAATTATTCTAAAAACTGCTTCGTTAGTTCATAGCATCGCAGGGTGGAACAAATATTCACGTCATTAATTGGTTCTTTGATAAGGAAATCTATAACTTGAATTGTTAATATATTATGACTGACCACTCTTCTTCCTCCTCCTCCTCCTCCTCCTCCTCCTCCTCCTCCTCCTCCTTTTCTTCTTCTGCCTCTTTCTCCTCCTTCCTTGTTATAATTATCATAATATTACCAGCACCAGCATCATTAGGCTATCACCACAACGATCACCACCTTTAATCATCATCAACACTAGCATCGCAAGCACACCACTGCCACCATTACCATTAATTCCAGTGATGGTGGAATGGTGGTGGAAATGGTCAACAGCACCAACACTGCCATCATGTACATCACCATAACATATCACCATCAAACTATATCGTATTTACTACGAACAGTCATCATTACTATCGTCAACCTTCATTATCATAATTATCTACCTCATAATCGTCGTCGTCAATATTGTCATTATCATGACGAGCTTGTGTCAGAGTGTTAAGTCCAGAGTCTTTGTTTCTGTCGGGTGACAGGCGTTCCCAGGGAACCAGCATCCAGCGTCCACACCGACGACACCGGAAGCCTCAAAGAAGAAACGAGGAAAGATCAGAGTCAAGCTACACCTATTCAACAAGCGACGGAAAGCGGTGTCGCTGGAGTCATCGATGGACAGCGACGGAGTCCTCTTCGGTCACAGCCTGGCCACGATCTGCTCGTCTCAACCAGGCGCCCTGCCCCGTCCACTCATGGTAAGCAAATGACGTGTCGTCTTCCAGTTTTCAGGTCAGTTGAACCGCAGGTCCGTCTCGCATTTGTACCTCGAAATTTAGCTGTGTTGATATATGAACAAAGTGCACCTCATATTATCACTGAACGTATGATGTAAGACGTGTTTGAGAATACATGGATGATCTAACTGAAATTTAAAACACAGTGCAGTGAGGAGGAGATGAGAAAGTGATGAGAAATAGGAAGTAATATACAGAAATAGACAGAAGCAAGTAAACAAAGGGGACAATAGAGGAGAGAGGAAGAGAGAAGAGAGAGAGAGAGAGAGAGAGAGAGAGACATAGGCGTCGATCCCCAAGAGATGGGGAGACCAGTGATTTTATGCCCACAATATTCGAGAATGTGTTTGAAAATCTTTGTAAATACAATTAAGCCGTTAAATGAAGCGCATCAGCAATACTAATGGTGGGGCATAAATTTGTAGGAAATGACGGGAAAAGATTGGCAAACATGTTATTTGGTCATTAGACATAATTTTTGTGACATAACTTTGGCAATCAACATACAGTTGTCAAATTTGTCATAAAATAGTCCTATTGGCAAAGCTGTTTTCTGGAGAAGAATGTTCCCCAAATGTTCAAAACGGATCTAATCGTAATCGTAATCGTAATTCCGAGATTTCTACAGCGCCCAACGAAAGCCGCGCCGCGGGGACCAGCTTACTCACAGGCGCTCAGTCAAAACAAAATCGGTAAGCAGAAGGGTCCGGTTCCCGGTCAAGATCCAAAAGTCAGACGGAGAGACAGCGCGACAGCTACGGGGGTGGTGTTTTGGGTTGGAGAGGTTGGGGTTGGATCTACGCACTGGCGAAAGAAAATGTGTGTATGTGAGAGAGACACAAGCAGAGAGAAGGAGAGAAAGAGGCAGGCAGAAAGATAGAGAGAAAAAGAACTAAAGTAACAGACCGTGTCGAATGATTTGTTCAATGTTATGTTCTTTGTAGGAGTTGCTTCGAACACTGTACGTGCATGGTCCGACGGTTGAAGGAATCTTCCGACGATGTGCGAACAAAACCAAGTGTCGTTCTATCAGACAGCAACTGGACAGTGGCCTCGAGTGTGGACCAATCGACGTACACATGGCCAGTAGCCTTCTTACGGTACATACACCGAAATGCCGACCATCCAGCATCGATAATTATGGAGATGACGATGACGATGAAGATAGCAATAATGCAAGGGGGGTTCTGGAGGGGCACAACCAGGCCATGCCCTCATTTGATTCTTTTCGGAACACGCCACTGAGTTACCCATCATCTGGTTTCGTTGAGGGTTGCCCACTGAACCTGTAAAGTAAATAGTCCATGATGCAACTAGGAAAACAGACAAGCCTATAAAACTGAGAGAGTCAAAAAATGAGAAACCAAAAATCTAGGAAACTTAAAAAGGTTAGAAAAATTTAGGAAAATTTAGAAAAAAATCATTAAACATCAAGAAAAATGCAAAAATATCTTTAGAAATCTAATGAAACGGAATGAGAAGTTCTGAAACAGCCAAGGAAACGTTTAAAGGGTCATCAAAAACCTGTGAACCTGAAAACCAGTGAGAGCTAAAGAACCCAAATGTCATTGCAACAGTTTTGCAAAAATTGCAAAACGGTCATCATAAAATTGGGTAGATTGAAAAAAGGTCATGAAAACTCTCGGACACAAAAAAATGTTGTATTGAATTTGGGATTTTACTAAACACCCAGCACATGGTAAAACCGGTAAAGTACGCCCTCCCTTGCTTGCCCCTCCTCTTGGTATAGTCTAAATATAAATGTTTTATATAGCGACCGTATGACCTCGACCCTGCTCATTTTGCAACGAATTGATCGGGTGAGAGTCTTCACCACCGCTGCCCGTTTGAATGGGCGCCACGCCATTTAAGGTCCCCGTGCACCGACTGGGCTAGCCATAGAAGATTCGCCACTGCAATTTTGAAGGTTGTTGTCATGGTTTTAATGGTGACTATGCAAATAATAAATATCGTTGCAGATAGCAATGATGACGATCATGATGATGATGATTATGATTGTGATGATGACGACGGTGGCGGCGATGAAGATGAATGCAGTGTTGCAGTAATCTAGTTGAAGTCTAGTAGTAGTAGTAGTAGTAGTAGTAGTAGTAGTAGTAGTAGAAGCAGCAGCAGCAGCAGAGTAGTAGTAGTGGTAGTAGTAGTAGTAGTGGTAGGAGGAGGAGGAGTAGTTTGTAGTAGTGGTTTGTAGTAGTTGTAGACTAGTTGTAGTTCTGCTAAAAATTATCGTATATTTTTTCTTCTTGGATGGCCGAGTTGCAAAGTTCGTATGCTAATCCCGAGATGGCGGTGGTTGTCTAAAACTGGCTAATCATTATCATCTTCGTTTTTTAAATAAGGAGCTGCTCCGAAAGCTTCCGGATTGTCTGCTCTGCAGTTGGATGTACGACCAGTGGCTCGAATCATCGTCAAAGACTGACCAGGACGATAGGATCTCATCCCTGCGACAGTACGTAACCATCTTTCAACTGGACTGATTACATGAGCACCAGTGATCGCTTTAGAGTCTTTCTGTTACAATTGAAGAGTTTTTCGTTCAAATAATACCAGGCCAAATTATTCATTCTGACAGTAAGAATAAAAACAACAACCAATAGTTATGTTACATATAAATAAGTTAATGACGATGACGGCGACAATTACGACTACGATGACATAGATAATGAGAATAGCAGTAATAGTAGTAGCGGTAGTAGTAGTAGTAGTAGTAGTAACATTAGCAGTAGCAGTAACAGCAGCAGTAGTAGTGGTAATAATAATAATAATAATAATAATAATAGCAGCAGCAGCAGCAGCAGCAGTAGTAGTAGTAGTGGTGGTGGTGGTAGTTGGTATCACAAACATGCAGAAACTTCAAAGAAATCAGAACTCATTGGTTAGACTGATAACGAGTACACCTGGATATAAGCATGTAACCCCCTCACTTAAATCATTGCATTGGCTCCCCATTGAGGAAAGAATCTGTTTCAAGTTGGGGATGACTGTATATAAAACAATGAATAGTAGGCAACCACAGTACTTTAAATCAATCCTTAATCCCCAGACTTATAACTATTCAACTAGTTCATCTGTCTTTCTCTGGTTGTTGGAAATAGAGAAGTACATGATGTTGCATTAGAGATGGCAGTCTAAGCGATTTGTGGCCATTTTCCAAAATGTTGGAAACTAAATTGAGACTAGATATGGGGCGATACTTGATAACTCTTCAGAGGGAGATAGATGGCTTCTTAAGATGAACAGGATGCTTCAGGAGAAATGCATTCTGCAATTCTTGAATGCTGTTAGCCGGGAAAAATTTTCTGTTTTAATAGCGTAGGCAATAAAATTGGTAAAAGGACAGAGGGAAAACTTCTGATCTTAAACTGATCTTCAGCAAACTATCGTCTGAACTATCTTCTTCGAAGCGTGATCCCGGAGTTTGAAGGACCTTGGTGCTGAGGCACCCACCGAAAAACAAAGACAGGTCAACTTTATAACCTCCCAACTTGCATTAGTATGCCTACTCACATTCCGATACCAAATGAACAGAGGACTGATCAGCTGGCCCATGCAGATAGCCTGCTATTCCATGGATGATTGATCACTCACCCAGGTTCTAACCGGGCTCAGTGTAGCTGAACATTGTGCTTACTAGCTGTGCCGTATGATGATGATGATGATGATGACGATGATGATGATGATGATGATGATGATGATAATGATGATGAAATTGGTGACGACTACGAGGATGACGACGACGACGAGGATGATGATGCATCTTAGCTTCAGTTAATAACAACCTATGTGAGTAGACGACAAGAGCACGTCAGGAATGACTTACCTTTGCTCATGAGCTCGGCTGTGGAATCGATGATCATCTGAAATCAGGCCAGTGTCGAAACGAGAGATGGGCCCCAGTCATGCGCAGCTGCGATCGTCCAGTAAACCCGTATGCTAATCACGCTTTGCTGGCAATGAAATTTATAGATGGCGCGAGGCCGTCAACCAGTTGGAGACCAGATGAATTGCAGCATCAACGTGTCATTAGGCGCAATAAAACACCGACAACGCCTCAATTAGCCGCAATCAGTGCGAAAGTACCAGGGCCTGTCGTTACCCCAGCAGCTGATAATTAGATCGCTTCCCTTGCAGCATAATACTTATGTATATGTAGTATGTAGGCCTACTTTCTGTCGTTGTTTTTGTGTAGGGACGGTATGCGTATGTATAGATGTATGTGTGTATGTATGTATGTATGTTTGCTTATATGAATGCAAGTGTTAAGTAAATATGTATGTATGCATGCATGCATGAATATATGTGTGGATGTATGTCAGTATGTCTGTATGTTTGTATGTATGTATGCATGCATGAGCGCGCTCAATATAGCCCATTTTAAGCGAAGTGTTAGGGCGGAAGAGGAGTGGGTTTAACGGAGTGGTTGGGTTGTAATAATTGACAAATATAGTAGGGTTGGGATGATTGGTGTGTTGTTGGGTAAGTGGTAGGACTTTGTATTTTTAAGAGTCATCTGCTTCGTGGAAGCTCTCCGACCGTACCTGCTTCCAAATTTACTGCCGTCTATGGACAGTTTTTTATGTCACTGTCTCTCTCTATGTCTGGGTCTGTCTGTGTGTCCGTTTCGTTGCTTATCTGTCTCTTTCTTGACTTTCTTTCACCTAGCGAATCGCGTCTCTCGTAAGTTCTGTATCACTCTGACTGATGGGATAAGAAGATGAAGTTTGTCTTTTTGTTTTGGAAGATAGCGGAGGTAAGCCACGAATATCGAAAATCGCTTTTCAGAATTATGCTATTATATCTTCTAGTTTCAATTTGAAATAATGCTGTAAACTTTAATACGACGTATCTAACTTGATTCCTGTGGACTAAGGTGTTAAATAGCATAACGGAGTTCATATTGTATTGAAATGACTATGCTTGAATTACACTGTAACTCTAATTGCTGTAAGCAACGGTTTTGGGTGGCGTTGTCCTGTTGCTCTTCCGACGAAAGATCCTACAGTGGCAGAGTGGCAGCGTCAGTTATAGGGTTGAGGGGTCAAAACCCCTCTCATTTAAGGCTCGGCCTCCAAACGGGGATTCCCCAGTGGACACATTTCACGAATAAGAGAATTAATCTTGTAAAATAGTATACCAAAAATGCCAAAAACCCTTGCTGTAAATCGGTCAAATATGTTTGTGAACTATCTTTTAAAATCGAGCCCCTAGCTGGGGCTAAACCCCACAAACTTAAAAGCTTACCTCATCTTACCTTACCTTACCTTACCGGCCTTATCTTAATTTACCCTGCCTTACCTTAATTTCCTTACCTTACCTGTTTACCGTTCGCTGCCTTCTTTCGTACTGTTAGTTTAGTTTATCTTACGAATGTTTTAACTTACTTAACTTACTTTTCATAATGTCACCCTTTTTCCAATTTTGTTTTCATTTATCACCCATGAATAAGCTTGGTCGCACAACGTTGCTCTTTGGGCGCTGAGAAATGCGAATTTTGCGATTACGATACCCTGCTTTGCAATTGGGTCAATGATCCTGACACCGAGATTAGTAGAAAGTCGCCGACCAGGCTACACAGTCGAAGGTAGACACAATATGACTGTAGGCATAACGAGTCACTGGTGTTGCCCATTAGATCCAGCCATGCGATTATAAACCTTGAACCGGATTCTGTCAGTAACAAGAAACCACAAAAATTACTCAGACTGCCTTTGAAAACGAGCTAGACGTCAGTGTTCCACCCATAATGACAAACCTCACTTTAATGTCAACTTTTTTAAAGATAAGATCACTGTACGCCTGAAATCGATGGAGCTCACACTGAGGCTATATAAAGTTGTGACACTCTCAACTTTAGCATCGCCTACGTCTTTTGCCATCTTGCTATCATACTAGCTATTATGGTATGATATTTGTATTTTACAAATATAGACCTATCTATAGACCTATAATATAAATATAGACCTATACTCGGCCTAATTAGCCGGTAGCCACCTTACAACAATGCCATATTCTGCCAATTCGTATAACCGAGTACATGTACGTGTCATGCGTAAATAATATCAGAGTGCAGCTACTTCAGCCTGTTATGATGAAGTTGATAATGATGGTTACGATTACGACTACGATTACGCCCATAATTATTTTTCCCGTTATAAGTGTAGACTCTCAGGAAAAAGAAATAACGCTGGGAACGGTTAATTGGTATCTGATAAATCAGACTGCGTCCTCCGCAACATATAATTTTTTTATATGAGATAAGGGTAATCTCAAAGCTAGAATTATTATTATTATTATTATTATTATTATTATTATTAACAATAATAGTATTGTTTATTAAATAATAATATTTATTATTAGTAGTAGTAGTAGTAGTAGCAGTGGCAGTAGTAGTTGTAGTGGTAGTAGTAGTGGTAGTGGCAGTGGTAGCAGGGCCGTTTCAAGGTCGTCGTAGGCCCTAGGCACTCTCGCATACATAGGCCTCAATTGCCAGCTCGGCGTTAGAGCTAAACACACTGAAAACGACTTAATGCGGGAAAAGACATTTGAGGACATTATATGTGATTTTGCTTATGCAAAGAGCCGCAAAGTTAACATAATGTAACACAGCTTAACTTAAACTGTTTCAGTACAAACTGTAAGGTTATTAAATTTGTATTTCCTTTTTCTATTACAGGGTCAATCAATAAATTAATTTTTTTCAATATCTCATTTTTGTCTTTCGTAGGCCCCTATAAAGTTCGTAGGCCCTAGGCACAGTGCCTACTCTGCCTAATGGATAAGACGGCCCTGAGTGGCAGTGGTAGTGGTAGTAGTGGTAGCAGTATTATTATTATCGCCATTACTCCATGATCATATATTCTGCTAAAGGACCTTGCTCAATGTAGCAGCTTGTTATCCTTGGCATGTGTAGCTGGTCTGCCAATGGCCGCCAGCTACTTGCGGCAGAGTCTGCTTCAGCAGTGATTCCATCCGGTGGTCGATGCCAATCATTCAGGTGTGGCATCGTGTTGCAAGGAGCACGTGTGTGAGTGACACTGTACAAAAAACTCGTACACAGAACAACGACCATGTTTTCTGGAACAAGAATTGATTTCTTCATCTAGTTAACAATGAAGGCATCTGCCTCCGGGCTACTGCCTTCAGTTTCTCCCTATTCTCTCTCTTTCTCTGTCTTTGTCTCTGTCTCTCTTTCTGTGCTCTCTCTTCTCTTCCCCTCTGTTCGTTTTCTTCTCTCTCTCGCTTTGTCTTCTCTTTTGCTCTCTCCTCTGTTCCTTGTTCCTCTTCTCTCACTCTTTCTTCTCTCTCCTTTCCCTATCTCTTCTCTATTTATTCTCTCGCCATCTCTCTCTTCTCTCTCTTTCTTTCTCTTTCTCTATCTTTCTCTCTCCCTCCTCTCTTCCTCTATCTTTCTTAGAACGCTAATTGCTACTTTTATCGTACACACAGAAAATATGAATAACGCAAAAACAAAATTTGCGAAATGCAGAAACTGCATCGCAAAAAGTCTATTATTTATTTATTTATTAGCATCCTTCGTATTGTTGCCATTGTTCTCATCAGTTTCATTTATCAATATCATCACTGCTCTTCTCTCTCTGGCATTATAGTTTTCTCTGACTTGGATTTGTTGCGGAAAGCCTTGATGTGCCAAATGGTGTAGTTCTAACCGGGACGAGATGATTACTTCGTTTCCTTTGGATACATCTGTGTATTTGTATATACACAGATGTCTCCAATGTATACAATGTATTATATTTATATGACTCCAGTGTGCAATTCCATGCATCAAACGGTGGCGATAAGCAGTTGTGCGTTAATGACTTGCTCAGGGTTCCAGCACAGTAGCTATCTTAGGGCAGAATCGAAACCAAACACACCAATACACGTGCAGTGCATTAATATTCATACAGATACTGAGTTTCAGGTGTCTGATGTTGAACTAGGTTGGTTGGTGGACTGCCTGCTTGCAACCTTCTTCTTCTTCGTCATTTGATCTGTATTCTGCATCGAATCGATCGCAATTCGGAGCAAACGAAGATGACCTCGAAAAACCTGGCTGTCTGCCTCGGTCCGTCGCTGCTCTGGTCCAATACGGCGACCATCGACATCCAGCGGAAGGACGTCGACCGTACAGTGGAAGCCATCAGGGTTCTCATCGACCACGCGGCCGACATCTTCGGCCCTGACTGCCTCGACCTCTTTCGTGACTCCGACTCATGTTCCACCACGGCTCTCCCCACTGACCAACAAGGTAACAGAACAGAATACTATGGAATGCAATAGAATACGAATCAATCAGTACAGTGCCATACAATACGATGATGTACAACACAATGCAATACAGTATAACTCTATGCAACGAATTTGCATAACCAATAACCATAAAAAGCATAACTAAAAAGCTACGAAAATTGTATTGTACAAAATAAAAAACACAATAAAGTATACGTATATCAATAAATCAAACATTTCATTTTGCAAGTAACGTGAATACTGTCTTTTGCCTGCCTGTAGCTTTCTTACTTATTTCGCACTTATTATTTTTAATAATAATAATATTATTATTATCAACATCACCATCGTTATCATCATCACTGTCATCATTGTCGTTGTCTTTGTAATGATTGTTTTGTCGTAATCATCGCCATAGTCATCATCAGACAACCTATAATATTAATCACACTAAGAACAGCTTTGTCAAACTCACTCAGCATCATCATTTATGGTTACAAAGCATTTTGGGAATCGGCCGAGAGGTTTAAGCTTAGATTAGCCTTTTACTTAAATTTCTGTGATACAAATAAACAAGAGCCATTGTCGGACCTGTGCAGTCATTGTCTTGTGTGATTCCAGCAGCAACTGGTAGAGGAATCGAAGCGACCGACCACAGTCTTTCTGAGTGTGCCAGATGGTCGAACGATGATCCATCAACGACTTCACTGTCGCAGGTGAACCAAGTGGCTCCAACAACGGCGCAGGAATTACCCCCAGTTGCCCCACCTCGTCGTAAGAGATCCACCGGCGTTGCTCCTCCGGTATTCGTCTCCATAGCCGAAGAGTCTCCGTCGGTCCAGTCGGCCACTCCCATCGCTGCAGACCGAGTCCCCAAAGACAAGCGATCCTTTGCAAGGTCGCTCAGCTCTGATTCGGAGGTCTCCGGTCGAGAGTGGCCCGTCAAGAGCTACGGCGCTGAAACGACGGACGGAGAGATGATGGAGGACAGCGGGTCCCTGTACGGCGAAACGACAGCCACCGAGGAGGAACTCGATGGACAGCGATCGCCGATGCTGTCGGAGGACCTAGCTGACGAGGAAGACTCTTCGTTGGTGAGTCCCGCTGGGGAAGAACGCAAGGACATCCTCAACATACAGGAGCACCGCAAATCGAGTGATCCAGCAGCAGCAGCAGCGCGGAGGAACGCGTCGCAGGTTGCCACAGATGAGATCAAAAACTCGAAGGATCTTTCCAGGATGGATGTAAACAATTCGTCGAATTTCACAAAACCTGATAAATTGATCGCTGTTGATCAGCCTACTTTAAACGGCCACGACCCTTCGAGTGACGTTTCGAGTTCTTCGCACACCTATTCTATTTCAGTCGCCAAAACCAGGCTTTCGACCAAGGACGAGAAAAAGAAGAACGCTACTCCTGGACTGATGTCTTTCAGCTCGACGGAAGAGCCGATTGCGGGCGACCGAGGTGCCACAGAGAAGCGACTGTTCTTCGGGAGTTCATTCAGTTCGGACGCTGACCTCTCGACCTTTGGAGAGTCGCTAGACGATGGAACGGCATTTTCCGGGTCGTGGGAATTTCCAGGTATTGTCCTGAAAAAGAAACAAACGGACAGGGAACAGATTTCCAACTCTTCTGTTTCCAGAAGACTACTAAGCTCCGGAGACTACCATAGTCGAGAAGTTTCAACGGTCGCTTACAATACATCCGATGGCAAAGCTCGAGAGAATCAGAAGCAGCTTCTCAACCAATCAAAAGAGGGATGGAACCTCGAAGGCGAAGTGCTGGTAAAAGCGAAGGCCAACTCCAGTGAACTCGACCCGCTCCCGATCAATGATAGTGCGGCCGACTTGTGCGACTCCGGGATCTCGTCTGTGGCAAACGAAACTGGTAGAATGGCGCGTAATATGGCCAGCCAAGGAACTGACACTTCCGATCAGCTGGACTCTCCGAGGTCCAGTCAGCCGACGCACATTTCGGGTCAGTCTGAGTTGCCTTTAAGACGGCATTCCCTCGACTGTCGAGACCCGGTAAGTGCCGCTGACATTTGCAAGACTCGAGCGAGACAGCGCACGGGAATGACGCACAAGGGCAGTGACATCTTTCCAGCCATCCTGTCGAAGACTTTAAGGTCAAGAGCCACAGGGGTGGTTGACCCAAATGGCTGGGAGTGCGATTCCTTGTCTGGTACTGAATCAGGAACCGAGGGAAGAGGGAAAAGGTATTATTGCCCTAGTAATAGGCTGGCTTCAGACGAACGAATCATTGTGAGTGATATCGAATTAAGCGAATCAGTTCGAAGGACAGACTACGCTCCAAGGCGGCGTGATTACTGTGTGATAAGAGGCAGCCAACACCTTGACCTACTTGGCGCTTCCCAGTCACCTCGTGCAAGTAAGTATGGAAGGCAATGGGATAGCGACATAGGTGAATCAAAGACGACCAAAGATGCACTGCCGGAGATGAATGAAGAAGACGAGGAGAAGATTTCGAGCACAGTGCGACTGCGACTGGAGCGGCCCAATTACGATGAGACCGATATGCAGCGGAAAAGCCAACAACAACCAGTCATTGTAGTATCATTGTCGAACCAGGAACAGTCCGTACTCCAAGAGGAGCTCCAGAAGCAGGATGAACGAACAGAAGTTCAGGAAAAGGAGGTACAGAAACAGCCCACAGTAAACTCTTCCACTCGGCAAAGGAGAGTTGGATCGGTCGTTGCAATAGATGGGAAGCTGGACGCTTCTGCTCTTGCACAGTTCGCAGTCCGTAGTTGCGGTGACTTGTCTAAGGTAGCCAAGCAGAAAGCAACCGACAACACAGGTAACATCTCAAGACCTGAACACAAGTCAGAACTGAAACATGTCAGCTCCCTTGGCGCGCTTACTACAGAAGACTCCCTACAGAAGAGATTCTCCATTTCAAGATCGCGCAAATGGAGTATACGAGACAACACCACGAGCAGCAGCAGCAGCAACAGCGACGGAGAGACAACGCTACATCAACGGCTGGAAGACAATCAGGCGAAGAAGAGGATTAGACGAAGGAAAATTCGGCGAAAGGCGAGAAACTCGGACACGCATCTTGAGACCGATCGCGAAAATAGGGTGAATCTCGCTCGCAGCAAGAGTGACTCGAATACTCTCCTAAGGGAATTGATATTCAAGAAAGAAGACGCCGAACACGCCAGGGAAATATTCAGAAAGGAATTCTTCAGGAGGAAAGCCGACCAGAGGACCTTCTCGGGAGGTGTCCTTCAGGCTCGTAAAGAAGGCAAAGAAAATCTAATCAACAGTACAAGAAGCCGCGTTAAAAATCTGGAAGACGACGATAGGACTGGCTGCGAACTGCCTTCGACGACACGGGAAAGTAATCGAAAACCAGTGGCTCTTAAAGATCGCGAGTGGCATAAAGACTTGGTGCGTGAAGTGGAGTCGTCTCAAAATTCACAATCCTTGCGTTACCCCAATGCAGGAAGACCTCTATCCGGGTCAGAGCGTAAAGGCCAAAGAGCAAGAGACGATTCATTTAGCACCTCTGCTAACAAATTCAAGAATTCAAACAGCACGGGTCGAGCTAGTTTCACCGTTCCAGGATCATCCAAATGTGTCTCAAAAACACAAAACGGGAAGACATTTGATTATTCCTTGTCTGTAAAACGCCCGACTGACATAGAAATACGTGGTTTTGAACCGGCGCAAGGACAACCTCCAGATGATGGTGCAGAGAAATGTCGAGGTAATCAAAATTATGCAGAAGCGGTAACCTGTGGTGGTAATAGTGGTGGCAGCGGAAGCTCAAGACCGAACTTCATTGAACTCCGCGTTAATCAGTTAAAGAAACCTGACAGAGATTTTCCGAAAGATGCCAGCCAATCTAAGAAGAATCTTGATAAAGGATGTACGCCTAGGGAAGACATTTCAGATACGGTCGATACGCCAGGAGCTGTGCTTGGTGCTCAGAAACCCCACCCGAGAACAAATACTCGTCGCTCAGATAAAGGACGTGATAATGCACGAGACCGTTTAAAGGAAAAGACTGAAATGCAATCCTCGCGGGAATTAATTGTACAACCCGTGAATAAGAACAATAAAGTAGAGGACGACAATTTATCACAAAAGACTTTTAGCGATCCTTGCAAACCTTCCATTTCAACCTTTGACCGAGCGTCGGTGAAAGACATTGTAGCGATAAAGAACAGTTCGAGCTGCTCAGCTAGCACTGAAAACAACTCTGAGAAGCCCCCATTGCCATCGAGTTTCAGAAGGGGCGAAGAAAGGACTGAAGCTTGCCATCCAGAGACAAGGAGACCAGTCTCAAGAAGCGTGTCCCTCTTGACTCACGGACACGTTACACCCCAGTCAAAATTGGAAGTGGAAATTTCGCTGACGCCAGAACTCGGCAGGAAGGCGTCCCCAAGGACAGAGCAGAAACCAGGAGTTTCCACCGCATCGTCAATGTCCGGAAAGAGTCCCTCTGAGACTAATCGATGGTCGTCATCTGTCTGCGCACGAAGCCACTCTGCCAAGTCCTCGAACGTCAGAGAAACCGAGGCAGAGCAAAAGAAGAACGCTGAAAGAGCATTGTCGAAACCCACTCAGACCACAGAAGCTACTGCTTCGACCTTGGAACCGTCCCAAAGGCAAAGACACGGGGTCTCGAAATCGCCTTGGCAAGCGCCACCGAGGTCGTCTGCCTCAGTTAAATCGTCGCATGAACCTTCGAGGAGCAACGTGTCCAGCCTAGAGTCTGAGAAGGCCTCCTTAAAGTCCGCCGCTGAAGCCTGTGCCAACGATAAGGAAGAAAAGAAGAAGGGGGGCAGTGAAGAAGCAGCAGCGGGGCAGAGTATCCATCAATCCCAGGGTTCGGATTCAGAGAGAGGCAAGTCAACGAAGACGGAAATGCCGTGGAGCGTGGCTAATCTGAGAAGCTTCTACGGAAACCAGAGTCCTCAGTAATAATTTTCCCCCTGGGAGGAACTTAAAATATCTCACCGTTTCCACCTCAGTCTCCGTTTCTGTCTCTGTCTCTGTCTGTGTCTCTCATAGTCACCCTATGTGTCTTTATGTCTGTGTCTACCTCTGTGTATGTCTGTGTGTCTGCGCTACCCGTGTATCTATCTGTGTCTCTATCTCTATGTATGTATGTATGTGTCTATGTGTGTCTGTTTGTGTGTGTGTCGTTGTGTGTGGGTTTTTGGGTCTGCGTTTGTGTGTGTGTGTCTGGCTGTCTGTCTGTCTATCTGTTTGTTGTAAATTACCTCACTTCATACATGGGTCGTTACTGTTCGGAGACGAGCTGCGTGTCGTGCTCCTGACTCGGCTGTCGCTAATTTAATTTGTTGCAGATCGTTCTGCGTTTTGTGCTAATGACGCAATTGATTTAATGAACCAGTTGAGAGTTCTGGTTTGAATAATTTACCATTCGAAGGTGCAAGAAATGAGCCCAGCACTATCCTATAACTGGATAATTAACTTATTACTTTTCAAGGCAACTGCATGGTAGTTACTGAAGCTATATTGATTTGTTACTGTGATAGTCATAAATAATAATTAATATTATCGTCACTGTAATCGGCAATGTTATCGACGACTGCTCATGATGGTGTTATTCTAGTTGCTGCTGATACTGTAATGAAGTTTCTAAAATTAGTCCTAATGATCTTTTGTGCATACAACGGGTAAAGCTAGTGGTATCTGTTGCTTCGTAGTTGTCTGAGGTGAAGGTCAGGGGAAGCCACATGCGACAATCAGCCTATCGAGTACTTTTCTTCTGATTTCATGTTGCGTCCCTTATTCTGTTGAATATCCAGCGAATTTGCTAATGATTATTTAAGCATAAAGATGTTAATTGCATAATACGTTAATTTATAATAATTTATATGAAGTTTAGTTAGTAGGACATTTATTCGCATGAATTGCTTCAAACATGGCAGAGAAAGGTTTGCCTTGGATGTAAACTGCATTATAAATAGACCGATGTGAACTTACAGACTTACAGCCTTCGTTTACAGTAGACTGTGTAATGTTTTCTTAAAAGGACCCATAAGTTCTAGCTGCTTCGTTCGGGATTTTTACGTGAATTATTCGTGTGTATTTGTCATGAAGACCGAAAGACACGCCAAATTTTGTTAGCCTAAAAAATCATCAATTCGTATGATAATTACGCAATAGTAAGCAACGCAATGTGCTTCGTAAGTTTTGCTAGTTTAGCGATATAGCGCAATCACCACACCTCGTAATTTACATATAAGCAATATAATTTACACACAAGTAATGCCGTATAGGTTTTGCTAGTTTAGCGATATAGCGCAATCACCACATCTCATAATTTACTTATAAGTAATGCCGCATTATATCTATCACTTTATATAAACAGAATGGCTTCGCAATTCAGATAGTTCGCATGTTTCTGTAATAAATTATATCACATTACATGATTCACTTAACTATATTGACCTTACGATCATGACCCCGTCATCTCATATTTACTCCTACTAAAACTATAGGCCTATTCAGGGTAGTGCGTTTTTGAAAGGTCCTTAAAAGGCGCTATGCAATAGCTCAGATACTTCTATACACGCATTCATACGAACGACATACATACACAAATACATAGGCACACATACATGCACGCATATTGGGGTTGCTTTGTTTTGAAGTCATGGAAACCATGAGTAGGCTAAGTAGCAACTTTAGTTAATTGACAAGATTGCCACATGAACTGCATTAACTGTCTTTATCGTTCAGAGTTCTACAGTTGAAGTCGATACCGATAGCAACCCACATAAATCATAACCCGACAGACCTAATAGAAATTTATGAGCGCTGCGTCTACACACAACGACCTATTGTATTAGCCATTTTTTTCTGACACAGAGTAGTCTATGTTGTCTGATAATTGAGTGGGAATCAGGCGTTGGAGGTTCCAGCCGCATGGGATTCTGTAATTGGCCACAGGCTGTTTGAATCCTGGAGTAATCGGAAGAGGTTAGCTATCAATTGAATTATTGTTATATAGTCTATATACTGACTATATAATAATCTCATATTTTATTTTAAGATTTTTATTCCAAAAGCTCTTCTTATTGGACTCAGTTATAAAATGAGTACATCGGCTGTACTGGCTGGTGGCGGAAAAATCAGGCAGCAAGAGAGAAGACTGGGCACCTACTCTCATATGCCGAGGCTAAGCAAATGAAGTTAATAACTTAACGCCTATAGTTGCCTCTCGAAGTTGGCTTAAACGGATTGTTCTTGTTCTTATCTTTGTCATTATTTTTATTTCTTTTTTCATGTTCTTATTCTTTTTCGTTTCCTTATATTCTTTTTACTGTTTCTTGTTGTTTGTTTTTGTGACCATCATCATCATCATCATCATCATCATCATCATCATCATCATCATCATCATCATCATCATCATCATCATCATCATCATCATCATCATCATCATCATCATCATCATCATCATCATCATCATCATCTGCTTCTCTTTCTCTTCTTCTTCAAAATGACGCAAAATCATTGCAATTCATAATGAAAAACACGTATAAGATGGTTTATTAAATTTAATGGGCTATATATTGGTAATTTTTACGGGGCTTTAACAGTGTTAATTGCGACCCTAATTGTAACCGACAAAACTGCAGAAGAGGCTAACTATCACCAGGCATATAGGATTGGTGGTCTGGACAGAATGTCCAGACATCATATTATCTCGTTCAAAAACAGTCATCCATTGATCCTATTTGTAGACCTTTCGTTACCAAATTGATTTATACAATTTACATTTTAATTTAATTTCCTGTCGTCAGGGGGTCAAAAAGTTGCTATGAGAATCTGGATTACACTTTATGCACTTGCGCTACAGAAACCGTTAAAGTTGCTAGACTGAATTTGGTTTAAATAGAACGAATTGTACGGGAATAGATTGGACTTGTGAGTGAATATGAAGGGATTTGCTGTAAAACAGACAATAGATTAGATTAGATTAGATTAGACGGGATTAGATTGGATCAGATTAAATCAGAACAGATCAGACTTGATTAGATTAGACATACTTGATAGATATTTTATTGTATCTTATATTGTATATTAATATTAATATTAAGTGTTTGTTAAATTAGATTGGACTTGGCTCAAACACGCTGGACTTGATGGGATTGAATTAGGTTATGGTTTCATCTGATTTAAGTTGATTGGATCATTATAAACATAAAATACGTACTTGATGACTACATGTAGATTAGATGTGATTAGGTTGCATTGCAACACTTGACACATACTACGTGATGACTAAACCTGATGTGAATACGAGAGACGCTGGAAGAGAAGAAGATTCTGACTGACTGACTGACTGACTGACTGACTGACTGAAAAATGAATAAAAGAATGAATGAGCGAATTAATCAATGAATTAATTATCGAAGCATAGAAGATAGAAAATAGGTTAAGTTAGCTATAGATGAAGCAAGGAAGCGAGAGAGATTAGAGAGAGAGAGAGAGGGAGGGAGAGAGAGAGAGAGAGAGAGGCAGTGGGACAGAGAAAAAGACAAAATAACTGGCGGTAATAGGGCAAAGGACACAGACAGAGAAAATACAAGCAGAGACATCGAGAATCATCAAATTAGTAAATTAATATGAAATCATCGACCGATAGTCACCCCTCAGGCGCAAGCACATAAGACATTAGGCGTTCATCGGTGGCGATAACGTGCGCCTAATAAATTCCATCCTCTCATAGTCGTACTTCTACTTTCTCCTCCTCACCCGCGACCTCTTTCTCCATACCATCCTCTTGCTCCACCACATAATGCCAATACTTGTATTTCTCATCCTTCTGCTTACTCGTGCCATTTTAATTCTCCGTCTTTTTCTTATCATCCCTTTTCAGTCTCTCTGCTACTTCTTCCGCAACCTTCTGTTTCCCGTCAACATCATCAGCATCAGCATCTTCTTCTTCCTCCTCCTCCTCTTCTTCTTCTTCTTCGTCTTCGTCTTCCTCGTCTTCCTCCTCCTCCTCCTCCGCCTCTTAATTGTGTTCTTTCCCTCCTCCCCAGACTCTGCTTCGCATCCTCCTCTTCGTACTTCTTGCTCTTCGGCCTCTTCTTCTTTCTTCTGTCGCCTTTTGCTCCTCTTCTGCTGCACCTTCATCTCGTCTTTACCCTCCTTCTCCTCCTCCTCCTCCTCCTCTTCCTCATCCTTCTCTTCTATTTGCCGTGCTACTCTACTTTTTATCTAATTCCTCGTTTTGCTCCTCCTCGTTCTCCTCTTCTTCTTTCTCCTTCTCGCGTTTTTTTTCTCAGTTTCCTCTTCCTCTTCCTCTTCCTTTTTCTCTTCCTTTACTCTTCCTCTTCCACCGGCGCCATTACCCGGATGGGCTCGGATTACGGGCGTCTGTGCCTTGAGAAGCCTTGATACATGATTCAGCTGCTGCTGCTGCTGCATGCGGGGTGTGTTGACGCTGCGTCTGCAGTAGGACCAATGCCATCACCCGTGCCGTTGTCAAGAACTGGTGGCAACAGATGCCGACCGGATGAGAAGTGGACGACTCAGTCGCAATATCGTGAAGCGGAGATTTTAATTAGAAATCGTCTTCGTATATAAACCCTCTTCGGACTTCTTCCTTTTCCTGCTATTCCCCGTTCCTTCTGCCTTCCGCAACCTCCCTTTCCTTCTCTCCCTGTGTCGGCCAGATCCGTTTACCATCTTGGCTCTGCAGAAAGATGAACGTACGACCTAGACGCACCTCAAACACGGTAAATATGGCCTGACAGTTGAACTGAGTTTCATAATTCGTTTGCTCTATTATCATTTTTTAATGCCAGCATTGTTGTTGTTGTTGTCGTCGTCGTCGTCGTTTTTGCTATCGTTATCATGTTGGTAATTTTTAGTTAGTGGGCCTGCCAGTCAAGAACTAATTGCACATATTAAACCTTGAGCTTTTAAATACCTTTAACTTTTAAATATTTCTTTACCATTTTCAAACTTTTTGATATTTGAATGCCGTTTTAAGCCGCAGGAACTACTCAATTTCCCTTAAAATGTGATGACTGAGTCTTGAATTCGCATTAAATAGCATTGTATTGCGTTACATTTCATTACATGTGCAGCGGCGTAGCTGGATGTGGTCCTGGGTCCGGACCCAGTGAGGCCAAGACCATCACTATTGAGATGTAGCTTCAATGAGCCGTTTAGGTGTCCTTTCCCTCCGATCAATGTTGGACTCTGGACTTCGCTCTGTCAATGATATATGCGTATCATAGAATAAAGAATATATCCCAGCCTGATTGTCAGTTGTAGAGGCCTATGTTGTAAAAAAGATTTGAGATACATGTAGCGCAAATGTGTTCAATTTCCTACTACATACTTGAAACTGCGCTTGCTTCCAGGGCTCCGCCTCGGACCCTGCTGGGAAAACTTATGACCCAAATCCCGGTAGTTAGAGCTTCGCACCTTCGGCGCTTGCTAGCCCATAGCTCTCAATTTTCATCCAGGTACTGGATCTTTGGCTAGAAACAATCGCCTATACATGTTCAGAGTCATTTGCATGCATAGTTTTCAGCGCCTGTTTAACCGCCTAGATTTCTTTAACGTTTATCCAGTCGGTTTTTCGCCGTAGTTGGGAACTTCCATACAGTCAAGCTCAGAGTCTGTCTGCCCGAGAAATCTGACAATTTACCTATACATTGCAAGGTGCCCCTAGCGGAGGTTCAGTTAACAACTGCACTGTAAACAACTTACTGTAAATCTAACAGTAAAGTACTGTGCAGCGAGTAACTTACTTTTAACAGTAGCATGTATATTACTGTTAAATAATTTAACAGTAGCGTACAACGACTTACTGTTAATTTCGTAGTAAGTCAGTATGTCATTGTCTCAGTAGCATTCATTTTCTAGCGGTCGACTTGGGTATAAGAAAACGACGAGTAGCCGTCTTTAGCCCTCGTGTCGCATCCATCACGGACACAACTCCCAGTCAGTCGACTTTTACTTCTATATACTCATAGTGTGCGATTTCAAGTGGAAGGAAACTTCCCTTCACCTCATCAGACTATCTCTCCAGTACGATGAATTTCCGCATTCGTTTCGCTCGTGTATCATACATATAATATATATATATATGATATAATGGGCCTGACAATCGAGCCACACTCTGTATATCGATATATATAATCTTTCTCGTCGTCTTGTCAATAAATATATATGCATAAGCATTTATATATCTGCATGAACATGACCAATCTTCTAAGAGTTAGTTCATGCGGCTATCGCTTTAATTTGACCCTCTAGTATATGACTGTATTCTGGTGCGCAGTAAATCTGTGCTTCAGTTTTCCTGATTATCTCTTCCGATGACGAGGTAATTTCGGCGTTGTTTACTTGTTTTCGATATTTCCTGTCTTTTTCTTTCCTTGTGTAACGGCTTCTTTATTCTCCGTTGTTTGCCTCCTATGTCATTCGCGGTTTACTGCAGCCCGAATCGATCCGTTTGAATACTGAAGCCCTGCAGTCGAGGGAATATATTTTCCACACCCAGGAATTCAGGTGGAACAACGATACGTGTATTGGCTGCAGGGAATGTAGTCTTGAGCAGTTGCTAATTCGGACTGTATGGATCTGTAGTTCACGCACCTGTCGCCTGCACGCGTATTAATAAGGAACGCTCGACGGGGTTCTGTTTGTATAGATCATTACTCAGAGGAAACAATCCTTGATATGAATCAATCTAAATCTAGTTTCTGGTCAGTCTATAGTCTCCGTCATTGTCTTTCACCGATCGATACACAGTGCAGCGGTATCTCAACGACAACAGCTGAAATACTGAAGACCAGTTGATAAAGTTCAACAAGTCTAGACTGAAGTTGTAAGGGCTACATAAATACATTCTTAAGACGTTGTGTTTGTGTTTTAGTTTAATGTGCAATGTAACCAATATGTATTTACTATAATATATATATAATATATATGGTATAAGTATTGGTATATATGTATATCATCTTTTAAACCTCTCAAAGGCGTTGAATTGTCCATACCTATGGTCTCTAGCCTATATATTATAATACATAATTATATTAGATAGGATGTTTGCATACGAGTTTGTCGTCCAGTGGAGACCGGAATGTATAGCTTCATAATTGCTGCTTAATATAATAATAATTAGTAACTTCTAAGGCGCCGGTGTCTAATGCACAAGGCGATGGCGCAAATACCTCTATCTGGTCAGCAGTTCTACATCACCCTGCTCCGAATATTGTTTGTATATAGCAAATTTAGAACCTCCCAAATTGCAAATATCCGGAAGTGGATTATTTATGCGAAGCAAGAATACGCACCACATCTAGACACGCAGGGGTGACTGACTGACATACGGTATTAGCAACTTTAAATTGTTTGTATGCTATCCTCTTTGCTTTGATCTCAATGGCGCGTGCGTCCAATTAAAGACTTCCAAACGCGCAATGACCTGTTTGCCGCTGCTTTGGCGACTCTGTTACGTCAGCAGCAATCTCTATTACAGGCTTTCATGCGTCCTAAATGACCAATTCTTTGCACAGAAGGTGAACATGTTTACCTGTTCTAGAGTTACACCGGGTTATTAGACCTATATATAATCCAACTACTGATCTTCATGTCTAATAGTATATTATTACCCAGTTTATTTTCTCTCTTTTTTCTGTCTCCGTTTCTTTAGGTCTCTTGCTTTCTTCGCTCTTTAATCGTCTGTCTTTTTGTCCGTCATTTTGCTCTACAGGTGTCGGTTATTTCGTTTGAACTCCTTCGTGTCCATCTCTCCCCGTCTCTCTCTCTCCCTCTCTCTCTCTCTCCCCCCGTCTCTCTCTCTCCCCCCGTCTCTCTCACTGGTGTAGTATCTAGATGCATGTAACTGTATAAATGATTAATTAGCTCAGAGATCACAGATATTATACGCGGTTCATAAGTTATACATGGAATTCTGGCCGCGCATGCGTGAACGCATACCTGTAAATAACTGCGTCGTCCGTCGTCTTTGTCATTCTGATCATTTCAGCCTCTGTGAATGGATAATTGAATTTGTCAATTATGTGCGCTTTGCCAGTCATTCGCAGAAACATCGATAAACAGCGAATGAGGCGCTGTAGACAGAGGCAAGCGCTCCCACGGTGCCACTCCTGGGGCAGGGGATCTCCAGACACACAAACAAGGCCACGCACAAGGACAATGACACACAGTAGGACACAAGAAAGACGCAGGCGTGAGTTTCTGGAGCAGGTATGTCGGGTGGGGAACGAGGAGGTCGGCGAGGAAAGAGTCTTCGAACGACGGAAAGAAAGAAAGGAGAAAGATTGAGCGGAAAAAATATTGAGTTCAATGTCAAGAGCGTATAAATAATATATATATATACATATACATTCTGCGAATGGATGAAAGCCGATACCATAAAAGCAGGGCATAAATATATTCTCCGAAAGTGAATTATTTATGCGCCGCATGAATACACGCCATATCTGTCACCCAGCGGTGCCTGAGTGACATGTAGTCTATAGTTTTAGACGAAAGTAGAAAAATGGTAAGGCGTGTAAGAGGAAGATGTGGGTGGTTATAAAAAGCAGATATGACAGGTGAAGGAACCAAGGCTTTGAAACTAGGGTGGAACATGAAAAGAAAGAAAAAGATTTTAGAAAAGGAAGAAATGATGGCGGCAACAACTGAAGAAGGATAGAATGAAAGGAAATAAAACTACCAAGGACGAAATATGGAAAATATTCATGAATGAATGAAAGAACAAAGGAAAGAAGGAACGAATGAAGGACGGAAGAAAGGAAAGAGCTTCTAATAAAATTAGAGGAATGAATGAACGAGGGAAGGAAGGAACCTTATGGACGAGAGAGCGAGCGAACGAAGAACAGAAGGAAAGGAGCGTTGGAAAGAAAGAAAGCCGTTAAGGAATAACTAAAAGCTGCTTAGGAATAACTAGGAAAGAAATGGAGGCATGAACGAAGGAAGGAACGAGCAAACGAAAGTACATAGGACGGAAAGTTGTTTCAGATGTCAATGGTAGGAGAGGCAGTACCTTTCAGCCGTCAGCGTTGATAATGTAGGCATAAAATTTCACCTCAGGAACTGGTTGAACTATAAAGGAGCGGCAGCAGAGAACAGGCCGGAAAAGACAATGTTTGCAGCGTTAGAAAGGAGCGGTACTGGACGATCTTCGCAGATAATCTTCTTTGTGTGGTTGCACAATTCTCCACCTGGGTGATATCTAATCTCCTCTTTCTTGAACAATCTAAACCTGGATTTATACTTATAGATCTGCGTGACCATCTATAGAAAATTTCCGACCACTTTATCTCCCTCAGTCTGGACTTTGGTCCACCCACACTTGTACCATTAAATCTCCTGTCCTCAATTTAGGTGTCATTTTCCACCGAAACTTCAGCTTCTGCAATCATATCACCCAATATTCCCGCTCTTGCTTCATGCATATCCGTGACCTTCGCAAAATCCGCCCTATGCTTGACTTCAAAGCCCCATCTACCATCGCCACATCCATAGTCCATGCTAAACCAGACTACTGCCATTCACTTTTCGAATATATTCACCACCCAAATAGACTTCAGGCTATCCAGATTGCTGTCGCTCCTGCTGTGATCAAGACCCCCAAACACCATCATATCACTCCTATTCTCAAATAACTTCGCTGGCTTAAAACATCTGAACGAATAGAGTATTAAAAGTCCTCTCACTTACCTACAACACACTTCAATACTCCCAATCCTGTTATCTTCATCAGTAATTCACAATCCAACCACTCTGCTCAACCCGATCCTCTTCCGCCCTAACATTTCTTCGCTCCAAAGCCATAGCTGCCCACCCCTCTGGAATAAACTTCCGTCAGAATTTCGACAATTATCTGACCCATCATACGAACTCACCAACGCTTCACCCCTTGCAATCTATGGGATGGTCCGTTACTGAAAACTGAAAACACTCCTCTTCCACAACTCCTATTCTGATTCCTCGTCTTTCGTCATCTATCTCGCCACTCCAATTCCAAACACCTCCCACCGTAGCCTCTGACTGTCTCCCTCCATGACCTCTTAATTTGATTTGGACCTGGAACCGAATCTGAATCTACCTGCCAAACGATGTTCCTTACTAAGCGCCTGTGAATAAGCAGGTTCCTCCGACTTAGCTTTCTTTGGGAGCTGTAGAAATCTCGAGTTTACGATTACAATTTGCAGGGACAGTAAAAAGACTGCAGAAGAAGATGCTGGAAAGAAGATAAAGTGACAAGGAGACCGAGTGAAAACGAGTAAAGTATAGATGCAAATACTAAAGCTTAAGAAGAAGAAGAACGCGAAGAATGCGAAGAGGAGGAGGAGGAGGAGGAGGAGGAGGAAGAAGAAGAAGAAGAAGACGAAGAAGAAGAAGAAGAAGAAGAAGAAGAAGAAGAGCAAGAATAAGAGCAAGAACAAGAACAAGAAAACCAAGAAGAAAAAAGACGAAGAACAAGAAGTACAAGAACAAGAACAAGAACAAGAAGGAGGAGGAGGAGACGCAATGGACATGAAGTGTCAGCGACTTTTTTCTTAACCTCGGTATATGATGGCGGGTGCTGAGTAATCTCAGTCGCCGTCTAATCTTCTCGTCGACAGTGAGTGAAAAATCAATGTATTCGTTTTATAGTCGAGTTTGCTAGAGGGCGGGCGCTGGTGGATGAGAAACCTTGAAGTATCGTATCGTCTTAGCGGTGACACAGAGACCAACACAGACAGAAAGAAACTGATGTCGATATACAATGCAGACTAGAAGAAAAGGTCATACGCAACTGCTGGAAAGGCATCAGCAGGTCCTACTACCAGACTAACCTCTACTGTTCAATGCTGCAAAAGACGTAGGCGCAGAAAACATTAAGCCTACTATGCAGGAGACTGAATGGCAAAACGCATGTATTATCTCTGCATTTGTTAAGCGTCACTATCTAATGGCTAAGCATCAATCGATGGCACTGAGCAACTGAGACTGAGGGACTTGCTCACGGTCCCTGCACAGTAACGGTCTCGGGGAGGCTCGAATCCGTACTCCACGTTACAAGCCGAGCACTCTATCCAATCGGCTACCATGCCCCATGTATAGGATGGGTCAAAGTAAACAGCATCAGCTTAATCTTTAACATACATTGTGACGCAGTTAGCGCCACTTAGAAGAATCAACACTATTCGATAAAATATTATTATCTCACAAAAAAATCAATATGTCACGCCTTGTGCTTCTAACTAATCCGGGTGGCTGCCCTTCAGTTCAATATTCAAAACTAATTTTAAATAGCAATATGAGACTGTAAGATTAAAGTTCCTCCATATTTCCCATCTTTTACCAACGTTTGATAAATTCTTTTGACCTAACCCCGAAAGCAGAGGTGGAGGCCATTTCTTTAGGCTCACGCTTTACACGTTAAGTGCGTCGAACGATAGATTCATACGCCGCGCAGAGGACTACTTTCGAATGCAACGAGGCACAAACGCATTATTACGCACATAGAAGTAATTCCGACGCCCCGACTGTAATAATTGCCAAACTTCGTGGTCGCTCCGACAGTAAATCGGTAACGGACGATGCCAGGTCATAAACGCGTTCAAGTGTCTGTCAAACCGGTTCCAGTCAATACATCTGACTACTAGAAACCTTCTAAACTGTTTCCGCAATCTAGAACCTCTGTATGCCTCTAGAGGGAACCCGCGGAAGAAAGGCGCGCATAGAAATCGCTCGAGTGCAAAAGTAATTTCGGCGCCCCATCCATTCACATGTAGCGCTATTATTATGGAAAGCCGATAATCCTAACGAAAATGCCACCAGAACCGCATTATTACCAATAATCTGCGTAAGTTATGCGTGTGGTAGGAAAGAGACGATGAGCGGCCGACTATGTCTCTGAATATGCCTACATCTGCATCTCTATCTCTGGTTTATGTCCTGTCTTTGTCCGTCTCTGTTTCTATCTTTTTCACCATTTCCGTCTTGGTTTCTCTCTATCTGACTTTGTATGTCTGTGTTTCCTTCTGTCTATCACACACATACCAAAATACTCTCTCTTTCTCTCAGGCTTTCATGCACAGACATAATATGTGCATACAGCGTCGCAAACAGCGAAATCTTTAGGAACAAAGGTACGATTTATAGGGGAACTCCCCTGCGATTTATAGGACTCCACCAATTCAAACTTCCCAATTGAAGATACATGTTCCTCATACATTTCGCTCCTACCCAGGGGTCCTGCCCTACCTACTACTGCCAATAACAATCGCACATTTGAGGAGCAGACAGTTACACGACCATGAACGCAAACAACCAACTGCACATGGTCACAGATAAGCAGTCAGTGGAAAAGACTGGCTGACGGGTAATGCGAACTGATGGTAAATTTGTGATGTAATATGATGTAGTCTTGATGTGATGCAAACTGGTGGTAAATTTGTGATGTAATATGATGTAGTCTTGATGTGATGCAAACTGGTGGTAAATTTGTGATGTAATATGATGTAGCCTTGATGTGATGCGATCTAATGTGATGTGCATTGTAATGTATGATTCATATAGCGCACTCAAAGGCGCTCCCATGTAGGGCCCAGAGATACAGGTAAGTAACAGAAGAACTCGCAATAGCACATTTGAGGCACCAGAGGGCGGTGGTCAGAGAAAAATCATTCCACATAGATGGTGCTACGACAAATGGTTTATGGTGAAAATGTTAGGAAATGGACAAGTGGTTAAACCTAAGACAAATGCAAAGATAACCTGGCATACAATCCAGAGTGACTGGTATACAGACGGGCTGTCAGGCGGAGAAAGAGACAGACGACAGAAGCAAAAAGGAAGAGGAAGAACAGAGCAGAAAAAGTTGAAACCAAGCGGACGATGAGTAGGATATTGTTGGTAGGTGCATAGGTAAGCGAAAGGATGGAAATGAGGAAGAATTAAAAGTCTCGAAACAACTATTCTGCGATAAATGAGAAAGAAACAGGAGATGGACCACAAAAGATGAATGAGCGATCAATGAAAGGATGGACGGAATGAACGCCCACTTTGACTTGAAATCTGAAGCACAGGAAGGAAGGAACGAAGGAACGAAGGATGAATTAACAGGAAGGAAGGAAGTAAAGAAGAAGGAACAACATAGACGTCATGCGGACCCAGTGATCGCAGACATCAACTTCCTGTTGTCATAGCGACAGCTATTAATCTGGCTCCAGACATATTTATATAGCGCCAACTGTCTTTCTGATGATGATGGCTAAGACGTCTAAATGGTTTCGTTTCCGCTTGCGATCGACTGAGGTACAAATGAGTGAACTAACACTTACAGTCTCTTATTTGGCGCTATGGAAGTTTTTAATAGATTATGATACCGAGCTCACTGGGACGCATGGAAAGAAAACTGACCAGCGTTACTGTCATATTCTGAAGTGAAAACAGAAATCTTTGCTTCACCATATTCGTCACCATACATATACATATGTAAAGGAAATATACTATTAACAGTAATGTCTGGAAAACAGCAGACACTTATGTAGCCATACTACAGAACGCTCCTAGACATCCACTGTTTAGTAATAAAGCACAGTCACTACGGCCTATATATTATCAAACATTAGTGCGGCCTTTTCAAGGATAAAAATCTCCCTGGCGACAGACGACAGTGCATGTGCTTCGAAGCGAGAGATATCGTGTCTGGGAGCTTTCTAGCCACACTGATGTCTATTCCTAACAGATGTTATTTTTAAGAGTTTAATATATATATATATATATATATATATATAAACAAAATAAATTAACCGGATTATATGAAGGATATACATAATTACATACATCGATTGTATTAATTATAACATTATATGGCTATTGCATTGTATCGTCTTTATAACTCTTCTCGTTCGAAAGCCGTCGCCTCTGTAGAAACTCCTCAGAAGGTCACGGGGTCACTCGTGCAGCGAAGGCGTACATGACCTCAGCAACCTAATAACAGGACATCTTTTCAGCTAAGGTCATTGTCAGGTCGGGAGCAACATCTCTGAGCAGCATTCTTGGACAGATGCTGATAACGAGCATCTACACGAACTCATGCAACTGATGCCTTATGTTGCGTGACTGTTGGACAGAATATGTAGGAATATGTATGCTTACATATTTGATGTAGAACTATGCATACCACACATATACACATAGTTATACATACACAATTCATATTACCAGTGATAAACTAATGGAATATGACTGTTGGACAGAATATGTTTGCGCAGTTGAAGTTGAGCTTATGAATATATATATATATATATATATATATATATAATATAATATAAATAGTTGCATACAGTATAATATTATACATACAAATATAAATGCAATATATAAAGACACAGTTATGAAGACGATATATATATATAGAATATGCTCTGTACAAAGCTATTATTGTGGCCAAAAGTTATGCACGGCTATCTGTGAACTGTGTCAGTTGGCAGCCTACGATGGGATTTGTATAACTGGAGGAGATGCTTGTTTTGAAGACGAGTTTGATGAGCTTAAAAGCGACGACATTTCGCATCGATTTAGACCACAGTCGGCGATATACGCACAGCTAGAGCAGGGTCAACAAAAACATCACATCAGAAGCAGAGCATACATTCTCCATTTCGCTTCTTGTTTTCCCGTCCGTGTGTGTGTTGCTAGGTCGCATCTAAGACTAGCTTAGACGTGTTCAGTTCGTCTGTGTAAATTGGAGGCGATGCTAAGATTACTGAACCAGACTCTCAAATGATTTCTACTTGGCGCTCTCTGCTGACTAATGGCTCGTCATCAAACTGACACATCTGTAATGGTAAGCTTTGTGGCTTTGTATATGATTACAACACTATGATGAGCACAGTAAAGTTGAGCAACATCGAACCCGGTAAGTACTTGGTCGAGTGGTGTCTATGAGGCACCAGGCCACCTGAGCAACTTCAGTGAAGTGTCGTCGTAAGGATGTATACTTACGCGCTTGTTTGCTAATAAGTGTAGGCCCATGTATTTATATATCCTTGTATGTGTTAATTGAAGAGTCTATGCCATAGATACAAGGTTTTGAGTGTCGTACAGTTTAGAGAAAGGTTCGCCTTAGTTAAGCTAGAGTTCGATAAATGATTTGAACATTTCTTTCGTAACTATTTCAATAGTTCTATATAGTTCGTTGACTAGGTAATTGTGGTATAAATTTTGATTCGAACATATATACAAACAGTTTGAAGCTTTCGCATTTAGACATTTCAATAATTCAATCGCTTTTATATAGCTCTTGACTTTTAAATACATCGGTACATGGAAACTCGTTGGACACGTGAGGTGCTGGTGTAAATTAGGGATGTTTGAAAAAGCAGGACTGCAGAAATCATGCACATGTAAGCTGGACGATAGAATTGCAATTAGCAGTTGCATCAGCATCATTAGCATTTTCATTGCCGTATAGTAACTTTTTATGTTTCTTTGAGTTAGACCTACTCTCCGCTTCTTGGCTTCTTTCTTCGTATGATCTCATATCTTCATCCTTTGCTAAAGAGCTACGCACGCAAATGATGATATAGACTTCAACCAAATTAGCATGGGCTTGTCTACACTGGAAGATCGTAAGAAATTACTTTGATCAACTTCCTTAAAATTTCATTTGTAATGGTTCTAGCTAATTGTTGCACCGGGCCACACTGGACCCATAAGAAAGACCGGCCTATATATGATCTAACTATGGCTTTATGAACTTCATATCTCCTCTCACCGCTATCGAATATGACAACAGAGTGTGATTGCGATACATTCAGATTCATTGTAAATCGTAACTTGGGTTGCAGTGTCTAATGTTGAGCATTCGCTGTGTGGTCCGGTGAAAATAAAGAAGTAGAAGAAGAGCAGTCTCTTAAAGCCAGCCCTGAGAGACAATCATGAGCATGAAGTGTTATCAACTTCATTTTCAATATCCTCGGCATATAAGGGCGGATAGCCAGACCTCTCCCTCGCTATCTGATCTTTCCACTGACAGTGTACAGTCAATGTACTCATTATAGCTGAGTTGGCTAGAGGGCGTAAGTACAGCTGAAATCTCAAAGCAAATTTATGCTCTGGCGGGAATTCGAACCTCTGACTTTCGATTGACAGTCCAGCACACACACCACTAGACCGTCGCGCACCCCACAAAGATGTAGAAAAATGTATTGTTCAAACTTGTTATAATTCATCACAACGAACTTTCCTGTTGCCGGCAGCAGAAATGTATTCGTAGGCCTACCATCACTAATCTACTATGTCCACATAGCTATGAACAGATTCTGTCTCTAAAGCCACAAACTTCGACCAAGTTGATATTTGATCAGCATTATCACTGCCAAATAATACTTGTAAAGTAAATGTAGGTTTATCGAGTCTATGGTACAGTGAATATCAGCTAAGTTCAGAAAACTTTTAATTCCAGTAGTATGCTAGTGCGCTAAACACTTTACGACTGCACCTCGTGCTTTTGAAAGGCCCTGTTTTAAATCTTAACTGCTCTATTTGGCCCAATTCCCGGCCGCTTACCCGAAACTTAGCAGAAAACACCTGTTACTTATTAGTATCATAAGTTCACAAAGGGGAGCTGTTTATCCCAGGGAGGAAAGTCGACGCATTAGACCCTCGTTATACTCCGCATCCGCTTTATCTCCTTCCTCATTTGTCTCCTCGCTACTCCGCATCCGCTTTATCTTCTTCCTCATTTGTCACCTGGCATCATCACCACTAGACCTAGTCCTCTAGTGTCACAAAGTCAAGCTGGATTTCAACCAGAAGTGTTGTTCCATTTATGTCTCTCCGAGTGCGCGCGGCTTGTACTAAAACATACTCATCTAGCAAGTTGGTTCCTTATAGACCCTTCTCATAGTCTTTTATTTAGCAAATATCAAACACATCCGTAACTTAATCCAGCAGCTGGTCGGCTGTGCACAACCTCCGCCATGAGTGCATCGCTATAATTTGTCAACGCCATGCTGTAAGCTGATAATCTGGTTTCAGTGCCCGACATATTCACGGGATATCTTAAGAAAACAACTGTCACTTCTGACACGAAGGCTATAATGAGGACACGAGTTTTGACCATCGATCATGCGCTTAATAAACAATGCTTGTACCACTACTCTGCACTTCGACTATGGAACGATCTCCCCCTAATTTCCAAAATCCTCTGCTCCTTTATCCCTTCCGTCGTTCACTTTATCTATTACTCTTTTGGTTTTCCATTCAAAACTGGTCTCACCTTGTCAAGAAATCTCACCCTGATCAGTCTTCCCATTTCTCTCAGCTTAAATACAACCCACCCTAGCATCCTCCCCTCCTCTCTCTGATCTCCTGGCAACCGGACTTGGTTCTTGACGTGGCATCTTTGGACAACCCCACGGACTTGAAAAGCGCTCATGAATAAGCTGGTGCCCTGCACTTGGCTTTTAAGTAGCGCTTTAGAAATGTCGAGTTTACGATTACGATTAGGCCTATAAGTTAGCAAGCAAGCAGACCAGATATTGGTATAACCTATTTTAATTATTTTAAAATATATTTTAATGTACATATTTAGATTGAAAGCCCGTGGGTCAAATGCCCCCTCTTATCCCAACGTGCGAGCGCCCATGCATGTTGCTAATTATGACCAGGGCAGGGTCTTTGTTGGCTGTAAATAGACATTGTAAATAGAACCTTTGAAAGTAGAAACTCGGTTTTGTTGTTAATTATTTGTGAACGAATAATAAGCCTAAAGATTTAAATGTTTTTATTCCTCGTAACTATGCTCATTCTTCTCATCCAATTACGCTTTGTAAAGTAACAAGATGAATGCGATGGGTAACAAGGTTGTTTGCACGCCTGTATAGAAACTTGACCGAAAGTCACGGGATCACTCGTGCAGCAAAGGCGTACACAACCTCAACAGTCTAACGACACGGTATCTCTTCAGCTAAGAAATCAAGCAAAGTTAAAGCCCCTGTATACAGTAGATTTATAAATCACATTAAACAACAATGTACGCATAACGGCTGGGTACATATACAAATATATTTCATATAAGATGGGCCTACGCATCCAAGTACATAAATGGAATGGTGGGTGTGTGTGTATGTGTGTAGGTATGTGTGTAGGTGTGTGTATGCGTGTGTGTGTGTAGGTGTGTGTTTGTGTGTGTGCATAACGAAGAAACTCTGTGTAGTGACGGAGTCGACGGATCTATAGGACTGTGGTGTGCAGAGAAAGAGCCAACAGCCGATATCAATTCGCTTGCAGTTCAACAGCATAAAACCACCCGATTATAAGGCCCGATGCTTGTCTGTCTGTCTGCCAGGCATGTCAGCAGGTCCCTTGCAAGGAGGCACCCGGGCAGTGAGATAGAATGCAACCAGTCATCAGTTATCCAGTCCTACACAGTCGACGGATATATCACATTTATTAGACATTTACAGCTAGTTGCAGTAAATATCATATATATATACATATACACACACGCCTGTATATAATATATATATATATATATATATATATATATATATATATATATATATATATATATATATATATATATATATATATATATATATATATATATATATATATATATATATATATATATATATATATATATATATATATGGGGAGGGAGACAGAAATAGAGAAAATATGATATTTAGATGCGTATACTTATATAAAATGGAGTGAGCTTAAAGACAAAATAGATAGGTGTCATAACTTTAAGAAATACTGAAAGATATAAAATAATTAGTTAGGCCTATTTAGCGCATAGAAGGATACGTTAGGACTGTAGTATTAATACTGGTGTAGAAGATAGTCGCATATGATATTTTTAATCATCATCATCATCAGTCACCATGGGTTCAGCGCCCGTAGGTGCTTGATGCGCGCTTCACCATCTCCGTCCAATCGTCTCTATCCTGTGCCAGATAGCTTAGTTGTTGTGAGGAATTATTACTGCACCAAGAGATGATGTCGTCTACCCACTCTATTTTTAATACATACATATATATCATATGATTGAATGATTTAAGAGATAGGTCTACTATTGATAGACAGTGGGGTATAATACGGCTGAATAAATATTTGGCTGTGTAATAGAAGAGCCGTATTCGGTATCGGGTTTATTTTTCTTTTGTTCCCTATGCGTTCGACCAGAAAAACCGAATCTTGTTAGTGGCGCCCCTAGCGACGTAATGTGCGTCGTTCCTGTTTTCTTAATCGGGTCCTACCCCGCTCACGGGGCCCACGCAGGTGAATGCATGGTATGGCACTGCAGACAGAGTAAGGTGGACAATTCCTGACTGCTCTGCAAACATCCGGTTTCAGTTTTATGAGGATCCTCCGCGTCTTAGCAAATTCTTCATTTACTCCAAAGACCTAGAATTCTCACATCCGACTCCATTCCGTCTTTCCGCAATAACAACTCGACATTTGCCAGCGTACGTGACCTTACCAACCGCCGCACGAGGTAAATAAGTAAGTAAACACAAGCCAGATACTAGACTACGCAAACACTAGCCTCTAAGACGCATACTTTCGCAAGCATGCGCTATGTGTCAAAATGCGTTATAAAGTGTTGTCGCTAAAGCTCGGATTAGCGATATAACGGCTCATTTGGATGACAAATAACTTGGTTGAATCCGTTTCTGTTCAATTTGGCGCTAGATAAATCCAGCTCGGGATTATTTTATCGATGGCGCTACTACGCTCTATGGGGTTTAACTGAAAGGTCCATTCAGTCGTAAGCGACTCTGACCAGTAAATTAGACGGCGTTTGTTGACGCGAAGACCTGCAATCGCCTGCGTGAATCAGTCTAATGGCCGCTCCTCCCTGCAGTGGCAGAGGCGCCTGTAAAGACGTTATTGCCACCATCGACACTCGTAAAAGTAGCGAGGCTAAGACAAACAGTCATTAGCGTTAAGTGTCTATAATCGATCTTCGTCAAGAAGTTTTTACTAACAGTTTAAGAGGGAAGTGGAAGGTAAGCCACAGTAGGTGTCCTCGTTTATTACCAGATGATATTGTGGTTGTCTTGCGACACTAGTGACTGCTGCTAGAAGACACGGTGGCTGATTAACTGAGTGCTCGCAGTTTCCTTCCTCCCAAAATTGTCAACATTGCTGAGCGCCATCGATTATGTACTATTCATTTATAATAAAACATAAATTGTATGAATTATATGAAGATAGCTATGATCGCTTGGTAATTAGCCGAATGTCTGAAGATCTGAAGATTTAAGAATTATGCCTGGAACGGTTAATCATTGTCAAGATCTGGCAGGCGAAAGGGTAGCGAAAGACAACATCATCGTTCTGTTGTAATTGCGAGGCTTTGAAAGACAACAGGTTTCTTTCAAATCTCTAGATTGCAATGGGTTGCAATATCCCAGTTCTGTAAGGAATGCCATTCAGCTGTTGGTGCTAAAGTCTCAAAAGCCAGTGGGATATAATAATTTCGTCGCCATAATAAAACTTGTAATTGTAACGGAAATATGTCTACAGTTCTTCATGCTGTGTAGCAAATGCTGGGTTCTATAATATTCGCCTAAACAAGGCCATGTATACGCAATGCCTCTACTGTACTTCCCTTTTCATTAATGTGCCGCTCGGTCCTGTCTGTTGTTATGTCGTAGCGAAACTACTCCCACTTCCGTCGCAAGATGTCAGCAGTGCCATTAACCGTCTGGCGCCGTCTGGCATTAGCCGACCGTGTACATGTTCGAGGTTAAAACTCTGTCGTCGTATGGGTTCTGTCTCGGCATACGTGCATTATGTGATGCGTGCATTACGTGATGCATGCGTCACATGTGATGCATGCGTCACATGTGATGCGTGCATCGCATGATGCGTGTCGCGACTCGGAAATGGATTCCGACCAGTTTGCATGTTAGCCGGGTCTTTTCTTCAGCAGCCTCTAATGTGCCGAAGGATGGGCGTTGCCGGCTTGATGGCAGGCGACAGGGTTGAGGCGGGACGGAAGACCCTCTCACGAGTACTACCGTCATACTCGAGGTCAACATCCCTACACTTTTTCTACGAGGTTATTACCGGTGAGTCATGTTTCGTCGTCAAAGATACATTTCAACCTTCTGTGCCTCGGCATGCCGTCGAATGTCTGGCGCATAATATAATTTGGCGCTATAAAAGTCTTTCTGTTGTATATTATTGTGATAGATTAGATTATGTCATTCATATTAAAGTAAACGAGATAAGATTAGATCGATTTATTGTTAGGTTTAGGCTTGAAGTTATTTTTAAGGCTACTTGTGGCCGGTTTGTTTGTCGCATCATTCACTGACATAATTAAGATGGTCCACATGGTAAACGAACATTTGTCTTGTTATATACGGAAACAAGTAAAAACTGTCTGTTCTAAGACCATTGGAAAGAATCATCTCCTTTTAAAACCACACACATTGCACACAACATGTATGCGAGTAGCGCTCGAGCCACGCTATAGTGTCTTCTATCAACAGAGTTCACTTGTAAAATTTATATTTTTTAAGGTCATCTCTGTGATCGCTTTCCTCTAGACATAGTATAAAGACACACATGAGCCAGATGTAGACCTGTGCTTCGTATGAGTGCATCATATAGCGCCACTTCACTTGCGCTTTCGACCATTCAAATCAAAATCCCTCTCGTAAACAGAATGGTGCAAACGGATCGAAAGCGGTGGAAAGTGTCGGAGTTCTTGACTAGTCTACTTCCCGGTCTATAATTACTCGATTGATCCAATTAGATCGGTCGGAACTGGAGCGTCATCGACTCAACCTTTTGGAATTGCTAACATATGTGGTGCACTCTGTAGTCGTGAATGCAGGTAAGAGACGGATTGGAAACAAATCGTTTATAAATACTGCATGAGATAATAAAACTGTATACACATATCCTCATCACATTCTTCCCTTGCCGAAAGGTTCCCGCAATTCTTTTCTAACAAGATCTCGACCCTGAGACTTTAGCTTGTTAACGTTTCTTCCTCCATATCTTTCTTGAATTGCGGCGTTTAACAAGGTTATGTACTGGGTCCGCTCCTATTAGCATTGTACATGACTCCACTTGGTTCACTACTTGCCAGTGAATACGGATAACTGTTTTGACTACCACTTTTACGCTGATGATACTCAGCTATTATTCTCATTTGACAATCGTACATCTAATCGTGCTCTCCAACGCCTTGCTTCAGTTTTTGATGAAGTTCAGTCTTTGCTGGTTAGTAAGTTTCTTCTGAATCCTTCAAAGACTGAATTCCTCCTTCTGCGCACTAGCCAACAACGCCACAAATCTGATTACCTCACATCTATTCAGCTGGGTTGCTTGCCTGTCAATTGTACTGACTGTGCACACAGTCTAGGTTTAATATTTGACGCCTATGTCTTTTTCAAATCAGCTCATTTTTGCATACGGGATATGCGTAGAATCAGATCTCTTTTGCCTCATACTGTCTTGGTCCCACTAGCCAATGCTTTGGTTTTCAACAGACTTGACTACTGTAACTCACTTCTTATTGGCATCGCAAAGAGGGATCTGTACAACTTCAATACTTCATTCCTTGCACTGGTTACCCATCGAACAAAGAATCCAGTTTAAAATCTGTGTTATAGTTCACAAAGTACTATCCAGTTTAAAATCTGTGTTATAGTTCACAAAGTACTACATCTGAATCAGCCGACGTATCTCTGTTCCATGCTCAACCGTCATATCAACAAATTTTGCACTCGATCAGTGGATACTACAATTCTTGTTGTCCCTCGTACCTGGACAGTATTGGGTACCAGAGCGTTCTCGGTTGCTGGTCCACGGCTTTGGAATTCGTTGTCAAGTTCTATTCGCTTGGTCAGTTCTGTGATGTCATTCAGGTCTAAGCTAAAGACATACCTCTTTCAACTTACCCACCGTAGCCTGGCTTCTGATTTCTCTGACCCATCGGAATTCGACCCGGCTTCTCCAACAGTATATGATTTTGGACTGCAATTTTGACTTGAAGCGATCATCGATTGATGCCTTGAGCATTATGATAACGGCGCTATAGAATCGATTAGGTATAATTATATAATAGTATATATATATCTATGCTATATATACTGAATATTAGCTACCATGTACAATGTTATTTTCACTGAGCTACATGTATAGGTGGCAGCCTAAGATGCATCACGCGATGTATATAAGACGTCCAATGACATTTCATTCATGCTAGCCATGACCTTGTCGGCGCAGTTAGCTGCAACCTAAAACCGGGTCCTGTTTATACTTCTCATGGATAACAACAGTTTATTAGATTTTTAGGAAAGACTCGTGCGAAATCTGAGACTGGCAGAGTTAAATGCACGGACCGCGGCCGCACGAAATGAATACCACAGTTTTGAATACTCTGTGGTGCTTGTGAATTGGCAGGGCTTTACCCTAGTGGCATGCGATGAAGGATTTCTTTGACTTCAGTCAGACTGCACAAAAGACTTAGAAAACAAGAGGGCTTTAACTGTGTTACGTCAAAGACACATAATCTCCACGGTCTAATAGACCGTCACGTGCGCTTTAGAAATAATACTTAAGTCTACGCTAAAGTGTTACAGTCAGTGGATACTCGCCTACTGATGACGACGTCAACAGGTATCCGTGCGTATGCGTATGTGTGCAGTGGCATTCAGTTTCGCCGAATTGAATGGCACATACTTATATACTGGAGCTCTATATAATGTCACAGGTACGCTGTGAACGCAATTTTCCACTGTTGAGTAAGGGCATGTTTGTGTAAAAAGCTTATATGACGTCACATTAATGAGTGAGTCATTGGCCCGCTGACTTGTTTGTATGTTGGCTGGTGGGCTTCCATCGCTAAGATCCGTTTGTTGGTTTGGCTGTCAGCTTTCGCGCGCAAATTTAAAATATGCTATTCTTATTAGTTGTCATTTTCGCGCATTGTCTGACGTCGTTGGTAACCGTTGACTTGGCGGGTATAAGCCTATACTAAGCAATCAACGATGCTTTGTTAGAAAAGCGCGAAAAAGATTTTGTAGCGTTAGTCTGTCGTGTGCTCAATTTGATATTATAATTTAAAATGTTGAAAGACAACAGTTTGTTAAATTGTTTAACAACTATATGTTGACGTTTCAAGTACTGTTGTCATTATGCCGTTCGTTTATTTAATTATGTATTGGAAAATCTAAGAGTGTGTGTCTTTTCTCGAGTTAACTCCACGCTACAAATCGAGCGAGTCGATAGTTCGACTGACATTTCAAAAGATTGTCGACACACACTTTTTAAAGTAATGTCTTTTAACAGCAGACACCAGTATGGCTAAAATGCTTATGGATATAACTGTTTGATGTCAAAAGTACATTCAGTGTCGTTTGCTGCCAGACAATTTCGCCTAACTGCAGTAAAAGGCCACAATAACACATTGCTGCCAGATCATAATTGTATTACCAGATAATAATGCCCATAAGCGTTCTGGCTGCATTAGTGTCTTCTGTTCCTGACATTAATTCTAGTTGTCGATATAGAAGAGTCTGCCTGACGTGCATTAAGCAAATGTGGCAGACACAGAAGCACCTGCACGTTACTGTCTCAGGGTAACTATAGACTTACATGATATGGAGCATCCAGTGACTAACAGATCCTACATGCATCGGCTTACTGCATGCAGAAATTTCATATGATTCCAAGATTCTGAGATTGCAGAGAATCAGCTGACATAAATACACTGTATATATTACAATCAACACATACTGCACGTCATTAATGTAGAAGTACGGTTTATATATATATATATATATATATATATATATATATATATATATATATATATATATATATATATATATATATATATATATATATATATATATATATAACATATGCTGTTCTGTTAAAAAATGACAGGCTTCAAAGTGCAGCAGCGACTAATAATGCTGTGGCAATGTATATCGAATGTTAATGGAAAATATCAGTGCACGAATGAGGTATTTGGGCTAACCCTGCTGAGTGAATGTAGGTTAATCGATGTCCGTCAGAACATCAGAAAAAGCGCTGATTCGCAGAGCTATCACTTCATACATGTACTTCCATTATAGCAATCCATGCTATATAGGCCTGATAGAAGTTGTGTACAATATATTTATGCAATATACGAATATATAAATTTACCTTATGTAACTATACGGTAATGTACAGATGTATAATCGTTTAGCATGTACGTCGCATTATTTGGCTATCGCGAGTACGTGGGTGTGTGTGTGTTTGCTCATGCGTTTGCGTGCTTATGTGCGTGGGTATGCGTGTGTGCTTGCGTGACATGTGGCATTGAGTTTCGCCGAATTGAATGGCATACACTTTAATCCGCATCTAGTCCGTTTCATCTGATCCACCTGCAGCACAAGAACTTTCTGTTCGTGCTGGCCGGCAAATGTATATTTAGCCTTAGGCCTAGATCTACATCTCCTCCATCGATCCCTTACGACTGGAAACAACAGCAGCAGCAGCAGCAGCAGCAGTATCTACATAGACACATTACACCGAGTGCTGCCGAAGAGGATGCTCCATATAAATATATATATATATATATATATATATATATATATATATATATATATATATATATATATATATATATATATATATATATATATATATATATATATATATAGCGCATTTACAGAGCCTCACAAAAGCATAGCATATTCTGTGATTTGCTGCCACCTTGTGGACGATAGCAAGAAAGAACGAAAGAAACCAATGAAGACATATCGAAAAGGTGCTGTGTCAGTTAATTAAACTATATTTAGTCACAATGACGAATCCATTTAGCGAATTTCTTATGTGTAATTAATTAAGGTTCGACTCAAAATCGCCTAAAGACATCTATCGCACTCACTGCCAATTTCATGCTGTCCAAGGAGCATTGATTTAAAAGTTTTCTACAGCCGAGACAGTCCCAAAAGGTGGCCTAATGTCTAACGATAAACTCTATGCCTGGTGAAATGTTGCTAGATGCTCTTCACAAATGTATATAGTCATATTATATAAATTTAAATTTAAACTTAAATATGAACGTATATGTAGCTCAGGGGCCTAAATGTAAATTTATATTCTATTTATGGTTATATTTAAAATTCAGTTCAAATGTCTTTCCCTCACTCCCAAATTCCTCTGTGGACAAGCCCGCGCCTATCTTCTGATTTCTTGCACCTAACTGTTTGATCCTCCTTTGTGATGCCATAAATTCACCTGGCATGGGTAATCGTAATCGTAATCGTAATCCCAAGATTTCTACAGCGCCCAACGAAAGCCGCGCCGCGGGAACCAGCTTATTCACAGGCGCAACCTTTTGTAAGTTGTTTAGGATTTCCACGATGCAGCATAGGGCTTTTGCTGTGGTTGGTCCTTCGCTGTGGAATAATCTTCCACCTCATATTCATATTCACCCAATTGTAACTGCCTGATAGCAACGTTGAAGTCCGCTGTTTAAAAACGAATTTTCACGTGGATCCCAGCGAGAGCGTCTATGAGTAGCTGTTATTCTGTCTCTGCTTATCGGCGATTTTGCTAAAATTTAGATCTGTTAAGTAGACCTACGGTTGGTTCGCTGTTTTGTGTAAGTCAATATCAATAACTTCTAGATTAATAATAACAATGATGCCCTTACTAAAGTAAAATACACGTAAGAGTGAAATGGAGAAAAAAACACTCACTAATACGGGAAATGCCAGCCTCCAATGTAAACTATTTTCATGTCATCTGTGTCTCAGCTTAGTATTGCTGTGTAACTTTGTGCGTCTTATAAATTTACGTACTACTACTACTACTGCTGCTGCTGCTGCTATTACTATTATACTGCTACTACTAATACAGTAATACTAATACAATAATACTAATATCATTAATCAAAATATGTTTTGATTAATGATATTAGTATTATTAATACTTCTAATTCTTTTACTGCTACTAATAATAAATAAATAATGGATGTATTTATATTAATATCTTGATCGTAGAATCAAGAAGCCGTACTGAATTTAGGTCCTGAATTACAGCTGTTTTGTAGTTTGCTTTTATTAAAATGCCTTCTGTATGTTTCTTTGTCGACAGACCTCGACATGAAGCTGAGGTCTGCGTGAATTTTTCTCCCAACAAAGTGACTCATTCTGATTAACTGGCGCTACTGCTTTGTCGAGACTTCAGACTGAGAAAACCTTCTGGTTTTCTTCTTCTTGCTTCTGGTTGGTCCCTAGTAGAGGCGCTACATAAATTCAATTACCTAGTCCTCTTACCTATGGAGGACATCGGCGCCTTCTCCGCCTCCAACCTCAGTGGTTTGGGCAATGGGCCTTCGATTGGGGCTCCGTCTATCGTCAACCCGCGGCCCTCCTCCGATCGACCGCCGGGGTACGATATGTATCGGGTGGTGGTGGACGTCTATGTAGCCGGGTCGTTGTGCCTCGTGGGCTTCATAGGGAACGCTCTGTCCGTGGCCGTTGTCCGCAGAGACCGTGACCCGAACCAGACGACGAACTGGCTGCTTCAGTCCCTGGCCGTCGTCGATTCGCTCTATCTTGTCGCCTGCCTATTCATCCAGCCCATCAAGACCATCAACGAACACACCACCTGGTCGCCTCGACTCCTCTCGTCCGTCTTTCCCTACCTGGAGCCACACATCTGGGCGCTGGCGTCCACGGTTCAGACGATGACCGTCTGGGTCGTCCTGCTCATCACTTGCGACCGATACCTGGCCGTCTGCATGGCAACGAAGACCAACCTCCGCAGCCTTCGCAGGGCCAAGATCGCCGTCTGCGTAGTGGTTGTTCTGGCCATCATCTATAACGGTCCGCGCTACTTCGAGCGACAGGTCGACCTGATTTCGGACCCGCTGACGAACCTCACGGCCGTCCGGACGACGAAGACAGCCCTGCGACAGAGCAAGATCTACTTCCTCGTCTACAAGACGATCCTCTACTTCTTCTTTCGCGCCTTCGGACCCCTCGTTGCGCTGACCATCCTCAACCTTCGCCTCATCAGCACTCTGCGCCAGATGAAGCAACGACGCTCTGCCATGGTTTCCTCTCCCAGCGCAAAAAACCGCGAGAGCATAACGACGATGTTGGTCGTCGTCGTCAGCATCTTCGTCGTCTGCGAACTGCCCGATCCTTGCCTTCGAATCGTCGTCACGGTCCAGGAGTTCGTTCCATCTATCGGAATCGACATCTGGACGATGCGCTACGCCAACGCCATAACCAACCTTCTGTTGACTGTCAACAGTTCGGTCAATTTCGTCATCTACTGCCTCGTCGGACGCAAGTTCCGGCAGATCTTAGTGCGCATGCTCGTCTGCGATCGACGATTCGAAGCGACATCTGTCTGCGACCCGACGCACTCGGAGATCGTTCAATCAAACGGAACCAGGATAATGCTTAAAACTGTAACGCTACAAACATACGGGAAAGGAAAAGCGGTTGATTTATGACTTACTTACTTACTTAGTCCTTCCTGTGCAGGTCTACACATCGGGTAACGCAGCTTCTCCATTCATCTCTGTCGACCGCCAGTCTTCATGCCTCATCCCATGATATCTCCAAACACCCAAGGTCGTCTCTGATGGTCTCTGGCAAGTTCTTCCTTTGTCTTCCCCTCCTCCGTTTCCCTTCAGGAATCCAGTTCATTGCTTTATTGGCTCGCCTATCTCTGTCCATACGAATTACATGTCCCATCCATTTCAGTCTTCTCTTTCTGATGATATTCTTTATATCCTCTTGTCTTGTCCTTTCTCATAAAGTTTAATTTCATATCTTATCACGCCAAGAAATGTGCAGAATTCTTCTCAGCCATCTGTGATGTGCTGCCTCAAGTCTTTTCTTGTTTGCCACCGTCATTGGCCAAATTTCTTATCCATATAATAGTGTACTTAATACAATGGCCTCATACAAACGAATATGCGTCCTCACGCTGCACCCGTTGTTCTTCCATATCTTTTCAAGTCTCCCAAAAGCAGCATTTGCCTTTCCTATGCGTATCCTTACCACCCTGTCACAGCTGCTGTCTGCTGTTATTAAGCTACCGAAGTAGCAGAAATCGTCTACTATGTCAGTCTCCTTGTCATCAATCATGATCTTGTCCATTTCATTCCATTTTCCTATTTTCATTATTTTGGTCTTTTTGAGACTGACAATGATTCCCACCTTCGCTGCTTCCTCCTGGGCTTTAGATGTCAGTTATTTCATGCCTTTCCAAGTGCTGTCCAGCAGAGCGATGTCATCTGCGAAGTCCAGGTCTTTTAATCTATCGCCGTTTATCCATTTCAGTCCAGTGTTACTGCCTTCAGTCACTCTCGACATCACCCAATCCACAACCAGGGAAAAAATCACCGGTGACAAAACACATCCCTGATGCATGCCAGTTACAATCTGAAACCACTCACCCACCTCTCCTCCGTTTCTCACAGCGCATCGACTACCATCATAAAAGCTCTTGGTGACATCAATTATCTTAGTTGGAATTCCATAACTCATTATCCTCCACAATGACTCTCTGTGAACGCTGTCAAAGGCTTTTTTGATTAATGACTTTTAGATTTATGACTGTATGCCGTTAATTAACAAACAGCTGTCGATCTTTTGTTCATAATAGTTAATGAACCCTCAACTAATTACGTGGATTTTGCAACACGATTTGCATGGACAGAACGAATTAGCCACACATTTGCATATACAGAATAAATTAATCCATAAGTTGCATATTATGCATTAAAATTAGGCTTAAACTTTGAATCGGCAGACACGTGTTGTGAAATATTTATTCAAATGACGCGAACTCCTAACTGCTGGCCTCAAGTGTCTTCAAACTGTCATAGTGTCACGTTAAAGTAAAGTATAATATTGCGCATAAATTAATCTGGCTTAAATTTCAACAGTTATGAAACTGATTGGTCTGATTGATCAAAAATCTTGATCTTGATCTAACAGGAAGAATATTGAATTATTCCTTCCGTTACAGAATCACCGCAACCCAGGAATGACACAAACACCCGCCACTGACAGAGGTTACCATGCATTGAATCGTCAAATCCAATAAGCTGGATCTTTAGCTAGAATGTGGGAGACGTTTGTGGTTGAGTAAGCGATATGAATAGAGGTAGTGGGGCACAACGTCCAGACGAGGTCAATTTCCATCTCCGTTATTTTTACGGTTTCGTGTTCCAATCCAGTTTTAAGCATACACATCATTTCCTGCGAATACCTTATGCATATTCAGATACCGTATTGCGTCATAAGTGGCGGCGGGGCAATTTTTACAAATAAAATATTGTTCAAAGTGTTGTTCAGTATCGATCATTCCACAGTTTTGGAGTCTTTTCAGGTTTGTAGAACGGTATTTTATTATGCTCAAAAAAATCTGGTGTTTTAAGTAAATGCATAGGGACTTTCTGCGGGGGTTAATCATAATCGTAATCTCGAGATTTCTACAGCGCCCAACGAAAGCTCAGTCTCGAGAACCAGCTTATTTGTTTAATTTTCGGCTTGTCTGCATGTGGGCGATAACTAAGATTCGCATTTTAGTGTTACCATGCTTACAGAGGCAAACGCCCAGTGGCATTTTGTACACCCTGAGCATGTTGCCCCAGCTATAGCATACTGCATTTTGTCCAGAATGGTATGTCTTTGTAGCTTAGTAGGTCTAATCATGGTCATGCTGTAGGCCTAAGCTATAATTAGCTAATTGTATTTGTGCTTTTCTGTTAGAAATGGTCAGATGCTACAAGAGAAAAACTGATCGAGGAATATACTGAACAAGTGACTTAGCATTGGGGGAAAGTTAGAACTGGAGAACAAAGCAAGCGGAAGGCTGAGTTATTGTGCGGCATCCCAAAAAAAACACTCACTATGCAATCTTTTATCAAAGCCAGGCATCTAGGTCGTTGTGGCTATGTCTTGGCACAGATTTGAAGAACGTTCTTGTCTATGCATATGCATCAGATGATGTTTAGGTTCGCCACTACTGAAATATGCCAACTTGCGCATTGGCTTTTGACACTGCAAAACGACGTCAACTATCTCAACCTTTGGAAAAGAAAATTACAAGGTTTGAAAGAAACTGGCTGGCAGGGATTTCCTCAAACCTCATTGCGAGATATAAATAAGGAATCCAGAACCTACTAGCATGAATCGTGCCATATCCTTCAACAAGCCAAATGTTGACAATTTTTTGCGATCTATAAGTGGACACTTATCAAGAAGCAGCGCTTTGCGAGGCGCATCTGGAACGTCGATCAAACGGGTATCACAGCTATTCACCTGGAGACATTTTGGCCAAGCATGGTCTCAAGCAGGTGGGAAAATCACTAGCGGTCAAAAAGGTATAAACAACAGTGATTCGTGCCATAGTGCAGCTGGTGAATACTTAACACCTAAGGCGATATTCCGCAGAAAACGGATGATAGACATCATGCTCAGATGTGCTCCTCCTGGGACTGTTGATGGACATAGCAAACATGGATGTGTGACTTCAGATTTGTTTCTGAAATGGCTATAGCATTTTGCAAATGTTTGAAGCCCTAATGGAATTATAAAGTGATTTTTTTCGTTGATGGCCAATGTTCCCTCTAATTTTTTTTCGTCGTGCGCGCACTGGTCGACCGCGTGAGCAGTGACATTTGAGACCTGAGTTATGTTCCGTGTAAGAACGAATATCTTTTGGGCTTAAATTAAAAGGCTATAAATTTGCATTTTATTGAAATAAAAGACGATCAGGACAAGTTAAACTTATATTAAGATTATCCCTAGTTTGTATTTTCGATCGTCCATAGAGGACATTAAAGCAAAGACTCACTTTCGAGTTTCGACCATTCCTACCCTAGTCTGCATTTCTCCGCATTTGGCATTACCTGCCTTCTCTATTCCAATGTCCGCTCTCCAACGGAGCACAAAGCCCTATTTATCTTGCAAGGCTAACTGAGCTATGTAGTTGGTTACTTTGAAAATGCTGCAACCAGAAGTGGGATGTAATTAGATCCAACGCGGTACGGACTGCTGTCGTACTGAAGTTGGTGTTTAAGGCGCAGAGTGTACTGAAATAACAAATTGGATTGGGACAACCGCAGTGGGCATTTGGGTGACCTCTCCTTTCGCCCTTTTCGGACGTCCTTAATGGTCGACCCTTTGTGCAGTTGCCAACGATCGTACATATGATCCTGGTTGATTTCTTCCAAGGCACGTCTGTTGGGTTTAAAAATACCTGTGTGGTCGCGTCCTGGAGCATCTTGAAAATCCAACAAATCTAATTACTTCTATAACGCCGTTATCATAATGCCCAAGGCATCAGTCGATGGTCGCTTCAAATGAGAAATCGTAAGCAAAACCATAATCCATAGGAGAAGCCAGGTCGAATTCCTATGGTTCAGAGCAACCAGAAGTTAGCCTAAGTGGGTAAACGAGATGAGCGTTAGCTTTCGCGCAAAATTTTCCCACCCACGAATAGACTACAAAGTCTCGTCACTTACCTACAACACACTTCATGCATCCCAACCACCCTATCTTCGTCAGTTATTTACAATCCAGCCACTCCGTTCAACTCGATCCTCTTCTGCCCTAATACTTCTCCGCCCTCCCATCACCTCACCCTTAAAATTTAGAAATCGCTTCATAGTCATAGCTGCTCAACCACTCTGGAATAAACTCCCACCAGAATAACGTCAATTATCTGACCCATCATACAAACTCACCAACACTTCACCCCTTGGATTCTCTGCCCAGGTCTTCCACTCAAAACCCAAGACACTCCTTTTCCGCAGATTTTATCCTGATTCCTTTTCTTCACCTTGTCTATCCTGCAGCTCCAATTCCAAACACCACCCACAGTAGCCGTCTGACATCTGCCTGCCTGCCTGCCTGCCTGCCTGCCTGCCTGCCTGCCTGCCTGCCTGCCTGCCTGCCTGCCTGCCTGCCTGCCTGCCTGCCTGCCTGCCTGCCTGCCTGCCTGCCTGCCTGCCTGCCTGCCTGCCTGCCTGCCTGCCTCTTGGATCCTGACTTGGAACCAAACCTTTCTTGCCTATCGATTTTGTCTTGGCTAAGCGCCTGTGAATAAGTTCCCGCGACTTAGCTTACGTTAAGCGCTGTAGAAATTTCGAGTTTACGATTACGTTTACGATCACGCTTGTGAGGATTTTCTCAAGCACAGTCGCATATTGCAAACAACATATTGTCACGATATGTAAAGCCTCCTTCAATACCACGGTTTGCGTTCTGTATCCAGTGACGGCAGTTCAGTCTCGATTTTATTCGTTTAACCATTCTGTCTTAAACAGTTCACAAGTTGTTTTCCAAGCCAAAAATCCGCTGCCTGATACTTTTTGTCTTGACAGTTTATTTAATCGCATACGGTCGAATATAAAGAGTATTGAGCTATAAAGCCAAATACAATAGTCTACAAGAATATAAAGTAACCCTACTAACCAACGGTTTCTGTACTATATAAACAAAGGGCTACTTACATAGCAGACCGAGTCATACGATATATCCGCGACCACTGACCAGTAGATGGAGGTATCATTCATGCTTTTCCCCTGGATCAAGCATCCCTCATAAAAGCCTAGAGTTCAGAGTTCAAACAGCGCGCGCACCGTGAGACTGATGACAACTAGTGACCAGCTGTTTGGCCAAATGTATTATGTGGATCAAGCGGGAAGGAATTTTCACATCATGGGCGGCCATATGGCTTTGCAATATAGGGTATATAAAATTTCGCCGTCTGAGCTAAGTGGGGCAACTATGCCAGAAGCTGTAACAGTGAGTTGAATTTAACTTTTAAGTAAACGGAACGCTGACAAAATGTGTGCGCTGACAGAAAATTGTTGTGCGCTCTGTCCTCCAAACTTGTGCGCGCGCGCGCACGCGCGCAGCTTAGAGGGAACATTGTTGATGGCCCACTTCTCGCAAGTCATGGCTTATATTGATTTTATACGAGAAATGGCATAACAGTGATAGCATTTCAGTCTCATTCTACTAATCAAATACAGCCTCTGGATGAGACTGTGTTTGGTCCAACAATGTCCCTGTACAACAGTGAATGCACTAAGTGGATAAAAAATCATTTTGGTTAGTGAATTGAGCATGTGTTCAATCAAGCAGAACTGCATGGCACTGCATACATGAATGCAGCCAATTTCAGTAAAGCAGTCGCTGGATTTTCCAGCACCAGTCTTTGGTCTCCAACCCGAATGAGTTCAGCCAAGATGACTTCGCATCCTCGCTGGCCACAGACGAACCAGAGCCCAGCCAAGAGGTATAGGCCTTTGAATTTTTTAGTAGATTTGTATCTTTTCGTAGCATTTTATATATCACCCTGTGCTGTAGTCACGGTGCCTTCCTATGGTTTAGTAAGTTATAATCTTTTATTATGATTTTGTAATTCAATTAACTCGCTGTGGACTTGTTCCTCTCGTTGCGGGAATAGAGGATAATGATAATATATGGAGTGAATTATATTTTGGAAAGTATCTATAAAACCAGAGATAATTATGTTACCTTGTGAGAAATAGGTCCATATTCCGTGCTTAGCTGCTCAGTCTTGACAAGTAAACAGAAATCATGACATGAGTAGACTGAACTCAATTTTTCATGATCTTATGCTAATATATCAAACCGTGACGGAGTGGATGGGGATGTCGATGGCGGACTGCACAAGGAAGGCAAGAGACAGAACTGAGTGGAGAAGACTGACGTCGTTGGCCATGGTCTCCGATCCGCAGCAATGAGGATGGACAAGACAAGACAAGACATCAAACCAGGGAAAAGCAAGCAGATTGCATTCAGCTCAGACCCACAGCATTCTCACAATATTTTGTGTTGGTGTATTTTCAGTCTGTGCAATTGGAATTAAGTCGTCAGTTGATTCAGTTGTCATCCCAGTCACTAGACTCAAATTAAAATACTGACAGCCTTAGCTTCAAGTCAATGTCCCTGAATAATTTTCATTCGTCCACAGTCACATGCAGTTACAGTGGGCGGATGGTAATCAAATTTAGCTTCAAGTCGATGTCTTAGAAAAATTAATTTCGTAGGTGAAAGTCACATGGAGTCACAATCAGCGAATCGCACACTCAACCGCACAATCAAGTTGCTGTCCCAAAAATGCAGATAATGAAATTATTTGTCTATGATCTTTCCAAGTTTTGACGATTGTGCTTCGAAACGTCGACTTGCCCGATTCGTAGCGTAGCGTTAACTCAAGAAAAGACAGTCTTTTATTTTCGTAATTATAATTAACGAAAAGTTCAATAACAGCAGTACTTGAATCATCACAGTTTCTAAACGTACGAATCTACAGTATCAACAACATTTGTAACTCAAACTGCGAACTTCACTCAGACTACTGTTGCAAACTCTTCGCCCTCTCTTTCTAGCAATGCAACCATAATCACGTTATATATGCCATTTGCCGCCAAGTCAACAGACAAGCCTCCTACTATTGTGCAATCAAGGAATTTTCAAAAACCGACTGACCTATCACATCGTAGCAGCGTCTTTTCTCGCGCGAGCGTTCTCGTAATAAAATGCGCGTCGGAAAGAATCACTGCTGACGTCATCCCGCCTGCCCGCAGGGTGCCAATTACACCTCCCCGACCATGCTTTCGATGCGTGCCAGCTAGAGCATGATCTTAGCGTGCACAAACAAATCAATAACTCGATGACCCATACAAATTTTCTAAACCAACGCTCGATTAAAACTTGCTGACTATGTTGCAGAATATTACGTTCACATTATTCATCAGCTGTCTCCTTTAACAAAAGCTGAGTGATCTCGTGCCAGAACACACAAAGCAGAAACAGTTGCTGTTTTTATTTCATCACATTTTAAAAGCTAGTTTTGCACAAAGATGAAGAAAATTGAAAAACTTTCAAAGGATAATGCACAGTAACGTTCTAAAGAACAAGGAAAATCAAAGAAGAAGGTAAACTCCACCTAAGGCTAGCAAAAAGAGAATATGTCGTGAAGGCAGGTAATGGGGCTTGCAGAAGCAAGTACAGTATGGCTAGGTTTAACACAACATGCAGACTCTAGAACGACTGTCTGCAGTTGAAGGTGGTGAACAAACGAGCTACATACTGTAAATTTAACAATGACAGCGAGTCACAAAGTTGTTCGCAATTCCCAGGCTGTGAGATTGTTGAAAAGAATACCGCAGATAGTAATCTGAACAACAGGTAGTGTCCAGTAATAAATGTAGAACTTGGTTTCACGAAATCGGTGCTGAAGCAAATGATGTATTTCATTACGACTTCTTTCTGTGTGCTAAGTGTGTGGAGTAGACCTAACTGTGCTAGGAAAAAAGTAAAAAAGTAAAAAGGTTGGGTCTATACGTAACGCATAGTGAAAACTGAGCCATCATATGTTCCTCAAAGGATAAAACTGATATTATCGTTATAATATTATATTATTTTCAAATTAGTACTGTCTCTTAGTGCTTTCTTATTGGGGTAATATTCCCAGAGCATCTTGCCCTCGATGTGGGACAAGATGCCCACTTTCCTGACATGCGGTATAAACGACCAAATAGCCATAAATGAAGAGCTATTGTGCTGTTTTGTGATGATTATGCTTGTATTTCATAGGGTGTAATCCACACCAGTTCCCTCCCTTAATAATCTATTTGGCATGCAAGAATATTTAAACATTTGTTGGCATGGCCGTCTTGCCCCACTCTCCCCTAATTGTTGCGTTGCGCGGGCGCGCATACGATCACACACACACACACACACACACACACACACACACATTTGGATAAGCCTCGAACGACGTATACAGAACATGCGAAAAATGAATGCATACCGCGCACTTGGATAGGATCGGCTCTCTGTATGACCATGTACATGTAATCACGCACAACTCCAAAAATTATTTTTGACGATCTGCGCTTGAAATTTTAATTTGATGTAAAGATTAAAGTAATGTATAATTTATAAAAAAGCCTAGACACAGGTCTTTAAAGGTATTCAAGCGTCACTGTGAAGTGTCTTTTGAATAGGCGCTATAATAATATATGTTTGGAATCGCGTTTACCACTACGTGACTACGAAACACACGTGTATATATATATATATGATGTATCCTACGTTGAAGCATTGTCTAACACTTCAATACATAATATATATTTTTGGTGCAGTTTGAAGGTCGCTGTAGCCGGAACTAGACATCCATCATCTGCCATCGAATCCTCCTTAGCTTTTCTTACCGGAAGTTAAGTAATCTTATTCCTTCAATTAATGAATGCTCTGACACCAAATGACCGCTGGCCACTGCAACACTGACAGTTATTGATTGACTGATTGCATTGGGCCCCCACTGACAAGGGGCCCCTACTCTAACCAGGACTTTTCTCCGTTGACAAAAACTGACGGAGATTTTATTACACCAGCATTTTGCCCATAGGGCTCTAACTCATTAGTTTTCTTTTTAAATTAGCATTTGTAACCTGAAAAAGGTCAAACAATCAACCAGCTGCTTTTTCATAATTATTTCTTGTAGTCCCTGCATAATGGTCATTGTTTGCGGAGATCTAAAGCAAGGAGTGTGTTATTCATCCATCCATTCATGCATCCATCCATTCATGCATCCATCCACTCATCAATCCATCCATCCATCAGTCCGTCCGTCCATTCAGCCAGCCAGCCAGCCATTATTCCATCCGCCCATACAGCTAACGGATGGGTGGGTGCTATGCTTGTGATTGAGCTGATGGTAATTCGAGTTCTGCATGTTCAACGGCTTTCAGAATAGCCTGTTAATTTGAAGCGTAACGAGATACTACTTTCTGGGCGTGTGTCCGCCAAAGCCTGCGCTTCAGCAGGAGTCTTCTACTCCTTCTCCTTCTGTTTCTTTCCTCCTCCATCTCTTTCCTCAGGCACTGTTCTCAAACCGGTAGGCGTTAGAATGAAGCAGCCCGTCAGTACCGAAAAGCAATGACTCTGGGACCACGACAGAACTGCAGCCTTTGGCGCCATATTTCCGCAGACACTGTCCGCATGTGTCCTCGATTTGAGACATACACCGATGCAAATATCAGGCCATACAGAACCGAAGCTCAAGAGATAGCCGTAGGCAGAGTTGGATTTCGGCATCCAATGTCAAAGGTCAACATCAACCCGTGATAGAATAAATCGGCTAAGTTGCACGTGGCTGGTGGCAGATAACCTGGGAAGTTCATCAGTGTTTTGTTTGATTGATTTCAGTCTGACCTTGCAGCAGATGCTGCAGTCAGTGTACACTCTTGTGAGTCTACAAATTCTCCATTGCATTGGCTGTAGACAATAAGTTGCTGGTGGACTAGATTTCATGGGCATCTTGGGGATGTTCGACTCTAGGTCACAAGTCATCTATACAGTCTTGATCACATGCAGAATTAGAGCAAAGGAGTCTATTCCCCAAAGGCCGTTGAAGCATTCTTCCCCAAGGCCAATGACGTCTTCTACCCAAAAGGCCTCTCTCTCACTCACGAAGAAGTACTGCCCGTTCTCACAGTCAGATTTAGAAGTTTAGATGGGTGACAAAAATATTTATCTAATTTATTCTATCTGTTTACTTCTACAGCGGCGTTGTATATTATTATAATGCACGAGGCATCCGTCGGTGTTCGCTGCTAGTGAAACAAATGTCAAAATCGCAATCAGTTGGTAGAAACCCGGCCGAAATCCAGTAGCTCAGGAAAACAAGACTTCTAGCTATAGTAACAGTAAATGTACACTTTTCCTACAGTGATTGTAAGTAAGCAAGTGTAAACACTGAGTTTGTGTAGCGCCTTGCATTAAAATTAGTAATATTATATCTCTCGAGTTTGAGAGGTCTCGCTGCTTTATTTTTCCTTTTAATAAAAGCAGACCAGTCAGACTGCGTTTCCTCCCTCCGCTTGGTCTTCGGAAGAAGCCCAAGGGGACGATCATCGCTGAGCTCTGCCTTGTGGACCGAGAACATTCCACGGCAGAGTCGTCCTCACGCTCAGGAGAAAACGCTCCGTCTCATCATCCTGGTTTGCGGTCCAGTAATCAGTTTTACCTGACGTCCTGGCGATACATACTATAGAAATGATCCCTAAAAGTATGATCTTAACAATCCAACGCCGCCAAAATCTATATCTACACAGAATGAACACATTCGAAAGGTGTTTGGCACAACGTTAGTGTAAAAATCATTACGCACAAACACCATTCAATGGAACGACACAAAAATACGAGTCATTATATACAGGTGATGAATTGCAAAATGTATGTCCTAATGTATGGTCATTTATTAACATAACGACTGTAATCGTATTTTAAAACTGTATGATGTGAAAAAACGTTAAATATATGCAATATCATTCGCCAGGCGGCTGTATACTGGAGCGAGGGAATGCTTAACGGGTAGGCGGTGTTAGCAATTAAGTTAACTTTATAGCCTCACCTGAAGGGAGTCAGGTTCGCTTGCTTTTCACGTCTTTAGGTTTAAGACTATATTTCTGTTGTATTCTAACCAATCTTCCAGCATGCGTAAATTGAAAAGATTGAAATATTTTAACCAATTTAAACTTGTCCATTAATGGCATTGAATATCTTTCAGATCGACTCAGACGCAAGGAACTATAACTATTTAATGTAAGTGTAGGTGTAAATGTACACTTTTTTCTATAACGACCGTATGGCCTCAAACTTGCTCATTTTCAGTGAGTTAATTAGATAAGATCCTTCACAACCGCTGCCCGTTTGAATGGGTGCCACGCCATTTGCTAGCCTGGTTAGCTCATTGGTTAAAGCGTGTACGTCAAGGCGACCATGCTAGCCCGAGATCCAAATCTCTGAAATATAGTCAATATCTGTATGCGAACCGGCATCCTTGCGCACAAATTAAGCTCAAGAACCATGTAGGCCTACAGTTTATATTGACGTGGAACTATTCAAATTCACGTGGCACCAATTTTTCATTTTACTTTTTATTGTCACTGTGAATTTTGAATTCGATCTAGGGCTAATGCAGTTTCTGGCACTTTAGCAAATTTATAGGCCTACATAACTGTAGTTATACTGTATCAAAGAAATAATTTATTCCTCATATTTCCTGTCTAGAAAACTACAGAACGGTTAAACAAGGGCGAATCACTCCGGCTAGCCTTCTATCCGAGTTTAGAAAACCAGCACAAAGCACTGGAAAGAGCGGACTTGCGATCGTAATCGTAATCTCGAGATTTCTACAGCGCCCAACGAAAGCTAAGTCGCGAGAACCAGCTTATTCGCATGGGCTCAGTCAAAACAAAATCGATAGGCAAAAGGGCTCGGTTCCAGGTCAAGATCCAGGAGTCAGGCAGTCAGACAGTCGGACGGCTACGGTGGGTGGTGTTTGAAATAGAAAAAGCGCGAGAATAGAGACAAGGAGAAGAGGAAGAATCAGGATATAAGATTTCAGGAAAAGAAATGTTTTCAGCCTTGAGTGAAAGACCAGCGCAGAAACTGAAAGAGGTGAAGTGTTACAAGCAGATGTGCCACCCCGGCCATGCTCTATGTGGTCCTAGTATATATAATATGTATACATGTACCCCACCATCAACGTACTGTATTTACTCATATGGCATGGAATGACAGGCATAGCCCCCGGAGCCCCTCTTTTGGTTGATCAATAACAGATTTTTCAACATTTTTGAACTAAGGGCCATATCGCCATATTTCTTGAATCTTGGGGCTAAAGAAACAGATATATTTAGTCATTATATATAAATTAGCGTAAAAGCATACTATGCGTAAACGCATACTAGTGCTTCTGAATCGTTGTTTTCGACTCGTCGACTGATTATGAACTACAGCACTCTAATCTCTACATTATTATTATTATTACTATAAACAAAACAATAATTTTATTCACAATCTAAGGGTCTGGTATCATTCATATTCACGTCTTCACTTAATATTAATTTACAGTATATTACTCCGCCCTCCTAAACTTCCTCTTATACATTTAATATAGTAATGCGCTATACAACTATGTGTAATCTCTAGTTTCCAATGTATTCTACTCATTTCCGTTTAGAGTCACGATATTTCTTTCTTTTCTTCTTGACTAGTCGGTGGTGCACAGCGAGAAAATGAGGTAAGGAAAATAAATCTTTCTTGCGTTCCTCAATCCTTTGTTTAATAAGTAAAATTATTATATTTATGTAGAGCTTCATAAACGCAATGGCCGTCACACTACAAATTAGAATTAATTTTGTTGCTTTTGCTTTAAAATAATCGTTTGAATAGCAGGCGGAAGCTGCTGGCTTACGTACACGCGGCATCGGGTCTGCATGGATTTCCGTCTTAATGCAAATATTAAAATCTTGAAGCATTGAAAAGTTACACCATTCAAAAATTATAGCTACTTGACAGATGTAAGCAGAATCAATTCCATTTCATTCTGACCTGAAGCGTGTTACGTGCTATATTATGGGTGACTAGATTAGTTAAACTAATCTGTTCTGGTCAAATTGCTGAACTGAATCGCAACTGATAAGTGCAAAAAGTAAGCGTTGTTTTGTCAAGCGACCCTTAAAATTAACTGACATATATGTTAAGGTGTGCAATTTCCCTTTTGCTTGTAGATAGCATTATAACTTTGATTCAAGCCAGTTGATATTACTCACTTATGGAGTATTTTATTAACCAGTTTACATATGTTTATAATATTTTATTGATTTCAACTGCTTAATTTTATAATTAACAGCAAAGTCTCCAGAGATATTCTATTGGAAGCAATCAGCAGTGTCCTGCAGGTTTCGCAGGAAAAGAAGAGGAAGTTTACGGAAACTGTTGAACTCCAGATCTCACTGAAAAACTATGATACCCAAAAGGACAAGCGTTTCAGCGGAACTGTCAAGTAAGATTCACTGTTTCAGATTTACATTTGGTTTTTCTAACAGTTTTCTTCAAGTTCATTTTATTAAGTAAAAAAGGAATAAGATATGCTCTTATGAATGTTTATTTAAATATTAGCTTGTTTTTGACCAACAGATTTTAAGGATTTGAAAATTTTTCACCGCTTTATTTTAAACTACATAAAACTGTTAATTTTTGTAACTTTTGTATTGTAAGGTATTCGGCAGTACAGATAGTAAAGGCGGAAATACTGACAAAATGCTTAGCATTGAGAATTTTAGAAAATATCTAATTGTGTGTAAAATTAAGGTTAGAAATAAAAATCAGCAGTGATGGTTTCTTATTCATTTAGATTGCGCCACATCCCCCGGCCCAAGATGTCCGTCTGTGTGCTCGGAGATCAGCAGCACTGTGATGAGGCCAAGGCCAACAGTATTCCATGCATGGATCAGGAAGCATTAAAGAAGCTTAACAAGCAGAAGAAGCCAATCAAGAAGCTTGGTCAGTCTCAACTGCACTACAGGACTCTACTTTTAATCTGTTGCATTTTAGTTTTGCATTCTAATTTAACAAAGTGATTATACATTAGAAATGCTACATGCAGAAAGAAAGTTTAATAATGAATATTAAGTTGATCTTAGCTATATCGAGGGAATTAAATTAATTCATCTTAAATTCAAATGGTAAATCCATGAAAGCTAAGCATGAATCACAGCAGCCTGTTCCATGGTGGTTTTATGGTTTTATCATATATTTATGATTCTCAATAATTTTAGATGTCGTGTCATGGTTGGTATTTATGATTGTTGCTTTTTGTGTTACATGTTATGAATTTTAAAAAAATTAGGCATCATATATTGTTTGTTCTGGATTGGCTACATGGCATCTTTGTTTTGTAGGTGTGGCGCGGTGGCCAAATCAGTAGCTTTTTTCCAGTAGTAATCACAACTGCCGGTTGGAGTGTACTGAAACGGACACTGTGTAACAACCTTGGGCAAGTTGTTAACACACAATGGCCTCTGTTACCAAGCAGTATAATTTGGTACCGACGCAAGTCGGGAAGTAAACGGCAAGGCCTGTGACACATGGGCCCTGTGTCCAGGACTCTGGGATTCATCCCTTGCCGGCTCAGGGCCTGATGAGGAGATGAGCGCCAACCCATGCCCTTTTAGGCATGGCATACTTTACTTTTATTTTGTTTTTCAGCAAAGCAGTATGATGCTTTCCTTGCTTCGGATTCACTCATCAAACAGATCCCGCGTATTGTTGGTCCGGGTCTGAACAAGGCTGGCAAGTTCCCGTCTATGTTGACTCACAACGAATCGATGGTTGCCAAGATAGAAGATGTTCGTGCCACCATCAAGTTCCAGATGAAGAAGGTACAGGATATTAAAACGTTTCTGGCATCTTATTTTATTTGTTCTGTCTGGTGGCTAACTTGGCTGACCCAAGCCTTGTCAATGAAGTTGGCATAACACTGTTCTTGGGCCTTCTTCTGATGAAGGCCAATACTCTGGGCTGTTAGAGACATCCTTTTCCGCAGCTTCATTCCACTATAATACTAGGTTGCCAGCGGGGTCTTCATTGCACTGATGGCTCATTCATTCCGATCTACAAAGGCTTTTTAGTAGTCATCATTTTGTGCAAGCTTGACTTGCCAGAAGAAATGCAGTTTGCATGTTTGGGCTGGGACAGACTGATGCTGTTGCTGTTTTAATCGCAAAGTTTCTGATATGGTCCTAGTTAAAAAATTTGAGTTGATCGAATGCATTTAATCATATATGTTAAATCTTTGTTATCGGATATGGGATTATTAATTTGCAAAATTGTTAAGTTTGTGCATATCAGTGTGAAAGTAATGGTTGCAACATATTGTTTTTGCTACTGTTTTCAGCATGTAGTTAATTTTAAATGTCAAAAATTAAACTGCACAAATTGAATAACTTAATGCCTGTGATAAAGAAGCCATAAGGTTAAGTTCAGCCTTTAAGTGAAAGTTTTAAAATGAACAAATGTTGACAATTTATGGAGTTTTCTGAATTGCTGCTTCCAAAAATTTGTGGAGTGTCCATGATTATTTTCGAGAAATGTAAAAGACCTCCTTGTTGCAAACTGTTCAAACGTGAAAAAGAGCGAGTTTAAATGTATCAATAATAAAATGAGGTGTTACAACATTTTAACTTTTTAGATATTGTGTCTATCACGTTGTACTGCACAGGTGTCATTTGGTAAAACGTGAATGAAAGCTTGATGTGTTTCTTGATATTTAAATTGTGTTTATTTGGATGGTTATAGGTTCTTTGCCTGGCTGTTGCTGTTGGTCATGTCAACATGACACCAGAGGAGCTGGCTACCAACATTACGATAGCCATCAACTTCCTTGTGTCTTTGCTGAAGAAGAACTGGCAGAACGTCCGAGCTCTGTACATCAAGAGCACCATGGGTCCGTCCCAACGCCTTTACTAACATTTCACATTCACAAGAACGTTGTTTTACCACTGAAGGTTGCTGTGCTAATGTGATTCTTTTCTGGAAAGATGATTGAAAATTTGAAATAGAAAAGTAACCTGTTGTTTAATTGTCAATGGAAAATGCCATTTGGAAGAAGAGGTCAGTCGATTTGGTAACTTGGAAAGGGATCCATGGGTATGAAGTGTTGTTGACTTCACTTTCTGAGCCTTGGCATTTGGGGGTGGTCGGCCAGTCCTTATATGGCTGCCTTTCTACCACCGGCAGGGTATTTGTAACTGTGTTTGATAGGGAGTGCTGTTGAAACGGAAATCTAGAAATATCTGTCTGATGGAGATTAGAAACCCAGGCATACTCACACCATTAATGGGTTATTTAATACTTGCTTTCTTAAGGTACCTACTGTGTACCTAACCTGAAGTTAATGAATGCTTGCCTGCAGTCTAAAAGGACAACCAATAACCCATCTCTTTAGATTGCAGTCAAGCATTCATTATCTTCAGGAAGTTCAGGTTAGGTACACTGTACGGACTTTAAGAGCAAATCCCTGTGGTGTTCCTAACCTGGAGTTAATGAATGCTTGACTGAGATCTAAAAGACGGGTTTATTGGTCGTCCATGAAGGATCGAGACGAAGGTCATTGTGCAGTGGCAAAGGTTGTAGATAGAGAACCTTCTCTATCAGAATTCTATAGAGATATCGTGACCTTTCTCCCGGTCGAGGGCGCTGGTTCCAATATGACAGTTACCAACGTCTGGTGTAGGAGGCAGGGTGTACTCTAGGCACATTCTGTACTCTATAGAGTTCATGATACATACGTGTAGGCACTGTGTACATCTTACCTGCCACACCTGGTTGAAAGCCTATCCGTGGGGTAAGCCTGCCATGGCCTAGCAGGAAACTAAATCAACGAGTCTTCAGGTTTCAACTTTTATTATCGAAAAACACATCTTACATCTGCAGAAAGAATCTGACGTCTGTGGGCGAGCTCAGTCGAAAATCGTCTCCCTTCGTCGTGTCGGAAGCGTATTTCTCGTTTCCTCTCGTCTCCTGGTTTTGGTGTATTAAGTACAGTGGGGGTACACTGTCACTATATCCTATCTTCCGTATCAGAAAATTGCCAGCACAAAGTCCCCGTACGAGAACTTACTCCGTAAGTTGTGGTCCATGATTATAGATAGGCCTACATGTGAGACTGGAAGTCCTATACACGAAAATAGTGAAGTTGAGAAGGGGTCATTGACGCTGGTTGCTCTGAGCGTAGGATTGGGCTGTTGAGTCATCCCCTCCCCGAGAAGTTATGTCCAGACCACAACCGCCACAGACCTTTCCAATAGGCTAGTCGGTCGGATTTTTATTGCATGTAGACCGGCGAAAATTAAACGATGCCACTGACTGGCAGAAGATCGATTTGGAGCTAAGCCGAAGATATGGCTTTTGCGTATGAGCACCTTCATTTGAATTTTTAAATTTTATTTATGTATTAAAAGCACTTATAACTCGCGCAAAGTCAATAAAATAGTGAATATTCACTATGAGTCAGTAAATCTGAATCGGAGGCGTGGATGGATGTTCGCTAGATGGAGTTATACCATAGCCATAGCAAAACTGAGTCTTGACAAGTGATTTAAATGATGATAGCGAGTTGGCAAGTCGAGCGTTTTGTGGTAGATAATTCCAAAAACAAGGAAAATAGCTTAGCTGAAAGCACGTGACCCTACATTTGTCCTGGTCCTCGGTCCTAGCAACAAACCAGTATCAGAAGAACGCAACAGTCCAGGATGGCAGTTTGGTGTTAGCAATATAAAAAGCTATGATGGAAAGCTGGTATTATTGGCTTTGAAGGTCAGACATGCAATCTTAAACTTAATATCCCATTGAAGCCGACGAAGGCGATCTAATGCATTTGATGATTAAGAAGAAGAATACCACGTAGTAACCATAGAAAGGGAGTTTTGCACCACTCGGAGATTAAAAGAGGATAGGCCTAACATCGCGTTTGCATAGCCTAATCGAGAACCAACGAAAACGAAGCAAGCAATTACATATACATGTAGCCTGATCGTAATCGTTAGCTCGAGATTTCTACAGCGCCCAACGAAAGCCAAGTCGCAGGAACCAGCTTATTGACAGGCGTTCAGTCAAAACAAAATCGATACGCAGAAAGGGTTCGGCTCCAGGCCAAGATGCGCTTCGGCGCATGGTTTTCGGATTGGAGCGAGAGAGAGAGAGAGATAGGGATAGAGAGATAGAGAGAGGAGAGTTAAGGGAAGAGGAAGATTCAGGATAAGATCTTTGGAAAAGTAATGTTTTCAGTTTTGAGTGAAAGACCAGCGCAGTGATTGCAAGAGGTGAAGTGTTGGTGAGTTCGTTGGGTCAGATAATTGTCGTAATTCTTGCGGGAGTTTATTCCAAATGGGTAATGGGTTGATGATGGAGCGATTTTCAAATTTTAAGGATGAGGTGACGGGAGGGTGAAGAAGTGTTGGGACAGAAGAGGATCAAATTGAACGGAATGGTTGGATTGTAAATAACTGGCGAAAATAGGAGGGTTGGGAAATTTGGATTGTGCTATAGGTAAGCGAAAGGTATTTTATGCATATAAATCGATATATATATATACAGGAAAGAATATAGCAAGCCTAATGCGTAAATATGAAGCCTGTAATGTAAGTGTTTATTTAAGAAAAAGATTAATGCCGTATTCGTGTCGAATAATCACCCGGGCGATTATTACAGCGACTACGGTAGATGGTTTCAGAACGTCGTAGCGTACAGTAGGCTGCTGGCTCCAACCGTTCGCCATCGCAGTAGCAGTAGGTATAAAGAAGACACAAGGAGCCGTCTCTACAGTTGTCGGCGTCGCGTATAATATTGACTGTAGGCGTCCGAAGCAAATCAGAACAATGCATGGAAGTCCGTTTTAAAATGTGTGCTTCTCAAGGTTAGCTGCAGTATTTTGTCTTTCCGTCAGTTAGGCCTACGTCAGTCCTGCTGTCAGCCTTCCTGCCTGTCTATTTGTCTGTCTGTCTGTCTGTCTGTCGAGAAGGCACAGGACAGCAGTGGAAAAGCGCTCAGTAGGCCTCATTTCCAGGTTGAGTTGTTCGATAAATCGCTTGAAACTGCATATAGACAGACTGGGGGAGAATAACACACAAATTGATCTCAAATGGTAGGCCCTACACCTGCACATATGATACCGTTGGTAAATGGAGCAGGCAGCTGTCAGTTCAGCTGCGGGATGCGTCACCGGTGGTGACTGTAGTATAGCTGTCCACGAGAAGCTACAAACCCACGCGCACATCATGTGGAGAAGAAACTTAGGGCTGCTGGATACGAAGCGAACAGGGTAAGGGTGAGCAATGTGGCGTTCCGTCGTCGGGCTGGAGCTCTATATATAATGGGACTGCAAAAGTTGAGGTGTGGGCTCCCTTCTAAAACTATGTTGTGGTCATAGCCTCAGAACCAACTAGAATATACAGTGTCGACTATCGTTTATGGAATTTGAAGGACATGTTCACACCTATGTAGATGGCCACTAGTGTCGACTATATTGCGAACACGCCTTTATGATTATGGTAAACGGCACTCTGATGTAGCACCCGATTGTTGGTCTTGAAGCATATCCACACATATATTTAGTGTTTTCCTTATTAGCTCTTAGTTTAAAAATATTTTCACCTTAAATTGTTTAATATTCTATTCTATTTTACTTTTAAATTTACGGTTTTAAAATATTTTTTAATTTGTCAGTACCTTTGAGAGTTTTCTAATGTGGTGGTTGTACAGGCGACAATGCTGTTGCTACATTTGCTTTTGTATGATTGTAACACAGATGAAGTCTTCTGAACCAATTAAAACCATATTATGTTATGCTATGTTATGCTATGTTACACTGTCAGTTTCAACACGCTTTAAAACACTGAAAGCCTCTTGAAACTCTAGAAGGGGACAAAATAGCCGATCTTGGTAAGTCTTGCAAAAATCATCGTTCTACCATTGTTAATTGTTTAAAGATTTTATTCTGTTACATGAATTTTAAATCTTTGATGATATATACGCCGCCGTCATATAACTGCCATGGGTGTCAAAAGCCGTGTAGCCCACAGTTGCCTATCCAAACGTCTGATCTAACGTTCGCCAAATGACCCTGCATCCTTGCACTATATGGATTTATGCCCTGCTTTGAACCTGACACTACTGTGCTTTTTGTAGGTTGGAATTTGAAGTGGCAGGGAATGGGAGAAACTATTAAGATGCCGCGTATAAGGATAAAACGCCCTTGGTTGAGCATTCCAATAGTAAGTTGAAAACAGCTGTGAACTCAATTTTCCACTGTTGACGAATCATGTTTTAAGCAGGCGTTTGCATCGCAAATTTCTGTGACGTCACACCGATGAGTCATCAGGCTGTGGACTTATCTGTGATTGACAGGCGGGCCAAGGCGGGATTTTCTGTGACGTAATATCGATGAGTTATCTGGTAAATGTTGCATTTTTGTGATTAGCTGGCGCTGAGCCAAGCTGATGATAGCATTCATTCACGCCAGCGCACATTTTAAATTTGCCCTTCTGATTGCTCAGCGTTCACGCGCATTGACCGACGTCAACGGTGACCGTTGACTTGGCGAGAAAATCCTACATAAAACGATCGCAAGCGTATTGCGCAGTGAGGGGGAAAGGATCTTGTAACAATAATCTGTCGTGCACTCAGTTGGTATAGCTTGAGTTACAAATGTCGTTTACAGATTCGAGTCTGTAGAAAACTTCATGTCGGTGAATAAAGAATTGTTTTAATGGAACTTTTGATTTAATTATTTTAAGGAACTCAAAGACTGTGTCTTTTCTGGAGTTAACGCTACGCTACAAATCGGGAGAATTGACAGTTCGAAGCCCAGTCGATTGACAACTTCGGAAGGTTGCTGACAACATTATGCAGTTCAAGCCTTTGGAAAGAGGGAACTTGTATGCCGCCACCGATAGATGCCCTATGCATCAATTTGTGATACTATGCACAACATAATAATAAGCTCCGCCGCTGCCGTAATCGGGTGGTGCCAGGCCCAAACCTGGATAAAAGAAGAGGGTGACGCTAACCATCTAATTATGACATAGCATCTTGAAACAGATGCTACTACTACTATAATAATAATAGTAATAATAATAGTAGTAGTATGCCTAGTAGTAGTAGTTGTTGTAGTGGTGGTGGTAATAGTAGTAGTAAGACACGTCGTTGGCGCCCTTGCTGTGTAAGCATAGGCCTGCGTCTGAGCCAAAACTAGGGAACATGCCCCCCAGACCCCTTGCAACGCCCATTTGAGTGAAACTATGCTGGGAAAGAATCATTAATACGCAAGTACGTGTGGAGATTTGGATAGCCTCATAATAATATACAGCCTGTGTTAAATGTGTCTCCCATGCAGTCTACGAAACTAGCTATCCAGTTAAACTGCCGCCTTCGACTGCTATAAGAGGGCGAAGCGGGATTTATTATTGCCATTTATTGCGCAGTTTTTTTAATATTCGAGCCTGTATACAGCAGACTAAATCAACAGCATCATACATCTCACTATCAGACCTCGCAGCCACTTCGCTTAATACTTGGTATACATTGCAATATTGTGTTCACACACACACATAATTAGGCTATATGAGATTGTAATTGTAACTTTGTAATTGTAACTTTAAATTTGTATAGCGCCTCTTGAGGCAAAACCTAATCAGTGGCGCTCACTGCGCTAGACTTGATGTTAAAAGTCACTTATGATGTTAAGTGTCATTAAGAACAGAAGAGTATCCTGCAAGTGAACATAGCTCAGATAACTAAAAGACAACTAGAAGAGTCACCAGTGGCATGCATTGTGGAGTTTTATATACACGTACACACAATGGTATATACACTGTAAAAAAATCCTTGGATAGTTCCACTAATTTTGGTGGTCCCTGTGGTCCACCAATATTTATCATGAACTTTCACCATTTGATAGGGTGAAGCCAAACCACCAACTGCAGATGGTGGAATAGTCTACCATTTCAAATGTGGAATGTCCCAAGAGTTATTGGTAGAAAGATCCACCGTTCAAAATATAGTATGCTCCACCACTTTTAGGCGGAATAGTCCACCGTTCAAAGGGGGCATTCCATATGTTTTTGGGTGGAATGGTCCACCAGTTATTGGTGGAATGTTCCACCGTTTAAACGTGGAATGCTCTTATAGCACATCGGTAGATGTGCACTGGTCTCTTCCTGAAGTTCTGTCGCACCCAGCTTCACTGTACCTCCATTGGCTAAAACAGCTGATCAGATAATCTAATTGCTTTATATCAGCCCGTTATTTGGCCTGCCAATGATTTGTTGACTGCATAAAAATCAATATTGGATTAAAAGTGGTGTCTGTTACGTGGAGCCACAAAACCTGTTGTTGAAAATATATTAAGCAATAATTTGAAAGATATGCTATAGTAAAAGATTCTAAAAGCGCATTACACACTATCTGAACATAAATGATACGACGCTCCATTGAAAAAGACAATCGAGCATCATATCGTCTTTATTCAGCGTTAATAGATTCGCACTATTTTTAGGCACTATTTTGCTTCATGTATGTGCTTCGAAGCATATATATATATGTTTGTAACGGCACAGAATGTGTCGTAGAGACACAAAGATAGCTATCCTGCCCCTATATTAGACGATGATTATTTACTATGACCACATTCATAATCTTGAAAGCACAGGGACCGATTGTGGATAACGACGCGTGACTATAAATATGTATATACTCTGTCATTCTCTCTCTGTATATATATATATATAATGTGTATATATATATTGATGCAATACACTGCGCGGTTATATGTGCTATACTATGTGAATGTGCTTGTATAATATCGACGTAAATGTCGACGCTTGAAGGCTGTTGTGTTTGCTCTCGTTATCGGCGGCATGCAAACGCCAACAACCTTGTGTATATAAGCTTAATTTCTGCCTAATGTATCAATATAATTATTATAACACAGGTTTCTCGTATTAATATACAAATATACGCGGCAGACTGTTTATATAAAGTGCACACAGGTATCCATCAATCGACTGGTAGCGCAAAATGCGACTGGATGTAAGTCTGGGGAATAAAAGGAGGGATCCAGACATCGTTACATGCGAGAGTAACGTACATCCAATTACTTGGACCGAGTGAACGGAGGCAGTCACCGCGACTATGTGTGCGCATGATGCAGTCCATTTCAGGGAGCCAAGGATAAGAAAAGAAGGCGGGAAGAACGTGCAGGAGGCAAGGCGCAAAGGAGGGGAGTAGGGGTGTATCAAGAGAGGGAGTGAGGTAGGGAGACACCAACAACAGAGGGAGGCAGGGCCTAGCAGAAGGAGGGCGAGACAGGCAAAGGAGGGAGGGAAGCAGTCACGTGATCGATCTGGAACTGATCTAAGTGAATACTGTAATATTATCGAGCGCAGTTTATGGCCAGAGAAGCTTTCGGTTTGGAAAGGAGAATTCGGAAATGGAGGTCGTCAACAGACTAAACTTACCTACCAACGCATGCTTTGCACAAATGTTTAGGACTGTTGTAGCCCAATATAAGCCGTTGCACGCATTGAGTCTGCGTGACAGAAGATGCAGCATTTGGTCTTTTCGTCGGAAGCTTATGATCTGTGCCTGTCACTGCATATCCGTATTAATTATGCAGAACAATACAAATGGCCTATTGTTGTTTTGGTTGATGGTGATGATAATTACTGGGGTCGAAGATGACCGAGTAGCAAACGCGCTGGCCTTTCACCTCTGACACCTGGGTTTGATTCCCTGGTTCTTCTTTATCAGAAGTCGACAAAGATCACAGCTGTTATAATAATAATAATAATAATAATAATAATAATTATTATTATTATTACTGTCATTATTATATAGTTGCAGGAGTTATTGCAGCTGTTGACAACGACGCCATCTGTCGGTAAGATTTCAAGTCCTCGTCATACAAGCATTTCGATCGTCCGCTTCTTGATGACGTCACTCTATCCCGTCGCCGGATCTTCCGAGTCCGTTCCAAAGAACATCGTTTCCAATTCAACAGCCGCTACTGCAGTATCGACCACTGTAGCTGGCTCTACCAACGATCTGCTCCTGCTTGGTGCGATCGCAAACAAGAGTACTGCTGTCATCGTCATCCTAAGCGGTCTTGTCCTCGCTGGACTGCTCTTCATCGTCTGTCGACTGCTTGTTAAGACGCAGGCGCTATATAAACCAAGCTCTTCTGCCAGGCGGGAAGGTCTGGGCGCGACGTCCGAACTCTTCGACGGAGAAGCCATTTTTGAATAGAGAATATGATGTTATTAAGGGACCGACTGCAACAGGCCGGATCGGACGGCGATCAGACCCGTCTTGGTCTCCATTCAAAACCAGGCAAAATCGGTTGACCCCATAGTTTAGACAAATACCAATTGAATTCTAGTTTAAAACAGGCTAATTCCCAATTCAAAACCGTATCTATTCTAAACCAGCTGAACCCCAGCTCAATTCTATACGATAGGCCCTACCAGTTGATATCTAGTCGTAAAGTTCTATCGATTGATGCCTGCAAGGTGCATTATGATGGCGACTCTATACCAGCCTTGGAATTCGTAATCGTAATCACGAATTTGTATAGCGCAGCTTCAAGTGAAACTCATCCGAGGTGCTCAGAAACTGAATGAACTCCAACCAGAAAAGAAACAAATTCATAGTCAATGTAAACAAGATGATTTGAATTCGAAAATTGCATAATTCTCCAATAGAAAATGTTTGACTGTAGGCTAATCGAAATCCAGTCTGATCTGCAACCAAACTGAATTGTGTTGCACACCATCTGAATAATTAATTACCAGTTAACTGCAATTTACGCTCATTGTCAAGTTGATTCGCCCGTTTCTCCAAACATGGCGAGTCCTAGACCTCTTTCCCGTTTTAGTCGCGCATGCGCGGTTCTTATGACGATGGCCTGGATTAGACTATGGTAATTTTTTATCATAAGCTTAATAATTGTTTTCTTTTGACATACTAAACGGTGGCATTATTTCTAACAAATTTAGGTGATTTTTATGAAATGCTATCTTCAAGTTTAAGCATATCTAACATGTAGCCCTAAATACTAAAAGCGTTACAAACCGCACAAGAGAAGTGCGGTTTAATTTCTAATGGACTGTAACAGACAAAGGCTTAGGCTACAAAGAAGAGACCTCGGTTCTTCGATTGTGATGAGGACTTTAGGGTATGAAACTGTAGCCCATAAAAGTTGCGCATGAGAAGACGAGGCTCACACAGATGTCTGTTATACCTTTCAGAATATGCTATTTGAGAGATTTTTACTCTGCATAAACCTAAACATACATACATACATACATTCATACATACATACATAAGTAATTTTATATGGGTCTATGTCTATTTGTCGTGCAATGGCGCACTCTAGTGGGGCGGTTCATCTCTAATGGCTGACCATGAGCTAATTGCAATTGTTAATTGTCAGTATAGAGATTCGTTAATGTTGACCTATACTCATGTGTGAGCTTCTTCAACCTTTACAGTCCACGTTATGCAGACGTGAACCTAATGTAATGCATTGTTTGAAACAAGTGTTATTACTATGAGAGTGGGCATTAAGACGACACAGTATTAGGCTTATGTGTGTATCTATATGTATAGATGCGTGTACCAGCGTAATTATTGATCTTTAATCAAACATTTATTACTCGCTAGTTCTTGATTAATTTTAAGATAGAATGCTTGCCAAGAATAGCCGTAAATGCATGATATGAGCAATAACACCACTACACCCATGCAACCATGTAAAAAGCCCAAGAGGCAGACAGCTAACAGTGCCTATGAGTATAGTGTATAATTGGCGCATACACATATAAATAATTATATATATATATCGTAAAAGCAGGCCCAATTGCACAATTAAATTTGCATCTCTTGAAGAAAACTCAGAAATGCTCCCGACATGTATGTATGTATGTATGCGTATGTGTATGTATGTATGCATGGATGCATGAATGTATGTATGCATGTATGTCTGTTTGTATAACCTTCCTTACTGTCTTCGCGCCAATTCTTCTATCCATCTTATTTGGTGCATGAATGTTGAGAGTGATATAAACGCCCCCTTCCACAAATCCTATCGAGCAACGCATAATCCCACAATCATACATCTCCCGCTCCATTTCCGTGTGTGGCATTTTCAGCCTCACACTTAAGTTTTATGTTGCAGGAATTTCCTTCCTCGAGTTTAACAATCTCTTCTCGCTGTCTAGAATCAGACCGTATTGCGACCTCGCAACACAGTGGGCTCCCGTACCCTGAGATCGGATCCCTTTGAGGCGGTATCTGAATCGGGCAACTAACGTTAGGGCTGTGATCTTCCCGGGAGAGCAGTGACCAGGTTGGTTTCGTCTCCTTGTTGCTGTAACAGACTCGTTTCCTTAACGGCACCGGTGGGGTAAATTCTGTACCGTTACCCCGTTCCTTCACAATAGGCCAGTGTATGCACTTCGCACTACGGAAACTCAGATCGTCTACCAGATAATACACTGGGACAGAATCACTTGGTGTTGTGAAATGTGTCGTTCCCCGACTTTCTTAGCTTTCTGCTATTGGGAATAAGTTGGCCCCTACCCTGGAATCAGATCCGTTGAGGTGGTATCTTAACCAGACAGTGGATATTTGAGATTTGACTCTCTCAGAAGCGCACGGACCAGTCTGTCGTTTATCAGCGATTAGACAGACTTGTCTCTAAAATGTAACCGGTTGGGTAAGCTTCCGTAGCGTTACTCTTCGTTTTACAGATACCTGTGATTTATTTATTCTTCACGAACTGTGAGACTTTTTCCCCGAGTGTCGCGCAAACGTTTGTCCCCCAACAATTGAGATTCAGACCGTCTCGCGTTCTCACAGTAGAGTGGGCCTGAACCCCGTCCGATCAGAGGGACCCGTTTCGGCTGATCAGACTTTTTCCTGGACGCCCTCTGGTCTCAATATTTGTACGTGCAATGTTCGCTCAGCACAGAATACACTGTGTATATCGCTAACCAAACAATGCCAAATTTCTTTGGCTTGTAAGCGTAAGGTGCAGCCGCCGAATTATTTAATGTGGGCAGCCACCAACACTGAGGGTGGGCAATTACTGGACAGCGGGAGAGGGACTGAAAACAAACAAGGACTTGAACTGAATTAAAACATAAGTCGTTAAACAATAGAAGTAGACTAAAACGAAAGGAACAACTTAAATATCAAACTATTAGGCCTATATAATTTGTGTAATAGTTAAATAAAATTTATTTTTCTAAAAATCATGCGTTTAATTGTAATTGTAACTGACATTTATAAAGCGACACTTTAAGAATAAACTCACCAGAGGTACTCCCGACCCGAACCAGTGAGACCACTGTCAAATAATACAGACTTCATACGCTTGCGAAACTGCAGGAGGTAAAACTGAGAACCTCGAGCCGCAGCTCAGCTCTCAGGCAAGGCGATTTCAGCTGGTAGGTCCAACGCAGGCAAAGGCTCTAGACTGAGCTGTAGCAGTGCGCATACGAGGGACAGTCAGAAGTCCAAGGGAGGCCTATCTGAGAGTGCTACGGCCCGGAACCAAAAGAAGGATGTGAATTAAATATTCGGTCGTAAAAACCTCGATGGCTAAACGATGGCCCTGATGCACGCATTCATATCTGCCATCGTTGATAACCGCAATGATATTTTATGTTGGCCTAACTAACCTAACTTTTCAGCATTAGGCCTAACCATAACATCAAATACTGCGGCCCGGCTCATTGGCGGTAGGCCTGTACCTATAGATATAAGCATACATCCAGCTCATGCGGAAGGAACTGCATAGGTTACCAATCAAAAACGACCTGGGTTCAAAACTTTATTGCTTAGGCCTATGCGCGTGCTTAGTTGTCTTACAGGCTGTGCTTCGTCTTATCTGGAGGAGTTATGTATCTTGGTCTCTTCCATTCCTTGGCAGCAGATTCTTTCGTTCTGCTGCCAAGGTGACCTACCGGTCTTCCACGGTGCAGTGTGCTTAGCTAGAAGCTTCGCTCTGGTCGGTTTAACTTTCTGGAATAGTTTGCCTCGAATCCAATGACCTGGGTTCTTGGTCTTTCTTTGACTGTAGTCCGTAAGCACTTTAAAATCGTTTTATTTGATTGTGTTTTTGTGTTGCCTGGTTGGGAGCGCCTCTGTTGAGTTACTCTTAAAGAGGCGCTATATAAATCCCGTTATAACTATATTACGTATTACATGTTATAATTACAGTTAATGACAAACTCATAAACGTAAAATCGTAAATTAATGGTAAAATTAATAGCGAAAATTAATCCTAAGCTAAGGTTAAAGAAGTCGTAAACTCTTGCTATTCCTGATCACATTTACAATTGGATAATTTCCTTCCTAACCAACCGACAGCACTGTACCAAATTCAATGATAGTGTCTCTACCTTAGTTGGCATAAATTCCAGTATTGTTCAGGGTTCGGGTCTGGGACCAGTGAACTTCCTAGTTGCCATATCCAAGTATAAGCATTTAGCACCCAACAATAGGTTATTTAAATACGCTGATGACAGTTACCTTCTTGTACCATCCTGCAATAGCTTGATGGTTCAGGCTGAACTGGACCATGTTGCCCTTTGGGCGGATAAGTGTAACTTAAAACTTAATCATAAAAAGACATGTGAAATGATAATTCACCGGCCAAGAATGAGAAATCAGCAGATAATTTTTACCTAATGTGATTCCCGGTTTAACCAGGGTACCAGAGATGATAATATTGGGTGTTACCCTATCGAGGATGTTAAATTTTGATTCTCATATTGATCGGATTCATAGTCAGGCGCGTCAGTCTTTATATGCCATACGAATTCTTGTATCACATGGTCTAACTAGCCCTCGGCTCTACGACGTTGTCCGAGCCACAACACTGGCCAGGATGCTGTACGCCTCTCCCGTGTGGTGGGGCACAGGCCAGGGCTCGGCTCCAGGCTTTGATGCGGAGACTTGTGCGTCTCCGCTATCTTCCTGGGAACTCCCCAACGTTCGATGAAATCTGTGGCACAGCTGATGCTCGTCTCTTTAAAGCAATCTTGAACAACCCAAATCATGTCTTACATCAGCTACTTCCACCAATTAAAACCCTCAGTTATTCCCTACGGCCCCACACCCATGATCGTATTATTCCTCCTGCTGACAATTTAACGCGTAAATGTTTTATTGTTAGGGTGTTGTATGAATACTAAGTTTTCGTGTGTTCTTAAATACTTGTAAACCGATGTGCGATTAGCTATTGGTTAATAAAGAATATACTTACTTACTTACTTACTGTCATCATTTGCGGACACTCAATAATTTCTACAGATTTTACGGACATGCTCCATTTCAGCCAACATTTTGCAGACTTACAATAATTTTATGGACGGTTTCAACCTAACCGAACACCTCTGTGGTTAGGATATGTAAACATTTCACATAGGCTACTCATTCGCTTTGAATTTCAAATGCAATGTAAATTAGAAGGCAAATTTAAATAGCGCAATTCATAATCGTAAATTTCAAATTTTAAAAGCGCTACTTACAAGCTAAGCGCAGGGCACCAGTTTATTCACGAGCGCTGCGTCAAATTTAGTCGGGTTGTCCAAAGATGCCATGTCAAGAACCAAGTGTGGTTGCCAGAAGACCAGAGAGAAGGAGAAAAGGAGTTATAAGGTTGGGTTGTGTTTAAGTTCAATAGCAAAGCAATTTCAATGGCATTTTGTCAATAGCCTTTATTAGCTGATGTGTACATTCCGCTATTTACGCCTACATGCACATTTATCGTCATCTGACGTTGGGCGTCAAGATGTGTTTGAACCCGACGTCACGCGCGGCGCCAGTGTGCTGTTGTTTTTACGGCAGATGGCGCTTGAGTCGAGTCGCTGCCGTAGAAGCAAGATGGCGGCCAGTGTGATCGCGAATGATTTGTTTTGTTGGGGCGAAAACAATAAAAACCAAGGTTCGGCTCTTTTTCTGTTGTCTTAATAAAACTGATAATTTTGGGTCTACTGAAAAAGAGTGTATGGGCAATTTCTTTTTTGTTTTTATGGCCGGTTGTGAGTCCGGAAAGAAAGTGGTGCTCGTACATAGCAGCTGGCCTAGGGATACACAGGTTACCCTAAACGAAATCGAAACACTGGAAACACGCTGAAAGGATGTTTGTACAAATATGAGGAACTTTTATGATCAGACGATTAACGAAAATTTGACGACAGACGGCCTGAATGCCGCTTCGTGCGTCGTATTATAATTTAATTACTATTTGACCTCTGACCTATGATGGTTTAATATTTTATGACATCGGTAATTTTAAGTAGCAATACTCACATTTTAAAATTTGTTATTTCTCATGACTGAAGATATTCCTTTTCAATAAATATATTATTTTTAGATAAAATGAAGTTGTCTGCACTAATGGAACGCCTTCGAGCGAAACACTCAAATCAGTCTTCACTTCTTTCAGCAAAAGGCCAGCGGCTTCCATCGTTTGTGAGTGTTAATCATCAGTATTTTGAAATAGAACTGTGGTATTTCATCTTCAGAAATGTTCTGAGGTTGAAGGATCTATGGGCTAGAGAAGAAATGTGACTGCAGTAATCCAACAAGGCACCTGGTATTCCACAAATGGTCACCCATCCAAGTACTAGTCCAGAAACCCGGTCCAGAAGCTTTGCCTACGTTGGTCCCACTTGCTGAATCGTCTTTCTCTGTCTCTCGAATTGCGACTTGAGCTCCTTTCTCTGCCCCTCTGATTGTTCCGCAGATGCCTGAAGGCTGCACTGTTTAATAGATCAGGTCAGGAGCACCTCTGTTGAGTTTATTCTATAAGAGGTGCTTTATAAATCTAAAATTACAATTACTAACTGCATTTGGTAATACATGACTTTGCTGCGATTGCAGTTGTCACATCCACAGCACCACTATCCCTGTCTTTCAATAAAAGATCTATCAGTTCCGTGGCATGTATATGTTTTATGTTAAGTATTTCATTTTCTCAGCCTTGGCATACAAGATAGGATATCAAGGCATTAAAACTATATCCCTCTTCATCATGTCTTTAACTTTTTGACTGATGAATTTTCTTGAGAGCTGAGTAGAAATTTTCATTGTCTGAGTTTTAGTTGCTAGTAGTAGCCCAGATGTGTCTGTCTTTTGCTAATAATCACTTATTCATTAATTGTTGCCACAGCAGCATGATTTATGCAAATGAGTTACACTCATATTTTATGTAAGCATTCAGTTACCATTGCTGCTGTAGAAATTGCTGATACTTGACTAATAGTTGTTGAGATGCGCTTTGAGTTAAGCTCTGAGATGTTGATCTGAGATGGCAGATTACACAGGTGTTGGAGAACACATTGCAAATAAATAAAAACTCTGCATCTCTGCTATTTTCTCGCTGTGTATGGTTTGCAGTTGTTTAGTCAAAAGCATTTTTTTGGCACACTGTTGTTGCTATTCCCAGAAATGTGTAGAGCAAAATAATAATTGATGCCAAGGCATCCAATCCATAGGTGGAAATAAACATGAGATTTAAATGGAGGTAAAATAATTTATGGATTTGTAGTCTCTTTCATGTCGTTTTGATTTATTATTTTTCTTGTCACCGCTAGTTAGTCACTGTTTTCATTTAACAGGACAAAAAGTGGACAAGTGAGGATATATTAGCATTTCATCAGCATCAAGAGACTTTGCTGAAGTCAATCAAAGGTTAATTTTTTCTTCCTGTTGCTACCAACTGATTTGACAAAGTTGTGTAGCATAGTTAGCATTTGTCTACCCAGATGTGGACTGGATTTTTACAGTCATTTACTTCTGTTGCATCTTGTTTAATTTTTGTAATTGTGATAAGAAATTTATATTGTTCCATGTGAACAGAAGCTAATCAGAAGTGTTCTCTGAAATAGCGTAATGATGTTAAATGTCATAAATAACAGAAAGTTTATCAGTAAGTGAATAATGCTCAGATCACTTGAGAAGTCGCCAGTGGCAGGCTCTCAAATACATGCAGAGCCCAACCAGTGGATACCCAACTAAAGTTGACAGATGACAGCATGTTCAGAGTTTCTGAAGCATGTTGCATCTGATTTGAGGAATGATGATACCTGTTGTTATCCCCCACCAATGGCACATGGTTGTCTCGCTGTTAAGCAGTTCCTCATAGATGGAAGACGACGTGGTGTCCAGGCATCCCTCAAACTGCTGGATATGCACAGGACAGGCATTCATTGCCTTCTTGCCAGTAGGTTGTAGAGCCATTTTGTAGTTGATGGTGAGTGCTGCTGTAGGTGTGTAGGTTTGAGGCTTTACTGCCCTGCAGGAAACCAGTCCTCCCTCTATAGGGAGACCATTTCAGTCATGGGAGGCCACAATAACATGCAAAAAACCATCCAAAACGTAGTAAATGCATGATGAAAACAAAAGTGATTCCAACACACAGGCTTGACAGCAGTAAAAGTCTATGCTTCCATTTAACAGCGATATCACAATTGGTTAACAGAACAGTTTTCAAGAGCTGATAAAAGCATTGAATTGACCAGTTAAACTCTAAGGAAAGTTCAGTTCCACCTATTTGGCTGACACGAAAAAGGCTTTGTTGGATTGTGAGAGTGAATGTTAAATGAAACAGTTCAGTTTGCTCAAAACCAAAGCTTGTTACACAGAATGTTGACCTAGCTTACTTCCTAATTGTTGATCTGAATAAAAAAGATTTGAGATGTTCTTAAAAGATGGTGGGTAAATATTCAGATGATTGTACAAATTTAGACACATACATGCATACACACATCAAGGTTGTGATGTCTTTGTGAATGTTAAAGGTCATTATTTCAGGCAATGAATAAAAAACAAATGGGAGGCTTATTGAATTTTGATGCTGATGAACAGATTTCCTGTTTTGCTGAACATTGACAACAAGCTCATTCTTGTTTGTCATTGCACAGTTTTCTCTGTTTTGAATTTATTACAGCTAGCTAATGAATTCATAATATTTAAAGTATGACATGTATTAATGGCTGAGTAGGTGGACACATTTCAAGTTCAATTTTGCTGTCTGCCAGTATCTGGATATTGTCTTGTTTGCAGTCCTGTTCATTGAGTGCTACCGAGGAATTGCTTCATAATTATTACACGACATTGCTTTACATTACACTTTCTGGAGTCAGTTGTATTTTTCCTTATTGTCTTCTTACCTTCTGATGTTTGCAGTAGAATGGGCTTTATGATTGGGTATTTTTTGAAAGGCAAATGTCTCCAATTGCCATGTAACTTAGAGTAAAACAAGTCAGGTAACTGCTGGCTCTAGCTTGCCTAGAATATGCATGTGAATCAATTGTATCATAGTTAGGGATGGTAATGGTGGCCTATGTATACTTACAGAAACATTCTAGTACTAGGTTCACTTTTGTACTAATTGTGATATGCTGCTTTTGGAACAAGTTGAATTTTCGTGGTCATGAACAACTGTGAAGGTAAAATATAGCCATCATCGATATGCTATACAAATACCAGCCATGGTGATGGAAGAGCAGTGCATTGCCACTTACTGCATGTGCATAGCCATCATACTGTAAAATGATTATGATAGTTAGGATTGTTATGAAATTGGTGATGATAATGATGGCGATAGTAGTGATGATGATTGCTTCTTTTGTTGCAGCTGTTGGTCACTCACACATAGTTGACCGATTGGAGTCAATTGCTCGTCAAGCCAAAATTCGGTTTCAAGCTGACAGTTCTAAGGAATCTGTGTGTCTTTCATCAGATGAGTACTTGGTACAGTTGCTTCTGGATTCAAAGGGAAATTTTGTCAATGCTCAAATATCCAGCAATACAGAAGCAAAGGTAACACTGATGATATTTCTTTAAGCAAATATTTTGATTTATTGATGTTTAAAATTTTTTAGTATTGTTTATGTGGTGCCATTCTAAAATAACAATGGACCGCTTAATGGAAGTAAGCTTTGATGCATTAAGGTTTCAAAAATGCAATATATCTGGCTGGGTAATTGGCAGCAATTAATAAAATTTGGTTTCAACATAGCTACTTTGTTCACTTTTACCACATCTGTTCAAGAGTTAGGGTTGTCACTACAACACATCCAAACAACAGTTCAAAATTTGGTTACAAAATTGTCATCCCAAAACTCACAGTCCAATCCATTAAGGTCCAGGCTTATCCAAAATGATCATCCACTGTCAATCCAGAAAGCCATCACCCAAACAATTCTTCAGCCTACAGAACTGATTGCTTCTTACAAAAGTGAATGAATTTAGTGACCAAAGAGAAACCTGCTTAAACTTGTCAGTCTGTTTCTGCTGATGATATGGCAAACTACAGCTGTCTAAATGATCGTCTGTTGGCAGCTACATTGAACTTCAAATTGGCTCATTTCTTACACAAATAATGACAAACCAAATGACAGAGGACAAAAAGGTGGACTACCTTCATCTCACATCGTAGCTATACAAAAGATGTGAAATCTTGGATGCTTACAGGCTTCTGTTTTTGCTTGTTTTATAGTTGTGGTCTAAATAATAAAAGTGGTATCTCCCTCATTTATGAAAGTGAGGAATATACCACTATAATATAATAATTTCTGTACATTTTTGTGCTTGCACAACATACCCTTTCACTAAACTTTGTGGCTGCTCTTGGACATATAATTACAAACGTTTTTTGGGGTTCTGTGTGGGGCCAAAATGTTTTGTAGACTGTATTGAACATAAAATATATAAGATATTTTGGCAGTATTTTATGGGGTAACTTTGGATACCCCAAAATTTTCTTTTTAAAAACTGGATGGACGGATGGAAAGAGGAGATGAAATGCTAAAGAATTACAAAAGAATGGTGTTTACTATGTACTATATGTCAAAAACTGACAGAAATATCACAAGTTCAAAACAGTTTATATTTTTGGACATTTTTGCCAACAAATGTACAGTTGTCAGGGGTAGATGAAGAAATTTCTGCAGTTGCTAAAGGGTTAATTTATCTTGTTAGGCAGAGTAACAGTTGTAACTTGAACAGAATAGCACTTCCTCTGTATTTACGCTTTTGCACTGTAATGCAAGGTCTGAAAGATATTGATTGGACTTAAATTCAAATCTCTGTTGATCAAAAGTTCATGATGTAGTTGCACTGACATCCATCTTTTGTTAGAATTTATTTCTGAGATTTTTAAACAGTTTGACAAGATATGATTGAGAACTTGGGTCAGCTGTGATTTTTACAGTTTTCATAACTAGGGAATCAGAATGTAAATTTTTAAATTGGGAATAGAGTTTTGTTTTTGTGCTAAGGAATGTCCAAGTCTTGTGAAATCATTGAATGATGGAAACTTTGATGACCTAAAGCAACATCTGGAGGGTCTGCAGATGCTTTATAGCATTGACGGTGATAGGTAAATATCTACTGTATTGACTCGTTGACTGAGTAGCTGACCAACTGACTGACTGATTGGCTTACTACCTCATACTCTCACATGCTCGCAAACTCGTGCTTACACACCCCATGACTGTCTCTCTCACTGACTGGAAGGATTGATAATTCAACTGATTGGTTGATCTGATGGTTGATTGATAATTATATTTATTTATTTAGTATTTGTATACTTGTATTTATTTTACTTTTATTGCTTATCTACTTTTCTTTTTTTGTTTATGCTTGTTAAACATGATGGCTATTTTAATGGCACTCCACACAGCAGTCACTAATAATTTGGGAATGATTTTTCTCAGGTCTTGTGTGATTGCAAGTGAGGGTTGTATCCTAAGCACGACAAGTGAATGAAAGTTTTCAGTGCTTTACCAGAAATCACACTTGCATCCTGAAAACATTCTGTTCACACAACAATCATAATTCAGCTGTATTGTCTTTACCAAAGTTGGTCCGTTAGAAGTTTGGTAATGTTAAGCAGTTTCATAATCATGATCATCTATATGCTGTATTTTGCTCAAATTATCGCGTGATTGATGTGTGATGACTACACGTTTTACATCAATAATCCAAATTAAATTTACTTAATGATACTTTAAAAAATTTCTGTCAGTGAAGTTTAAATTGAAATATTGCATAAATCATATAAATTTACGTGAACAATGTAATATTTTGTTACAGGTCAACAAAATGTAAAGCAGCTCAGGCTCTCTTGTCACTAGAATCTGATCTTACTACACTATCCAATCTTCAAAGGTGAATGACTGTGTGTTGCAAATCAGATTGTTTTAGCCAGTTCTAAACTTCCATGGATTTTAAGTCATTTTGTAATTACACAGTATCTGAGACATGTCAGAGTCAAAGACAACCCAGAAGGGGTCAGCATTAAGATTGGCCTAAACCCAAAACCATTTAAGGTTTCCATGATGATATTTGTAAAATTTTTCTTTACAACTTGGGATGTGTGGGAAGTGTATAAACTAAATTCTAGTTTAGCAATTTACTTTCTAAAATAACTTTTCAACCTCTAGATTTTTAAGTAATTTTGTGATTTTCGGCTTCCTTGGTCCCTTTGAAACTCATAAATTGTGGAGTCATTTGTAACCTGTTAACAGTTAGATGTACTGAAAACAGTTACCAAACTTATGTGCCAAAAAAACAGCACATTTGGAATTTGAAAAATCAGATGGAATCTGGAAGATATTAAATGTATTTCATCACGTTACTTGATGCTGAGTATATGTTTCTTTTTTCATTCAGGTCAATCTCTAGTGTTCAGAGTTACATTCACAAGTCTCCACTTGGTGTTGTCAGTTCGCGGAATGGAGGTGTGTTTCAGAAAAATTATTATATACAGTAATTTTGGACTATAAGTCGCACCTGTTTAAGATGCCGTGACTCAAACTTTTATAAAATTAGATGTACCATTTTCGTGGTCATGGCTGCAATGTTCCATTGGGTTGTAACTTTGATAACAGTATTTAGCAAAATTATCTATTCAGTTCTTAGGTACAATGTTACTTGATAAAATTCTGTTGAATTAACTTTGTTGCAATTTTTAAATTAAAGATTCACTATGCTTGTTGTTTAATACCTTGTTGGATATTTTGGCACTAATATAGTATTATTAATCTCATTTAATGGAACCAAAATACTAAATAAGGATAATATATATATCTTTTCCCCATGCCAAAGCTGGACTGGACACATGGCTGATACAGCAGCTGAGCTGAGGCTGGTTAACACCAGCCTGAGCTCAGCTGTTGTATCAGTCAGCTGCGCCTCTCCAACAGCCCAGACAGCTTGGTACTCCCGACAGTACTCTGCGAGCTGTTCATGCTTTAACATGTCGTTTGTGAACTGGCAATATTAATGTAGCCAGAGTCAAATTGCTTGGTATTAAATCACAATCATTTTAGCCCTTAGCTACATTGGAGTGTGACCCTTGAAAGTAGTTGGACGGTATCATCTGACAGCAGGCTACATTGCAAGTGATTTCACATCAGACAGTTTATGTCTTTGAGCTTTCTAGCCACTCTGAGACTAATATAGATCTTACTCTACTCGTGGCAGTGTTGAGTGTCTAGTGTATAAGTAGACAATAACCAAATCGGTCATCTTCAGTGGAGAGAATACATTTTAATATCTTGCCTTTTTGTCCTTCTTTAGCACTGCAGATTATTTACTGGGTTAGTCAAAAAAATTTAAAGTTCAGACTTAAATTCCCTTCTGTACGTGGACTGGTTTGGTCCGTGTAAAGAGGCAGACTTATGCATGAATTTTTCAGTGAGACACATCCCTACAAGTTTATCTAAAAACTTTTCTTATAGTCCGGAAAACACATTTGTTATAAGTCATTTTTGAGTAATTAAGATGTTCTAACAACAAGTGAATTAATAGACTTATTGTGGAATCAAATGATTGGTTATTGAAGAAATTGTGTGATATTTGTTTTTAGGCCTGCCGATGAAGTTGACTTTTTTTGTGGGACCGTACGATCTGCTGAATTATCATAATAAAACTATGACACCTATGACACTTGAGGGTATGTGCAATGTCCATGGTCTTTTATGTGTTCTACTGGTTCTCTGAGACTTGTACATTGCTTTGATTGGCACTCTGTGCATCAGAATACTGGTGCCATGTAAGTTGTTAGTTTAACTGTAGGGTATTGTATGCTTAGTGTATTGTAGTGCAACAGCCTGTTTGTACTGCACCATTTCAGAAGTTCTTCACAGAAATGCACCAGTTTTCAGGTGTTGACCAGTCAGGCACATAGGCCTCCCATGAATGGTCTGGTCCATGTACAGAGGCGGACATCTTCCAGATAGACAGTCAAATCTCAAGCCAACAGACAATATAGGATGTATTGGAAGAAAAACAATTATGCATCAACCGTCAACCACAGTGTGGCTTTCTGACCCACTGGCCAGCAGGCAATGAAAGACGTACATTAGATAAGATGTACTGCTTTGTTACACCATTCATGCTGAGAGGTTATGCTTTCTATTAGTAGTTGATCAATCATGTGTGTGTATATGCATCAAAAGATTTATATAGACACCGGCCTTGTATCCAGGACTTTGTAATTCAGCTCTTATCATCTGAGGATCTTGTTGCAACATGGTAGCGATCTTTACGGAAAGCAGATCAATGCTTTATCATTAATATATGAGCTATTTAAATGCAAGAAAATAAATAAATTAAGGCTCTGCATCATTGAAATTGAGCAACTACTAACCTTTCCTTAAGGTTACTTTGCTCAAGAATCCGTCATAATGTTTATTTTAAATTCAAACAATAGAAACAAAAATTGAGCATTAAGTTTTTTGCAGTGTGTTACCCTTACAAGCTGATTGCTATTTCTAATTTTCTTGATTTATTATTATGATTATTTTCATACTTGTGTTGCTCAGTATTTTATAACAAAGCATCATTTAAAGACTCTGAGTGTACGAAGCACATGCCCAGAGTCTTACACAGCGATCATTATAAGGGTTGTTTGAACCCACACTTTCTTCATTTTAAGGTGAGCACTAACTACTATTAGAGGTGTCACAATTTTAGTAAAATATGTCATAGTACCTGATTCCATTCTCTACTACCTGAAATAGAGGGTGTCATATAAATAATTTGATAATTGATTAACATGGTTGTCTTTGGAGAAGAAAACTATCAACTGTAGACAGCACCAATATCAACTGTTTACAGCTACCTGAGTATGCAACAATGGTGTCTGGCAGCAGCTGGCTTGAAGTCCTGCATCAGGCAGTGCTGTTTGAAGCGTTTAAACTTGGCACAGCTGCAGAAATGCCCCCAGATGTGATGACCATCACTAACTAAGATAAATTACAGTAATTGCATACCTCTGCCACACTAACTAGCCTAGCCGGGTATTGGTGAGTCTCTGAACACTCCAGCCTGAGCTCAGCTGGTGTATGGAGAGAGGTGACTACAGCTGCATGTTGGTATCCCAGGTTGTCAGCTGCTGGCTCTTCTTGCTTAAAAGTAATGTCTAGAATGGCCAGGTATTGGGTATTGCTTTCACAGCCTGGGTGCCATCCTTTGACAGACCTAACTACTATGTCACATTTTGGATTGCTGTCCAGTTTATTCATAGCAAAAGAGTGGCTCTTAACCTTAAATTGCTTTCGTTCTGTTAGTTAGCTTGAGAACTGTTGGTCTTCACTGTGTCTAAATGATGATTTGTTTCTTTTAGCAATCATAGACCAACATGTCGGCTTCAGTTTAACAATTGGCATTGAGCCATCTCATACCAACCGTGTTCAAATTCATCCGCTCATGACAATTAATAAACTAAGTGATGGAAAGAGGTAAGGATTTTATGGGTTTTGAGCATTAATTGCTTCATTTTCTAAGTCTTGGCACATGAAGGTGGATGCTCAGTCTATCTGTTTTACTCCCTTTTCTTAAATAAATTTCTCCCTTTATGATTATACATAGCAGATTAGGTTTTCTTAGATTAGATTTTCAGCCCTGAGGTACTTTCAGTTATAGCTTAGTTAAATGAAATAGAATATGATGCCACTTTTGTGTTGTTGATTACAAATGTTAAGGTTGAAAAAAAGTAATAAAATCGGTTGTTTTGTAGTGGGCCACCAGCATCAACATTCTGTCCACTTACAAATCAGAACAGTGCTCAGCTACCAATGCAGTTCATTTTGCAGCTACATCGACCAGTAATTCTATCAAAATCAGTGATCTCTCGAATCCAGAAGATGACAGGTGATGTTGTGCTGATGTTTTGCTGAGTCACTATTTCTCTTGCTGTCACTGCTATCACTTGCACTTCTTTATGGGCTCTTAAACTTTTCTGAATAGTAAGTACAATACCTATATGCTTTGTGACTTACAAGCTGAAACCCAACTAGGTCTTGGCTTTTGTAGTCATCTTTTCTTCTGTTCTGTATATGCAGTAGCCTGCCTTCTGGTCTCAGACTTTCAAGAGCTTCCATGGGTGTATGTAGCGGATTACTATTCCCCTGGTACTGTGGCTTCATTGAATCGTATCACTTACCAATTGGGACCTATGAGGCAGTTTGAGGATTAAGCTTGAAAATTTCAACAAGATGGGAACAAACTTAAGCAAAGTTATAAATGATCTGTGTTATACGTGCAAACAAGCTACAATTACTGCAGAGCTAAACGGTGTAAAAAAAATGCTGCGAAGTTCAAAATTTAGCCAAACATGTAACGCAAGAAGTTCAGCTAAGTAAATTACACATAATACAAGTTCAACAAAATAGATAAATGCCTGTACCGTACATAGACCCTAGGGGATGGTCAGAGTGAGATGTGGTGATCCAAGGATGGGATGATGCAGCAATCACAGTACAGAATTACGATTGCACCTGCCAGCATAGTTAATATATTTGTGAATTTACCTGTTTTGAGGTTTCACTATCACTTCGTAATGTACTGAATTTATTACAGTGGATGTGGTTTGTCAATGAGTTTGTGTTCACCTATGCATATTTACATACACTTTTATAGATTTAATTTATGGACAAATATGCATTTGATGTCTGCATGATTTAAGTGAGTTTATGCTCCCCAGAGAGCGCTGGATGACTGATTTCATTCAGTGATTCTTATTTAGTATTGTGTCAGTGCATTTTATTGTTTTCTGGCTGAGTTTGCCAAGTATCACAAGCAAATGCCTAATCTAAGGCTAATAATATGATTAATAAAAGCAAGTATGCCAAGAAATATCAAGGACTTCACAGATAGCAGTCAGACTATCCTTGGAAGTAAGATGGGGTAGGTAATATGAATGCACTTTTCTGGTGACAACCAATGGAGTGGGCTTTTTACAGACAGGCACTTACTGTTGCACAAAGAGTACCAATGAAAATTGGATGGTAAAGAGGAGTTTCTTTATATATCTGTGTAAACGAGTGTGTTTCCTTAACCTTTTAAATTTAAATCATTTCAAAACTCTATGTTCAGAAGAATGCAGAAGCATCAGATCTTGTTAATAAGGAATTTCATTTGATTTTAGGTATTGAAACTGCTGCTCCCACAGAGTTCCTGCCGCTCGTGGCACTCCTAATGGAACAGATAAGTCGTGGCAAAGTCAAAGCCAAACACTGGAACAAACAGTCGACTGTGGTAATGTGTCATTTCTAAGTCACTTGTTTACTGAAACTGATGGCCAGTGGAAAACTTGTCAGCCTTTAACCAGTAACTTGTGGGTTGAATCCCTTGCAATATGCGAAGAAGATACTTCATTCTCCTCACAGGCCCATGTTTCAGGGCCATCTGCTTTGCCGTCATTTAACATTGATGATAGTCAAAGCAATGAGAACATCAATAATTTTCATGATAATAATCATATTGATAGTAGGAGTCATTATAAATACAGAGAATCATTTGATTTCAGATGATCTTATTATTCATCTTTAACTGGCATTATTTAAGCTAATGAGAAGCATATGTTGAGAGATTCTTAGCCATCTTCCTGCCACAAGTGCAGTTTCACAGCAATCAATAACTTTCTGCACATGCCACTGGTGCAGATTTGTGACATTATGGTTGTCCTTATTAAACCTGTTGAATAGTAGGAAACAATCATTCATTCAACCACAGTGCTGGAAGTGCTAAGCTAGCAATGCCTGGACATAAACATAGCAGACGTTTGCAAATTTCTTGGTTTTCTGCTCTAGACAAGTGTGAAAACGCCTGTGAGGTAGTTTCTGCCCGTCTCGAGACGTTCCTATTTACAGACTGTTTGGGTAGCCGTGCTGCAGCGCCTTTGTGAGTTAATTAAAAGGCGCTTTACAAATTTAGTGATATATACATGCATACATATTGGATGAATGAACTGTACAGTGGAATACCTGGCATGAGGTCTACCATGCTATGCAGAAGTTAGACATGACAAAGACAGTCAGCTGAACGTTAAAAACCATGGAAGAAACGCATTTCAGTGATATTAGTGAGCATGTATTAGTAATATGTATTTATTTAAAACATTTGTAGAACATAAAACAAAATTATCATTTCTGTTTGGAAAGACTTATGCCACATATATATCCAAAAATCCAACAACCATATACAAGCAATTAGATGACATAGGGTTTGTTCAATATTCATATCTAAACTAATTTCATGTTTACACTTTAACTCTGTCTTCAGTGGTTGATAAAATATTATGTTTTTACTCGTAAGAGGTGAAATGGGATCAGAATCCCGTAAATATTTGACTGGGACCAGATTATTGGCTAAAATTATGTGGCAGACAAAGGGTTAAAGTATACTGTCCATGTACATAAAAACATATATACAGTAGTGATAATATAATATTTTCACTTTTATTTTGTGCATCAAAATGAGAACAAAAAATCACCAGACTTGATACAGTAGTTGTAACACGATAAAAATTGCAGATGATTTTATGTTTTCAGAATCTTCCAGATCAGATGCATCAGTACTACTTTGGTGGTGATCCAGACCTTCTTCAGGGAGTCTTGGTTTCAAAAGTACCATTTATCCATCCCACTAATGTTCCTCTTATCATAGCTTACCTCAGGCAACAGGTTCTCTTCAATACCGTCATTCAGAGCTGCCTCAGACGCAAAAGATCACATGGTAACAAACATTTGCTCACAATCCCAATAATAATTTTCTGGTAACAGTGCTTGTTAAGACTTGTCAAATGCGAATTGTTAATACAGATTTTTATAAGGAATGCAGGCTGTCAGAATGAAGTAACTGCACCAAAGACTTCTTATAACATATCAGATGTCAAAGGGCCCCTCCTCTGCCAAAACCGCCACCACTCCTCCCATCCACAGTTTGGGGGCTGCATTGGTTGATGCCCACTCCCATGAGGCTGGATGTGGTTTGATGCTCCACAGCACCAGCCCTGCTGCCTATGAGGCACGGTGGGGCAGTGGCAGCTTTGGTAGATATGGAGCAAGAGGGCGGAAAATATTAGGTGAATTCAAACCATGGCCTGGAGTATCAACACTAGTGGTTCTGAACTGTGGCTGGGAGGCGCTGTGGGGTGGTGGCAGCTTAAGTAGAGGCAGGTATATTCAAACTGCCCTATTACATTTGCTAACACACCTCATTAAAACATGAATTCTTACATAATGTAGTTATGGACATTGATCTCAAATTTAGTTCAGCTTTATGAAATAACTTAAGTTTAGCCCATCCTCAATAAAAAGTGGTTCTTGCTGTGGGTTTCCAAAGACAGCATTACAGCAAGTTGTCTAACATGGTGTTATGTTGGGTGTCAGGTGTAGCAGTTGTGTGCAAAGTAAACTTCCTATATGGGGACTTAATTATTAACTGTTAATATTCTATTGCGTTACACTTATTTCATTAATTTGTTAAAATTGTTTCAGGCATTTCAGCTGGGCTGTTGTTTGAGGTAACACCTCTGTCACTGCAGCAGGTCTCCATCACGTTTGAACACAAATCCAGCTGTTCTTTAATCACGGGTAAACAGAATACCAGCAACTCAAGTTCTTGATCCGATCTAGACAAAATAACTTTAATTCTTGTTCTGACTTTCAATCTGATCTGTTCAAAGAAACTTACATTCTTGGCTTTATGTACTGAAATGCAGCTCGAGTTTTTGAAGTTCTCAATTGAAGCAAAGTTTTTCTCAGTCTTATGTCAATATTCTTGATCTGATTTATCCAGAAGCAACTCTTTCTCAGTTTGATCTATTCAGGAGCAACTCAGGATCTGATCTAGACCGGCCTAACTCTTATCTCAACAGGGTCTGCTCTTTTCGTGCTTTTTTCTTCCGCGTTTCTCTTTGTTTTAATTCCCTTTTCATCTTTTCTATCTTTTGTTTTATGACTCTAAAATTAAATTCCACCATTGTGTACTAAACTTTTAGTTTTCTTTTATAGTCAAATTAGTCTTAATTGGTCTAATTGCAATTGTTTGCTGTTTTCAGCTGAGTTAGACTTAAGTGATCTAATGGCAGTTGGCTGTAAGCTGTTGTCTTGCCCTGACAGTGTTTGTACTACAAGCCATGCCACAATGGTCTTTCAGAGGTCAGTAAAAATCAAGGGATGCTGCTGTGCTACCTCAGTTTTGAAATTGTTAGTATGCGAGAAACTCGCTATATTGCTGTGCTGTCTTTGGGAGCCACTTCAAGAACTGTCTTATAATGAGATTGAGTTATTGCAAGTTTATTTTCTATAAATGAATTAATTTTGAGAACCATATCCCAACTGTGTTATATCAGAATTTGGGTTATAATGATGAGTCATGTATTTTAACTCTGATTTCTAACTACACACATGATTTTCTAAACTGGTTTCTGCTCAGAGAATTGGCTTCAGAGTGTTCACCCTTGTGGCCAGACTCCATGTTTTCAGTCTGCTCATAGTATCTATGAATTTCCTTGGCTTTCAATGGTTCTGCATCTTCTGTTCTGTGGTATTGAATCTACTTCTTGCAACGATACTGTGCTATCCATCAGGGCCTTTATTGCTCAGCACAGGTATTGGTCAAGTCTCGTGGAACCATTTCGCTTATCTGCTCTTTGCATTCTGTTCTTTTGCAAAAGACAGAATACCACTTTTAATCGCTTCAGAACCTACTTCTTGTCTTGCACGTTTATAGTGGGGAGTTGAGTTAGGTTGTTATTGTCTTGCACAGATAGAGCACTTTCATATAGCTTCTGTACTTTACCTGAAATTATACATGTAAAGGTTAAAATCTCAAGGGGTGGAAAAAACTGTGCAAAGTATTTATAGGATTGTTAAGCTTTGTTGACATCATGTGGAATTATAAACTGTGAGCTGAAGTGATACTGCTGTATGTTTTGTATTGCATACACTATGTTGCTTTGTGTTGAAGGTGCCTGTCATTGCCTGTAACACTTAGAGCAATCCTCAATCGATCTTCAGCCGCTCAGCAATCCTGTGCACCAGTTCCATCGCTGCATCGGCTTCTTCCTCTAAAAGTGGTGCGCGACCTTCAGCAGCGGAAACAGAGAGATGCACGCAGGAAAAAGGTCGATCCGCATGCTGCCATGAAACTCTCGGCTCCGCTTTTCATTGCTAACAACTGCATTCCATTGGCACGAGGACGTCAGGCAATGAGGCATAATCACATCCTTGTTGGCATGTCGAAACCGTCTGGCTTTGCCAGTCTCAACACACTTGGTGTCAAGGCACTAACTCTATCATCGCATTCATGCTGGGGAACAAGTGCACCTGGCGATGAAGTGGAGAACCGCCTGAAGCATTTGAGTGAGAATCTTGTCCCAATTTGCAGTCCAAAGTTGAACATACCTGAAGTGGAGCTGTTGTCATCAAATGCGATGATGAGTGGCTTAGCTTCATCTCATGCTGCCTTAGCATCAGTTTCCAACGCAGCCATGTCAAGTGCATCTGTTTTCTCCAGTGGTCCTGCAGGTCTTACAAAGCGGGATGTGATCACCATGCCAAATGCACTACTGACTAAAGACTTTGTGAACAGTTCTCACACGTGGCCTGTTGTTTCAAAGTCATCACCAACAGGTGTGTTGTTACCAAATGTTAACCGGCCGCTTTCAAAGGTTATGAAGGAACCAAAGCAGGTTGTTGTCAGTGGAATGCCTACAACTTCTCTCTTAGAGAGTGCCATGCATTCAATGCAGCCAGCCAGGCAGCAGAAGCGCCTATCAGTGCACGAAAACTATCTGCCTGCTTCCATGGATTCAAGCTTGCAGGATTCACAAAAGAATGCTTTGCTGAAAAGACCAAGGACTTCAGCGGTTGCCAATCCAGAGCTTGTGAGCATTCTTTCTGAACCTCTTCCTGGAGAGGGACCACCAGTAAAGAGAGTGCATCTCGAAAAGCAGGAATCCGCAGCTGGAATATTGTCTGAGCCGTCCCTTGCTCGACTGGGCCCTGCAGGAAATAGCAGCAATCAGCTGGTTGGAAATGGGAAAGCCCATGATGGCACAACAAAACCTCTGTTGAAATCCTCCTCCACGTCTATCAATGATGTAGAGGACCTCGTCCGACTGGAAGAACAACTCCAGCAGGTAACACAAAATTCACGAAATGCTAACATTGCACGGCAAGATTCGAATGCCAGCACTATCAGTGGTTTACCAAAGGATTTTTATGTGAAAATGGAGAATTGTAGTCCAGATTTTTATCAGCCTTCAGATTCACAGCCGGCAGCTGATCAAAAGTCAGTTCTTGATGAAAAGCCAGCTATCAGTCAGAAGGAAACTCCTGATCAGAAACCAGCCCTTGATCAGGTGCCATTTTTAGATCAGAAGCTGAATTTTGATCAAAAACTAGTCTTAGATCAGAAATCAGAAACCCCAGAGACAGCTTTGTTTGACTCTTCAAAGGGAATTTCAAATAAAGCAAATGAAGAAGTGAAATCAGTTTTATGTGTCAAAGTTGAAGCTACAGGCAGCGGTGACAAACCCTCTGCCCCGCCAAAGGTGCCATCAGCAAATGCAGATGAGGACAAACCTCCAATCAAGGTGATCCTAAACAAAAGAACTTTGCAGCAAGGATGCCAAGGAGAAAACCTTTACCATATGAATGATCACACTTTCTGGAAAGAGAAACCTCGAGATCGAAAGCTGACACATTCTGTAAAGTCAAGCCCTTTGATGCCTGAATATGTTGTGGATTTGTCGCCAGACACGGAAGTGGACAGCCTCACCTGTGGGGGACTTGTCACAGCTGGGTTAAAGGTCTCTGCTGGACGAAGCTCAGCATCACCTCAGGTTACAAAGAGCAGTGATCGCAAAGATGGGGTGCGGCCTGCCAAACGTCCCAAAACTTCAAGAACAGGTTCAGAACCAGGTGAGAAAAGAGCAAAAAGAGAGGATGGGAAAAAATCTTCAAAAAAGAAGAAAGTTTCAGATGACGATGACGATTCAATAGCAGACGACGCGAGCAGCACGAGCAGCAGCATTCATCCAATGGAAAGAATCACAACCATCAAGATCACCAATTCAGGTGGAAAGCTGCAGATTCAAAATCCAGTGAAGGAAGTCTCAGCCATCAATGTCACAGGTGGAAAATCACCAACGATAGTTATGAGAAACTCAGTGACGCCAACTCCAACCACAGCTGCACAAAAGATCAACAAGCCGTCACCTTCTTCCATTACCCCAGTGCCAACAAAACCCAACCGACCAGCAATATTGACTTCACGTGTGCCAAACCGGTCAAAGTCCGAGTCAGGTGGAGGCACCTCTGCCAGCGGCGGCACAGATTTGAAACTGAACAAAACACCAACAGTAAAACTGAAGCAGCTGCCTGTTCTAACAAGTCGGCCAGGTGCTGTTGGCCCTGGAACGATGACACCTCATGTTGCAAAAGGGTCAAATCAACTGAACAAAGTGGGGGGATTTTCTGGTGGTTTGGTTGCGACACCTGCCAACCGATCTCGGGCGAATGCTTCCATAGATTCAAAGCTTGCCCGCAAAGGATCGCTTTCCTCTGTCATTGATACTCTAATGAAAAAGCAACACTCTGGCTCTTCTTCACAGGGTTCGAACCGTGAAGGGCATGTTGTTTCTCAGAAGAAAATCCTGGATGCTATTCGTATTCAGATCATTCGAGAGGGTAACAAACCGAGTGCCCCACCACGAGAATTGGGGGCTAACACTGTCAAATCGTCTTCATCTATTGCTCAGACAACGATGAGAAAGTCGGACGCAGGAAAAGTCGACTCCGTGAAGACAATGGAAATTGCCAACCGAGTTGTCCAAACAACACAGGCATCACTGCCAAAGTTATCAATGCCTATAAAGACAATGCCAAATGGAATGACGCCAAAGAATCCTGTTAGTCTTGGCCCAGTAACTTCTGTGACTTCGTACCGTTCTGCGGCTCCCTCTTCCAGTGAAAAGTCCCAGGTTTTTGATTCCCCATTGTTCATTTCCAAACCCTCGAGGGAACCGGTTTCAACTGTGCCCACAATGGACCCCATCCGTCCATACGAACTTCCAATGACCATGTGCAAGCCGTCCTATGTTTCTGGCACACCATCAGCGCCCTCTGCCTCAATGCCTTTAGGTGCGCTGTCACCACAGCTAATGCGTCCAGTATGCGATGTCAGCAGAATGCGGCCGCCTTTCCTACCAGCATTGTCATCTCCATCTCTGCCTTTTGTGTCACCAACAAGTGTCAGTCTGAACATTCGAATGATGCCCATTGGAAATCCAGGAGCTATGAGAGGGCCTCCTCCTATTCCAGTGACGTCTCCTTTCTCTGGAAAGCCAACCTCACAGGCTGGTTCTCCCGTTCCGGGCCACTCCTCGAAGCTGAACGAAATCACTGACCGTTTGGCTAGGCGACATTTCACAGATGTTGTAACCCCGGGATCCATCGACGAAAGTGGGGGAGGTCACGAACGGTGTTTTTCCCCGCCCCGATCTCCTTCACCTGTGGATGACAGCAAACGAGGTGCTGATGACATGAAAGTTGGGGCTTTCTTGGCTCAAGATGGTCCACCTAAAGTCATAGACTTCTTTGCAGATGACATGACTGTTGAAGGAAATTCAGAGGCTTTGGGTGGCCCCACGAAAGAACCAAACACTTCTGAGCCCGGTGCTGGTCCTTTTCGAGCACCCAACCATTTGGTGAAGAGCAAACCAGCAGTGGATCTAGGAACAGATGTTTCCATTATCACCGAGAACTCAAAGCAAACTCAAAGTCACCTCAATGCTGCAAAAGAACCAAAGGGTGAATGCTCAACAGGTAAAAACGATCAATCATTTGATCCGCTGACATCTGCTTCTGAGAACAAGGAGAAAACGGCTGGGGAGACTCTGACAATGACTGTCTCTTCTCTTTGTTCGCCACAGCCAACCGAAAGTCAGCAGAATTTGGTTGGAGGCAAAGTCGATACTCCGCTTCCAGGTGTGGCAGAGGTCCGACCGGCTCCTAGCCCGGTTGTCCTTGAATCGAGCAGTCCTGGTGATGGCCTTCTAATCGACTACTCTTCAAGTCCAAAAGCAACGTTGCAAAATGCCCAATCCAATGGAATGACGCCCGAGTCGCCTTCTGAGCATGCTAAGTCATCTGCTGACATCATAATACTGTCGCCTTCACCCCAAAAACAGTCGCCACCCCCATGGTGCAGTACTATTAAGTCGCCCATAATACATCAGAACAGCCAGAGCTCCCCAACATCATCGAACAGCGCTTGTAACTCAGATGATGATCTTATGGATGTGGCTCTGACTCTCTAGTGAAGTCTGACTGACGATTGCATAGTGGCTGGGGACCAGAGTTCAACAAACTGGGTGCTGTCAAAGATGTCTTCTTTATTTCAGTGTGTGAATATGTTACTCTTAGTAGTGCTGTGTATCTCAGAAACAGTGGTTCAATTGCATTTTAAATTCTGTGCTCCAGCTTGTCATGTCTACCTGTGAGTCATTTGGTTGCAACTTCATTTAGAAACTTGTTCCTGAAAGCACATCTGGGGCCCGTCATATGAGGATTGAAGCCAGTATTGCAGATTTGAGTCCACAGTATGTGCTAATCTAATCTAATGACTTATATAGTGCTATTATCATAATGCTTAAGGCACCAATCAATGGTCACTTCGAGTGAAATCATAATCAAAATCATAATCCGTTGGAGAAGCCAGGTCAAATTTCTATAGGTCAGAGATACCCAATGACCTGTTGATGTTAAAATATCCTCTTTTGCCAAGGCTGAGCAGGGATTGCTTCTAAGTAGGTGATATTTACAAGAGTTATCTAAATTTAGTGAATGAATGAACCAGTGGCAGCTATTCCTTTTAAGTGAATGCACTGCTTTGGTTTGTGGTTATGTTTCAACTGAAGCTTGGATCTCTGTGAGTTGTCTGGCAAATTCATTTTCTCATGCACTTCTCTGCTTTTAAAAATTTGATAGGTTCTAGTTCAGAATGAAACTTCTAGAAACTTTCTCAGAGAACCGCCAGCAACATTGTGCTTACGTTGTACTCAGATGTGTTATTTAATTCAAAGGGTTAAGGAATGAGATTCACAGTCCATGCATATCATGTAAAACTGGCTCATTACTGTCAAGCTGTGCATTCCGTTTCTGATCAGAGGTTGTGCTAAAAGGATGTTTGCAGAAATGACCTATTTGAACCCCTCCCTCCCCTTCTCCATATTTAGTATTACTCTCCCTGTCTCCCATAGGAGACGCCTGCACACCAGTGGAGTACTAAGCGAAGATTAGGCTACCCTGTTGATCTTTGAGGGCTAACTGTGCTAGGTGCTAGGGTGTGGGGTACTTTGATGCTGTTGCATTCAGCAAAGTGACTGGATCCAATGCATTACAGGCTGTCAGCTGAAGTTGTTATTTAAGGCACAGGCTATACTAAAATAACTATGTACCAAACTTATATGTGGATGTCCACATTGGGCATAACCCCACCCCTTGTCTACGTTTGGGTGACCCCTCCCTCCCCTCTGCAGGCGCTCTTTACAGATGACTTCTCATCTGAGTTCATATCTGTCTTGGCTGAAAGATTTAACAACCCTACGTTGCTGCTTTAGGTGTTTCTAAGCTTTCTTCAGCTAGCTTATGCTGAAAGAATTCCTCAGTTTTTAAGGGCTTGGTCTTAGAACAAGGCAAACCGCTGTTTCATCTATCGCAAGAAAGATAGTACAGTTGGATTGACAGGAAGTAGAAGTTCAGGTTAAACTGTCGAATCTTCTGTCATTCTGTTTGCCACTGGTAGTGCAGAATTGTGGTCTTTTGGTTCCAAGTATGCAATCAGAGTGACAATTACAGCATAATTTATTAGGCAGTTTTATAACATCTTTAAAATAATTGTCTCCAACAGCTGTCATAAGGTATTTGTACCATTGCGAAGTGACGTTCGGTTCTGTCAAAGAACACAAGTGTTCAATCTAATCAGAAAGCTGCTATGCAGTGTCTGTGTGTATCAGTAATTTACACAGTGAACTGGGCTTTTGCATGTGAAAACTGATTAACAGTTCTCAAAATATTATTGTTATTGAAGAAATGGTTGGTGAAATGTCCAATTTTAGAATGTATATGATGCAGTGAAACTTAGGACTTTTTGATTACCAAGTGATGTAGATGAAATTTTATACACTTTGAGGGATTTGTAGAGTTTGTCTTATGTTCTGGAACATAAACATATTTAAATTTGTTCTGTTTTTTGTGAAGTCTGAAAATATATTGTGCACAGTAATAAGGAGTTGTTTGAAGTCTTAAAGATCTGGGATTGGACTAGCTGGGGTGTGGTAGGCTAAATGTGTGTGGGCATCAATGGGTGGATGGGGTGAAGTCAAATGGCTGTGGGTGAACCGGAGTTGGGCATAGATGTGGCATTGACCCTAATGGATTACTAGACCTGTGGAGCTTTGCAGTTATGCTATCTTATCTGGTTTTTCTGCATAATGGAATGTTGCAATCATGTTTACAATTTATGATTGCTGCTATATGATACGATCTGGTCTTAGATGGAGAGCAATTCTGCACAGGGCTAGACTTGACCAAGCATTCGTGAACTGTGTGAACTAGAGATTGTGTGTTCGTGGATGTAGGTAGAGTCCTGGTGGAGAGAGATTACATGGTTTACTTAGATGAGATTGCTGTGCAGCATGTCAGGTTGACAGTTTATTGTTTCCTAATGGAGAGGTTGTCTGTCTGTCAGGGTTACACTTCAGCCAGACGATCTTTTCATTCCCAGGAATTACGGCTTTGAGAACAACGCCTTGTCTGCCGTGGTATTTGAATTAACAAAATCAAAATATCCTGATGCAGAAAATGTGCTGCTGTTGGGGAGGAGGTTCTTGAAGTGCTGTCTCAGTGGTTTTCTGCTCCAGCTTTCTGTTAGAATATGTCACATGCCTGGCTATGACATCTACCCATGACATCTGTAAGTGAACTGAAAGTTAGACAATAGCTACTGTGGTTATCCAGTGGCGGTTAGCCTCTCCCTTGTGCAGTGCCCTTGAAATGACAGGAACTTGCTTTTTTGAATGATTCTGAGGCACTAGTGACAGATGATGTGTTGTTTGTTGGACGATGATATAAGAGATAGTTGGAAATTCAGATCAGGTCAGATTTGGAATTGTTTGTAAATTATAAAAATTTTATTGCTGTATTTGTTTTGACTTTCATGATGTAGTTTCACAAACTACTTTCTACTGGAGAGTAGGTAATGGCTATAAAAAGTAATTTATTTTTGGTATTATTATTCTCTTAAATCCTAAGCGATATATGCTGTTGTTAAAATTAATGAAGTCCACAAAGGGTATCAAGGTGGAAGGCTTTCCATTTGCAATACACATTTTACATCCTTGTTTCAAAAACCATGGTATACGCATGTATTGTGCTATGTAATGTGACAGAATTAATCAAAGAATTGAAACAGCTCTTTGGAAGTGGACATAACACTTAAATGCAAACTCATCAATTTAGTAAAATTATGATGTTGAAGAGACCTTGTTGAGATAACCTTAACCTCATGCTGACCTCAATGATGCCGAAAAGTTGTATTACAAGATTGGCTGATCCTTGGTCAGTCATCAAGTTCCAATGAAAACTTGGCTTTTCTCATTCAAAATATCGTCTTTATTGGTAGCACAGTAGTGTCCAGTTTAATCACTTCTTGTTATCAAATAATATTGACAACTGAGTCTTACTTACATCAGTTCTTATGTGTGGCACTCTTGTGATAACTTCTTGGTCATGCACTTTGTGCATGGCTCTTGCATACGTTGAATGCTGCGAATGTCTTGTCATTCATTAGTTCTATTTCTATCATGCTTTGTATTTTTGTTGTGTGGTTTTCACAGATGAATTTTTGTCTTGTCTTATCCGGCTCACATCTGCTATGTATGTGGGGTCTTGCTTGACTTGTCCATTTCTGGATGGCTTTATAGCACATGATTTCTGTTTTTTGTCATGTCTTGCTCATGTCTGACAAGCTGCCCCGTCTTGCTCATATCTGACAAGCTGCCCTGTCTTGCTCATATCTGACAAGCTGCCCCGTCTTGCTCATATCTGACAAGCTGCCCTGTCTTGCTCATATCTGACAAGCTGCCCTGTCTTGCTCATATCTGACAAGCTGCCCTGTCTTGCTCATATCTGTGTTGTGGTTCTTGCTTGAGTTGTCTGCTTTGGGTTGACCTTGTTCCATTGTCTTGTCATTTGAAAGAATATGGCTTCCTGTATGGGCCATGTTGTAAATGAACTGCCTAGTCCTTCTACATTGAAAAATCTCGTATTGCATATGCTCACAAAACTGCACAAGAACAGTATTACCAGTAAGCTTTCTCAGAACTTGGAATTTGCTGCCAGTTCTGTCCACTCTCAGTTCTGGTCTATACGCAAGACTCGTCAGTTTCAACTTTCATTCCCACTGTAGCCTGCCTTCCAGATGCACTGAACTACTGGAGTTTAACTGGACTTCTCCATGGATTAAGGATGTAGATTACAGTTTCAGTTAGTGACCATTGATCAGGGCTTTGTGCATCATGATAACAGCACTGTTGAAGTCGTTAGTTTAGACAAGACTTCCTCTGTTTCTGAACCTAGGGCGCCAATTTGTTCCTCTTACTAGACACTGCTTCTTCACGAAAAAGGCATTTCATATATTGAAAATATAATTCAGCTAACCTACCTCATAACTTTTTAGCCCCGCTATAATAACATATCTAATGGTGGTTACCAATGCCTAGCTACAAATCCAATTTGTTTAGCGAAAAGCTGAACTGTCTGTTTCAAATTCATATCAAGTGTCACGATGGGTTTAAATTTCTTATTTCATTCTTTCTAGCATCTTGCCTGCCACTGAATTTTGGATGCCTGGTTGAGACCAAAACTGCCGTCTTCAGTTATTATCGACATTCTCAAGAGGTTCTTTGAAATGCTTATCCTTGTAAACAGCCTTAATAGCACTGTGGCACATATTATAATTACCTCGACCTTCCAGGCAAATGGGCTTATAGAACGTAGATATGCTTGATAGAGTGCTATTCATCCACCAAATTGGAAAGTCAGAGACATCCACCAACAGTAATAGGGCTTTACGATGGTTTGGGCTGCTGAAGGTTACCATAACTGTTATAATGTAAAAACTTGAAACATTCAGTCTCTGTCATTATTTCATAATTATATTGATGGGCTATTTTAGGCCTAGTGAGGTAATTCTAGCAATTTTCTAAACAAGTTATTGGTTTTCAGCAATGATTTTTGAATGGATGGCACTGTTGTACTGTTTCATAAGTAAGTTTCTCTTGGTTTGTGCTGGACTTGTGAAGGAAATTTTTTAGTTTTTTCCAGCGATTTCAAATGTTTGTGATCTTTCAAGAAAAAACTATGAGAATTACAGGGGCTTAGTGCTTGGTCATGGTTACAGTTGAAATCCAGGGCCATGTGATGGTAGCTGCATATCTGCAGCTGTCAGAATCTTGGATGTATTTTTACAATTTCGTTTTTAAAAGCCTGTAATATATGCAATGATATTTACCAGTTTATTAAATTGAAAAGTCAGAAGAATTCTACATTTCTGAGCTGGTTTACCTGCGATAACTACAAAACTTCTTCATGGTGACTAACTGCCCAGCCTGATGGCCAGTCTAAAATAATTTATCCCACGTCATTTGCTCTTAAAAGTTATATGCTGTATTGGCTTGGTTCATCTAAGGAGGTTGAATTCCAATCATTTCCCTCCTTCACCAGCTGAACTGGCTGCCAGTGGCATAGTAATTAAGTTCAGTGGTCTACAAGTCAGAGACTATTTTGAAAATCGTCCTTCCACGATATCTGTGTACAGGTCTAAACTCATACTGTCCTCTTGAACTGGCATGACTTGCTATAAATACACAGGTTTAGGAAAGTTGTAGACCATGCGATTTTAGTTGCTGTGCCCCATGTGTATGATCGCCAGCTGCCATAAAAAGCACAAGTCAAATTCATTTTCTACATTCAGATCACTTGTCAGAACCCAGTATTTTACTCTGGCCGTGGCACATTTCTGTCTTGGTCCCTGGTGAGCAGTCACAATGGGTTCCAATGTACTAACTCTGTGATATGCTTTTGAAAAAATAATTTATCTTGTTGAACAAGTTCTAACATCTTCCTGCACCGTGGCACTCTTCAGACTTCATGACACAAATGAAATAAATACAAGAATTGTGCTGATGCAAATTATGACTTTGGATCAGCACAATTCTAAGCAAACTCAGCCCATAATCCTGCTAAAAGGAACAAGAAAATATATAGAAAGTCTTTGGATAGAACCTCCTGGAAATTCAACAGTGATGAATTATAGTTGGATTTTAATAACAGTTTCCAAAAAACCCAAGGGATAGTATTTTGCATCCATCTACCTGCCAAAAGCAAAACTTTTATATCTACTCAACCCTCACAGACATCAGTGCAGACTACCCTTGGCAATAGCATCTTGTGAAGTTATACAATCTGATTTAGCATCGTCTGCGTTGAACTAAATTCACTTTATGCAGAACCAACAAATGCACTGAAGAGGTTAACCAATTCTGCTGATTGGCACTAACATGAATTTAATTGCACCAAATAATCATTTAATTGCTGCATTTCTGTTACATCTAAAAGTAGTTTTATGACATCCAAACCCAAACTTCAGTGATGAAGATTTGTATAAATGATACAGGAATGCACACAAAACTGGAATACAGCTATATATGTGCTGCTGAATACATGGCCCACATCAAAGTGGAACAAGAGTGAGCTACTAGTGTGCATGCTGGTCAATACGTTTATGCTCAGGCAGGTCACCTCTGTGGAAGAAGGCCATAAAAGGTTTAATTTATTTTCAAGTTGAAATTGGGTTTTATTGGTTAATTATAATATGTTCTGTAGCCTCTGTGGTTTAAATTTGCCTCATGATCAAACTGTATGCTTTTGTATGTTCTGTTAAATAAAATATTAGCTCCCATTAAATCGAATTGCCACAACCAGTTTTACTCAGTACACAAACCCTGTGCGTTGTGTGACTACTCTGCTTACTCTGCCTGCTCTTGATCCTGGTGGACACAGAATAAATGAGTTAAGTTCAAACTATTATGCTCTGTGCTGTACTGGATTGCACAAATAGTTGAAGAGTTACAGACTGGACACCACAGCAAACATCTCAAATCACCAACTTATTTCGTGGCCTCAGTTGCATTTAACGTGGAATAATGAGAGGTTACTGAAACCAGTCGAACTAAAATATCTCAAACATAAAACTGTTATCATAAATTTGTAACTGAGATGGAACAAACAATTAGGTAGGACCACAAGCGCAATGACACAGAGATACAGGTTATCACTCGAAAAAGTTAATGATCACCCTCACGATGAGGGGAGGTTATCACACAAATCTGATGTGTGGACCAGGCCAGGAGTGTCACTAGGTTTTCTTGACTTCACTGTGGCAGCCAGCTTTAACAGCAAGTTGTAGTAGCACATTGTTTTTAAACAAACATATAATCAATTATTTGAAAAATAAAACTATTACATTAACAGCAACTTGCTGCAGTTGATTGCAGTAAGTGAACAATTTCTCATGCATTGGCCCACTGAGCTTTGCACTTTTGACAAGCTCTCTGTTTTACTTACTTATGTTTATTATGTTAACTGAATGTGGCAAATAACTTACTTACCTACCTACTTCTCGGTTGTGCACATGGATTTCAGGCAGCAGCAGTGGCTTCAACATCATAAGCTATATAGCCAAAGAAAACTCCGGCATCTAGTTATACATAAGACATCATTCGTGTAGACTGGGCAAACTTCCCTTACCTGCTTGCATGCTCGACAGTTTTGCATGAATCATGTTTTAGAACAGCTCTTGATGAAAACAGAGGTAATTTGAAAGTCTTTATTGTCACCAAATCACAATGCAAGATGAATGGCATTTGGTTAAAAGCAAATGCAAATTCAATACCACCCCACAAAACAGCAAAATATCAATGTAACCATGTCTGCAATTTAAAATAACAGACTCATTACCTTGTCACCTCTCTTAGGCCCAGAATGACCTGCACTTGAAACAAATGTATGTCATAACTCTTTCCACCATAGAAACACAGACCACTACCAAGAGAAATAAAAGTTGTTTAATCAGTAAAGAAAGTTCACACCGTAAATGCACTAAAACAAACCTCTGCTACTATAGCTGTACACCTGTAAAAATGAGCCTCTGACTTTAATGTTGTTGTTAATGAGTATAAATATTAACACACTGAACTCCTAACAATAGTCACCTAATATCAAATTCCAGCTCACAAAGTTTACACTTTTTTATCTGCACATATAAAACTTAAGTTTATGCTTAAATACAGGTAGCATTCAATCATACATCTGACAGTACAAACAAACGAATATACTGTTTCTGTCCAGTTGTACTAGGGGCCAGCAGAACATACTTTCCAGCTACAGTACCATCTGATGCAGTGTAGTTGTGTCTTAGTTTCAGTTTTTGACTGTAACTTAATTTTGTAGTTTCACTAAAGTTAATGTTCTGGTTACAGTTTGAATACAACTGTATTTTAGGTTTTGGCAGTAAATGAAAAACTGTACAAATGCCTTTATGGTTAAGATTAAGGTTATGGTGTGGCTATATAGTTATGGTATGGTTAAGCTGAAACTGAGAACTACACTCTCGGTTGGTCTCTAGACTGCATTGTTACTCAGTCGTCATCTGAGTAACTAGTGCACAATTCACAAATACGTATTGCAGTTTCCATTGCTTTGCAACAAAAGCAGATTTCATTCTGATTTCCATCCACTCATGTATGCGTCAAATAGGGACAGAATGCTGTCATCACAAATACACACATACAAGTGTATCTATACATACATGGACATATACTGTATACTTTAACATATACTTTATATTTAACATGCACACACATTTACATAAATACCAATAAGTATCAGTTATATATATACCTAGTTTTTAACACACATATTCTAATATATACATATAAACAAACACAGTGGAACCTCTTTCCATTGTTCCCTCTATCTTTCTGCCAAGCACACACTGGCCTACCGCATGGCAGTAACATTTGGTATATTTGCGCTCTGGTCTGTGCAAGAATGCACATCTATTAGGCCTAAACTAAACAGAGCCAAAAACAGCAAAGAACTGATCAAAGCTTGTCAGGAGTCAAGGTCGAGCGTTTTCAGCTTCCAGTAGATGATCGTAATAAGTTGCCTCCTGCTGAGGCATCCTGCAACCATCCACTTCACCAGACTGTGATCGACAGTACATGGCAGCTGCACACCTGTATGTATCATCTTGAAAGATGTTGAATTCACCACGGAAATGACCCGATCAAGCAGATCGTCACTGGTCGGTACAAGTGTTGGAACTGAACGAGCTGCTTCAAACTGAAGACGACAAGCAGTCGTTAGAATGTTGCAGATGCTGGACGAGTTGTTTCCAGGGCATTTAGCCTCTGCAGATAATGAGTCAATCACTGACAATCACAGAAACAATTGCTGCAAGGTTACAGCAATTACTACTGTGAAATAACAGTATGTACCACATTTAGATGCAGACACCTGCATTATGGCACAGCCCCTTCCCTTTTGCCGCAGTTGGGTGACCTCCCCTTCGCAGATGTCCTTAATGGACGAATTTTGTGCAATTGCCAACGAATGTATGTGCAAATGTGGGTCAATTTTTTGCAATCCACATCTATTAGGCCATAAAAGGTTGCATGGTTGATTCCTTCAGCATCTTGAAAACACCCCCTTTACCTATATTCCAATGCTCTATAAAGGAATCAACATGAAGTTTGTGTCAGTGTTGGTTTAAATAATCCAACTTCCATTCTTCCCCTCATTTATCACAGCTGTAATGGTGAAATCGACATGAGTATTGACTTTTGCGCACAAATTGCAAACAACGTTGACAGAATAGTCACGATATGTAAAAGTTTCCTTTACAATAAATGGTTTGCGTTCTATACCCAATGACGGCAGTTCACACTCAACACATTCATTCACAAGTTCTTTTCTAAGCCAAAAGTTGTTTTTGGAATAGTTTTCTTTCTGACATTTAATTAATCACAAATGGCTGAATATACAGAGTGAAAACTTGCAGAGCAATCCAGTCAAGTACACTAGTCTATAAGAGAAAAATAGGCCTTCTGGCTAACAGTACTTGTGTTATGAGAACAAACTAATTTCACCAAGTAACAGGATAATCCTGCAATCATTAGTGGAGGTAGCAGTCAGGTTTAGACTTCAGTATCAAACATCCATTACATTATACAGAGGTTAGAGCTCACAGTACAGACAGCACCATGACAGCTGGTTACCAGCTGTTTGGCATAGCAGCCTAAAAATACCATTAGCTGAAACAATGAGCTGAATTTCTGAAGTAATTCGAACACTCACGAAATGTGTGCACCAGTAGAATACGGTTGTGAGCGCTATCCTCAAAAGTTGCACACGTTTGAGTGCAGCTTAGAGGAAACATTGCTCGAAACAATTCTTACAGCAAAATTCTGACAAAAAGCAGGACAGACATAGATTGCAAATTTAGTTCAGCCTTAGACCATGAACTTTTTACAACATACCTTTTTTTTAATAGCTTAGTACTTAATTTGGCTCCTAAAGGTAGTGTTATAAGGAGGTTCCAGAGTACATTTGTGTATAGTAACAAGTATAGATATGAAGACATCAACTGATCAAATGATATTCCTACTTACAGTACATACATACATTATTTACATACATTCATGGCATGCATATACTGTATATATGTGTATTTAACACAATCCTTATAACATGCTTAATTATAACACAACTCCACCACAGCCTTTAGTCGGGTAGTGCCAGTCCCAAGCCTGGATAAAGGAGGGCAACGTCAACGGCCTTTTATGCCATAAGATGTCGTTAAACATCGGAAACTACTACACAACTTTTGACATAGCAGTCAGAGGCAGGAATTCAAAATTTATTTTACCTTCAGAATGTAATCTTGTTATAATAATACCCTCAATAAAATTCAGTAATTGATGTGGCTCTTAAAGATAGCATTATAAGAGGTTCCAGTCCATACCAGGTATGTTCATACAGTATAAAGTTTTCAACACAGTGTATAATTTGAACTAGATGTCAGAATACTATCACAAATGTGTATATTTTAGTCTGCTATCTAATTAAAGACATAAAGGCCAGCTCAGCAGCCCACAAAAGGAGCTTCCACACAGGATTGTATCCTGAGATTCAGTAATGTAACCCAGCAATCAAGCACTTATATGGCACCATATCAAAGAAACCATAATGGCATATATATATATACATACAAGTGTAATTTTTGTGTGTATATATATACATATATAAAACAAAACATAATGCCAACATACATTACTTGTATTAAATCTCAATACTCAAAACTTATGTAGTTTTGCAGCAACCACCAGCAAATTTAATAATGGAACACACAGCTGCTTGGTTTAACAAGAGGCAATCACAATACCACAAAACTGTATTAACACTTTTCCCAGTGCAGGCTGAGTGTAGGAGTAACTTCCAACCCATACAAAGACACAAACAGGAAACTAAATATTCTTGTACATCTGAAATACAAGTTCTGCTGGGATTTTAGCACAAAATGTCTTGCAGAATTAACTACATCCAAGCCATAAATAATACACACTGCGAAAGCAGAAAATCCTAATTAAAGCTGTTTAAAACAAACCTACAAAATCAGCAAAAATTGTGCAGAGATGGTGCACTAGGATTTTAAGCAAAAAAACTCTGCAAATCAAACAACTACTGTAGTTTATTGAAACACAGGAATACAGTGACATACCAAGATAGAAACACACACTCTGAGAAGCAACAACACAATTTTGAGGTACATTCAAACTTCAAAACATGATTTGCGTTTCAGAGCATAGGCATGTTAAGTTAAACAAGTTCCACCAGCCGTCTATCACAAGCCAATATCAGGCAGAACTTACAGTGAAATAATGCAATCTTCTACCCCTAAAGACTCTGGTGCTGGAAGTATCTCTGAGTGGTTTTCTGTACAAGATGCTACATAACTTTACAAATATGGTACACACAACACACAACAAAGCTACAGTCATACAATCTCCCTTCACAGGGCTCAGCTGGACAAGCTGGTATCAGCAGATGTAACGTAGTAGTACAGTAATCAACCCTTAGCCAAGTTCTGCTAATTAGACCACAATGTAACTAGTAAAGGACATAGAGAAAGACTTAGGCATTTAGAATAGCCACCAGTATTCTTTACATAGATGCTGAAATTTCAGAAACCGAGTAAATGAAGCCATGCAGAGTGCTTGGTGTGATAACCCCAATACTATTAGCCATCAAGTAGCTACCACCCACATCAAGAAGCTGTAATTACAATATAACTATTTATAACAAAGATATTTCATAATACTGTCAGCAAACTATATAATAATAATTTTTATTATTATTCAAAGCAATAACATAAATAGTCATTCAGCAGAGTTGGATTACATGACATCTTTCACATTTAATAATAAATTACATAACTGGCTTAAACAACATTTCCCAGATTTATTCCAACTGCAGTGTACCACAATATAGAAATTATTATATAGATAGACAAGAAAACTGAAGTCTCTTCAATTAATCTTCAAACAGCACTGCTGACAAGGTTGTAGATAGCATCAGTTAACAAAATAAGGAAGCTTACTTCATCTCCACAAAATCAGCGGCTGAAAGGTACAGCTGGGAACTACAAGCAGCTGTGGCTTAGAAACTTAACATGCCTTGACCAAACAGCAACATCCAGTCTGAAGTGAGCCAGTCCATACAAAAGCCTACTATGGCCAATTTAAGCAACAAACGTTGTGCCCTGCGGAGTCAACGAGTCAAGGTCTTCAAACCAAATCCAGCTCTTTGCTCTTTTTTCTCAGACCTTGATCACCTCAGGCTGCAAGAACTTGCCCAAGGTCTTTTTGATGCGAAGCGCCGACAGTCGAGCAGCAGGTCTTTCATACCAGCACTCACGCATGATCTGCGACATCGTCCTCAGCATCTGAGAACAAGTAACAAAACCAGGCAGGCATTCACACACCTACTTTCACGACCCTCTCAGAAGCAATGTGTACAGGTAGATAGGAAAGGTTTAACCTCAGCTGAAAATTTCAGAGCAACTTCTTCAAGTGGAATAACTTTATGGTAAAACTCTGTGTAAATTACTCGCCTCATTACTCTGCCATCTGTTTGGGATTTCTGGGCGTTTGTTGTCAATCACTACGACTTTCTTCATTTCCTCGTGAGTTGGATCACTTTGTACCATGTTATAGTAGGGCAGCTGATACTCTTCAATCGGACCTAAATATTTCAACCATTCACAATAATGATTAATGCACAGAAAGGTGAATGGGTAAGATGTCACTAATATCTTTACCCGCTTGGTTAAAAACCAAATCTGAAGATTTGCAACCACGTTCTGCGGTGGCAAGCAGGGTGTTTGGGATGGCATCGAATGTCATCCAGACATGTGAGAAACAATTCTGAGATGCTCTTGAAAGACATTATATTTATCGTCCAGACATGCACACAAAAAGTAGATGCATTCTGAATGTTCTAGATACTTTTTAGGATGTTTGCAGCTTCTACCATCAAAAGAAAAATGTTACCAAAACACTGACCTGTATCATGACAACGCCTCACCAACTCCCAGTACACCAGCCCTAATGCGTACACGTCGGCTCGTTTGAATGATTCAAAGTGTCGCACATCGATTGTTTCACCAAGTACCTCTGGCGCCATATAGCGCCGAGTTCCAACACGGCTGTTCATTGCTATGTCGATGCAATCACTATTGGCATCGTGCTTAATAGCAAGTCCTAATTTTAAAAACCATAAGTTCAAAGAAAAGTTACATATAATGTTCCTGCTTATTACATGTATAATACATATTTGAAGTAGTGAGTTTATTTAAGTTAAGCTTTTAAATTTACTTTACAATTTAAAAAAGAACACCTGAAATGAATATCTACCCAGTTACTTGTAACACTGAAAATTTTGTATTTGACTGCTATTGTTGAAGTAACTATAATCCAATTTATTACAATACACTTTGGCCACACAGCTAAAGTCTACTGGTACTTTCATCCAAACAATGATAAGTAATCTCTGGCATGTTGGTTTGATCACAGTGACCACAATGAAACTAAAAGACAATCAACTTCTAAATATCTGCATTATAACAGCTTGCTAGACCTGCTACCCTAGAACAGCAATGAGCTAGCTAGCTGCATTGACACTAGTACAACAAACGATGGTTTGGGTACCACCACTGCCTGGAGTACTGCAACAGGGTGAAATAAGTCTGCAGGAAATTTCTCCTTATTAAGATTTGAATGCCATTTACCTTCTTCTTCTGCTCTCAAAGAAAATCCTATACTGCCCTAGGACACTGCAATGGCTCACTTAAAGTTAAAAAAAGATACTGCAAGTCAAAAAACGCTGGCCTCAAGGTTAGCGATCACACAAAATGAGGCCCCTTGGCAAAGCCACTAACTGTGGCGTCAAGGTCTAGTGCCACTCACTTTATTAAAAAGACATCAGTTTGAAAAGCCTAAAATTAGTACTGTGTAAATGCTGTGTTTTAAGCAAAGAAATACTAGAATGAAAATATGATGGCAGTAACTCACCCAGATCGGCAATGCAGCATGTTCCGTTGGTCTTCACCAAGATGTTTTTGCTTTTGAGGTCACAGTGAGCAATGCCTGGCTTACCTGTTGTTACAGACATACAAGAAATTACACATAAATATATGCAAGTACATGTTTATATACCCTTTACATACCTCCTTTCCTTGGCCTCGTCTGTGTTACAACAAATGGATAGATTGTCTTATTATTATAATTATTATCATCATCATAATCGACAGCAATGTTTTATTTAACTGTTACTGTCTTTTTTATATTCTGACTTGTTACAGATCTGATCAAAGAGTTTAAAAAACAGAACAAAATAATATGATAAACCAAACCAAACCAATGCTTTTTCATGACATTCTTTCTACTGCAAAAACATAATTGGATTGTGGTTTACAGCAAGAATATAAGGTCACATATGATTACAATTATATTCCTACTTCCTAACTTCCCTACTTTCTCTATTGCAGCTTTCCTAAAAATAAGAAAAACAATAATATTAAGTATAGTTTGTAAGCTGGTCATACCCTGGGTTCCTTGAATTTCCATGTGAAGGTGTGACAGTCCACTGGCGATGCTCACTGCCATTCTGATCATTCGGTCGAGGTCCACTGTTGTGCAGTTGAGATAATCAAAGAGACTTCCGTAGACATGGAAGTCTGTTATCAGCCACAGCTGAGTCCACATACCGTTATCTAGTTATCACAAATTCCACAGGATACCATTGCAAACATTAAAATTACAAGGAATGCTACTGTTTGATCAATGTATGTAATAAATGAGTGCATATATAGCACTCACATAACAAGTATGCCTACCAAAACACATTATCAATAACCACTAAAAAGACAAGCAAAAGTACAATAATAGTACCTCAAATTAAAGACTAGTTTTGCACAACAGCTGGGATGAGATGATCTCTGTTTCATTAGGGTGCTACACAAATTAAGTAATAAATTACATTACAAAATCCCTGGAATCTGCTAACTCGTGTAGAACAATCATGACTGAGAATCCCCAACCCTTGTTATCAGCAGCGATGAAGCCAAGGATGTTCTCATGACGCAGCATCACAGTCTGATAGATCTCTGCCTCACGAGACCACGAGCGCTCCTCACGCGAGTGAAACATCTTCACAGCCACATGCTCGCCACGCCAACTGCCGCGCCACACCTCTCCAAAGCGACCCTTTCCAACTATCTCTTCCAGCTGAATCTGGCGTGCAATAGTGCGCTGGATCAGGAGTGGAAGACCTAAAACAAAGTGCACAACAACTTAATGATGCGAATATTTTACATAAATTGCCATAGTATCAGATTTTTCAGCATAATATGACAGCTCTGTAAAAATCAATATAATAGGAAATAAGACCATAATATAACAACAGATGCCACATGACAGTTTTTGAACCTCCACAAGTAGAAACCTTGAGTTATTAATAATAAAAGTTGCTCAGCATAATCGCTTGATGCATGGTTGTTAGACAACAATGTTATATTAACATAAGAAAATAAAAAAGATAATTAAACTCAGCAGCCCACGGAAGGCCAGCTGGTCACCTGCCTCCCTCTATCAACTTTCATAAATTATGCCTTCTCATGCGTTTATTCAAGCCTCCCCCAAACAATGCTGTTCTGCATGACAGCTAAAGAATCACCAACTTCAGCATTTACATAATACTTCTGAGAGGTTCTAATGACACTAATTATAAATGTACACAGACAAACATGCTACAGGTAACCTAAAAAATAAAACAAAACAGCACCTAACATATCTTCTACTACATTTATTTCAGTAATGCATGTTTTATATAATAAGTTGATGTCAGTATGCACTTACCCAACTGTGGACCAAAATAAAACTTACCAGATCCAGAACCAGTGTACTGCGAGGACTCGTCAATCAAGTCTCCGAGAGTTTCAACGCCATGTGAGACCAGTGGCTCTTTGACACCACTTGCTTTGGCTATCGGTAATTTGCGGCATTTGAAGTGCCAGATAAGCATGACCATTACGCAGATGACCAACACAAAACAGCAGCTCAAGACTATAGTCACAAGCTGCCAGCTCGACAGTGAAGTGATATTCGGGACATGTCCTGCCGAAAAATTGAAAAATCACAAGTAGAGCTGAATCAGTCAACTGACTGCTACTGAATGATCACAGAAGCAAATCACTCTTTGTCTACACTGCATTCATTTTTGCCTATACACTGCCAGACATAATTTTGGGGAAATTGGTTCCAATCTTTGTGCCATGTTATGACTTGAAAACTCTGTAAAGAACTGGTGTTAAAATAAACCTGACTGCACCGACTATTACCAACTGATGATATAATGCGCTGCTGGTCAGTACATGTGTAAAGTCGTGTGAATAAATGATCTATTTGATCGACTGCATAATTTTTAAACCACAACATGCCTTGTGCATAAGGCACTGGCACCAAAGAAATTACTAACTGTTTTTAATGACATTAAACATCACTTAGGCTAGCACAGTGAGTGCCTCATTAGTTTCACTTGCACCAGTGCCACATAAATGTACAAATACTTCATAATAATAAGATTAAATAATAATGATAATAAAAAATAATATTAACAATAAAAATAATATGCATTTAACGATAAAAAGAAATGCAGTATTGAATCTGCTTCTGAATGTATCTCTGAATAAGAGTAACATCAGTCACCTGTTTCCACAATTGGAACTGGGGCTAACGTTGGCAGATTTACATCATTGCAGAAGTCAGACTCTTTGCAGCACTTAACCCCATTCAGGTGTGCTTTGGGAGCACCCACCTGGCATATCATCGGATTTCCGATTGGCACCAATTCCTCTAAATATCGGCATCTGTGACAAAGTTTAGCAAGTCATTTAGTGTCAACCCAAACACCAAGTTCATTGTGGGTACCAAATTTAACCCTCTGCATGCCACAGGCACAAAAACTGCACCATTTTAGGTTCGACTGCTAAAGCTGTTGAAAGTCAGGAAACCAGTGTTCATCCTATGCAAATAAGTTCACCATTAATTAGGGCAATAAATAAGCCACAATTTTGCCATTGGTTATTTATACACAAGCTGGATGGTTGTAGACACATTAGACCTGAAAAGATGGCAAAATTTTACGTGTGATGTTCATTGTCAGCTCATTTTATAAACATGCTGCATTAGAAGATGTGGAAAAAATCTGAACTGACATGTAGCTCTGATGTAAATTAGCCGACGTGTGCATTACAACAGTTTGCCTGGACTTGTCCATGTATATATGTTTTTGTATAGCACACTTTAGCCTGGACTTGTTTACACAAGATTTGAATATACAGATATAGAGTAAGATGTCTGTATATATATACTCAATTGAAGTTAGACCTTTATGAAAGAGAGTTACTGTAATCACTGTGAAATATATATTGGGGAACTGTACATTAATGTGTGATATGTATGCATGTAGTCTGTATGTATGTATTCAAGTACTTATGGGGTGCATTTTAACTCTTTGCATGCAACAGGTGCTACATTACAAAATCAGAAACTTGCCATAAGTGCCATAGGCACAAAATTGTGACATTATAGTAGGGATGTCTACTAAAGCGGTTGGAAATTAGGGAGCTAGCATGTGTCTTAGATAAATAAGTTAACCATTAACTAATATTCTCATTGGTTAGTTATACACATGTAGAATAGTTACAGAAATATTAGACCTGAAATTCGGATATCTGTTTTGTTTTGTGATCACATTTTATGACCACGATGGCAAACAACGACGAAATTAGGCACATGATTTTCGATAATTCAGAGTCAGATAGAACTAACTTTTGACAGATTTTACACATTTATTTTAGGCAAATTCCAGAAACCAGTGTGCCCAAACAGTTTTGATCTGCAACAAACTTAACTGATTCCTTAATCGCACTGCAACCCCTTTGCTGACAAACTGCAATGGAGTACTAAGGCCTAAATCAGGTCACCTTGTTGCAACAGCTGAAGTACATCAATACTGTCTCCACCGCCAAAAGGACTAATTACATCCAACGTAGTATAGACTTTTATCTGACAGAAGTTGGGGTTTAAGGCAAGGGTCTACTGAAATCACCGTATTTACCAAATTATGCAGACATTAACAATGGGCTTAATGCCTCCCCCTGTCCACATTTAGGTGAACCCTTCCCCCTTTTCACAGACATCCTTAACGGACGACCCTAAGGGCTATGACTATGACTAACTAATTTTTAACATAGTTAACTCACCAAAACCATACAAACCTCTTGAACTGAGCTCTAACAGTTGGACTGCCTACAAGTATGTTTCTGAGTAACCCAAAATTGTAGCCTATGCCACAGTGTTCCTGGAAATAGATGTCGAACCTAAGCTAGGTTTTGATAAAGGCTCAAATGTGAAGAAATGGCAAATTGGCTTCCCTGCATCCACCACTGATCTGAGTAACACTACATAACTGAGTGGTTAGCATTCTGACGGTCAACCAAGAGGCTGAAGGTTAAAATTCTCTCAAGTGAACTCGGCTTCGAACTGCATATATCAACTCTGCGGTAGGGTTAGACAGCAATGGGAAGGAGTGGACACCTACCATCATGTGCTGAAGCCTAGAATATATAGTTGCTAACATTTTATACCAAATGTTACCATCCTATAACAATAGTATGCATTTTTATAGTACAGCTGAGGGATGACAGTACTTGTGTGTAGCTAAGAAAGGCTGTTGAGTAAAGGAAAAATTCATACTTCCCTGGCAGCAAACCTGTTGAAAATTTTGTCTGTTTACAATGGCACAGTATAACATGACTTTACAAAGAGAGCTAAAATAATTTTCATTATCTTCTCACCCATAATCATAAGTAATTTTTTCCCCATTCGACGAACGTATTATGGCAGTGTAGCACACTCCATCCGTGACACAAGTGTTGTTCGGTCGGCATCCCCGCAAGCTACAGCGGCACATGAGGCCTTCAAAATAAACAACCTTCTATATTATTAAAGCCATTTCATCACACACTAAAAGTTGCAGCCTTAGAGCAAACCTAATGACTTCCGACCTAACTTAAACAATAACTTCATCACGGTCGTAAGCAGGAAATTGTCCTTGGGAACAGGCCTCAAATATAGGAAATGAAAACCCTCTATATGATAAATACTTATGTGTTACCATTAAAAGCACATGACAAAAGAATAATTTCAAGTTAGTTTCACGCAAAGTGGGCAAGTGCCCACTTGGTTTGTTTCCACAGACAATATAAATATACATATACATATATATATAACATATCACAAGAGATTTAATATGTATCCAAATAAGCAATGAGGTCTTGGATCAAAGTGTCTGTCTGTCAATTATAAAGAAAAGCAGGATGCTATTTTCTGCTATTTGTGGGTTTCAACTTTTTTTCTTTTGCATGAATTCTTTGATTCTTCTTAGATGAATTATTTCTGTGTATTCTGCATCTTGCTCCTCCTCTGTACTCTGTGTCCATACTATCAAGAGCTTCTGAGGGTTATATTTTTGCAGTATCAGCATAGTAGTCAGCATTTAAGCCTGTTTTTGAACTCTCCCTGTCACTCTCATTGTCCACTATATAGCCCTAAATCCCAATAAGCATTTCTTCCTCTGAAGGTAAAAATTTTGAAACAGGAGTCTTTGTCCATGTCCAGTAACTTCTTCTTCTTGATATGTTCAAATTGAATTCCTTCAGAAGGTTCCACAGAACTTTAGTCTTTTCTTTAGACTGTTTCTTTGTTGAAGGTCTTGTTCCAAAAAAAACCTTCAAAGTTTGGCTTTGAATCCGAAACACTTGAGGATGATTGGGTTTCACTCCAGCCCAAGCTTTTTTAACACCTCGCCTACATGTAGCAAAATTTTATTTAAAAGTATTAAAACGAAGCCTTCTAAAATTTAGATAACAGATTGCCAAATCTGTTCTGCCAAATTCTTCACGAATCTGCCAAATTCTTCACGAATGCCCAATTGTGACAATAGCCAACTATTCAAAACTTAGACTACTAAATAGTGACAACAGAAATAAATTAAACCGTGTCTCTGTAGCCTCGTTCTCAGAAGATATTAAGAAACGACCTTTCCTGAGCAGAAGTTGTTACTTACGTTTGTTGAGTGTTTTACAAACAATTACAGCAAAACAATGTCATTTCTGCCTACTGCCCTACATCCACAAAATCATCCCCTACGTCTTCGTCGAGATCTTAGGTTTAATCTAACCACGCAAACATAGCAACAGCCATCAATTATATTCAAATTTTTAAAACCCTAAAACTATTAGACCAAGTTATTGAAAGCTAACCGTTTGACACGTTTAGTATACCAACAATTATAAAAATAAAACAATTTATCCACAAAACTATCCACTTATCAGACGAAGCCATTTTGCAGATATAAAAAACTAACACTGACATAAATGCGTCTTGAGAAGAGCTCTTTTATAGCGCTATAGTTCAATTGCAGTGATTGCTACATGTTACCAAAAAACAATGTGAAACAATATTGTGGTTTCTCTTTACAACACAAACCTATAGGCATACGATTCCTCTTTTCCTTGTCAACTCTTACGCCAGTCTATCGCATGCAACCGTATGCTTGATTAGCTCCCAAAACACCATCGCATTACTTCTGTTCTCAAATCACTCCACTGGCCTAGAATACCTGAACGAATAGAGGACAAAGTCCTATCGCTTACCTGTGTAACTCACTTCAGTCCTCCCAGCCTTCATATCTTCGTCAGTAATTTACAATTGAACCATTCTGTTCAACCTGATCCTCTTCCGTCCTAACACTTCCCGTCACCTCATCCTTAAAATTTGGACATCGCTCCATAGCCATATCAGCCCCACCCCTTTGGAATAAGCTGACACCAGAATTACGACAATTATCTGACCCATCATACAAACTCACGAACGCTTAACCTCTTGAAATCTCTGCACTAAAACTGAAAGCATCGCTTTTCTAAAAATCATATCCTGATTCTTTCTCTTCCCCTTAGGCCCCATCTCTCCTCCCGCTCCAATTTCAAACACCATCCACCGTAGTCGTCTGCCTGCCTGACTACTGGATCCTGACCTGGAACAGAACCCTTTCTGTCTATCGATTTAGTTTTATCTGAACGCCTGTGAATAAGCTGGTTCCCGCGCCTTACCTTTCGCTGAGCGCTATAGGAATCTTGAGATCACGATTACAATTTCACTCAAAACTGAAAATATTCCTCTTCCACAGATGTCCTGATTTGCCTCTTCCATTTATCTCACTTTCCGGTTCAATTCCAAACACCATCCATCATAGCCGTCTGACTGCCTGACTTACGGCTATTGACCTGGAACCGAACCCTTCCCGCCTATCGATTTTGTTTTGACTGTGTGCTTGTGAATAATCCGGTTCACGCGACTTAGCTTTGGTTGGGGGTTGTAAAAATCTTGAGCTTACGATTACTTACTTGGCTGTGTTAACCATGCATGGCTTGCAAACCACTTCTTTTCCGCAGATCCTATCCTGATTTCTGTTCCCCTTATCTATCCTTCTCATCCAATTCCAAACATCATCCACCGTAGCGCCTGCCTGCCTGCCTGCCTTGGATTTTGATCTGGAACCGAACGCCTCTCTCCTATCGATTTTGTTTTGACTGAGCGCCTGTGAATATTCTGATTTCCGCAACTTAGCTTTCGTTTGACGTAGTAGAAATCTCGAGTTTACGATTACGAAGTTATGAAAAGATCAAAATTCACTGATGATATAAAGGGTCTTGTGCTGAAAATGACGTCAACAATACTTTTTTTGAGGCGTTGATTCTGTATTAGATACATTTTCTGTGGTTTGAGACAACGGAAAACGCTGGAATGTATTGTGATTGACTGAATGACACGTGTAAATAGTAAATAGCAACAGTTTAAGCAGTAAGGGTATTGGCCTCTGGGTGCAGCAGCTATAGAGGATTATTTGTTATCAAATCAGGTTTGATTACCGGCAACTTTTATGGCTGTAGTTTATTTTAAAATACTTAACACCGCTTGTGGGGTATGTAAGCTTCAGCAGCTGTACTTTTGGTATCCCACCCCGCTGCCTTGTCTTGACCGTTGGAATTTCATCCTCCCAATCGCGTCTCCACACTTGTTTTGTTGTAGTACGGCATGCGTGTAATTTCTAAATTTAAATTATAAAATGATCCATTACTAAAGTTATGGAACTATGTAAATGGCTGATAATTTTCGAGAAACGGCCGCGGCACTGGTCCCTTTTTGGGGACTGTTATCAAATTTTACCTATTGATAGCTATGAACGCAGCGTGTTGAACGTGCCTATTCCCATCCAAAATGTTCTGATTGTCAAGTGAAAGGCAACTTAATGGTAAGGTTTAGCTTTCGGCCGCGAACTTACAGTATAACTACCCGGAACTGAGTTAAAAAAAGTCGAGTGCTGCATACTGCACGTATCCAACAACTAAGTAAATAATCTGTAACGCACATCATGTCCGATGGATGGAGAGCATGTGGGAATCAGAAAAACTTAGAAAATGGCAGGTTCTTGCATTCTGTTGTTGTGCATGAACACAACTTCGTAGATCCTAACACTGGTGAGGTGCATACAGAAAATGTAAAAAACGTGGATGTGTGCTTAATGCAAATTGAAAAGACAATTTAACATAAGCCGTTCTTTGTTTCCAGTGTATCTGCAGGCGTTTATTTGGCACGGCACATTTTGTCATTGTAACGTCATCTTGAATGTTCTTATATATTTGTGCATTAAAGAAGCTTACCTGATTTCATAATTTATTTAAACCAATTGAAGTTTTTGAAAAACCTCTTGTTTTACTCTGTTACATGTACTTGCTGACTGCTTACATATTTATTTCTTTTATTGAATAATTTCTGCTTGTCATAAGTAGTTTTTTGTACTTAATCAGGCATTTTTCGCTAGACAGTTGTTTGGTCACAGCCTTTCAGTGATGTAATCATAACTGTTAGCAACTTCTATGGCACCAGTGTCTAATGCACAAGGCATCAATCGATGATGAACCAGATCAAGCTGCAATCAGGTTAGAATCCCAAACGTTAGTATGCCAAAGCAGGTAGCCTATGGTGGCAGCCGTGATGATGGTCATCGTCACTCGCTTGACAGCTTATGGAAGACTTTGGCTTGACACTGTCCAAATGGGAACCAGGCTGTCTGTTATAGGTCAACCATTTTAACTTGGTGGTTGGGCTTAAATGACTTGTGTCAAAATGTCATCCAAAAATTCACAGAATCCAAAGCAGACTTAAGAAGTAAATCCAGGACATAGACTCTGACACAACAGACATCTGAACTTACAAGAATTGTTGAGACCATTCTACATATGATGAACTAAACTATCAAATTAACAAGACACTGTCAACAACAACTGTATTGTATGCTATTCTGTTACTGCTAATGTATTTTTTCAATTGTATTTTTTCAGGTTATGCTCAGTATGAAGATCCTAAATTTAAAATTTTTCTTTCTGCTCGTGCTGATCAAGATTGTTTCTGCTGAAGATTTCTATGAACTTCTTGGTCTGACACGTCAGGCAACAACTCGTGATATACGAAAGGCTTTCAAAAACCTTGCCCTGAGCTTGCATCCAGACAAAAATCGAGTAAGTTTTACTCTATTATTATAGTGATTGCTTTTTGTTATGTTGAAATGTAAACAAGCAGTGACTGTAGTGGAAATGATTGGACAGAAATGCTTAACAGATCTCTTATAAAGAGTCCTTTAACCCTTTGAACCCACTGGGCCTGAAAACTGACATAATAATAATAATAACTGTACAATAAGCCAACTGACCAGAAAATGAAACGGATGACATTCTGATATAACCCTGCTGGGTTTGAACCAAGCACAGATTTGCAGTGGCGCACACTGCTCTACATTTTGACCGCAAAATATGTTGATGCAGCAGACAAAATAGTGCACTAGTATTCAAGAGAGGCTCATAAGAGGGTACTTGTTTGGTGTCTAAAGCATCAGTTAATGTTACAAAAAGTACAATCAGTACACAGGAGGCACTGACTGCAACAACCATGTTGAAACGCTGTGGCACATATGCAGGTGGCCACATGGGCTCATTGTCAAGTTCTTTAATCTGATATCCTGAGATTCATTTACTAAATTTTAGTATTTTAATGGCTCATTTCCAAAAGAAAAATTGACCTGATTTGACATGGTGGAAAAGCAGTCTATCACAAACCCATTTGCCTAATTGATATATCTTTCAAGAACATTATGTAGATAATATCTTTAGTTTCACATTACTGACACATTTCTTCCTAAAATATGTGCTTTCCGGCAACATGCAGTAAATCTTTCTGCTTTCTTATATCAACATTCTGTCAATTATTTTTTCTTGAAGCTAGAAAATCTCTTCTTAGATGCAGCATTACTTTCAGTATCATCAGCTTTGCAGTTTGACATGATATATATTTAAATCTATATTTCAAAGACACCTAGTTGCAAAATTTTTCAATAAACAACATTTATAAATGAAGACATGAGTGAACACATGTGGCTGATTTGAAGACTGGAAGTTTGAAAGACTGACAGTGTTGCAGATTTTGCATCTGTGTGTGCAAGAAGAAAACGTTGTGCCCTATAACTTTAGAAGTTTTGTGCAATTGTGCTTTGTACAAGTTAGAGGGAACCTTGGTCATGAACTGGTCACATTTTTCTAAGAAATCGCACATGAAGTTTTGTTTTTTTTCCAGTATACATGTCACTTATTTTTTGCAAGATTTTAACACAATTCCTGAGTAAGATGACCTAAGCAAAAGCCCCGTGAACCTAGGGTTATGGCCATTTTGTACCAGAAGCCCAGGGTTCATGTGGTTAAGTGGTCTCTTTTTGGAGATGCTCCCAACCCATTTCCAATGAAAGGGATCAACCATCAGTACCTTTTAGAATGAAAAGGAATCAAGCGAGAATACTATTTTAGACAGATTGTGCAAAATACACATGTTGCAAAATAGGTGTAGGAGTAAAACTGACAAGCACTTACCTTTAAGAATGAAAAGTTGGGATCTGCAGCTGATCAATCTAGACCCAGATCAAACAATTCCTTTTCATAGACAGCTGAAAGGCAACTGACACCTGGGACTCTTTCTTAGCAATCCTAAATATTTTTATATATGTATATAGGTAGGTAGGTATATTATGTATGTATGTATGTATGTACTGTATGTGTGTGAGCTTTTTTATGGTGCCTTTTAAGAACCAGGTTGCTCTTTATTTAGGGGCAAAGTTGGTCAAGAACAAGATTAACTGACATTAGGTGGTTGCAAATAGTACAGAAACATGCTCAGCCATACAAGGATTCTTAAATGACTGTGGAATAGATAGATGGAAAAAGAATATGGCTGACATAGGTGAATTTTGAAGATGGCTGTGGAGTAGATAGATTGGAAAGAATGTTACTAGCAAAGGTAAATTATAAAGGTGGTTGTTGTAATTTATGTAAAGATATTGTGTTTATGCTGTATTCTTGTATTTACAAGCATGTATTAAGTTTTTACACTCTAAAATGTTGGCAGTGTGGAAAAATATGTTTAGGAATAATATTGCAGTAAAATTTGCAGGCTGCTTAATATTCCACTGATTGACTTGCTGATTATGGGCTGGTGAAGGTGTCCGAAAATTATTAATGCATCTAAAAATGATTTGTCAAGGTTTTCAATGATTATTATCGGTCTCAGATTCATACAGGTGTGTGACCTTGCTCATGCTTTAAATTTACATAATATTGATGATATTAACATTATGTTATATGTATTGGCATTGTTTCTTTTCGTTAGGATGATCCGGATGCCCATGATAAATTTCTAAAAATAAATCGAGCATATGAAGTCTTAAAAGATGAAGATCTTCGTAAAAAGTATGACATGCACGGGGAGGAGGGTCTGAAAGAGAATGGACCTTCTGGTGGTGGATATCACAGCTGGAATTACTACAATCAAGACTTTGGTGCGTCACTTTTTAATTGTTGTTGCAGTCTTTAGGCTGATGGTTTTGACAGAGAACAGCTGCTGTGAGTGGGACTTGTTTTTTTATAATTCTTTGAGTGAGTCCAAAACTTCCATTTCCCAAAGATAGTGAAGTTTTTGGCTACTGTGGCAGATGTTTCATTTAATAGAAAGGATGAAGAACTGCATGATGTAGCCCTCTGGAGCTAATTTTAGTAATGTATGTATGTATGAATAATGTAAGTGTGCATGCAGATATATCAAGGCATTTATATAGCTGCTTTCAGAACTTCTTGGAAGTGCTGAGTGATAGCTAACTGAAGTGTGTATATATGTATTTTCATTTATTGTGTACTCTGTCAGCTGTTTTCTTCAGAGCCAGAGTGCCAGTATTAAAGTATTGTTTAGTCAAAGTGAAACACAATTTTGGTCCGATCACTAATTTTTTAGTCTTTGTGACTAGCATAATTCACAATGAATTGTCAGTTTCATACAGCAATCATTTTAAGGTTCAAAATCCCAGGAATGCATTGAAAAGGCAGTGCATTACACTTTGAACACCTTACCCAATGAAGTTAAGAAATATGACTTGCAGAAGAAAATCATCTTTGAGAATTTGAAGACTACCTACTTTTCAGGTTTGAATGACAACAGTAATGGTGTTAAAAAATTTCCTTAAAGTCCAAACAATTTGTCAGTATATTTACTGTGTTCAATACATTTTACAGGTATCTATGATGATGATCCAGAAGTTATTACCCTCAGCAAATCAGATTTTGGTATTTATTTAGACGTTCTGTTAACTCTTTTTAACTGTTTTGGACCATTGCTTTGTGGCCCATTGTTTGCTAAAAGCCAAACAGATAAGATTTTTCTGTAACAACTTTATGTACCATGATGTCTTGTCCTCCATGCTGTGTATAGCAAAAACCCGAGCAAATACTGGATCTTCTTTGCTGGTCTGATTCAAGCAACTCTAGGAGGTAAACTGGCCGTTCCCTCATGCTGCCTCTCTTTCCCTTGGATTTCAGCCATCTGTGCAGTTAGGCTTTTGTGGGTCACTGATTGGTGCCTCAAGTTGATGTCACAGAGGAATTGACTTGCAACTTACATGCAGTTCAGAATTCACTTGATTAGGTTAGATGAGATTGAGTGGCCATATTCACTGTTACAAATTCTTTGAGTGTTAGATTTTACCATCAAGGCTAACGTGTGGTAATAATTTTGAGTTGTTTGGCTTTTCGGGTCAATTTATCAATGATTAAATTAAAATCAACTTTCTTTGGAGAAGTTATGATGACACAATTAACTATTTATATGATTTAGCATCTACTAAGGTTGAAACACCAAGCGTTAATGTTTACTGTAGTTAATGTTTTTATACAGATTAGTGTTTTGATGCATGATGCAGATCATGGATGAGTGACATACTGCTAATGTTTTCTAGAAATTTCTGTGGATGGTACGGAAGACATATGGTTTATAAACTTCTACTCTCCGCGCTGTTCACACTGCCATGAACTTGCTCCCAGTGTACGTATATCAGAATCAACATTTTGCACAAGCTGGAAAAGCCTAATGATTTCCAACTAAGTAGCTTTTCTCTTAATTGCAAACTATAATCATGCAGCTGACAAGGTGTATAAAGCATCACTGAAAAAACTTGTGGTTATTATTATTTTTTATTATTGATTATTATTATTAGTTATTAACTTCTACTGCGTAGGTATCAAATTCTCAAGGCATCAACCGATGGCCAGGCTGCAGTCAGGTCAATAGCTAGAAAGTCAGTCCGATGAAACAGAGAGTAGCCTGTGCAATATGAAAAAGGTAAGTTTTAATCTGAGAAAGCAACGACACAAGCCTCTGAACAGAACAAACAGACACAGGGAGAGAGTTCCAAAAGATAGAACCAGGAAATGAAACAGCTTCTTCACCATGAACAGTTCTTGTCTCGGGTATGACCAGAGGAAGTCAATCAGGTGACCTAGTTGAATAATGATAAATTGGGGAATGAGGACTGATTTTAAGTATTGTGGTTGGCTAGAGCTCAAGCTTTATAAGCTAGCTATGAACCCCAGTTTGAAATAAATCCTTTGTTGAACAGGGTGCCAATGCAGAGATTTAAGCAGAGGAGTTATATGCTCATATTTTGACATACTAGTTATAGCTCTAGCCAAGTTCTGAACTCTGGAGTTTCTGCATGTTTGACTGTTTAAAACCACAGAATTTATGTTAAACATGACAAAAATTTTAAATCAACACATTTGGTAGACTGCCTCCCTGCTAATAATGGTATGTTTTTGGCAGCTAGCAATAATAAGTTAAATGTTGCTGAATAAATGCTGTTGTTATACAATAAAACAATGATGTTGATTAACCGTACAGTTGGGCATGTAAACTAATTATTCTGTTTAGCTGTGGCTTATTGCTTATTTATTGGTGTTTCTGGAAAGTGGCGTGAACTGGCTCGTGAGTTGTTTGGAGTGATTCGCATTGGTGCCGTTAACTGTGAAGACGATTGGCAACTTTGTCGGCAGAAGGGCGTCCATGCTTACCCAACATTAATTCTGTATCCTAAGGTGAGTTTAAATCTCAGGGAAACTAACTCTAATGATTAGCATTTTAACAGTGTTGGAAAATGCAGGCTTGTATAATTAAAAAATTAAATATAGGCTGTAATTATCAAAGCCTTTTATTTAATATCCTTGGAGTTTTAATATTGAAAGAGATCTTATGTGTTGTGCTAATGTCTTGATTTTCTTCCAGATTATTTTGTTGCTCTTTTGTGAATTTTTTAATTGATTTTGTAGTTTATTATTCTTTAGTTGAAAACATGCAGTTTTCTCTTCAATGATTGGTTCATTTATTTGTTCCTTGATAGAACTGCATTTATTAATTGCTGTTTGTTTTTTCTGTCGATAAACATGAACTGTAGCAACATTTGTACAGGGCACCAAATTTTAACTGGGCTAGGCAGAAACTTTAAACCACTCTCTTAAATTTAGTTTTCTTAGTTTTGCTGTTGCTGTAACTTATGAAATGTTTCACAGTTGTTCTGGTCACTTGATTTAAAATTTATTTTGTTCAGTTGCTAGTGAATGTCATGTTATTTTAAAAATTTAGAAAGAAAATTATGTTGGATCAAGGAGTAGCCACGATCTTGTGAAGTATGCACTGAGCCATGTTCGCAGTCAGGTGTTTGAGTTGTGGAAGGGCAACTTCCAGTCAACCGTCAACAGTCAAAGCAACAGTCTGCCTTGGCTCATAAACATCTGTGGAGAAGATGGAGGTGACAGTTTATAGATAATTTGTGTATTTTTTAAAGATATAAAAACTAAAAAAATAGTACTTTTGTTTTTATAGGTTGCATATATATATAAATTTAATAATAGATTCTATATGAAGATTTTATATTGAATCTAGGCTGATTCAACATGCTAACTATGCTGCGTAAATTGAATCTGCTTATTATAGCGTTAAATAAGAACAACAGTAGCTATAGTTTTTGCTGGTCCAGTGTTTCAGGAAATGTTGCCTTGAACTGCAATGTATTTGAGATTATCCAATAATAAAATTTGGCATTTGCAAGTTTCATAAAAATATGTACATTCTAGAAGTGTAGATCAGCACATGGACTTATTTCTGTGAGAATGATTAAGGTGCATCTTGCATGTAGCTGCACATTAGTTTTTCTCTATTACCTTTTGACCTTTCAGATTGCTTGGAAAAAAACACTGTTCTCAAGTTGGCAGCCATGTTGGTATGTCCATACCTTGTATATTTTTACATTAGAAATCTCCCTTTGCAACATTCTAAGAGAATATTGAATCATGCAGTTAGAGTTCAGTTCATTTTTGGTCATACAAGTTCTGGCCATTGGAAACCTCCTTACTGTTTATAGTTGACCGAATTTTCAGTAATCCAATTGCAGTTTGCAGAACAGTATCAAGTAATCGATTAGTAGTTAATTGAATTTGTAACAGAAAGTTTTTACAGTCATTTATGAACCTCTCAGAGGTTCTGTACAGTGCCAACAGTTAGATTAAGTGTGCAGTTCAGTACTTGTGTGTTATGAAATTTTGTGCTAATTAAGTATTGTATGATTCTTTATAATTACAGAATGAACTAGTGAACGTGGGAACACTTTACTGTCACAACAATGAAGAAATCTGCCAAGATCTTGGTGTTGAACATGGAATACATTTCTACCAGTCTGGAGACAAGGTCAAACAAGGACTTGGAAGGGTTAGTTGGTAATTTTCTCTTAATTTTGCAAAATGTGCAGGCAAGCCATGATTCTCACTTTGCTGTTTTAATAACATCTTACTAGTTATGACCAGGCATTAAACTTCCAAACTATAATCTACTTTTATTAAATATATAGTAAGCTTAGAGTAAAAAAATGATCAAAGAAACTACATCTGATTCAACAAAATATGCAAATTTTCGAAGATGGGAAATGATGTGTTGATGGAAGGTTATCAGGCCCAGTTGAACCTGAAAGACTGCCTTTGTGCTGTTTTTTGTTTATTTTTGTATTTATTTGTATATTACAGTGATAAATAATCAGAATGATAATTGCTTAGCATGAGCTGTAGATATATTGTTATTACTTAGGAAATGAGCAGATCAGATGCAAAAGAGATTGCATTTGCTATCCTTGAACAACTTCCTGATGTCACAAAACTTGACGAGATGGCCTTTCGAGTAAGTTTTCTCGCTAACCACTATAAAGACCATGGCATCATGATAAATAATTTTAAATTGGCATTCTTAGTACTTAATTGGTTCATGGCTAGTACTTGATTAATTTCTATAGCACCATTACATAATGTTCATCAGTTGCTCAATTTCCATGAGTTATGTGTACTTCATTGTCATCTTTACTTTCCCCGTCTTGTTGCCAACGGTGAACTGTAGCTAATAATTAAAATATCTTCACACAGATCTATAGGTAAACTTAATATATGTATATGGAGGTGCTGGAACTGTGGTGAATGTAGATTTGTAATGATTTCATTTTAAATCACTAGGAGGCACTCAATGAGCTTGCCAGAAGTCGAGGCAAGCCATGGCTTGTGCACTTTGTTGAAGGTGATTTTCATGACTTGGAGCTACGCAAGTTGCCTGCACTTCTCAACACTATGCAGGTATATCAGTTTGTTTGTTTTCAGTTTTTTAAAGCTTTGTAATTTTCTTTTTAATTTGTGTTGAAGGCTAATAAGCACTTGAGTTTACATTACTTGGTAAACATTTTGAAAACTTGGGAGAAATATGTCTGTTGTAAATTTGAGCCATTTATCTTGTTTACTATTGTTGTAATCTATTCAGTTCCTTTTGCTTGTATAGGCATAAATATACAGTTATATAAGCTAAATATTCTATTAATGTTGAATATTCAAACTGTGTATCGATTACATTGAGTAGATCAATTCAGGGTAGTATTTAGTTTTGGTATATATTTGTATACAGCTATATATTTATATCAGTTGTGTAACAATAACCCTTCACCGCAGACTGTTCCCCCTTCCATCCAATTGATGCAGGACAGAGTGGTGTCAGCTTCCAGTGATTCTCACAAGACAGGTAACCTCAACGAACAAGGTCGCTGAGGGTCATAAAGGACTCGAATCAAACTTAGAATGAGGCTACAGATGACGAGACCCATTTAAGCACAGGAGGACAAATGAATGGGGAGTTTTTGGGTATACATCAGTTGGAGTCCAGACACAGTTACAGTTAATCAGGCAGTACAGTTTGGAAGTGAGTTCATAGTCAGTCTGACTACAAGATAGAGAGTTTGAGGTCTCTGTGAGCACAAAGGTCAGTACACAAAAAGGTGTGCTGAGGAGTGTAAGAGAGATACCAGATCCATGCTGAGTGTAGCTGAGCCCTGAGGTCTTTGATGACAAGTCTTGGGACACTGTTGGAAATCTGCTCATCGTAGAAGTCCGTCCTCACATGAGAAAGCCTTCGTCATCAATGTGCTACGTTAACTTTGTTGTCACCTTGTCTCTGCTTCTACTCCCCATCCACCATGTGTCAATCTGCCTATCTGTGTGTCCATGTTATTGTGTTATATTTTTAACGGAAGTTTAAAAACTTATGATATTTTATCTGGTGTTTAGAATATACTTGTAGCTGTTTGCATGTATAAGTTAGGATATTCGTAACTTTGATTTATTTCTTTTCTTGCATGTTATGAATTCAAGTAATTTCCTTGTATTAACTTCATAGTTCCCAACTGGTTAAAGGGGTTCAATAAAGCCACAGTTATCAGAGAACATCAAAACAAAGTCTTCTTTTTACTTATCTCATTTTGTACTAAATAAATAAATTAACTCTATGAGCTTACATTTTCTAAATTATTTGTGTCAACGACATCAAATGTTGGTGCTGATAAAGGTTGCTTATTAATTTTCGTTTGTATATTTATCAGAGCGCCAGTTAAAATAGAAAGTCTGTTACTCATATATCAGTGGTATTGAATTCTGTTCATGATAGTTTTCAGTTTATGTTTTTGTCACGGATGCCATTTGTCATGAGAACCAGGAATTTGTTGCTGACATGTGCTGCTTGTGGTCTGAATACCAGGTGGGTCGAGTGGACTGTCGCCTGGCTCGCACTGAGTGTAACAATCTACACATTCACAAGTTTCCCACGTTTGCAGTATTCAAGGCGGGTGGACAACATGAAATCTACTATGGTTGGTTAAAATGTTGGGTATTCTTTGCTTGTGGGCTCTGAAATGCTGATGTTTAGGTTTTGTAATCATTAATCAATAATCACTGGTCCTATGATCATCAATCACTGTCTTTACGATCATGAATTACTGGTTGAATTGCTAGTTTTATGATCGCAGGTCATAGTATTGTAAGGCAATTCAAGGAAATGTAAGCCTTACTATATATATATAATATATGTGTGTATTTATTCCTTGACTGGCCTTTACATGATCAATATTTGAATAGTTAATGACTCATCAGAAACAACACGATGTTTTTCTGTATTGTATTGTGTTGTATTTTTCTGATCAGGTCGACAAACAGCGCATGATATTGCTGCCTTTGCACGTGACAGCTTGCTGACCCCAGTTGCAACCCTCGGGCCATCTGATTTCCCACACTTAATTGACAGCAGGGAGCCATGGTTCATTGACTTCTTTGCTCCGGTGAGATTATTCGTCTCAAGTTTTGGTGAAGTTTTTGACCTTCTGTAGGCAAGAAAGTGTCACTTTTGCTCACCAGTAATTAATTTAACAAAGTATTTTCTAAATTTATTAGAAACAGAAGTTTGACATTATAAGTTACTGTTAATTTGAATAGTACCATCTCTGTATAAGACTTCTTCTGGCACAGAATAAGCAGTACCTCAGTGTTTTAACCAATTCTTTAAAACTAGGAGTTCAAGTAATATGGTGGGAGTATTTTTTAGATTTATGCCAGTTTAGGATTGGGATATAATATGCTTATGGATGGAGATAAGGAGTTCTGAGCCTGTATGCTCTAGATTTTGGACAATTTAAGATTGGCATAAAATATGTTGATTGGTGGGAGGTTCACCTGAGCCCCTTTGACTGCTGGCGCGAATAACATTTAAATGTATCATAATTCACTTGTAAACAAGCTCTCCCTCTAACATATATATTGTGCTTTAGAAGCTCTCCAGCAATTAGATGGGCTTTGTTTGCTTTTCGTATTGGCACTAGAATTGTATTGCTGTGCTGGTAGTAGATGTAAGTGGTAATGGTGTTAGTAAGCTTATTTAAAAATTTTATTTGAAAACTAGTTTAATTAAAATCTATCTTAATCGTTGATTCAGCTACCTTGCTAGCTGATTTGTTTCTTTCTGGCCAGTGGTGTCCACCCTGCATGAAGCTTCTTCCTGAGTTTCGTAAGGCTTCTAAGCAGACAGCGTCAAACATCAAGTTTGGAACAGTTGACTGTACAGTCCACATGCAACTGTGCAGCACGGTAAGCTGATTGTTCCAACTGAGACTTAACAAGTTGCTAAGTGCAATGTCTGATGTAACCTGATCAGATGAATTCTGTGGCACTGTTATCATAATACACGGTTATGATGATCGCTACACAGTCCAAAGTCCTGAGCAGTTGGAGAAGTGCAACTAAAATCCAATTAGTCTGGGAGACCAGAAGGCTACAGTGAGTCAGGTGGTATCCTGGTACCAGCCTGATCAGGTTGTGCACACACTGTTCAGTGATTTAGTTCTGAGTTTACCAACTCCGACCTTGATTTTGCATGGAATTGCCAGATTCCCCACGTGTAGAGTGCAGTATAGGGCCCACATACCGAGATGATGCCAAAGGCTTCAATGTACCAGGGTAACGCGGCAGTTCATGGATAATGGGTTGAGTTCCAGTTACGGGAAGTTTGGTCCTATGCCCTGCATCCTCCAAGGCTGTGTGCCTGAGCCTGTGCAGATTTGCAATGCAAATCGGCACACCCTTTGGGCCTCCAAGCACTTCAACAGCACGGCCTGGGTCACAAGGTGGAGGGACAGGATAGCAGGCATCCAACCCAGTGGTGACTTATTACTCAGTTCACAAGCTGTACTGATTGGATGTTCCAGATGACATGAGGGTCATGCAGTAGTAGTGGAAGTTGGGGTGGCAGAAGCCCCTGGTGGAGCAGAAGCAAGGGTCCATGTTGGCCAGCTCCAGGGCCATGGCCAGTTGATCATCGTAGCACATTCGCAGGTTGTAGGTGTCACAGCCCAAGAGGAGTGTTTCTTCCAGCTTGAAGGTAGTAGCTTGCAATTACAAGCACAGCAGTATGATGCCGATGTTTAGAAAGTTAATCGTGCTGATAATGATTAATGCCTCTGATTCAGATTTTTTATGCCTGGCACATTAATCTCTTAATATTCATTCATTATTATTATTGATGGTGATGATGATAGTGATGATGATGATGAGGTTAGGGAGAATGACAACAGCAGAGAGTCTTGCAGCATCACCGAAGATGATGATGCCGATGGTTGCTGTGGCAGTTAAGTAACTTCCATAAAATTATTTTAAATTCATAATAATCACTACTCCTGATGGTGATGATGACGATGCGTAGGCTGGTGATGGTGCCAATTAATCTAAGATGTTTCATTTTACTAGTTCGGTTACTTTGTTCATTGTCAGTCACAAAAGCTCTCATTTTATTTCTGCATGCACATTTGTATTTCTGTTGATAGTATAACATACATTCCTATCCTACAACCATTCTTTATAATGAAACTATTCCACATCAGTATCATGGCTACCATGGGGCACACGACATCGTAGAATTCGTCCAAGTAAGCATATCTCTTATTATTTAACAGCCTGTCTTTTAACTTAAACTCTGTAAAGTCTTTACCTTTATTATTGGAAGTCCTAGAAGCTTTATTGCTAAAACTGTGTTATTGTTGCCAACATAACTACAGTACTAATTTGCACTGGAATGAGGGAGTATTTAACTTCAGTTTTGCCTGATTGGAACTTAGGGCTTTATGTACTATGCACAATATACATTGTGTCAGTTCTTACAAGCAACATTGGTGCTATTGTGGCAGCCTGTCTTTTAACTTAAATTCTGTATGGGGGGGGTATTTCTTGGAACTTTGGCAAGCAATGTTGCTGGCAGAAATTTAAATAGAAATAGAAATGCAGTCATTTGTTATGTAGTATATTTAAGATGTTGAAACTGCAATGTCATTTTCTGCTTGTGCAGTTTGTTTACTGCTTTGCCATGTTTTGCTAGGACATTATGAAACCTCCTGTCCAAATACTCACTCATGAGTCATTTGACTCACTCGTTAAGCACAGAGGAAGCACAGAAATGTGGCTTATCGATTTTTATGCCCCTTGGTGTGGACCCTGTCAGCAACTTTCTCCTGAGTGGCGTCGCCTGGCCAAGGTTAGTGAAACAAAGTTGTCACAGGGGAGCTGATTTCGTCCTGATATTAATCTACAACTGTCTATACAACCTATCTGTATGGCTTTAATTCCATCAATTTTCATACATTTGTGGGCTTACATTATCATGCATATGTGAAATGGACAGAAGTCACTGGATACTGATTGATATTATAAAAAATATAGCAATACAGTGTAAAAGTAGTCATTGTTACTGTTACCCTAGCCAGTGATTGATTGTACCCATATAGTAATATGAATTAAAGTTGACACAGATTAAAAGCTTTGCTTAGACAGTTACAGTTTACACAAATTCATACTGTTACCAAAGTTACAAGGTGACATATAATAACATAAATTATAATATTAACAACCCATTATGTATAGCATTTATAACATTTGTACAAGTATGGTTTAACTGTTTAATTACAGTTTTTCTCATTTTAATTTGTAGATGCTAAGAAATGTTGCTGGAGTAAAAGTGGGTCAAGTCGACTGCCAGGCACACCAGTCTCTTTGTCAGGAAAACAATGTCCGATCGTACCCTACAGTTCGACTCTACCCTCTTGGACAGACCAACATTAACATCTTTCAGTACGTTGTTAAAAATATGTGATGTCATTCAACATATGTGACATGCATGTGTATGCATGTATGCACATATGTTTATGACAAGACACAGATGGCACCCTTTAAGTATCTCACAAAAGCAAATGTATGCATGCATGCTAGGGTGGTCCATGCACATATATGGTAAAAAAATAAGGTTTCAGTTATTGAATACCGGAAGGTGCCAAATAAGTCCACTGTGTAAAATGATAAATCGGGTGCAGTTTGATGTGAATTGGAGAATATTTAAAGGTTGCACAGACCTTTGGAAGTTTCACCTGGTATGTCATTTTGCTTTCTTTCAGTCATCTAGTTGGTGAGTGGAAAGTCTTTGATCGATTTGTGCAACCCCTAAATATAGTTACATTTGGCTGAAATTTTCATTTTGTTAGTTTTTTACTAGATGGACTTTAATGGCAGTGTAATGGAACCGAGAAGACGATGATGTGTATGCAAAATTTTTGTAATATAGTATTCAATATGACACAGTTGCAGATGTGGGCCCCAAGTTCAGCATTATAACGGGTTGGTGGTGTGCCTCCTGTTTCTGCTTTTGTGCATAATTGTCATTACCTTATGTACATGCATACAAGTTGACCCCTTGTATAAGTTAATCCCTTAATTTTGACCATGGAAAAGGGAAAAGTCTATGACCCATGTGTAAGTTGATGCACTATGTTGGACTGTCTGTCCCCCTGTCCGCATTTTAATTTACATTTTACATTACCCCCTCTATCCATTCTGTTTGAATATGGTCTTGTGTTGTTCGGTCAGTAGCACCTCTGAGTAGTTTTCATAAAGAGGTGCTATATAAATGTGCAATTACTCTTACAGTTACAAAGGACTTTGGCTGTAGGTGGATTTGTGGGGAACCTGGAAGATAGTGATAGATTACTTTTACTTTTTGTTGTTCTGTAATGTTAAGTGCATTTCTGCTGTGCGTGTAGCATTTACAATGGATGGTTTCGAGACGCTCAGTCGATCCGCGCCTGGGCCTTTGAGTACCTACCGAGCAAGGTGGTGAACCTCAACTACAACCAGTTTGCGAGCAAAGTGGTCTCGAGTGCTGAGCCTTGGGTGGTTGACTTCTATGCACCGTGGTGTGGTCACTGCCAGGTCTTTGCACCTGAATTTGAACGTGTGGCACAGGTAAAAATGAAACTTCATGAATACTGATGAACTTTGATTTGGGTCCTAACAGTCTGGATATTTGACGTGTTAGCACTCAGTTGTGTCTTGTCAGAAGAACACTTGTTTCTTGACTGATAGAAAGTCTTTTCGTATGGGAGTTGCTTGCCTCTACAAAAAACTGAAACCAGTGTAAGATGCTTCAGTGAGAGGCTGTTGTGTTGTATATATGTATCAAGACAAAATATATACACCTTTTAAGTACCTCTCAACATTGCTACGCTCGTGACTGTCTGATCTAAGAAGTGCATTTTTAAAGAGTTTGAAATATACGTGGAGCAGCCAAATGGAGACGTTCATATGTTCCAAAAGTAAGGCCAATGCAGATGAAGGCACAGTGAGCTCAAGTTGATGTACTGAAGTGCTTCACCTGGGTACCTTCGTGGGCAGCAGAGCACAATGACTGCCAGCCCAATTAGCTCTAGTCTGGAATGCAAAGCTGCCTGATATATGCCTACCCTACACTCAGTTCAACTGAAATAATTATTTATATTGTAATTCAACATATCATATTGCTTCTGTCTGTAATTGATGTGAAGAAAATGGAAAGGTAAACAATGTAATACAACTGAAATTTGATAATGCCTCCCGTAAAACGACTCAGCGGTGCACAGAGATTTTGCGTAAGTATTTAAAGTTGATTGGTTCTTTGGTTTGAGTATGATGTTAGCAGTGATGTAGAAGGTATAAGATTGGATTAGACCAGTGCAGCATGGTTGACCAAGGCCTTGTGAAAGTAATTCATGATATATCATAGTTTTTCTTTACCATGGTCCTATTCCTTCAGATGTTGACTAGCATTTGACATTTTTCTTTGCAGACTTTAGAAGATCGTGTCAAGAGTGGCAAGGTTAACTGTGATGAGAACCAGAGACTTTGCCAGGAGGCAGGCATCCATGCCTATCCATCGGTTCGATTCTACAAGGGAGTTTCACATCAGGGACTTAAGCAGGTTTGTTGAAGGACAGACAGACCAGCTTATGGTGGCACTGAAGAAACCCAGCAAATTGCTTGGTTTAGGCCATTATATTAGATTTACTCCAGAGCTGCACTGTTTAACTAACCTGCTTAAAGTCTGCACATTTTATCTGAATGTCATTTGATAGTAATATATGTTAAGGGTCAAAGTGCTGAACTTCACCCGCAACTGGATGAGATAATGTTAGATTAGATATTGTCATATGGATAGATAAACTAAGACTGACAACCAGTTGCTGCTTAACACTTGAGTGGACTTACTTCTGATGCCCAGCTGATATGTTTCTAAGAGGATTATATGGCTAGTGATCTGATGCAAGTTACAGCCTTGGGATGATTTCAATGTATAGACATGTTAAAATTCATAGCAAAACAAAGTTAAATCTGTTGATTTAAATGAAAATGTAGTTACTAACAATCCTAATGACTAAACAACTTGACATTAACTAAATATCTGGGTGACTTGAATATAAAACTTCAAGGAAAAGATCGGTTTGTTAAAAAAATAGACAGAATATGAGGAAAAACACCAAGTTGTTGCATCCACTGAGAACTTGCAGATTATTCAGAAACAGATGAATGCAGAGAAAGTTACCAAACCATGCAATTAGGTTTATTGCACTGTTTGGCATTACTTATTACTGTGAGCTGATGGACAGACATTTAATATAGAATACTTTGAGTAGCTACATTAACTGCTGAAGCAGACAGGTTGCTTAATACCAGTAATATCACTAGCACCTCCAGTATTCAGTGAAGGTATGAAAATGTGATACTCAATCATAAGGTTGGGAAATGATTGTAATTATTGCTAGCATCTCCCTCTCAGAGCATCTAATGGCTGGTTTGACAAAACATCCCCTCTTGGGAAGATCCCATGAAAGCAGTGACCAAAAACATCTAAATCTGAGAACTTTACCCCAGAATACCACCTTTTCTAAAAAAAACTTTTGCTGCTACTCACCAGGTGTTCACCATTGCACACATGACTTTATGTTCTTATGTTATAATGCTGAGATATATTTTAGGCTGTCAACTCTACAAAAGAATGGTGATGCGGCCCATTCGTCCATAAAGTTTATAACACAGTGCTTGATATGGGCAGCACTCTAAAACACCAAGTTGTTGCATTTATATGCAAATTATATGCACTGTGTAGTAACAAAGGGGTTTTGAAAACTCCAGCAACAGTTATAGCATGGTCTCCTGTTATATATATATATCTGGCTATTTATAAAGTGCATTTCTAACAGATCTAGAAAGATGCCTCTTAAGATAGGTTGAAAATGTTTTGAGATGTCTGAGATGGAAGTACCTGTAAACATTTTTTAATTGTTGAAGGTTTGTTTAGCTGTTTGCTGAATTCTAATTTTAATAAGTATTTCCAGTTTGGCTATTCTTTATTTAAGATGTGCCAGATTCCTTAATTTTTATATTTTAAAATCGAGATTAATAAGAAGCTTCAAAGTCTTAAGAAACACTGCACTTGAAATTTTAGGATATTCACAACTGAAATGCTGATATGCTTTTCATTTTCAGTCATTTACTGGGGAAGATATTAACAGCCAACAGGCAAATTTCATCATACAGTATTTGAAAAATCGTGTTCCTGAAGCTAAGGTAGGTTGAGTTGATTCTATATAAACTGATGCATTAAAGTTTTCTGATAATGTGTTTATACATCTGGGCTTTATATAGCGCCTTATAGTACCTGTGAAAAGCACTGGAATATGGCTATCTAACAGTTTTAAATGGATGCATAATTTTGATATTGTTAGTACTACTAAAACAAACAATTTATGGATTGTTTTTTCAAAGTCTCTGAAGAAACATCAGCGTTTATGCATTTGTTTTTTATTTACTAATGCTTTTTAATTTGTCCTTGTGAAAAATTGACTTACATAAATTTTGGTTCACTTGCTTTGTATTATTTTAAAATACCATTACTTTCTTATGTTGTTCCATGGAATTTGCACAATGAATGCTTATATGTATCCGATTCCTCCATCGAATCTTAAATCTGTGCATCTATTCTTCCCATTCATCATCCATTGATCCTTCATCCATTTACTTATCCACCCATCCTTTGAGCTTTCAACCAATTCACTCATTCATCTGTCCTTCCTTCCATCTTCATTCTGTACACTTATTCTTTGATTCATTCAGTCACCATCTATTTATCCATTTTATTTCTTTCTTAGGTCAAACGGGTTGTGGACGAATTATGAAATTGAGACATGCTAACTTCTGCTGTTAATCTGTGCCTCAGACCCATTTGTGGATTACCATTTTGGACTTAATTTTGGACTCATCCTCCTTGCAGTTAATTTTCATCAGCTTCACTTGGCCTTCTCTTCGTATGACAATGTTAGATTCAACGCTGCAGCTCAACTGAGCCATTTCTATCCAATTTAGGTTTTTGGTGTTATTGATCTTACCTGCTCATCTAGCTGTGTTTTAATTCAGCTGTAAACGTTTTTGTATTTAAATACATTTGAATGGTTTTTAGGTGTTTGATCAAAAGTTTAACTGTATTGTTCTGTAAAAATTTCAACATACCCATAATAGTAAACAAATATAAGCTTAGTTTATTAATTTTCTGCCTAGCTGTTTGAGATTGGTGATTTTAAAGTATAAACTTATTAAAATTATACAGTTGTTTTCTATTTTTACAAGTTTGTGTCTTTATTAGTGAAAGGACAAATGGTTAAAGTCATTTGAAAAGTGATTGCAATAACTCAGCTGGTTAATCATATGACGTTGTGTGACACCATAAAGCATGAGCTGTTACTTTAATTCGTCATCAAATCTGAACAAATCTAATGAAATGTCTGGCCTTAAGTATGTAGTCAAAGTCCCAAAACTTCTTATTTGTGACTAAGTAAATTGGACATATATTAATCTGTCAAACTGTTAACTGATACTCGGATTTAAGTTATACTGGCCAAGTTTTCCTGGTGTTAATTACACAAAATATTAAACACTCTACTGGTAATCCATTGACACCCACTAGAATAACTTGTACTTTCTGAAAAGCAAGCATCCTTAATGATGCCACAACTGATTCTGTGGCTGACTAGTTCACTTGCAGATAAGACATTATTTTCAAGGAAATTTGGTTTTTATTATATTCTAGTTGAAACAAAGTTATTATTCATGTTTGTGTAACTTTTGTTACAGTTTTTGATATGTTAGACTGTTTTATATATCAGATAAATTTTGGTCCACACTTGGGAAATTTCAGAAAAATGTCAGAGGTATGCAGTATGTGAGAAATGTATAAATTGGTTTCTTTATACCAAATAGTTGTGATGAAGACTTTTGAATTGACCAACGAGACTTTGGGTGAAAAAGTCTGGGGTTAGCATATGTAGAGATAGAGCAACATTTCTAATGGAGATAAATGAAATAGTGACACAAGTAAAGGTGTTAGCTATGTGTGCATAAACAAATTATCTGTTACTCAGATGTTCCTATTATAGAAGTATTTAGCAAAATGTTGTTTATCATTGGTTTCTGGTGCATTACTGCTGAACAATTAAATTCTAGTCTTTTCTGTTTTTACCAATGTGTGCATTTCGAACTTTGTTCCCTACATCTTTTGCTTTCATGGTTTTATTTGAACTAGTGAGATACTTGATTTTGAATGAGATTTTCATATACTTGTATGCAATTTAAAGCATTTGATTAGTTTTGAAAACAAAATTCATTTCAAAACTCCAGGTAAGGTCATTTTGTTTTGTTCATTAGCCTGTAGTATGGTTGGTACTTTACACTTGCTTAGAATCTGTAATGTATACATATATACAGTAATTTCCATATCAGTGTATTTATTTTGCATTTTGATAATCCATGGTTATTCATGGATTTTGGATTTCACCTATATTTCCCATGTACAAGTAACTCTTATTGATGATTGGTTGATTGGTTAATTGAATGACTGAAGTCTATTTATTGTTCTGCTGTTCCAGTTCTGTGTTCAGAATTGTTTCAAAATAATTAGTCCTTACGTTCTCATGCAAGGTTTTGAATGTGACCATTCCTGAGAAAACCTTCACAAATTGGAAAATATCAGAATGAGAGAAATATGATTCTAATACCATTGCATAAAATAGGTCTGAAATAGTTTTGTGCATAATTTGCACAGAGATGCACATATTAGATAGTTGTAACTTTTTAAATATTTGTGATACAAACAATATGTTACTTAAAAGATTTCGTGTTAAACGTCAAGTTACATAACTAAATTTTGCATGTCAAATATCTATTTAATTTACACCATATATGTATATTTTAGGTAAGATTTAACTCGCAATTTTTTAAAAAGTTTTCGCACAGAGATGTATGTATTAAATAGTTGTAACTTTTTTAATACTTGTGATACAAACATGTGATTTTTGCCAAAATTGTGCCCTTTCAGTCCAATCCTATGGAACATAGTTACTAACATTGGAATTTTCCGACTTTGTGAGGGTTTTCTCAGGTACATACACAAAAGATTGTACAATTAAGTTGTATAGCTACACATTTTGCAGATTTTGTGGAAGTAGTCATTCAGTCGTCACTATTTATTGAAAACTGTTCAGTTGTCTACTGATCTTCACCAACCAAAAATGGACTCTGGTTAAAATAAAGACTCACCTTATTTTTAATTAATTTCATATGAATGGTTCATTAATTTACTAATGAGGTTTTAAGTTGTTAGAGTTGTATAAAAAAATGTGCAATTACTTTACCTTACTGTTGCTTATCTGCTGTGTTAAAACAACTCTGAGTTCATACAGTATTTGGCTTAAAAGGTTGAGCTTCGAACCATTGTACCATGACATTGTTCTGTGATTATTTTGTCAATAAATAGTGCACTAACTGAAACTAACAGTTATATTATGGTTATCTTCAATTTTTAAAGAACAGAAACAAAAATGGGGGTTGTGGAAGTAGTATGGGATTGAAGTACTACATGTAGTATAGTAGTAGTAGTAGCAGAGTTTTAGTAGTAAAAATATATAATAATTACCAGCCTTTCCAGAACGACACTGGAATGCTTTCATTCATGAGAGGTAAAGTTACATATGGTACAACCGTAGAAAACGGCCAAACGTTACTTTAAAATGAACGATGTGACTTGTATTGAGAACCAAACTGTTTTGATAGGTTTTCTATAGCCTGCCAACAAATGACCAGACGAATTATGACTGCAACTTCAGCTGTAAACTTGGGTGGTCTATATATTAGCCTAAAACATGTTTATAAAGCAAAACCTTTAAAGGCCTACATATTCTTAACTGTAGTGATACACAGGGGTTCCATAAAAAAATAAAAATTTAAGGTTAGAAAACCTGTGTTGTTGCTCCGAGTAATATTAAAAGTAAATGCAATATTAGTAGTGCAGAGCATGATATGATTCTCTACACTGGGCATACAAAAGGCTCTTCTACTTTATTACAGGTCCTCTCAGCCTGCGTCCTATTCATCCCGGGTCCACAATCTTGAGATCATCTACAAAACTGCACCTCTGTTGACCACAACACCCATTGTTGCAACCTTTCTCTTCTCTATCGTGGTTGAACAAAGGGATTTTCTTCTTTAATTACAATAAACTTACTATCATATGAGCCTGTACAGTAGCCACCTTAACCGTTGTCTCCAAACTCGCCTACTGCAACTCCCTTTTCTATAATGTTGACTCATCTTAAATAAAATATTGGCAGAAGCTTTAAATGTGTCTTACTTGCTAACACCGTTTGGCATGTCTGTAACTCGTTCTTTCGCGCAGTCAATCCTATATAACCTCCATGCGCAGAATACAGCCTCCTGGCGAATGATATTGCATATAATTAATGCATTTTAACATCATAAAGTTTTGAATACTATTACAGTCGTTTTGTTAATTATTGACCACACATTTTGACACACATTTTGCAATTCATCACCTGTATATAATGACTCGTATTTTTGTGTCGTTCCATTGAATGGTGTTTGTGCGTAATGATTTTTACACTAACGTTGTGCCAAACACCTTTCGAAGGTGTTCATTTTGTGCAGATATAGATTTTGGTGGCGGTAGATTGTTAAGATCATACTTTTAGGGATCATTTCTATAGTATGTATCGCCAGGACGTCAGGTAAAACTGATTACTGGACCGCAAACCAGGATGATGAGACGGAGCGTTTTCTCCTGAGCGTGAGGACGACTCTGCCGTGGAATGTTCTCGGTCCACAAGGCAGAGCTCAGCGATGATCGTTCCCTTGGGCTTCTTCTGAAGACCAAGCGGAGGGAGGAAACGCAGTCTGACTGGTCTGCTTTTTTATCGAAGAAAGAAAAAAACTAGGATAACAAGGAAGGTAGTTTTAGTCCATGGAACTCTGTTTGACATCTCCCCAAGACCAAGCGAAAAGAAGAAATGCAGGGGAACTAGGCAAAAGCTGAAAGATGTCGCTCAATTTATTTCTTGCACTCAGAAGCACGTGACACTGTCTTTGAGGCATTCTCTGATTTTAGGTTCCTCTTCAGCCTCGACCCTGGTCATTTTGCAATAATTGCTTTAGGTGAGACCCAAGAAATCTATATTTATATGTCCTTGGGTGAGACCCTTCACATAATTATATGTCACTGCTCTGTTCATAATTTTATTTGATATGCACTAAAATACATATCAAAACCTAATCTTGCGTTGTTAGCCTAAATCTTTAATAAAAATAGAATTGCCGATCAGAATAAGACCGAAAATTAAGTAAGTCTGGTTACAATATTATTTAATGACAAATATTTCGGAGCAAATGATGCTGTGTTGTCACTGTGTTTGCGTTTCAGTTAAATTATAACATACAGCTGCAAATGTAAAATTCAGAAACAGAAAATGCAATTTATGAAATACTTTAAAAATAAAATATTACCATGACCATCAGATTCAAAGCCATGTTTCCGCCTTCAATGAAATGGAACATAGGCCAATTTTGTGTAAAATAATTTTATTATTCTGGCCAAGAGTGATTTTCAGCACAGTATTTGCAAATGGCGAAAAAATGAAACTATCATCTACATCTATCGCGTCAAGTAGGTGACCTGCACCACTTGTAGGCTAAGCCTGTCTGGAAAATTATAGAAATCGTTTGCTTAATGTAAAGTAATGTAAATTCTCGAAGTATGTCGGCATCACGAAAAGGGTGCGTCATCGATGCCGCTTTTTCATGTTGAACTTGCAAAAGCTATATTGGTCAGTTTTGACCTCTCATTGACAAGTTGATGTACAGAATAGTTAAGAGAGTTAACGTAGCCCTAATGCTAAAGCGTAGACAAGCTTCAAACTTATCAACCCTCTTATATCCGCCGGTTATTCACTAGGCCTACCCAACCTCTCAGATCTAGGCTACTAGCTGGCCTAGGTAGCTACATTGATTTAAAGCGTACGTCAAGGCGCCTCTGCGTGAGATTGCCAAGTCGCATACCAATAGTGGCTATAAGCTTATTTCAGAAATTTTAATCTCAGACTAGCGCAACCCATTCACGGGGACCTTACGTGACGTGGCACCTATTGAAAAGGGCATCTTACACGATAAATTCGTTGAAAAACTAGCAGGGTGGAGGACATACGGTCTCTGTAGAAAAGCTACAGTGCCTAATACGGTGTCGCGGATAAATTACAGAGCGCCGGAGCTGTGGGAGGCAGGTACTGGAAAAAACAGTTTGAAGTGTTTCGTTTGGAGTAGGGAAAGTTCATAAACACTAAGACATGGCTGAGGATGAGTGAATTGTCGAAGATCTTACCAGAGTTCATGGCATGTTTACTGGCATTGCAGCTAAGCCAAAATAAGTAAGCTAATGAACTCGAGGAGAATAAGTTAGTGTAGCATTTCAATGGACTTACATTAGAAGAGACACAACTGAAATGAGTCACTGTCTCCTAAGGACAATTTGTAGACCGTTTCACTGCCCTCTGCACACTGTAGAAGTTGGTCGGGTCGGAATAAACGCGGGTTTCGTTTTAAATCTCGGAAATGGCATCGTTGTTCGGAGGCTTCTTTTGCAGCCGGAATACGCTTGCAGTTCTTAATATTTTCTACATTGTAAGTATTTTCTTACGAAGTGTCACTTTCTAGTTTCAAAGAGTTTACGCAATTAGTCTTAGGCTGAATGTCGTTATTCATCGCTCGGTCGTTCCTATGGCAATGTTGATTTCTCCTAAAAGACACAAAGCAAAAAAAATGAAAATTTAAGCCAGTAACTTCCATGTTGTATGATAGCAATTACGAACAGTCTTTTCCAGCAAAACTCAAAGTTTAGACTTAAATAATAACGGCGTAATTTTTCGTGGCAAAAATGTGTGCGAATTATTCTAATTGAATCATCAGCTTCAGAGGCGTCGATCCGTCGTAAACATTGGGGGAGGCGGACCTATAATGGCGGTCTGGATGTCAAGCTCCTATTGAGTTCCAGGGGCAAAGCCCCTGGTATAGGGATCACGAAGTAGACCTAATGCAGGCAGACATAAAGCCCAACATCTCGACAGACAAACAATGAGAAATGTCACTAACGTTATTTACAGCGGAATGTCAACTTAGGCCTACACAACAGTTACGAACAGTATGGCAGTACAGCGCAATATGAGCACATAATTATTTATTCAACATTGAACTTGCTGAAAATGTTCTCACTAATTGTGCTTCTTCTAGTCTTCCAGCAAACTTAGCTGCTAATGTGGGCATCAGGTTACCTGTCACCTACTTCAGAAGGTACATGTAGGCCTATATGGTTTTATAGCTGAAGAAACTGATTTAGCTTACATGCTTACACCCTTACTGCCTAACTGGTCAAAGATGACACTCATATGGCAGTGAGCAGTGAGGGCAAGTTGTCTGACCTGCATTCCATTAATTTTTCTGGGTTCTGTCGAATCTTGCTAGATCTGTCAGTCTGGTGACCTTTATGGTTGAAAGTCTGTATTTCTGACTGTCTGTGATTCAGTTCACTTGGTCAACCTGCATATACTTATAAGTACATAGAAGGCCTATGTACTTGTGTAGTATGTATTCATGTATCTGTCTTTCTGTCTTTCCGTTTGCCTGCCTAAGCAGAGGTAGGCAGAGACAGCATTACTTAGAGAGGTACAATTGGATATTACGGACTGGCATTGTTTACCAACGTTGTAAAGTGAGTAATGAGAACTTTTATCAGTCCACAGTTGCCTATTACCGATTTTACTGCTAAGGTATTGCCATGGGCCCAACCAATGGCCAGACCCCATGCTCAAAATATTGTCGGGGCCCGGGCCCCAGGGGCACCCATATGATCGATGCCTCTGATCAGCTTCACCTATTCATCTGAAGCCTGTTTCTTTAGATGCAATTGCAATGTATTCATTATGATGATGTAATTTTTGTAGATTGTGGCCTTCATTCTCATTGGAATGGCTACCTATGCAAAGGCCGTTGCCTTCATTGTTGACTATTCAATTGTTGGTGGAATCATTGCTTGTGGCGTCTTTCTTCTAATAATCTCTCTTGTTGGTCTTCTTGGAACTGGACTTCACCATCAGGTCCTGCTTTTTGTTGTATCCTTTCAAGCCACAGTTGTGTATTTTAAGATGTAATTTTATAATTTTTAATATATTTTTATTGCTTATTATTGTTTAACCCAAGGTATATATTGTCCGTTAGGATTATACAAATTAGTGAGCATTGTTCTGGAATTGCTAGTCATTGCTGGCATTTTGCTTGGTGGAGAAGGTGCTCCAAAAGCAATTACATTGAAGTGCAGGATCACTCTAGATAAGTGCCGATGGAGTAGAGCAGTCTCCTGTTTACTTTCCAGTGCCTGTTGAAAGCAGTATCAAAGCAGTTGATGAAAGCAAGACCATCATGATTTTCTGGACCCAGAATTTCAAAGGCCGAGTTCACAAGGCAGTTTGTTAACAGAATTGTTTTATTTCAGCTGTTGTCTCAGCAGCAGCATTTGCGACCTTGAGTGACCTGGCATGATTCTGCACGGGTGTAACTAACAGTGGTGCTCCAGGCAAAGCACATGCTGCTCTCCTATGGGATGAGAGTTACACCATGGGGACATCTCCCGTGAGACCTAAAAGTCAAGCCATCTGGCATTGTCAGGTTCATCGCAATGCCTATTCCAGAACTATCATTATAGAAAGTAACTTGTTTAGCAGTTTTAAGGGCATCTTTGTATCAGTTGTTGTCCTTAGCAGTTGCTCAGTATATGATTGTTCTCATACTGTTGTTCATTGTTCAGTTTTCTGTTGCGTGTGCTTGTCTTGCACTGAACAGCTCACAGCAGCAGATGCTGTTTGTGATGGGTTGGCACGGTGCTTCGTCATCCATGAAGTACAATATGCAGAAGAAGTACGATTGTTGTGGGGTAACCACTGAATACCAGAATGAAACTCTGCAGAGTGACACCAGCAATGGGTATGGACATCCACCCTGTGCTAATTCGACCCAGGTTTGTATGCCCACTGAGTTTATCCCTATATATTTAAGACATTTTGTGAAGTTCTTGTGAGATTTTTGTGTTTGCTTTGATACATGCATAAAGTTAATGTAGCTTTAACTTGGTACTGGTATCTTTGGTTGTAATCTGGTTTCATTTAGTATTATTTGGTTCCTGATGGTGTTATGTATAGGCCTGCCGGCAGAGCACGGGAGGCTTGGGTGCTGCCTGAATTGTGGCACCCAGGCTTGGGCATTTCTAGACATTACTTTTAATTGCACTGAGCCAGCAGCCGACAGCTTGGGATGCCAGCACACAGCTGTTGTTGCCTCAGCACGTACAGCACCTGCGATGAGGCTGGATCCACCACAGATTCATAATACCCAGCTAGGTTAGCTGCAGCAGGTTGAGGGTGCAATTACCATAATTTATCTTCGTTAATGATACTTATGAACGGACGTCATTTCATCATGTGTTGGGCATTTGCAGCTATGGCTAGTTCACCTAATTGCACGTTACCATAGTTTCAAGCTGAGGCTGGTGTTGACCATCCTGCACTCAGCTACTGTATCAATCGGCCATGCATCTCCAACAAACCAAACAGCTTGTTACTCAGCGCAGTCTTCTGCAAGCTGTTCATGCTTAAATGTGATGTTTGCAAACAGGTGATATTAATGTAGCCAGAATCAAATTGTTTTGTGTTAAATCACAATCATTTTGGATATTAACTGCATTGCAGTGTGGCCTTTGAAAGTAATTGGACATCATCATCTGACAGCAGGCTACATTGCAAGTGCTTTCACATCAGACAGTTTACGTCTTTGAGCTTTCTTGCCACACTAAGACTTATATAAAACTTACACTGCTTTTTTGCAGCATTAAGAGTCTAATTTTTCATGCTGACAGATATGTTTATTAACGTTCCCACATGAAATATGTGTGGTGGAGGTGCAACTTTTAATTTTTGTATCCAATTACAGGTAGTCAGGTACTGTACGGAATTGACTTGGGCGCCCAGACCATATTTTACTAAAATTTTTGCACCTTTAGTTATATTGTGTAATTTGGTTTTAATTTAGTGTATTGGTGTATGCAGTGTATTTTGGATATAATTTAGTGTATATAATATATCTTTTCTTGTGATTTTTTACAGTCTTGTGGAAACTCTACAGAGCTGTGCTGCACAGGTGTACCAAGTCAGAATAACGACACCGACATTTGTTCACAGAATTCCTGTTGGGATGAAGTGAAAGACGACCTGAGCAAAGCCATCCGAGGTGTCGGCTTTGTTGGACTCTTCTTCAGCTTCACGGAGGTACTTACCATATGCAGCTTCAGCTGTGTGAACTGTAAGCCAGTTAATGGAATTTGTCTTATGGATCATGTTGTATGGTTGTTGGCAATCGCAGATGCGGGTCATACATTAAGAATGTCTGCAGAGTGGGATGGAGGGTCACCCAAATGTGGACAACAACACATAAAGAGAGGGGGTTTTACCCAGTGCAGATGTCCACATCTAAATTGATATGTATAGTTATTTCAGTACAGCATGTGAGTTGAGCACCAGCTTCAGTCAGAAAGCGGACATGGGCTACACTGGATCTAATAATAGTCATTTTGCTGGATGCGACTATGTTAGGCCTCAGTACTTCATTGGAGTGCAAAGGGGGATGGAAGGGTAATGCAAAATGCGGACAAGGGGAGCGAGAAGTCCAATTAGGCCAATTTTGCGGACGTTTTTTATGGACAATTTACAAACCATGAGCACAGGTCCGAAATGTTATTGCTCACGTGGGAAAAGATTAGAGGGAACACGGGCCCATATTCAGTCGCCACAACAATTCGCAAGTATCTGCTGCAGTTTGTGCAATACACGTGCATATAAATCATTGATGCTATGTCATATATTCTTTTATACACAAAAAGTATTTTCCCATAATGCTTGGAACTAGAGAGCTTATACACGGCAGAGGACAAAATGTCACAGCACTGTAATTAACATCTCAACTGCTACAAATGCACAGGCTCTAGCGTGCAAATTGAAAGAATACAACCTTTTCATATGGGATGAGTAGAGTCAAGTGTTAAAAGTAAATCAACATTTTGTGTTATCCCAGGTTTTGTATTGCATTTTCTTATGTGGAATCGATTTAATTTTTGTTTGAATTGATATTTTTGTGTTATCAGTTTTGTGATAAAGGAACTACATTAGAACAATTGATGCAGGAACAAACAGTCTAAGCATCCTTTTGGAGATAACCAATATTTCATGTTAAACATTTTTTATTTAAGTTTTTCCACTTAACATAAATTCATACAGAGATACACAGAATACATACTCGAATACCTCATTGACAGGAAGTCAGGTAATTGTAATTGTAATCTGACATTTATAAAGCGCCACTTCAAGAATAAACTCATCAGAGGTGCTTAGGTGATAACAAGGAAAGAGGAAGTAATGCCTTTAGAATATTCAAGGCATCAGTTGATGCAGTTAATCGAGCCAGTATTCGTGTACTTCACCAGTTTACTTGGTGGATTACTGGATGAAAACATATATATGAATCTCCTACATTTTTACATTGATGTTATTCTGTATTTTCAGCTCATTGGAATATGGCTCGCTTACCGATATCGCAATCTTAAAGATCCAAATGTGAATCCAAACGCCTTTTTGTAGGAAAAAGTAAATGTAGACAGACAAAACTAAATCTTTCTTTAATTTTGATGAAAATTTACTGTTCTTTGTGTAAAGATTTACAAAGCTTGTTTGCACAAAACTTTTCTTTAGCAAAGCCTAATTACGATTGCAATGTAAAGTTACTTGACACTTGTACATAAACAGCATCTTGATTGTTTGGTTTTGACTTTTCTCTTCAGTCATGTACTTATTATTTGTGGATGTGAATAGTTTATTTCAGTATCTTTATTGCTTTAGAGATAGTTTTTCTAAATTTCATGACGGCATAATAACAGACAGCCAATGTTGCATTCGTCTAAGTACTACTGTTTGTACACCATTACTAAGGTTGAAATTTGTCCTTTGAGATGGCTTTCCTTTGTAGTCGGATAAAACTGCCTGACTGTAGTTCAGAACTGTAGTTCTGAGTGGCTACTGTAGATTGCTATAGAAATGCCCAGTTTGAATTTTTCCAAAAGGTGCTCAGTGCCCCAATTAAATTATATGAATGAGCACAGATAATTTTTCTTGGTTTGACGAATGTGTTTTCTACTGCATTTGCTGTTAGTGAGTCATAATGCTGGTTCTATTACTGCACTGTCCAGTGTATCATTCTTAGTGCATCTTTTGAATCTAGTGATTTGATTTCTAGGAAAGCAACTTAATATCTCACAAATTAAAAGACTGATAGAAAATTTACTCAGCTTCTCTCAATTAGGAACTTCTAAACAGCAAAGTTTGTAGGAGAGAATTAACTGGATTGGAAACTGGTTAAGGAAATCCATACTCATGAGCTGAGCATAGTCGATCACTGCTTCAGGAAGATCGTGTGTAAAAAATGCTCCATAACTGTAATATATGATATATTAACCTCCACTGTATATCCTGTGATTTTTACTTGTGCTGACTTGATCGTTAATAACATTTATGATGAAAATTTCAAGCATTTATAAAGAACTAGAAAAGGAAATGTGGTTACATGTGCATGGCTGATCTTGCCCTGTTAGTCTTAATAATTAAGACAACAATTATCGTTATCCTTGTGCTTCGCTTCTCTTCGCTTATGACTGCATGTGGCTTGCTATGAAGTCAGTTTATATATTTTATTCTCACTTATCGATTGGCATTGTGTTACCTTTGTTATATTTTGAAGATTTATGGATTTATTATCGATGTCAACTGGTGCTACATAGCTTTCATGGCATTTCTGATCACTTGTTCATTATGAGACTTACTGAAGTAATAATATCTTAAATTTTCTCTTTAAATATCCTTTTTCTTCATGGTGATGTACAGTTGCCAGTACTGCCAATATAGGTTGTGCATGTATATGTTGACCTGCCAAAATATTATGTTTTGCACGTATGTGTTGAACCGCCAATATGTGTTGTTTGTATGGGACTGCCACAAGATGTTGCATGTCAGTGCATGTGTGTATGTGTGGTTGTGTGGAGTGGCATAGTGGTCAAGTGATTAGGGTGTTGTACTGTCAGGTAAGAGGTTTGGTGCTTCAGCTCTCCAGCATTGTAGAAAGATGCAGAATACTTTCACTGAACTGAGCTTTAATTCTGATCTTCAGGTCTACAATGATTGATCGAAAAATCCTGATTAGCCAACAATTAGCCTGGCTAATTTCCAACACATGGAGAGTGCAGCTGCCAATCCTCAGATTGTTTTATTGGATTTCCTAAAACAGAAGTTGGAGAATGTTCGATTTCTTTAATAAAATATATTTAACAAGAATGCAAAGATGCTTGCATGCTCATGGACACTCAGTTTTTAATTTATGATTTTTATACTGATAATTATTAGGTGATAGATGTTAAACTCTGCAGAATGTTCACTTGTAAAAGTGTTCATTTTAAAATAATATGCAAATATAGTTATACTAACACTAAAAGATAATTCAATTTTCCGAACAAAACAGAGTACTAGATAGAAAATAATAATAGTAATAGTGCAGCGATAGTAGGTAATTATGATAAAATTATAAAACTAAAGTTACGAGTAACATTCATAAGACATGTAATACTGATCCTAATAATACTGGTAGAAGACTAGCAGCAGTGAAAGAATACCTCACTTAATATATATATAGTGGCTTAGAAGTGAAATCAGTTTCTAAATTAATGTCACATTAGTATGATTGCCTAATTTATTATATACATGATTTCCTAATGTGATTTGAGTTAAAGTTTACTGGTAATGTTATAATGTGATAACTGGTTGATAGTGTGTGCCATAGATACCATTGGCGTTTGTACAACAGATTGCTTCATTTCATGCGTGCTGAGGGCATGAATTATTGTAAGCATAAGTTTTAGTTGAGTTGCAAGGGGCAGAATCCAGCCATGGCCCTCCCATTTGCTTTGGTGGCACACCATTGATTTGGCCCCTACAAACGGGTTTTGGGGAGGGTGTTGAGAAGCAAAAACGGATATATATATACTGCCAAATGGATATAAAGGAGGAAAAATAGGAAAACCAAAACGAAACAGTGGGTTAAAAATAGAGTCGTAGAAAAGGCAGATGACGACATTTGACCCCGCTTCTCAACTTGTGGATATGCCAGGGCAGAATGGCTGCCCAAAACGGAAAGGACTATCTTTGGAAAGAAACTCTTAGCACATCGTGTATGGACAGACATACATGTTATTTTGACACCACACCCCTGGGAATGTGTGGCTAATATTAACGTCGTGTAACAGCGGACACTTATTATATCCCAACAGCAAAAACACGTTGCTAGATACTGCTTTACAGAAGACACTCATATAAAGGGTACATTTAGGCCAATGTGTTCGACAGGTAAAGGGGTTCATTGTTTGTGCCATCAGTAGATGAACTAAAATTATCACGTATGATTACATGAAAAATAAAACCACAAGAGGTTGTGCAGAGGTAATTTCGTTTATGGATTACAGTGATTGATTTTGCCGTTTCTTAATTAATTAATTACCTGTGCAAGAATACCGGTAAAACGATAGAGGCACGCGAGGCATCCGAATGTTCTTATTCAGTGTGTCTAGAAAGCTTACGGACATACTGTATCTGGTAGGTACGGAAAGTGGCTGTGGCCTACAGGCAGCAAACAAGGCCACAATAACTGCCTGTATGGCTGTGTGGGTCAGAGTGGACGTCTACCAGACAGTGATTGTCTGTGAGAGTTCTGGCCACACTGGTCAGCAAACTGGATGGATGGTGATTCAGCCGGAGACAAGTGCTGCCCCACGCAGAACCTGTGCGTTGATTCCGCACTGGAAGTTGTGCCTCTTCCCGACGCAGTTGTTCTCTCGGAGATCGGGTGCTCGCGATGGAAAGCACTGCTCGAACTTGCGCCGCGTCTCGGTCTTCGTGTCTCCTCTGCAGCTGAACGAAGGCACGTGGAGCCGAACGCCTGGGCGATGGCTGAGGTCGTAGTGCTGTGGAGGACACTGCATCGATCTCGATGCAGTCGGCTGATCCGGACCTGTGCAATCCATTCCGAGGAGCTTCCTCTCCTCCTTCTGCCTGGCCAGGAACCCGGCCGAGTTGAGCACGCGCGCCTCCGACGCTGGATAGTCGCTCAGGTCCTTTCGGACGGGCGTCGTCTGATCGGCTGGAGCCGTGTTGGGGCGGGCACAGACGACGGGACAGGCGAGCGGAATGCTGGCAATGGCCTGGTTGCAGTGGGACATGAGCTCTAGGGGCTCCCTGCGGGAGTGGATCGGGACTGGTGGATGATCCTGGAGGAACTTGGGGATGTTGTAATCGCCGCCATAGGTCGTCTGCTTCCAGATGACCTCACCCTCCTGTGTCCGGATGTCTGCCTGTGCCCCCTCTGGCTGAAGGTGCAGCTTCTGTAGCGCCTTGGCCGCCTGGAACGGGCCGTAGACCTCGAACTGAGACGGCTGGCTGTGCGGCTGGGCCACGCTTCCGCACAGCGATCGATTGTAGCGAATGATGTCGGCCATCTGGACGTTGAGGTCCGTCGGAAGGTCAAGGGCGTTCTTGTGACTGCTCGACGTATCGGTCAGCGCTGCGCCACACCGCTCCAGGCGGTTCATGGAGTGCTTGAGCAGGCCTGGGTCGTAGCTGGTTCGGTAGATTCCCGCCCTTTCGCGCTGGTACCTGCCTTCGTGGTCGTAGAAGACTTCCGGTTGGTGCTTGGTGCTCGAGAGGTCCATCTTGCGTCGAAGAGCGCCGATATCGTGGCTTGGAGTCTGCGATTCTAGAAGACGCCATCGGTTGCGGGCCTCCATCTGCTGAACTGCCTCGTGCTGTTGTTTGATAAGAAGGTGGTACGGATTCTCAGCTTTAGACTCCTTTATGTGGCCAACGCCTGAATAACAGCGAAATGGTTTAGGCAGCTATAGGCTATATACTGTAATAAGCTGCTTTCCGTGGGTCGACGTGGCTCTTGCGACGCTGAAGGAGTGCGGACTAGACAATTACCTTCAGTTGGCCCACAGTATGCGGTATCGTGCCGCTGGTGTTCAGCTATCGTTCTAATGTTGGCCCAATGATCGTGGGAGTTTTAAGGATACGATGGAGAAACTGCTAAGATTTTAAAGTTTCCGAGTTGGGGAAAATTATGAAACCCGCCAAAACTGCCACTGCTAACACAGCTTTAAATGATCTTGACTCTGTAATTTCTCACTCTGCTAATATTGTTAATGAACCACAATTCAAATCAGTTTTCTAAATTATTGCCTAGTAGTCTTGATAATGTCCTGCGTGACTTTGAAGCAGAAAAACTCTACAAGACGAACGCCACCAGGACACGGCCTTATACCTTACTAGGTCTTCTGTAAACTTAGTTGCGAACTTGCATCTAATTGATTGCTTACTTACTTACTTATGAACCTATCATTGGCTCAATATATGTCTGTACCTTCTGGACAGCGTCCGCAGTCGTGAAGCGTCGAGTATTCGTGCACTTTTGGGAGCGGATAGTTGTAGCACGGATCGAGAGAAGACGGATCGACATTCTCCGGATAATTTGCATAAGTCGCTCCGTTTAACATGCGATACTCTTCACGCTCATTCAACGTCATTTTCCTACATCGTAAAACATTTGTTCTTGCGTTATGAATACCTGACTGGCATCTTCAGGAAATTTGTCAGACTGCATGCTAAACTGTGTGAATTTTGACCATAAATTCTGGGACCTTATTCACTTTACTTTGTTTTCTGTCTTTCAGTAAAAACACCTAAGGAACGTCCAGATACATTCCCCTTCAAAAGTTGAGAGAGGGCTGGGTCACTTTCATATTTTGAGCCCCATGGTGCACGGTTGTGCTCAAATTTGAAAGTTAATCGAAAGACGTATACCTTCTACAAACAAAGGGATATAAAGGAGGACATACAAAGCCCGTGAGGCTTGAGTTCCACACCCAAGACTCCGTTGCCTCGTACAGTGTAATTTTATGGGCCTGTTCAGTGGTAAGACCTAGCTAATGCAGTTAATCGCAGTTTTCTTTTTAACTATTCAGCAAGTTATACAATGAAATATTACAAGCTTACCCTGCCCAAAGTATCGGCTGCTAGTTCGGCAAAATGTCCCTTCTGGGATAATTCCCTGTAGCCTTAGCTACAACCTTTTTGTTCCGTAGTATTAGCGAGGTGGTGATGGCGTTTTATATCGCCTTTTCCAAGTGTTTTAAATGAATCAAGGACTACTCGTCTAAGGCTATTGTTATATTGATGTGATCAGGAAACGTCGATCCCGCGTTGTAGGCCAGGTTGTACTATAGACTTTCGGCTGAGTTTAAAAGAGCCGAACTGATTAAAATAGGGTCCTTTGGTTACCTACCGTGGACAGTTGTAGGTAGACTGTGTGTTCGTCCCAATACCATTCTGGAACATCATCTCAACACCCTTATGCTGTGCATAATAAACATCACATAGTTATATCGCACGTGCCATGCTGGACCCATGAGTATAATAGCCTCAGAGAAGCTGCCACAGGCTTCGTGTTTTTTCTAAAGCTTTGCATTTTGTTTATTAATATGGTTTTAGTTGCACTGAACCTCAAACAAGCGAAAAGGTGAGTTCCACGACGAAATGGACTGGACATATTTCATTTCATGGCGGCACTAGCGTTGGAGGGAAGAATGGAGAGAAGGAAGACCATATACGCGACAGCGAGTACTGTGCCGAGGAAGAGACTCTGTGCCTGAGGATCCCCGGTTAGAGTCCCGGTTTATTTCAGAGATTTAAATCTCGGGCTAGTACGGTCCGTGCACGGGGACCTCAAATGGCTTGCGCCCATTCAAACGGGCAGCGGTGGTGAAGGATCTTACCCGATAAATTCATTGAAAAATGAACAGGGTCAAGACCATACGGTCGCTATATATATATATATATATATATATATATATATATGCTGCTAGATGACATGACAAAGGAGAAGCTGGACTGGGCTACAGAGAAATAGAGAATAAGGCAAAGAAAAGAGAAGAATAGCAACGTTGGATTCCTGGATCTCCCTGAGGACAGAGAACGGAAGAAGTTTCATTTAGGCTTACAAGCCTCATGAAATGCTTTCGATTACATAGCTCTAGAGAAATAATATTTGGCTTTACAAAGTACAGCTGCAGCTGATTCTTACCATTTTTCATCATCTATATTATCATCGTTCTCATAGTTGTCATCATAATCACCATCGTCGTCATAGTTGTTATCATAATCATCATCGTCGTAGTCGTCGTTATCGTCTTCATCAAAAACGACATCTTTTATAAATAGGCCTACGCTGATCTCATTACCACAAGGCCAGAGAGATATATAATATCAGTGTTGAAAGTCAATCGTAAGCTTTATGCTGACGATTTTGAATTCTGCGTCTGCTATAGATAATTTCAGATAATTGGGTAAATTAAAATTTCTAATATAAACCTGCGACTGTTGTTTCCTTGTCGCGACTTATCTCTCTATCACGCAAAGCTCTGCAAGGAGGGACTACCTTTCTGAAAGACGATGACGTCATAATTCTCAGTTTCATCCTGAAATTATCTCCTAAATTCCAAGGAAACTACTAGACATACGGAACATACGTAATCGTATTTTAAGCTGAGATAACCAACTTTTAAGCCAATCTTAGAATACTTAATATTAGAAGCGCAGATATTCGCAAATGTGTCTTGTATTTCATAGTTAGACCCGGGGTTTCAAAGGGAGCTGATACATTGTACACAATATAGGCCTACCATCACACCGCAACAACCAATATATTCTACATCGCGTATTCCACAATACGCCACATCACACCAAACCACCCCACTTCACACCAAACCACACCTCAGCGCGTGACATGACGTTGCGTTACGTTAGTCTTCGTTGCGTAAACAGCTGAGCATCATCAGTTGCAGTCTTACCTGAGTGACATCACTCGACTGTCGTCCTCTAGTTTCTCCTTCGTTCTGTCGCTCCTGCCACTGGTCGACGATGTCGAGGTTGCTGCTATGATAGGTCGTCATCCACCTCTTTTGCTCGGCCTCGGCCACTGCTTCAGCAACTGCTCTTTGTCTGTCCTTCTCCCTCTCCTCCATCTCTTCCTGCTCCTCGTTCTTTGGTCTCCGATGGTCGTCATTGGGAAGGAAAAGTTTTGGTGGAATGGGATAGATGGCCTTCCTCGGACCACAGCCTTTCGGGATCTGCTCCAGGCATCACAGCCAAAAAGCAGAAGACTGCATGATGAAATCGATCGAAACGAGACGCTTTATGCCGATTTTCTCTCTGTAGGCCTATGACTTTCTTTATAGAATATCCTTTTAATTTCTTATGTCACTTTTAAGTTTTGAGATCTATTTCTCCATCTTATTTCTATATTCTTTGTTTCAATGTATGCATATTCTGCGGCCTTCTTAATTTCCCCTTTGTTGCATGATTGCTATGAGTTTGCATGTGCATGCATAACTTACGTAATTGTAGGACTTCCTACAAGTCTACACGAATACGTGACTAGGAGAATTTATACTACGTTACTACATGTGACAAAGAGACTGCATGAATACGACATCCCATTCACGGCTGGCAGCTGATTGGCAGAATACCTGTTTATGCTGCAAATGAAGAATGACCCTGAGCCAGATGAAACGTTTATTTTGCAGTTACTTCACCGCGGCTAACCGACAATTGTCTACAGTGATTACTAGGCCTACTACTACTACTACTACTACTACTACTACTACTACTACTACTACTACTACTACTACTACTACTACTACTACTACTACTACTACTACTACTACTACTACTACTACCACTATTACTACTACTACCACTAATGCTACTACTACTACTACTACTACTAATACTGTTATTATTATTATTATTATTATTATTATTATTATTATTATTATTATTATTATTATTATTATTATTACGAAGAATTTTAACGTGCGCAGTCACTCAGAAATGGGAATCTGAGGCGCGTGGATTTCCATGGATTTGACTTACGTGATCGAAATCGTTCTCTGGCCAACTGAAATTTCTGTTTATGCCAACAACTTTCTCAACTCGAGCGTCGGATCCTAAACATCACGCAAGCAGAAGGAGACCCAAAATTGAATAATGTCTGGCTACCAATCCATCCATCCATCCATCTGTCCGTCCATCCGTCCGTCCGTCCGTCCGTCCGTCCGTCCGTCCGTCCGTCCGTCCGTCCATCCATACATACTGTACATCCATCCTTCCTTCCTTCCTTTCTTCCTTCCATACTTCCTTCCTTCCTTCCTTCCATACATCAATCATTTAAAAGGCGCTATATAAATATAAACAATATTTTGCATCGCATCACATTTTCAAAGCAAGATTGCATTGTTTTGCATATTGCGCTGGCCCCTATTGCCAGATGCCGCGTGTCTTGCTCCACGATCGGAACCTCCTTCTCAGTCATGTCTGTCCAAGGATGAATGTCAACTGGATCTTACAGATGAACAGCTACAGTTCTCGGCTATAAGCATCTCTAGGAGAAGCTGGATTGTGGTGGAAGACCTAGCAGCCAACCTTTCGTCTTCTGAAGGACGATGACTTGAGGAGCCGCTCTCTTCTGTTCATCGGAGTTCGGTTGGATGGAGCTACTTGGAAAGACGGAAAAGCGAGAGATGTGCGAGCTGTATGGATGTTCCGCAGGAAAAGGCCTTCGGATAATTACTTGACTAAGAAAGAAAACCATTCAGAAACATTCAAAAGAAATTCAACATTGATAACAGAGAACGGAAACTGTGATAAACTCGTGTGAAAGATCCCGATTGTCAGTTTCATATAACGACCCAATTCCAGGTCATCTGGTCCACCCTCGCGATTTCTAATTATGCTGAAGAAATCAAAACGGGACATCTGACTGAGGAACGCACAGTTTACGTAACAGGACTCATATTTTGTATGTCAGTTTCCGTTCTACTAATGTATGTCTATGTGTCTGTCTAGTTGTATTTCTATAGGCCTATTTGGGCTGATACAGAGCATCGGTTCTGTCTGCACTGGCGAATATGCAGAGATGTTAAGCGAATCGCATTATTTGCATAAATAGAGCTACGATTCAATTCTCATTCAGCCGGGAGACTCACGTAAGGAACACGATGCTTCAATAGCCGTCACTGATTTTCATAATCACCAAAATACGGTGAGTGCTGCACATACAGTCCAGCAATTGTTGTCAGGCTATTATAAGTTGCATCTAAGCCAGTGATTTAAGTATATAAGCAGCAGGTTGTAAGAAAAAAGCGAAGAAGAATGCAAGGAATGAGAATAACAATGCGAAGAAAAATGCGAAGAGGAATGCGAAGAAGAAGAAGAAGAAGACAATGATGATGATAAAGAAGGAAGAAAAAGAGAAGAAAAAGAAGAACGCGAACAAGAAGAAGAGCCAGCCATGGTTTCAAAGTAGGCCTGTTGGCAACTTCATTTCTTAGCCTCGGCATATGAGGGAGGGTGGCCAGCCCTCTCCCTCGCCCCTGATCTTCCTACTGACAGTGTACAGTTAGTGTACTCATTATAGCTGAGTTGGCTAGAGGGCGCAAGTGGAGCGGAAATCTGGAAATAAATTATGCCTTAGCGGGGATTTGAACTCCTGACCTCTCGCTTAACAGTCTAGCATGCTAACCACTAGACTATCCCGCACCCGTGTAAGCTGGACTAAAGAGCAAATGGAGTTGATTATAAAGACTAACTCATGGGCCTACCTGGCGTCGAAGTGTTCTGGCCTTGGAATTCTGCCAAAGACCAATATAAACAATTCATTTAAGTCTATAAGCCTGCTTAATCATTATCATCATAATCGCTATCGTCGTCGTCATCATTGTCATCATCATTATCAACATCGTCATTATCATCATCATCACCACCAACACAACATCGTCATCGCAGTCATCACTACCATTATCACTACATGACGTCGATGATTGCGCGACTGCTACTGCGATGCAAACGGATTATCCTAACGAAGGCATAATTAATAATGACAAAAGAATGACGAAGACGACGACGACGACGATGGCGTCACTGATGCGTTGCCCCGGCAGAAAACAAAGCGGGAGAATTTTCTGAAGAGGAAACTCACAGTTCGTCGTTGAATCGATTGTTGCTCAATTTCAGACTAGACACTTCGTACACCGGTTCTTCTTGCGGCTGATTTCTGCTCAACATATACATCGAAAGAGTATAGACCTATAAACATTATTTTGTATACCTACGTATTAGATATATGACAGAGTATGGTCTATATGGTGGTTAGACACAATTGTGTAGAATACTAATCCAACCATGCACACGGAACAGCTGCCCGACCGACGCAGAGCTCTCGAGCAAGTACACAGACTGACCGAAAGTCTATACAGGCAGAAATAGCGAGACAGACGAAGTAGGATATAGAGGAAGCAACACAAACTAACAAAGAACCTTCAAGCAGTTAGTCAGAAGACAGACAGATGAAAGTAAGGTCCGACGGAGAAAGGGACTGAGAGCCGTAGGCCTACAGATAGACAAACAGATAGACAGACTTAAACATAGGGCAACCGGACACAGAATGAAATAGACTGGCTTCATACCGTTCGTCACCGGTGGCCCAAAGTGGGAGTGTAACACTCCGCTGCAGGTTAAGACAACAGAAGTGCTACTTCTGAAGTATGTGCTCTAGTATGACTTAATTTATCGAATTTTGTGACCGACCGACAGACCGACCGACGCCTTCCAAGAACATGATGGTCTGTGAGTTACACTATGTATTAACCTATTCGTGCAATGCCACCCAGAAACTGTTTACTTTAAATGAGACATAAAGGCCTATAAGTCGATAGATATACTAACGTGTAATGCCAAGATGGCGGTGCATGGTCGTCTGGTGGTCCAACGACAGCTTTGCAACTCTTTCCTGTGCCCCAGTCAAAAGGAATTTGGGGTGGATTGTTATTCGGAGGAAAGAACTCCAACGACGTCATCGCAAATTATTCATGATCCCACGAAAGCAAGCAGATGATAAGAACTGAGATACAGAAGCAGTGCATCAGTTGGAGTAACTCTGCTACATGCGAATCCTTGCTAAACTCCGGATTTATTGATATGTTGTACTCCCACCTTTGCAGGCATTCCGCGCCTCCTGCCGTACAGTTATCCTGGTAAAAACGACTTGAAAAGAACGCGAAGAAACTGGATCCACGAAGGTTTACAGAGAATGAGTCTTTTTCACGAATCAAACAAGCATAAGGTGTTAGTTCATAAGCCACAACTTGAGTTAGGCCAGCACGCTACCGAGAACGTCGGCCTATGTTGCCTAGCACTTCACATGGAAACATAGGCCCAGGCATACGTGGGCCTTTTCAAACCCGATTATGAGATACAGTCGACGCGTACGTTGGCTACTGTTTCATATTAAGCCGTTTGCACTGCAGATAAGCCCCATGGAGACACGTATTTAGGTCCAGATCGATTTCGTTCTGTTGGCCAAAAGCTCAAGGACTGGCAAATTGGAGTCAGACTGTTGCTAGGCCAGTACTATCGGCTCTTGGCAGAGATTAGCGTCCATATATCTTTTCTCGCCTGCAGGTGACAAATTATGTTATAACACATAATAGATTTTATATACGTGTATATATAGAGGCCTACTCTCAATAGGTGTTGTGGACAGTGAAGGAGAGAGTAGCGGAGAGGAAGAAAGGGAGAGACAAACAGAAATACGGAGGCGTTGATAGCGAGGCAGTGCTACATCTAGTCACACTCGTACTCCACACAACATGCGCGCACATAAACACACACACACACACACACATACAGATACTCGTATTCGTACTTGTTAGTGCATCTTAAATGATCATTGCGTGATTAGGTGGCTGTGGCTAAGCAATATGCTGTTATCGGTAATCAATCAATGAACGTGAAATATTAAAGCCGCAGTTGAAAGATCCCGTACAAGCATCAGGCAATCGATTTGTGTGTTGGCCATTGTTGTCTGGAAAGAGACTGTGCGGAGGGGATTCCCACAATGATCACGTGCGTGCACCGCCGTTCGGACTTCATTAGGAAGGGTCTATCGTTGTTATGGCAACGGAGGCCGCTTAGAGGACGCTGTCTCGACATGTTCTATCGACGGCCATGAGTCAAGTGCAAGCAGCCTAATTTATCTAGTTCAAAATCTAGGTCTTCACACGTATAAAGCTATATTTTATCATAAACCTATTCCCCCGCAATACTCACTAGTTAACAAGTTTATAAAACCGGGTGATATTTGTAGATATATTTGTATACTGAAATTTCAGTAGCTTTTTATAGCACCTCAAAAGTAGGTAGGCTGTGCAATTTACACATACACATTGGCCTATTGCGCCAGCGCCAGAACGAAATGGCTTAGAGCCAATCGAACTTCATTGTCTGTTTTTTTGCCAAGATTTTGCACTGTAGCCAAAGACTCGCTTTCCACAGGGGGTCAGGTCCCTTTGGACCCCTCTGGCCCCGGCCATGTATATGTTATCTTCGGCTTGTCTCTCCAGGGAATCCATAAGATCGTTGGAAATAAGTTTTTAAGGGGGCAAAGTTTCACCTGTGGGCTGTTTTTCACAACTCTGCAACTCACATATAGGCCTGAATTACTCTGTATACTTGCTTAAGTGTGTATATACGATAATCCCCCCAGACTGTGAACTGCTTTGCCTTTGAGTGGTGAGTACCAAATAGCTGAAAGGCTCGAGGAGAGAGACCTGCGGCCATTGCAGGATCTAAAATAGCTGACAGACGAAAAACGTTATTAATTAGTCGTAATCGTTATCGTAAACTCACGATTTCAACAGCGCCCACAGAAAAAGTTAAGTCGCGGGAACCATTTTATTCTCAGGCGCTCAGTTAAAACAATTTCGATAGGCAGGAAGGATTAGATTCGATTACAGGTCAAGTTTCAAGGGTCAGGCAGAAAATCAGACGGCTTATATTCGATGGTGTTTGGAATTTGAGTGGTAAGATAGGTAAGTTTCAGGTACTCGATATATGCGTGAGTTCGATCGGTTTTTACGGCGAACATGATTACACTGGTCAACATAGAAATCGTTACTGACTGGAAAAGGCCCTAATGTGTAGCATCTTGGTGTGCTGAACACGAATATAACCATAAAAATTTTTATTGGCTCTCGTTTTGAAAATATTTCATATAGTTCATTTTTTATGTTTCACCATGTAAATTTATGCAGTAGGACTGCGACAATATCCTAAATAAGTCTAGAATGATGTAATATTCCACCTCATTGCATAATCCCATCATGGACACATCATGCACAGTTGATTACGTCATTTTCTGATGCAATGTAAAACTACAGCCAGTCGGCTGCTGACGTAAGATGACGTCAGCAGTGTACTATATAAAGCGAGTCGGAACGGTTGAGCATTTACAATATTACAGACTTTGTGCGAGACAGTTTAAGTTACTGTTTTATAAAACTATTATTACTTTATCCATTTAGATACAATACAGAACAGTAATGCCTCGGAAGTGCGTAAATACTGTGGACAACTTTTGTTACATTTGTGGGGAAGTGACATTTGCCAACCAGAAGAAAAGTATCACTTATCAAGTCAAGAAGGCATCTCATGCTTACTTCGAATGAAAGGTTGGTGACCAAGACAAGCCATGGGCCCCGCATATATGCTGTGCTACATGTACAACACAGCTTTCACAGTGGTTGAATGGCAAAAGACCATCAATGCCGTTTGCAGTTCCCATGGTGTGGAGAGAGCAAAGCAACCACGTAGATGACTGTTACTTCTGCTTGGTTCCTCCTCTTTCCGGTGGAATAACGAAGCAAAAGAAGTCGACAATAGTCTACCCAAACATTCCGTCAGCATTGAGACCAGTTCCACATGGTGATGGACTTCCTATTCCAGAACCTCCAGCAGAATATATTTTCCTTGATTCATCTGATGAGGACAAGGGTGAGCCGACATGTTCTTCTCCTGGTCCGTCAGCGTGCAGTGATCCCGATTTTCACTGTGGTGCATCATCAACCCCACACAGAATAACACAGGAAGAACTAAATGACCTTGTTCGTGATTTGGACTTATCCAAAAACAAGGCAGAATTGCTAGGATCAAGACTCCAACAATGGAATCTTCTAGAAGAAGATGTCACAATTACTTCATATAGAAAGCGCCATCAGCAGTTGGAACCTTTCTTTATGAAGGAAGGTAATCTGGTATTCTGTTCCAATATTGACGACCTCATGAATGCCTTACAGATCACTCATGACCCACAAGAATGGAGACTCTTTGTAGACTCTTCAACACTGAGTCTTAAGGCTGTGCTTTTGCACAATGGAAACCGTCTTCCATCTATTCCATTAGCGCATGCTGTCCACATGAAAGAGACATACGATAACCTAAAACAGCTACTGCATTCCATTGACTATAACAAGTACAAATGGCACCTGTGTGGTGATTTGAAGGTAGTTGCCATTTTAATGGGACTGCAGCAAGGATATACAAAATATATGTGTTTCTTGTGTGAGTGGGATAGCCTAGCAAGAGAGTTGCACTGCGTGCGGAAGGAATGGGCTCCCAGACAAAACATGGCAGTTGGACAGAAGAATATCCAGCACCCAGCTCTGGTCGAGGCTCACAAAATCCTACTACCACCCCTTCACATCAAACTAGGTTTGGTGAAGAACTTCGTGAAAGCCATGGACCGCACTTCGCCAGCTTTCCGATACCTGCATGAAAAATTCCCTCGACTCAGCGAAGCAAAGATTAAAGAGGGAGTTTTTGTGGGTCCTCATATTAGAGAACTCTTCAAAGATGACCGCTTCAACAACTTGCTGGAGGGTGATGCGAAACAAGCATGGAATGCTTTTCGTCTAGTGTCTACAGACTTTCTGGGGAATGTTAGGGCAGAAAACTACAAGGAACTAGTAGAAGACATGCTCAAGCAGTACCAGAAATTTCGCTGCAATATGTCTCTGAAGATGCATTTCCTTCATTCCCATCTGGATTTCTTCCCTGACAACTGTGGTATGGTTAGTGACGAACATGGCGAACGTTTTCATCAAGATATCGCAACAATGGAGCAAAGGTACCAGGGAAAATGGTCCACTACAATGTTGGCTGACTACTGCTGGACACTCCGCAGAGATGCTCCCGAACAGCTGTACAAGAGACAGGCAAAAAAATCTAAGAACTAGTCTATGACCTGGTTTTTACAAATATTAACTGTAAGTGTATCACTATTGGCATGCATTGTGCGATATAAAATTACTTCATTTCAGATTACAAAAAAACTAGAGCCAATTCGGCATTTTCACTGTCATATTCGTGTTCAGCACATACAAATTGATAAGAACTGACTAATTTCATTTCAGTAACATGACTTTTGTAAAAATTTGTTGTCCAGTGTTATTATCAGCACATTCACTCTTCAAACATTGCATAGCTGTGGACCACGAGGACTCAATTGTGGTGTCTAAACCTGCGTACCAGGAAGCCAGCTCAGAGCCTCAATAAGCATTCCACAATAAAACAGGAAGGTGCCAGACCAACGCAGTTAAGTTACGCTAATGCTTCGGAAGCAGTAATAATTAGGCTAATCGTGACAATGACTTGCTTAGGCATCGGGAGGTGTATTGGCGAGACCTGCACATATTGTTGATATACTGTTAGCCTGCTAAGACATGAACTAGGGAACTTATAATGAGGAGCTTACAGCAAGTACAGAAACTTCACTCGTGAAGAAAGTGATGATGATGATTATAATGATAACGAAACTTGATTTTTTAGGCCTCAATGGTTGTTGTTATTGCTATTTCAGGAATATAGTAAATATTAATAATTTTACCTGAGGTATATATGATTCCATCATCGTCATCATCATCATCATCATCATCATCATCATCATCATCATCATCATCATCATCATCACTATCATCATCATCATCATCTTCTTCTTCTTTTACTTCTTCTTTTACTTCTTCTTCTTCTTCTTCTACTACTACTACTACTACTACTACTACCACACTACACTACTACTACTACTTCTTCTTCTTCTTCTTTTACTTCTTTTCCTTCTTCTTCTTCTTCTTCTTCTTCTTCTTCTTCTTCTACTTCTTCTTCTTCTTCTTATTATTCTACTACTACTACTACTACTACTACTACTACTACTACTACTACTACTACTACTACTACTACTACTACTACTACTACTACTACTACTATTACTACTACTACTACTACTACTACTTATTCTTCTTCTTCAACATCATCAGCAGCAGCAGCAACGTGGGTGCTGGCTTTACTTAAGTTCGACCTCTTGAATAATTTACTCAGACTGGATTTGAGGTTGTGATCATCAGGTGAGGCGACGTCTTATGGCAAAAGCCTCAAACCGTGAAATTCATCTTCAGTTTTTGTTCAACACGATCATTGCTTGCAGCAGCCTCTGATTTCATTCATCTGGTTCCCAAGCCTGTAGTGATAGTGGTGGTAGTCTTTCGCTCATTTGTGTATCATCAACAGTGTAAGCATCTACATTCAGGAAATTGTTCTGCTAATGTTTAGTACTTTTGCAGTGCTCAGGGTTCTTCGGTGGACAGACAAGCTTATAAATGGTGTGGACAAAGTAACAGGGCCGTTTTTCCTGATGATCTTTTTTAGGTCCTCAGTTTGGGATGACCTGCTAATGTTTAATACTTTTGCAGCAGGGTTCTTCGATGGACAGACCCACACGTTTATAAATGGTGTGGACGAAGTGACAGGGCCGTTTTTCCTGATGACCTTTTTAGGACCTCAGTTTGGTATGACCCAATTTAATGCCCATGCAGATTCATGACGACATTTTCAGTTTCCAAATTTGAAGATTTTTAAAGTTTCCGAATGTTATCATGACTTTTTTCCTTTACAAATTTAATAGGACACCTTCACTTTAGGCAGTCTGGGAGAAGCAATTCGATGACGTGCTCTCAAACTCTTGTGGCGGCTGTATGAAACATAGGGGATTATGACACGAGACTAGACCACACAAAATGGGACATGTATCAAATTGCATGAACAATTAATATTTACTACATTCTATGAAAGAATATTGAGTAAGACATCTTATGAACGATAAGCAATGAATGATTAATATTTTGTAGAATGATATGACATTCTGCGAAATGTTATTGCATAGTAGGACATCTTATTAAAAATTACCACGAAAAGACGTGTGAAATTGGATAGGAGACTAAAAGACTGGGACTTATACAATCGCTTGTATCAGCACCTCTACCTCCCTCCAGGCACTTAATACAGTACATTTTATGCAGGCCCATCTCAAAAAGCTCTGCTTATACGCTAGCGTAAGTGGTGTTAAAGTTCATTAGGAACACGAAGTTCACCTGTAAGAAATTATGCTCAGAGAGATTAGATTGCGCCAGCATTGTATATTTTGTTATCTGCACTGGGAAATATTTCCTAGACAGATAAGTCAACTGTCTTCAACTTACAAAAAAGTCGTATGTTTGGTTGATATGATTTAGACTGATGACTCATACAGTAGGGTCGTTACATAGAACCTGATCAAGAGACCAGAGAAGCAGGTACAAACAGATACACATAGAAACGCTATCTATACAGTGTCGTGTATCAAGACGTCTATGTTATATATATGATATGGGTTGCATAATAGCCTTAAAAGAAAAATTGCTTTTTCTTATTTTTAGATAAGAGAAAATAGCACAGCATGCCGGCAGCTGCAAAGGAAATTCACCAAATTATGTCCGGTGAACCTCTTCCAGGACCACCATCTACTGAACAGAACTTGTCGCCGTCCGAGAAGGCTCTGAGACCGGAAGACAGGCGACGGAGGATAAGCAATCCGAAAGAGATGAAACTTCAGCCCTGACGTAAACTACATCACGGAACTTGCAACAGCATTGTAGGCTAATGGCGACCTAAATCAAGCAACAAATAGGCAGACGAAGCCCAGTTAGCGATTAGAAAGGCAAGGAGTTTCAGCTTGACAGGCTGATTCGCAAGCTCAATGAATTTACAGGGTACCAAGCATATTTAAGATTCGGAGCTATGTTATGGTATGTTAAAGAAGTGGAGAAATCAGTACGAGGAATGGAAAGCCATTATTGTGTAAGCCTGAGACAGGATGGGCCCTAACCAAAGATGCACAAGGAAGACGAAAATCTGCATTAAAAGCAAGAAATCGATCAACTGAATTAATTAAAAGCAACACTTCCTTAAAAAGCAGAAACGCGAAGTAAATATCCGTAAATGTAAAGCTTAAAAGCTACATTTAAGCGAAGCACTGCCGACAACAATCATAGAAGCCAACCGTTTAGAAGCAATTTACAGTAATCGAGACCACTAGAAACCAGGGCGTTAGAAAGTGAAATCAAGACATTTTGAGGCGCACGACTTTTACCATTTGCTGTGATTTTATGCAGCCGTATCCTTATTTGGAAGAACTCGCCAGATGGCTGTGGCCGTATTCGTTGCCATTCAAGGTCTTGTTCGAAATTGGCGTTAGTCCTTATCCCTTTTCCCTCAATAACTCTCCAATGCTCGACTTATTTACCAGATCGCGTTCCAGAGTTTCTTCTTTGAGTCCGTCTCGGATTTTGTGCTTTTTGGACGCTATTTAGTAGGCCTATTCAGACATTTTAGCATTCGAAGCCTGGCTGCAATGTTTTTGGGTTGCTTTATACCGTTCGAACTTATGTGGAATCTGGACTTTTAATTACCAAATAGATCGTTGTCATTTGGATAGAAGAAGACAGACAGGCAAAGACAAGGACACAGAAAGAGACGAGGACACAGTTACATAGAAAAAAGAAAGGAACATTGAGGCATGGATAGGGAGAGACACGCATGGCCAAAGACAAAGGCAGATAGAAAGAAGCATACACGCATACGGTAGGAAGATACAGTGGCAAAGAAAGAGACGGAAAGACACAGAAATAGACAGAGAGAAGCAGAAAGAGACAGATATGGAGGAAAGTTCTGAAGTTTAATGACCTCCATCCGTAAGTGTCGAACTATGGAATCGCCTAAGATAGCAGAGGTTATCTGTTATCTTGGCGGCAAATCCTGATCGCTCCATTAAATAGTGCTAGATTTCGCACCGACTCATTTCCTTAGACATACCGAAGTATTGTCAGACAAAATCTGCCTATTATAATTCACAAAGTACTGCAGTTATATCAGCTAATCTACCTCTGTTTCATGCTCAATCGTCAGGCCAACAAAATTTAATTGCACTGATCAGTGGATGCCATGACTCTTGTTTTGTCTCGTACCAGGAAAGTGTTGGGTTCTCGAGCTTTCTCGATTGCTGGTACATGGCTCTGAAATTCGTTGCTAAGTTCTATTCCTTTTCTCATGTCATTCAGGTCTAAAATTAAGACTCATCTTGTTCAACTTGCTTGGCCACCGTAGCCTAAATTCTGATTTCTGTGACCTAACGGAATTCGCTGCAGCATGGCTTAGGCTCATGCAGATTCACTTGACGAATTTGTCTTTTCATTGGAAGTTTTTATCTGAAGTTTATACACTTCCAGTTTAGATTCCTGGCAGGCATTGCTTCTGCTGACCATACATTGGCCTAAGGTTGCTGTACAGCGTAATAGGGATTTGGCTCATTAAAACATTTTTCTGCATACCCAAAAATTTCATAGATAGTTTAGAGCACGCTAGCTTTTTTAAATGTCGGCACACTCGTGGATCAGTATAGGCCTATGTATTAGCAATAGGCAGCACTTATGTTTTGCGCATATGCCCCATGTACCCATGAGCAATTGAGGCTTAATCATTGATTTAACCATTCGATGAATTTTTATATCGCCTGTTTCTATATCTACTTCCATCAGCGTCAGCGAAAGCAAACAATTGATTATTACCTTAAACAATAATAGTTTATATATACAGTTGTAGCTACGTAAGCAAATTCTGTGGAAAACTAGAATTCTGACTTCCAGCTAAGTGCTAGCATGAGAATATCAGACAACTGATAGAGTCATCCATCGGCATATTTAGAACTTCGGGAGAGGGGCCAATTCTGCAACTGGAGAATAGGTGGATCTGGTTCCCGACAGAGTCCATGGGTGGGTGAGCTGATAAAACTCAGACTTCGCCAGCTGTAGTTTGCAAAGAAGTTTTATAGCAAACTGTATTGCACAACTACGCATGGAGGTGGTGAAAAATTTGAAAAGATATAGTGTTTTAGTTATCAGGAGTTGGAGGGGTTGAAGGCCCTCAGCTCTCCTCTGACTCCCTCAGCTAGCTCTCTAAAATATTGCTGGAAGTCAGTCGGTAATACCCTAGGTCTTTTTATGAATTACATAGAGATGACAACCCAATTATTTAAAGTTAATTACTTACCTACATATCTATATAGTATATGACTCGGAGCAGGAAATTATACATGTACAGAATTAGATATGTAACCACAGACCTGTGATTTTACAAGATGTAGACCAATTATCATAAATCGATAGCGCGGCAAATAATGGAAAAGAATCGAATTTCTTCGGACACGTAGGATAATTTTGTTGGTTGGATAACACCTGAATGATCAAATAAGCCGTGTTTTGGATGATGGACGGTTCACGAGCCGAGTGAAGAAACAGCGAGGAGTGCGATCGACGCCAATTTGGAAATCATAAAAACAAATGACTTTCCGTGCAGATGTTTTAGCAAATAATGTGTCATCATTTAGTTCTTGCTTGCTTGTTTGCTTGTCAAGTAAATAATGATCGAATGAGAAAAGCTTAAAATATCTTAACACTTGTTTAGTTTCTTTTGAAATTGACTGATTAAATCCAGGATGCATACGAATGAATTAACGAACGAATGACCGAATGAACTAATATAAATAAATGACCTATTTATAGTGACTGTGGGAATTGTTGTTTTATACGTTCCATTCCTAAATCGCAGTCTGGAGTGGAGTGTTTTTACAAACCCTGACATTATTTCTCCATCGCTAAGCTCTCTGTGAGCCTCCTGCTGCTTATGTAAATGAAATATGGCAGCGCTTGCTGAGTTCATTGTTCTCTACTGAACCACTTCACTTCCGACTGCGATTTAGGAATGGAACGTATAAAACAACAATTCAGACGGCCACTATAAATAAGTAATTTATTTATATTAGTTTTACACAATCAATTCTATTGGAATTTTGGTCGGACCAAAAGAGGAGGGTGGCGAGAATAAGAAGGAGAAAGAGAAGGACCATGAGGATGAAGATAAAGAAAAGGGAGAAATAAATGAATCAAATATCAATGGCGTAGAGGAGGAAGAAAAAGGAGGATGAAGAGAAGGAGTAAATGAAGGAGAAAGGGAAGAGGAGGAAGTATCTGAAAAAGTTGCCGTAAGGTTGTGTGAAGACGAGGAGAGGCAAAGTACATAAGAGCGATTTATGACAAATGGAAGGAGAAACCTATTTAAAAATGAAGCCAGAACTGAAGGAAGTGGCTTAGGCCTACAAATCACCGTCCACCGAAGAAGCGGAGGGATTGATTCAACGCGGGTGCCTTTGCACAGATTTTTCGTTGACGGAAGTCACGTGATTCTGAAACGCCGCAGGCAAACAGTGTCACTTACGTTCTTGTCTGTTAAGTTGGAAATAAAACATATCAACACAACAGCTTCCAAGGCCATTGACTAAATCGCCCCATGGCCCGGGATACTCTTGTTGCAGTGCCTCCTGTTGTTTCCCTCTTAGTCGCCTGCTGTTCTGCCTGAGCTGAGGTTTATCTGCGATTAGTTAGAAGAGACAGGGAAGATCCCATCAGAAGCTCAAGTTTCACTTTTCAGAACTATGCTCCACAGAAATGCATCCAAAACAGAATGATACAGACATACACAGCGCGTTTTCGTATAAGCCTGAATGTGCGCATAACATTAAATACACATATTTTCATACCTAAATATATCATCTGCAGGCACATATACATACATCTGATTCATAACGCAAATACATTTTGAAACATGCTGTATAATGTGTGTATATACTGGTAATACATGTGTATATATATATGAGTCATTTGTTGCAACTGACGCCAGCGCATGCGCCCAAAAAAGACGCTTCTCATTCGTCGCTTTGTTTTTGCCGTATGCAGCTGCTGCTGCTGCCGCTGCCGCTGCTGCTGAAAGTTAAAGACTCCGCGCCCGGTGTAATACTGTGTGGTGATCTGGTTATTATACTCAAACAAAAGTCGCTACATAAATTGGACGTCTGTATACCTGAAGAAGCTGCATTCACGAGACTTCGTTTACTCAGCAGATAACAATATACTTGGTAAGTGAATTTGAGTAAACCTGAATTTTTCCGGTGCTTGAGCATTTTCATGGCGGCTTTACCTGCATGAAAACTAAATCTTTAATAAGTCTTTTCTCAGTTGAGCTATAAAAGTGATAGGCTAAGTTACGCTACATTGCCTATACAAGAACAATTACGTTATATTGTCTATGACGAGAACTAAAACTGAGACTGGAATTGAGGCATCGAAGCCAGCGGTTCAATTGGCCATTCCAGTAGTACTCAGTCAAGAATCTACTCTACATACTTAGCTCTATGGCAGCCGACATTATAACCCAGTAATCATATCGTAATCGTAATCCCGAGATTTCTACAGTGCCCAACGAAAGCCACGTCCCGGAGACCAGCTTATTCACAGGAGCTCAGTCAAAACAAAATCGACAGGCAAAAGAGTTCGGTTCCATATCAAGATCCAAAAGGCAGGCAGAGAGAGCGTGGCAGCTACGGTGGGTGATGTTTGGGACCGAGTAACAGAGTTTTGAACCCTAGTCTTCATACATGATGTAATGAACTTTAAAAACGTTACGTCTTAGGACATTATGAAATAAAATTTATATGTGACCTTTTGTAAAAAAACCTCTTTTAGCCCTTTTCACCAGATAGCGGCACAGCTGAAGTGGGGATGTGAACACCCACCAATTTTCAACCGGTGGTGGTCCGTCTCGATTGAGCACAGTGAAAGGTGGAATATCCCACCAGCACAGCACATGAATTTTGCATCGAATAACATATGGTCAGTGCTGCTGTGGAAAATATGTTAAGTAATAACAAATTTGAAAGACTTGCTGTAATCACAGGTTCTATTGCCGCAGAAAACGCTATCATAAAATAAAACCCCATCGACAAACATTAACAATTTCGCACTACTTTGTGAGGCGTAAGCGTTCTTCAAACAGACCTCAGCACCAATCTACATCTGTGCTACTGGATCCCTCCACAGTTTCAACGGTGGACCTTTCCACCAGTAACTGGTGGAGCTTTCCACCTTTTTAAACGGAGTACCCTTTTTCGGAAAATCTGGTGCACCATTCCACATGTAAAACTGTAGACCATTCAACCAGTAACTGGTGGATCATTCCACCAACAGTTGTGGAACATTTCACCTTTTGAATGGCAGACGCCTCCACCAATAACTGGTGGAGCATTCCATTTGTCAATTGTAGGCTATTACACCATCTGCAGTTGGTGGTTTGGCTCCATATTATCAAATAGTGGAAGTTCAAGACAATTACTGGTGGACCACTCGAACCACCAAAATTGATGAAACTTTCCATGGATTTTTTTACAGTGATGCATACACACATGCATACGTACGTAATCGTAATTCTGAGATTTCTACAGCGCCCAACGAAAGCCGTGTCAAGAGGACCAGTTTATTCACAAGCGCTCATTCAAAACAAAATTGATAGGCAAAACGGTTCGGTTCAAGGTCAAGATCCCGAAGTCAGGCAGAGAGACAGCGTGGTAGCTACGGTGGGTGATGTTTGGGGTTGGAGAGCAGGAATTGAAATCGTAACTAAACTCATTTCTCATTATGCCCCAAGATTCGTACCCACAAAAACGTTTACAAATTAAACAAAATCTGGTTATAGGACGATGCTTTATGGAATTTGGCACATAGAAACAGATTTCGAGTGCGTCTGAATAGGAGCGTTCAGTTTCTGTAAGTTCAGCTCATGTTTACATAGGCCTATCACTGATACAAGCGACAGACCCGTAAGATAGCATCAGATCACACGAGATAAGAATTATCTAGGTTGGAGCTGAAGAAATGCCAATGTCTGATGAAAAAATGTTCCCATCAGCGAATTAGACAAACAGTGAGGGAGGCGGTTGAATCCTGATGACGCAAATGCAGCGCCAAAGATAAGCCACCTCTGGGCAAATGAGCAAAAGGATACTGGCACCCGAGGGGACTAAGATATTCATCTAAGGTCATTGTCGCTGTTTACCAACGCTCCGATATCAACTACAGATTCGGTTATACCGTGAAACGCATTACTACGCTAAGTGGTAAGAGTGTGAAAGGAGAGCGAACGGAAGGAAAAAGGGATCGAAGGCAGAGCAGAGGGACAACTGAGGCCTGTTTTAAATTGAAACAGTAAACGACTTCATCCTGTTTTCATTTCTGTTGACTGGTAATAAGCCTCAGACGGAGTGTTTGAGTCAACAGGTCCCCACTTCGAGAAAGGGCAAACTGGTCCGCCCCACTTGGTATATAATCGTTCCCGTTTCTCCATAGATGTAAGTGACTTTTAAATGCCGATGACGGCAGGGCATTTAAAGGGGTGACAGAGGTTACGGGTGGTTGCTAAGTTCTGTCCTTTCGAGTATACCACGGTTTGTCTTAAATTTACTGGCGAGTCATGGTGCCACTTTAGATTTATTTTCACTGACTTTTCAACCTATTTCGGCTCAGCCAGTGCACTGATAGAGCATGCGAAGGCCTTATCAGCGAATTTCTCTTTTATATGGCGCAATTAACGGGGCAAATGTAGAGGAAGCCAGGGAGGGAGGGAAGGAGGGAGGCAGGCAAGCAGGGAAGGTGGGTGGCGGCTGTTTTATTTTGATTCTGGTAGCATTGTTAATGTGTCCAATTTCTAATGGTCAGGATCTACATACCATGCCTATTACGTGGTATAGCTTTTTAAATCGTGGATAATGCTTTTTAAATCGTGGATTATGCTTTTTAAATCGTGGATCGTGCTTTTTAAATTGTGAATTATGCTTTAAATAATCCATCGGAATGAAAAGTTAGTTTAAGGTTAAGGGAAAATCACATAAAATTAGAAAACGTCCCAGTTTTAGCCGCCATTATGAAAGGTACCTTTGTGAGTTTCTTAAAAGACGCCATATAAATAGCTAAGTGCATATATGCATGCATACATAAATGCATACTTTTATGTAATCTTCTTAATAGGCAGTGCATGCTACGAGTTAAAAGTCTCAGGTAAAGAAATGAACCTCATCCAGATCTCGTTATGTGCTTTGTTTCACAGATACAGCATCTTTGAAGTCAGCTTTATTTTTATCCAAATATTTATTTTTAATAATAATAATAATTATTACTATTAATTTATTATTTTATTATAATAACTATATATTTTTATAATAATAATAACAATTATTAATATTATTTTTATCATCATCATCATCATCATCATCATCATCATCATCATCATCATCATCATCATCATCATCATTATTAACCTATTTTAACGAACGTCTCATATGGTATGACACACAATTATTTATTTACCACTGTATTGGAACCAAGTGAAATCTAATCTAGTAAATGTTCCTCTGGCAAAATCTACAATGTATCAGTTGCAAAAACAAGGTAGCGTGTCAGAATCCAGGCGTTACTTGGGTTGGGTTCTGGACAGTATCATCCGCTGGAAAAAGATCTTACTCACTTAGCCCGCGTAATCACGTGATTTTAGTAATAAGAACCAAACAATCTCATCTATTAAACCAGGCGCTGTTAACCCATTGGTTTGGTGTTACCATGATACTGAGGTCTTCTACATCTATGTAAAATATATGTATAATATGCATATATATGCAATGCGTATATATATATATATATATATATATATATTTGTAAATGTATTTTATGCGTTTAGATAGACGATTACTCGCTACCATTTGTTCTGAGTAGTGCTGATAGGATCGATGCATGTGGCTCGTGTTATGCCTCCCTAACACCTGAGTCTCATTACGACTCATATCAAGCGCAGGAATTCGTGTTTTGCTATCAAAGCTCTCGCGAGACTCATCGCACACCAAAAATATAATATGAAATCGAAAAATAAAGAATAACAACGAACACATCATTTATATGTTGACTGAAGGAGAGAAAAATAGACACAGAGCTCGACGAACAGACAGAAGAACTGAAGACTGAACTAGGAGATGGAGAGACAGACGGACACACGAATAGACGAAAACGCACGCTGACAACGGACAAGTAGGTAGACAAATGAAGGCTGGCGATTGGAGGTAGATGAAGACAGTGTCTTTTCTCTGTACTAACTTTAACAGACAGAAAACTGCATACAAACATGCGACAAACGGCCCGCTATGCACAGTTGAAAGAACAAGGATGGAGATAAAGTGAGAGATACAGGCAAGCTGAAAGATGCTGACAGAGAATGAGACAGTCAGACAGACTGAGCAGGAGCTGTACGTCTATTAAATTAAATAGATATCTTAAGTGGTCTCTGAGGAAGCTAAGTTGGATGGGGCGCCAAAGTTTGAGAGATGAGAGAAGTAGGGAAAGCGAAAGGAAATCGTGGAGGGAGGGAGGCAGGAAGGCATAGGGGTAGAGCAGTAAAGAGGGATGCAGGCAGAGCGTGGCAGACAGACAGACAAAGATAGGGAGCGCGAGAGAGAACGTAAGTGCGTGAGAGAGGCTTGCAGTTAACATTTCTAATGTCTGCATTAAGCGTCTGGTTGAATCAGTTGTGTTTTTCAGTCGCCGATATACAGGAAGCTGGCCACTCGTTAATGGAGTACGACTTCAGCCATTAGCAAATCAAGAGGCCTACTTAGAGCCCGATCTGTCAGTCAATACATAATCTGGATCTAGTCCAAATGACGCCATAATAGGTTTAGAAATACTCAACATCATTACATTGCTTATATTTATAGAAAGACATAAATATAAACCTAAACTTCTGCGAATCGGAGGGACTACATCTGCGCCATTGCACGCATATATATTTATACACCATGCTGTTACTCACTTGAGTAACAAGCGCGCATACATTCTGACCCTCCGCTGAGCTAATCTAAATCTATATGGGCAAAGGCCAGTATAGCTTTAGTGTGGTTTCCAATTGTATATCATCGAGAGCTTTCTGCTTGCTTACTCACTTTAGCCGTAGTTCGTTAATATCTTTATACCTCGAGGTTATTAGTAAGGAGCTTCTGTTGCCTGGATTTTGTTTCTGGGAAGACGGGTTCTAGAAATAGATGTACAAATTGACTAAACGTTGTCTCGTGCTGACTCATGCACCTCCCTCCACCCGCCCATCCTTTATTTCCTCCAATTCCAATCCCTCGCAGCCTCTTCCTTTCCATCGGATCCATTCTTTCCATCCTCCCACGCCGTCTACAGTTGTTGGCTGCCCTTCATTCTTCATCCGCTGTGGAAGATTCCCTGCTCTGCAACAGGTGATGATATGTCCGGCTATTATTCTCAGACCGCGTTACTCCCAAGATCAGGTATTTCGCGGCCATAAAGCCGACTGACCCCAGACAGGCAGAAATGGAGGGGAAAGGGAAGGAGACTGGAAAGGGAAAGAGGAAAAGGGGCAATTTACCAGAAGCCGACGACGGTAGGAAAAGAACATAAGTAGGAAAAGAAAATAAATGAGTGGTCTGGGTAGAGCATCGCACTTAGAGAGTAATGGTTGAAACAAAGCTAACGAATAACGATGCGCCGACACGATGACTAAGAGATTTATGTAGCGCATGTATTTCTTATGAGCGTTTCAAAGAAATGTACTAAGCAACAGTTCAACTTCTACCGCACGTGATGCACTAGAACGAGAAAACAACGGAAAAGACAGACCTGCATTAGAAGGGTTTAAAAACTGGCGCCGAGGGCTAAGAAATGAGAAAAGAGTTAATCTGTAATAGTTTACTGATAAAATAATCCTGGGTAATCGGGCACCAATTGGACAGGCCATTAAGGGTATCACTGGGTGGAGAGAGGTGTTAAAATGTCACTGTCTGCTGAACCAACAAAGCTGGACAAATGCATATTCTTTAATAGAACGACCCAAAACTCGACTGTGCGAGAGCGATCTTAACAGAAGAAACAAACGCCCTGCATGGAAGGTTTCGGTACTTTTGGCCTTCTTTATTATTAACGCTACTTCGACATTTTGCTTCGGTTCAACATTTGCAGCATGTCCCCATTCCTCTCGTTCTTTGTTCTTGAACCCTATCTTCCCTTTCCTGTCCTTCTTTTCTCCCATCCTCACGAACAATTCACTTAGTTTTTAAATTGTTCACATTTTATGGCGCCAGTATTTAATGACATGCATCAGTCGATGGTGCGAAGCAATTGTGCATTAAAAACTTTTACTCTAATTTCGTCTAAGAGACATTTCAACCGGCGGACTCTGAGTTTCAAGTGCTCGCCTTATCAGCCACTCAGGAATTCTGAACACGCTGTCATCTTTCAACTCTAGTTGGGAATCTGTTGGTAGAGTTCTCCGTGTGTGCGCGAGCTTGCCACTGGTGATTCTTCTAGTTTGCAAACGGATGAATGATCTGTTCTTAATGACATTTAAATCGTTAAGGCTAGCGCAGAAAGCGCTTCTGTTTAGTTTCTCTTAAGGGGCCCTATATAAATTTTTAAAATTACAATTACATGCTCAAATACAATTAGAAGCTACCTCTTAAACAAAAGTTGGGTTCATGCCAAGCTTAGGTCTAGCAGCAGAACTTATGGAAAGGCTATGGTCTCAGGTGGATGTGTTCTGTCTCTTAATGACCGGCTAACATCAACAACTTGGTTGTATATTCTTAATGGAACTTCGGTAAGAAAAGAGATATTGGCTGCGAAATGCAGAGCCTTCTCGATCTCATGCCTATTGCGCTGGTACAATGTAACATATGAAATGTAAGTATGTAATATAATGTAATTAATACAATTTGTTTAGCACTGTAGACAGTGGTCTTCTTCTATGGTAAATTGCTTAGCATTGACACCCATCTAAGAAAGCCAGTAGGAAACCGATTAACTTAAGCATTAAACTGACTGTGGATAAAGGTTTGATAGCGTTAACACGGCTCGACGTTTCTGCTTGTAAACGGTATGTCTCGACTCAACCAGCTGCATAAATATTTCCAACTTTCCTCTATGTAGGCGGGTCTGTTAATTTCTCTCATGAAAGTTTGGTGATGGTTTCCAATTAGGAACTTAAACACAGACAAGGTCTAACGTTCGCGTCTGTTTTGTGTACGAGCTAAGCAGATAAAAACAATCTACAAGATGGCAGATACTTTGTCCCGTTACCTACGGTTAACAACGGCCGATCCACAACCTTCGTTTGTCTTTCCAATTTTTGCATACTTATTTACATTTAAATAATATAATGCAATGATATGTAATGTAACGCTATTACTGTTTGATATAGATAGCTCATGACATTTCGCTCATTCAGTGGCATGAAATAGAATATCCATGGCGTTTTCGTTGTTTTGTAAAGTATCCAAAGCGAGAATCTCGTTGTTGGACCACATGAGGGCATTTCTAATAAAGGATTCAACAGAAAGATTCTTCAACCCTTCAACTATACCTCTGAGAACTACCCTTAAAGGACAACGAATACTTTTCCTTGCATTCACTTGCCTTCCCTTCCATTTTATTGCCTTCTCTTACGTTACCTTCAATTGCCTACCTTACCTTATCATACCTTACTTTACAATGCCTTGCTTTGCCTTGAGGAGTCTTATGCGCTTGTAATATCGTTATAGATCGGCTATCGAAGCTTCAGACAAACTCTTACTCGATTGTGTCATCTCTCCATGTATGTCTGAATATCCTGTCGTCTCTTTCCGTGCGTCTGCTTCTGTCTCTCTATCTGGATGATGATGATGTTTAGTTTTCTGTAAATAAACTCAGCGCCGGTGATGACTAGCATATCGCATCGTGTTGCCTTAGGCGAAGATAAACAAAGCGGATCGTGCAGCGGAATGTGGCTCAGTTCGACGTCACATTTATCATCGTTTGCTTCTGATGCGACGATCACTGATGGATCATCCATCAGTTTGACGAGTTCACTTGCTATCAATTTGCTGAAGCTGCCATTTGATCATTACTTCGTCATGATACAGCATAGAATTCGCATGAAGGCAAAGATGCACAGGCAGACACATGCACACAGACAGATAGATAAGCGCTCCCAGATGGTGAACTCTGTACCTCTGCGAGTAAATAAAATTCAAAATGTATAGAGACATACAAATAGAAGCACAAGCATACGGACAGATGCCACAAGTACGCCTGCTGAACTGAACAGAGAGACGAAAGCTACCTAAACACACACACACACACACACACACACACATACACTTTATGTATGCATGGACAGTGACAAATTAAAGTAGACTGACACTTGAGCTGACACATAAGCTTATATACAGGAACAAGGAGACAGAGAAAGACAGTGACAGTGTAACAGAGCGAGAGGAAGAGATTGATGAGTCTTAACTCTGCCTGCCTGCCTGCCTGCCTGCCTGTCTGCCTGCCTGCCTGCCTGCCTGCCTGACTGACTGACTGACTGACTGACTGACTGACTGACTGACTGACTGACTGACTGACTGACTGACTGACTGACTGACTGACTGACTGACAACCGGAGACATATATATTGGAAGTCAGATATGTGCGTAGAATGGTAGGCACATATGACTCTACAAATTTAGTGCACTGGAATCGCTTTGATCCGCAAAGTTTGTGAAGTCTCAGATGACACTTGGTGGAAGTCCCAACCAGAGGCAGTGTTACGGCGCATGCGCTCTTAACAGAGAACCGCCACTGCATGTGATGCGTGTGTCTGCTTCTAATGTGTACGTTTCTTCGTCCTTGCGTGTGTGTACATTTTTGTGCACAGAAAGATGTGGGAATTCTGATGGCACACTATGTTGCTGAGACAGGGCATAAAAGCGAAACAGATGTGAACCTCGACGTTTCACCGACCGATCCAATCAAAAGACGACCCTCAACCCGTCGACCCTCCAACCCTGCACCCCATATATCAGCCGTCCCTCCTAGGCCTGTGTTCCGACTGACACTTGAGAAGGCATTTCGGGATTACATCGCCGCACAGGCCGGGCCTTTGTCTTCATTTTCAGACGAAGAGAACCCTTAAGTCCCATATTTCTTACAAAGACTGTGGGAAAACAACATAAAGCTCCAGGTTGCCGGCTTTAATTTAGCGACTTCATTCATGTACTTAATCGAGAGGGGGGGGGGGGTGAGTTCCCTGAAAGGGTAATCAACTCAAAACATCTAATGGCTGCGCTTCGTATAGGCCTACGTGTGTTTTCTAAGTCTAATTCAATCTAATCTGTGGCAATCTAATGACTGTTGTGGCGCCGATGTTTAACTGACACGAGAATAAGAACTTCTGAAGCACAGGCTAGAAATTTATATGTTGCAAATGGACGAACTGTTTTAATTTGTTTGAGCTAGGAAAGTTGAAAAAATCTGTATACTCACTACGCTTCGGTAGTTTCATATGATTTTGTGGAACGCTTGTATGCACAACATAAGGTTAATCAATTTACGATTTAAGTGTTCTTGGTATGGTTACAAGATAGTAATGACGCCAGCTAAGATGCATAACATTGTGCTCAATTATATTTCATCGTACAAAATTAACACTAACTTATTTCACATTGCTACATTTTTACCTATTTTTATTTAATTTATTTATTGTACAAATTAAGTAGATCTGAACTTGAGGCACGAGACAAACGTGAGCGAAAGACTTGTCCTGGGTCATAACAGGAACTCCGCTCAGACGGCATGAACACGCAGTCGTTGGATTACAGGCGCAGCGCGCTACCGAACAGATCACTGTGCCGTAATCACACAGTTTGGCACTATGAAATAAATGACAATTTATTTTGTGTCAAGCTTAAAGACAATTTAATTCATTGTTCTAAATTAATGACAATTCATTGAGCTATGTTCATGCCAATATTATATTTCGCCTTGTTCAATTAATATTAAGTCTTAATTTAAACCGGACACAGTAATGACGCAAATAACATCACTTTGAATGGTTTCGTACTGGAAATAAATACTCTGACCAGAGGCGATAGATAGATCACTGGTATCAGCTGCCTATCTGTACAGCTTCCAATTTCAGTTCTTGTATGTCGTTCTGCGCATAGTAAATGTCTGCGTGTAATCAGTGTAAATGAGCGCAGAACAGTTTTCTGATGGGTAAGAGATGTTGGTTTTGGAAAGAGACGAAGCGACAGATAAAGCCATTGAAACTGACATCATACGAACGATGATGATTTGTAGCGGTTGGCATCCAAAATGAACTCAGGCACTTCGAAGATAACGATGTATCAACCGAGAAAACAGCGGACATAGTTATGTAGATACGGTAAGAAAGAGTCAGGAAACCTGAGATGAAGTGAGATAAGATAAAGTAAGGTATTGTCAAGTAAGATAGAGTAAGGTTAGTAAGGTAAGGCGAAGTAGAGTGGTTCACTTATGACGCATTTAAGCTATAATGCCCTAGGCTTTTGTAGCTACGAACCGTTGTCAGAGGAGTCATCAAAATTGTCCCATTTCATCGGGATGGGTATATAACAATTGAAGGGACATTGTACAAAAGGAATGATTGGACAAATGAATATGTGAACGATTTAACGATTAAACGAAAGACTGACTGACTGACTGACTGACTGAATGAATGAATGAATGAATGAATGCTGAAGCTTTTAGCAGAGATATATTATAAGTATATATAGCCTAATGTAAGAAACTGAAACCCCTTCATTACATTAATGTATCTCGTCGTAAGGTGACTCCATTATGCTTCGTGGACAGCCTTTCAGCAAGCATCAGTTTGGTAAACGCTGCTAATTTCAACTCTAATGGTAAGAAATTGTGACTGCAAGAGGGCCTTTATACAGCACCGTCAAAAGCACAACACTGAACAACACGAGAACATGGCTGTTTGCTATAGATAATTAAATTAAATGAATTTAATTCATGCAGATGAATTTCCATGAAGGGAGAAAAGAAGCCCCGATTTGCGTTAAGTCTATATACATGTGAAAGGGAAAAGAACGAATCCATTCTATTAAACCCACACAAATGCGGTCCAGCATAGCCTTTGCAGTTCGTGTCTCAGTTTTGCTTATTTGTTGTATATATAAATATACTAGTGTATATATTGTACACACACTCTTACACAATGTACATACATAGGCCTACGTGTATATCAAATGTCTTACACACATAAATATATGCATATATATGTATTATTACATCGATATATGATACACAATCATGTTATTTTATTTAACTATAGAGCAAGCACAAAGTGGATGTAACTGTATCAGTTGTGTTTCCTATTTTAATTTCTTGCTCTGGGTGATTTTCTGAAGCCTTTGAAACGCTTTTCCTTCATTAGTTCTGACAACCGAAGCCAGAGGGTGTCGGCATTGTCACGTGATACACCGGCATTGTCACGTGATACACATCTTCTTAACGAGCAGCTGATGTTGCGTGGCACAAACAGACTCAACAAGACAGAGACACATGCAGAGTGACGGACAGAGACAGACATATTGGAGGGATATACAAACTGAGCAGGAAGAGGAGGCTAAAGAGAGACAGCCAGAGAAACAGTCAGACATACAGATAGAGAGCACAGACGGAATGACAAGCAAACAGAAAGTACAGAAAGACAGTTAGCAGAAAGAACGAATGAATGGACCTTTGTAAAGTAAAAAGATAGAAAGTCACTAGGAAAATGAATATCTTGAATATCACCCTCGGTGTGAATGAGTAAGAACTTTGACCTTTAAACTGCTAAGCAGACTGTTTTGGACTTCACTGTGGTCTACGGTATTGGCATGATCCACTGGCCTGCTCTTCCCTTTCTTATTCCTATTGGTTGAAAGCGTACGAGAGAGATACCCACAGTTCCTGCACTGGACAAAAGTAATCGTAATTCCGAAATTTCTACAGCGCCCAGCGAAAACCACCTTGCGGGGACCAGCTTATTCACAGGCGCTCAGTCAAAACAAAATCGACTGGCAAAAGGGTTCGGTTCCAGGTCCAGATCCAAAAGTCAGGCAGCTACGGGGAATGGTGTTTGGGGTTGGAGAGGAGAGAGAGATAAGAGGAAGAAGGGGTGTACAAAGACCGATACGGGAATCTGTTCCCAAAATGAATTCTTGAAAAGCTGACCTCTTCTGACCTCTGTCTTGAATTTATGGATTGGTCGTACATGAATTCTATGAAGAGCATCACTCAAAATAGATTCCATTGGCGCTCATTTGTCAACTGCTGAGTTAGAACCCGTTCGAAAGAAATCGTTCAGGAAGGAGGCAGGCCTAATTTGATGAGTTATGACCTGAACTCTGACCCCGCATGTGCCGTCTCTTTCCCTCTGATCTCTTTGTTCCAGCCTTCTTTTCCCTCTGGCGCTTGACTTCTGAGGTCCGTAACTAATAATGAGGAAGTTCTGAATCAGTCGCCCTTAGAGTTTTGATTTGTACTATCAGGTTTATACTATGAATTAGCTTATGTGGAATACAAGACAACAAGGAGACAGAAAGACATACAGAGAGACGGACAGTAGACGGAGGTGCAGATAGTCACGCGTACACGCTTCTGGCAAGCAGATTTAAGCTAGACTTTAATAGTTGGCCAGAGTCGTTCTTGGATTTGGAGCAAAATTGACCCAGGCAACGCAACAACTCAAATTTTGACTACAGAATCTTTGTCTGGCCGATCAAATGCTCGTGTGGTTCTTGTTAAACTGAATCTTTGTTTCCGAACGACTCCTCTGCGAATCTTCTGCGCTGATAAAAATAGGAATAAACATTCGACTGCAGACGATGACTAGGGTGATGAAAAATAAGACACTGGCCGATTCACTCTGCTCACTCTAACGCCAGTTAGACCACGAGAAAACTTTTGATCGTTTTAAAAGTATACTTCGCCTGTGATTCTGTGTTTCATGTTTGTTTGTTAAAGATGACATTATCATTTATAGAATTTTTCTATATGTACCCCGCAGGAACAACATTTAATTTAGGCCTATCATACTGCAGCCGGCTTATCTAGATGCTGTCCAGGTTAGGTGTAATGAAATAGCGGATAAATTCAGTGTCCCGGGTCTTCAACTCGGTATTCTAAATATTTGAAGGAAATGACATTAAACACAGCAAACCGAGCAAATGTTCTCAAGTTCTGAACGACATTTTCAGCCTATTGTTCGCGTTGTCACTGTCTTCTGATTGTTGTAATCAGATTGCAATTCTGACAGTGAGTGATGATTATTAGACCCTCTATATAATCGTAACTGATTTATATATCGGTCCCCTACGACTGTTCTAAAGAAGAACGTGTAAAAATGTAACCGAGCTGGGACAAGAACCAAAAATAATGAAAATGACCACCACACCTAAATGCTAAAGCGAGAGAAATCTCGATGACTGATGACTGTTATTAGACGCAGGCCTCGGTGGGTTAAGTCGCTTGCAGCTCGTGCGATAACATTTTGATAAGGGGAGGGGAGGGGATAAGCGTGCATACATAGGCACGCTGATAGCAAGGAAGACAGCTACGATGACAGACACATTTTATTAATCCGGGCCAGCATTTAAAGACTTAGTCTGAGTTACTATCGGCTGTCATAATTTCTGGAGTTTATCAGGCTAGATTTACCAGATGGTCCAGCGATCCGGCTCGGAATAAAACCCGACACCCGCCGATAGTTACGGGGCGATGTGTGCCCCACTCAGCCCCGCCCACCGCGCGACTCCCCAGAGCCCCTCCTCCTCCTCGTCCACCTCCTTCTATGCTTCCTCCTGCTCTCCACCCTCTCCCTTTCACTGCTAATAACTTGGGGTCGTAATTCTGGCAGAGGCTGGCCATGAACGGCAACGCTGGGGCCAGTGGTAGTGCTAACAGCCGCCAATAGTTGCAGATAAACTTTGAACTCGGTCGTTGGATGGCGGATTGTTACTGATATTCCAGTGACAGCGTGAGTGTTAAAATGAATTACGACCCCAAGTACGACGTAGCTTTGGGTTTTTTGTTGTAAATGCAACAACCTGCATCGAGATAGTTAAGGGATCTTAGAAGGCCATTCTGTTTCAACAGCACCACAAAACAGATGAACCGCGACTCTATATATGCAATTGCGTAGGTCGACATAGCTTACTTTAGCTTAATTCGTCTTTCCGATGTAATGTAATGTGAACTCTGAAGCTATAAAGCTAGATAAGGCTGAAAGTTTTCTACGAATCGACTCGCTTGTTCTTGCAGATGAGTGCATAGCTTTCTGCAGTTGGAAGACTGGAGTTCCGGACGAAAAAAAGACGGTTACCATGACGCCCGATTACTTTCCAGCTTGGAGTTCTGCCGCAGTCATCGCTCTGTGCCTTCTGTCTGTCGCCTCACGTCAGACGGGTGCGATTAATGGCAAGTTAACTTTGCAGCTATTAATTTAAACTTATTAAGTTTCCTATAAGAATAAACATCGATAGATCCAATAAGAATATTGTACTTTTTAGTCTTATAGACCATATATTCCATATAATTAATGTCAGATTAACTCATATTTTGCATCAACTTTAAAATTAATATAAAAATAATGCAAAAATGTAATCTAGAAAATTTCAAACTTGTCTTCTTGTCACGAGGTAGACAGAAAGATTTAAAATATTAAGCGTTTTAAGCGTTGAAATCAGCCTACATGTAGGCCTACTACTTCACCCACTCTATCTTGAGTGACCTATAAGGAACTCTTACGCGTAAACAGTTATTTTTTGCTTGATTACCAAGAAGTTTCGTATGTGGTAAATTCATCGTCATCTTACTCATCAATGTGAAGTCAAGCGTTTAGGAATTTCAGAACTGGAGACGAAAATTGGGCCTGTTTCGTAGGTAGGCTACTCAGTCTCTGTTGGCAAAATGTCTTGCTGATCTAATCTAAACTATTCTAATCTATTCTAGCCTAGACTCGTCTAGCCTAGTCTAGTGGCGGAATGGCTATTGTGGCCGTGTCCCATGGCACATAGGCACCTCTGGTTTCAACGCGCAGGGCCCCCTAGGGCAGAAATGAATTAAAACAATAACAGCAACGTTTGAGGCCTATCATTATTATTAATATTGTTATTATTATTTATATTACAAGTTTTATAATGTGGAGGATATGCCTAAAATGCTGCATTTTATGGATCAGGTTTGGCCTGGGGCCCCTTGCATTATTGAAATGGCAGAAGGGTCTCATCCGACTCTGGTCTAGTCTAATTTGGCCCCTTGACTTTGTTGATAAGATGCTGACAGGTTCAGTGTTATTAAGTAAAACCGAACCAGATAATAGGTAGCCGTGATATCTGACCCCACAAGAGGTTGGGAGAGACCAGCTGGACGTCCTCACCCCACATGGGCAAGAATGGGGGAGGACAGTTAAGAGATGAATCGTATCCCTAAATAGCGTTCATGTTTCTGACCCAAAGACCCAGAACGGTCTTCAGTCGTCGATACCCTTTCGCTTTGCCATATATGACCAGGGAATCAGTATAACTCATAATCCCTGCACAAAGCCATGGAGATCTAAATGCTTGTCGAATAACCGTATTAAACACGATCAAAAGAATCCGTCACTTGAAATGCAGGGAAAACTTATAAAAGTATTTATCAACGTTCTATCTGACCTCTGCATACCTTTCTCTATCTGTGGCGTGGATTTTCTAACAAATGCAGAATATTAAAATTGTTTCAGAATTACTTAAATCTGTCGATCATTAAGTCAGAACAGAGCAACAGCCACGGACAACGAATCCTATGAAGAAAGCTCCAAATCTAAAGCACATTTGAGTGGAACTTAATTAGGGACCTATGACGCAGATATATTACTATAAACTATGCAGATATCAGGTTTCCACGACAGTGCAGCCAAATGTTTACGGCGAAATGTTAAATGTTAACACAGGAAATGAGTTTATACTCAAATCTTTAAAATCCAAACCCCTTCAATCGGATCGCTTAAAATACGACAGGATTGATTATGCTGAGGACTATTCGGCCCGAGAAAAGCGTGGGCGTGGTCAATTTACTACTGATCTACACAGTTACCACCGAGACCTTTTCGGGACAATTAAAAAGGAAGCATGAGCATTGACACAACAATCAGATTTCTATAGTACTTCATATCTTTTATGGTAATGGTCAGTTCATTAGCAATTGTACTGTAATTCCTCTTCACATAAGGTTAATGAGGTTCTCAGCGCTCACCAAATAAGCTCGTTTCTACCTTCCTTTCTACTGGAACAGTTGATCAGTAGTAAGTTTTGAAAAGTAATGGCGTTTGATAGTTGCTGTTTCACGTGTTTCAGATGCACGTGCTTCATGCTTTAACACTATTTCGTAAATTGGGAAGTCTGTACATGAAGGTAATAGAATGTCATCGTCTGAAATCCATAATGTACGATCGTGGTGTTATGCTGTTAGGTCGGGAGCGCCTCTGGTGAGTTTCTGTTGAAGTGGCGCTATATACATTTGCAATTACAGTTAACGCTTACAATAATACAGGTATACGTTTGCTTATGGTTCCTTGTAGCTGTGAGACGTGTGCCTAGGTCGGCCAACTCAGCACCCCGAATTACCCGGCATCCTGTGCCAGAAGTGGCCTTCAGAGTGGGAGAGGACGTGACTTTGCCCTGCATGGCTACTTCTGACATTAACATCACGTGAGATGACATGACTCATTCGTTCATTCGTTTCTAAGACAGGGATCCTTATGCCGACAACATTCAGGAAGAGGATAATAATAATAATAGTAATAGTAGTAGTAGTAGTGGTAGTAGTGGTAGTAGTGGTAGTAGTGGTAGTAGTAGTAGTAGTAATATTAATAATAGTAATAATCATAATCATCATCATCATCATTATACGTTTTGTAGCGCCGTTATCTTCATGCACCAGACTTCAGTTGAAGCCTCGCGGACACGTCATCAAATCCGACTTTAAGTTTAGGACTGATTAAGCAAAAGAAGAGAAACGATAGGGAGGAGCAAGAGGAGACATAAAGAATGACGTATCACTGTAAATTGATTGGCTTTAGGTACACCTGGAAGAAAGATGGGCAACCGTTGACCTTGACCGTCGGAGGCAAGATCGAAGGTCGACAAGGTCAGGGGTCAATAGTCATTCGCTCGCCAAATTCAACTGATGAGGGAGTGTACCAGTGTTTGGCCAGGACGGATTTTGGAACTGCCCTCTCAACGAAGACAACCCTAAAGGCAGCAGGTAGACCAACTTAACGCTTTATTCGGACTGAATGAATAGCCGACCAACAGACCTACCGACTGGCCTACCGACCGACTGACCAACCGACCGACTTATATAGCTCATCATTTCCCACACATGTTATGAAAGTCTATCGATGGCTCATGTGGAGACTGAACCGTTTGCACTCTACTTACAGTTAAGTGATGCGTATTTGGCACAAAGTTATTTTGTTTCTTTTTGCTTTTGGGTGATAGTCAGTGCAAATTCTTCTGATCAAATGCGTCATCTGCCCGCAGAGAATCTATAGTAGATAAACCGTCTATAGGCCGTAGACCAGACAAAGATGAGACATCTGTCTGATAAAGTTTAAACCATATCATTGCTATCGCCATCATCAACATCATGATCATCAGTGATAATCAAATGATGAGCGTGTAAGTGAGTAAGCGAGCGATTTTGCTACAGATAAAATAGTTTACTTGCCAAAATCAACATGGAATCTAACCCCTTCCTTGTTGTGAGACGCCATAGCATTTCCACTCAGACACCGCTTAGTAGCAATACTGTTTTATGTTATATGAGCTATGTTGGGCCTATATGTGCTACGTGCAACTATGCTATGCGATATGCGCTAAGTTATACTATGCTATGTTATAATATGCTATTTATGTATATGGCCATTTATATAACGCCGTTTAAGAACCTCACAAATGCGTTAAACGTGGCTATCTAACATATCTAAAAAGTTATTTAATGTTAGTTGAAAATTGAGCCGTCTTTGTTTTGAAAATGTGCATTTTCAACAGAAGATGTTCCTATGCGAAATACTATTCCATGTTGCTATGTCTCGTCTTCTGTATTGCATTAATTATTACGCATTGGTGTATTTTGAGTTCTGGAGTCATTTCTAACCGTTCTGAACCCTCTGGTGCATCGACCTTTGGTGGGTCAACCTTTGAACCTCTCGTGCAACCCTCCGAAGAATTACCCAACTGGCAAGATCTACTGGGGTATGAGCGCCATGGGGTCCTCGTCCAGCAAGCTGGAGGGCATTGACAACAGCGACAGGATATTACTCGATTATAACGGTAGGAAGAAGAACGAGCTTCATTTCAAAAATAAGACGCAATTTACAAGTAAAATAATGTGAAGTGAACATTTGCTAATAGATGCACTTTGAAGCAACATGTGGAATGATAAAGGTAAGTGTTCAGTTAGGGTAAAAACAGAGTCAGTAGGGCAAATGTGAACGCGACGAGATATAGAATTCCAGATGGTGGGTCGGAGCGGACAGGCTACGATGAACGAGCGTTGGCCAAGAACAAGACGAATCGGCATGCTGATGGAAATGTAAAATGTAGATTAAATGCCCACGGTTTTTTACAGCGATCGTATGGCCTTGACCCTACTCATTTTCAGTGAATTCATAAGGTGAGATCATTCACCACCGTTGCCCGTTTGAATGGGCGCCACGCCATTTAAGGTCCCCGTGCACGGACCGTGCTAGCCCGAGAATTAAATCTCTGAAATACAGCCACTATCGGTGGATTAACACGCGATCGAACAGGATATAGGGCTGTGTCTGAGTTAAGCTTCTTCACCTGAAGTTGTTCGAAGAGACTGAGGTTGTTTTCAGGTCGGCTGTACTTCGCCAACGTGATTCCTGATGATTCACTGGAGCATATTGATCGCCATCTGTTCTACGTGTGTGTCGTGCACAACAAACTATTAGGCAAATTCGTCAAAGGCAACGAACAAAAGGTGGCGCCAGTCGCAGTTGCTGGTAAGACTCACACGACCTCTTCACGACCTCTCTGACAAACACTGCCAGTGTGACGCGTCATTTAGGCCACACACATAAACACAGGCGCACGCACGCGCGCTCTCATCAATGCGCATACATACGTATATGTTTGAGTATATTAATAGTAATACATATTAATTGTATATAAAATTATATATAAAACATATTAGTGTATATTAACACATTCACATAATACTAATTAAGCCCAAGCGTGTGCTGTATTAATACTAATCACAGGCTCTTACTAAAGAAGGGTCAAAGCAACACACTTGTGCGCATGTCTCTATAAAAAATCCTCCTCAGTGGTCCAGCCGTAGACGAATCTTTCAGCCGAAGCTTCGGCCACAGCAAATAATCATAGTCGTAATCCCGAGATTTATACAGCGCCCAACGAAAACCACGTCACGGGGACCAGCTTATTCACAGGCGCTCAGTCAAAACAAAATTGAAAGGCAAAAGGGTTCGGTTTCAGGTCAAGCTCCAAAAGTCAGGCAGAGAGACAGCGTGACAGCTACGGGTGAACAACGGTAGGGTTGTTTGCCCTTTGAATCTCGAGGTCGAGAAAATGATCGCTATCACTCTATTGGCCACAGTTTTAGAATTCGACGTTTCACATAGCATCACTTCACGTCTTATTAAAAAGCATGAGAAGAGAACGGCTTTTGTTCCTAGCTGAGAATCTAAGACGCCACGCTCCGCAGGTCATGTGGACGTCCCCAGAGCAGGACAAGGGCATCAGGGGACAAAACAAACGACTCAAGTGCATCTTCTCCGGCCTGTGAGTATATGTTCAAACCAACTTCCGGTCTTAAACGCAGAACTGGCGTCATTTTGGTCCCTTCAGTATGGTTGGATGAGTTAGTTCATTCGATGCTGTTAGTAAATAAAATCGGCGATAAGTTGAACTGATCTATGTCTAAGAGACAATTATTTTAGATTGAAAGTTCAATGAAAGCGAACCAGGTAGGCACACACGCATATAAAATGTTTCAGTTTAATTATATAGCGCCGTTTACGAACATCTCAAAACACTGCAGTCATCATATAATTGATCTGAAATGTTGCTATTTAAGGTGAGTTTAAATTGTATGTGTACATGCGGTGCTTGTGAGGCAAGGGTACAGTGGCGTCTATAAAGTGCAGTGATTTTTCATATATGGATATTAAAAAGGCGATGCTTTTGGTTGAAGACCGACTCCGAAGGTGACCTGGAGACGACTGGGTGGTGAGATGAGCAGCCGTGTCAATGTCACTCCCGAAGGACATCAGACGGAAATCGAGATACAGAAGGTCGACTACTCCGACGCCGGACAGTACGAATGCACCGGAACAAACAGCGAGGGCTCCTCAAGTCGCACTCTCAGACTCACCGTCGAATGTAGGCCAATGTACACGGTTTATTATGCGCATGTAGGGCCTATGTGAGTGTTTGTTAATGGCTCTAATGCACTTTATAGTTTGTATGTATATGTATTTTCATATGTTGTGTCTGTAATTTAATGTAGTGTAAAGCGATTTATAGAGCCTCGCAAATAGGAAGTTCTTTATATATTAATGTGTGTATACGTATATATGTACACAGTCTGCATAATATGTACGTTGACACCTGGACACTTCTATAGCGTCTTTATATTGTTTATATTTTATATATATAATATATAAATATAAATACAATATAAAACGACAAGTATAAGTCGATGGCGCTAAGCAACTGTGCGCTAAAGATTTGTAATCGTCGCAGGAGAGGATCGAACCTACGCAGTTAGTGTTAGAGGGCGAGAGTCCAACTAATCGGCGTAAATTTGTGTGAAGACTAATTACCTCCACGTCACCAGTGATTAACTGCGAGCGTAATAAATACATAGTTTGTAAGATAATAGTAAGACAGAGCAGCCGAGGCGCTTTAGAAGTGAGTAGAATCGATGAAAGCACATACGAGAATAATTCGATTGTGTTATGTCATATTGGCAGTTCGCCGTTGAGTCGCGTAACCAGTAATGATGGGTTATCCGGTTATAGGACAGTAACCCCTGGGACAATAACCCCCGGACAATAACCCCCATGCAAAAAAACCCGGACAATAACCCCCTATACTGATATATTAATTATAAAAATATACAAATAATATATATTAATCATACAGTTTATATATTAATTTATTAGACATATGTTAGAGAACCATGCAACGTCACAGTATGTAACAGAAAATGCTGTTTATTGTTAATTAGTTTATTGAACTTAAAAGGAAAGGTTGTGAGCTATTCCACGTAGATAGTCAAGAACATTGCGCTCATTGTAGTTGCTAATGACGGCGAAAATCCGTGCATTGGAGTCAGCATACTTCTTCCTTGGAGGTTGTGATGGGTGACCAGCCAGAAATTGGCTGCAGTGAACTTGCTGTAATGCTTGTTCTCTTTGAATAAATCCAATGAACTTCCAAATTGGTTGGATGAAAACTGCCGACGTTCGACTGAAAACTTCTATGCCAGCCTACTCTGTGTCCAAATGTTTAATAATTGTCTAATAATTAGTTTTTGATGTATGCTGAGTCTTTCATGTCTACTCTGTGCCCAATTGTCTAATAATTGTGCAATATTTAGTTCTTGGTCATTCTTTCGTGTCTACTCTTTACTGTATGTGCTGTATCAGTATAGGGGGTTATTGCCGTTTTTTTTGCATGGGGGGTTATTGTCCGGGGATTACTGTACGGGGGTTACTGTCCGGGGGTTATTGTCCGGGGGTTATTGTCCGGGGGGTTATTGTCCCGTTACCGGTTATCCAGTTATTGAGTTGCTGTTGTTGCTATTTGTGCTTCACCGAAATATCCTTCAATCTAATCTAATCTGATCAACTCAAATCAAATCAAGTCTGGTCTGATCTGATCTAATCTGGTCCGACCGGTCCGGTCCAATCCGATCTAATCTAATCTAGTCTAGTCTAGTCTAATCTACTGACTTCTATAGAGCCGTTATCATAATGCCAAGGCATCAACCAGTAGTCGCTTCAGGTGAAATCGTAATCAAAAGCATGATCAACTGAGGAAACCAGGTCGAATCCAAGTCCCATCGCCACAATTTTGATGACTAGTAAAGCGTGTCATAACCCGTAATTTTAATTTTGATAAGAAATTTGTATAGAAATTTTATATACACATATATAAATATATATGCTGTTTCAAGATAATCTGTTCAGAGGTCCTCTATACGCTAGTCTAAATGATGTTAAAGCTCATGTGAACAAAAATGTCATCTTCAAGCAATGAACATTAGACAATGGTCAGATAACTAGAAAAGTCGCCAACGATGAGTTCCCACACGCACGTTGAACCCAGCTAACGGAATAATTTATATAAATGAGTTATTACCTTACCTTACCTCACCTTACCTAATACTTTCTGAGCATGATAGAAGATGCTCATTGGAGCTCACTAAAATTGCCGCCTTTCCTCATTTACTGCCCGCATCCTTTATAAAGCAAAGGCCCATTACCTTGTAAAAATAAGGTGGACCAATTTCTCTGCATCTTTTGTTGAGATGATTTTCCGACACGATTGTGGGTCTTTACGAGGCGGAGTGTGGACATATCGTAGCGCAGGCATATGAGTCATCTGCAGAAACTGTTGCAGAGAATTCTACACGTTGCCGATAAGCCAGTTCTCAATATTAGGTGTTGAACCAAAAATTACACACTTTGAATAAGATTCCCCACATCATTTTAGAGTGCATCTGAGTCATCAGTTGCGAATCTGTAGCTATTTATTGTCCAACAGGCCGACTGACTGATGTTAGTGATGACTGTCGATACAGATAAGTTTTCTTTGTACAGCGACTCCTTACTGGAGACAGAATAAAGTTCCAACAGATGTAGAAGTGATCGAAGATGATCCCGCTGAGATCGAATGTCTTGCAGATGGATCACCTCGACCTACCATTGAATGGTATATCGATGGTGTACCTATTGATGGTAAGTCATATATTGAAGGCAAAGCGTGCCTATCTACAATCGAACGGTAACCTATAGTAATATAACAAATGTCAGACATCAATAGAAGATCACATACAAGCATACATACATACATACATACATATACATACGTACATACATACATACATACATACGTGCATGCTATCACTTGAGTTTCACCCTTTGATTCCTTAACTGTTAGCTGTTCTACATACCATATCTTCACAAGTAGGTGTAACCCGTTGACACATTAACTATCTTCAGCTACACATGTCACAATATATTCACAAGTTGTAGGTGAACATTGAATTAGTATACTAACGTTGGCGTTCAGCAGTGAATTCTAGTTAAAGCTGATCAGCTTGGTTCTATCTAGCCGAGTTGCTTTATTCAGAAGCTGAGCCGGACGAGCGACGGAAGGTAACAGGAAACCGAATATCCTACGACACGATCACGATGGCCACTGATAAACACGTCTTCCAATGCTCAGCAACGAACGAACACGGGCAGATCCTGGCCAATATGGCTCTCAACATACAAGGTAAAGCTACTGTCCAAGTTCGTCGGCAACTTCAATGTATAACTGTCCATGTCTTAGCGCACTTGTATCGTTCTTAACCAGATACATACATACAAACACATATATAGACAGACAGACAGACACACAAACAAGTACATAAATTACCATATAAGAGCAAACACTGCACTATCGTTATCATTCAGCACAGGGCATCAGTATCAATCGTCGCTTGAAGTCTAACCACAGTCAAAACTCGTAATACTTGGAGAAACCGGGACTCGAATGTTACTGTTCATAGTTTCTTTGATTGCTGTATTTTTGAACCGATTCGTCTGAATGAAGTAATTAATTGTAGCCTTTCAACCAAGTTTCCTTGTTACGCCGGTGGACACTAAGGTCGTTCAGGGTCGTGATGTGACCCTTCAGTGCCGCGCAGCTGGAGCGCCGAGACCAAGAATCACATGGATACGAAAATCTACTAATAGCACCATCGAAGACCATCGTTTCTCAAAGCTCAGCAACGGAAACTTAGAGATTAAGGTAAATGATACTCAATTTATCATCTTCTTATCTACTATCAGCTTCCAACATCCAGATTTTTATTTCTGTATTCACTTCCTTTCTTCTTCTTCATGTTGCTTGTGGTTCTTCTTCTTGTTCTTGACTAGGTCCACAGAGCGTTTTCGAGAGGTTATTAGAGAGCGAAATGTGCAAATAACTCTTCGAACGAATAGGTAGACCCATTTTACTGTTTCAAATGTGCTGCTTTCATGAGCATGTTTATGTGACTGTCATCTTAACATGTGTTTATTTGACATGTGATGCAGGATACAGTTCTAGAGGATAGTGATACATACGAGTGTCGCATAAGCAACAAATTCGGAAAGGATAAAGTGGCAGCTACACTCCTTGTCAGACGTGAGTTCGCCTTCATATGTATATGTATGAATCAAGAATTTTGTGTAGTTCTTTAAAAACCTCTCAAAGACTGAAGATAATGTCCTTATCTCCATCACATGAAACGCATACATAACTTAGAACTCGCACATTCTACCTAATTGGAACACATTTCATAAATCTAGTCAAAGGTCTGATTAAAATTTGAATCTGCGATGAGTGACTCATTTAAAAAAAATTGTCATTGAAGGACCGACTGTCGTTACGAAGTCGCCTCAAGACCAAACCGTCAACGTAACAGATGACGTCACATTACAGTGCGACGTCACAACTGACGCGGCCGAGATGCCGCACCTGAAAGTCTTCTGGAAAAAGAATGAAGATCGCATCGATTTCGCTCGAGATAACCGACTCCGGATGGATCCAGTCAGTAATTCATTGATCATCAGATCAGCTGAGATCGATGACACTGCCGTCTACACATGTCACGCGGACAATGGCGTTGACACAGCGAACTCAGAGGCAGCCATTCTGACTGTTAAAGGTGCGTTTAAAACAGCCATTCTGACTGCTGGAGGTACGTTTTAAACAGCCATTCTCACTGTTAGAGATGGGTGTTTAATACGTGCCTCCTCTGCATGGCAGCACTTTGTAACGTATCGTTAACTTCTGGTTGACCTTTTCATGTTGGTGTTTTAACCAAAGTCATTATTGTTATCATGATTTATAAGCATCGTCATTGTCTTCGATATCATTCATTATCATTATTGCCATAGTTTTCTACTATCAGTCATAGTATTCTACTGCTCATTTAAGATGGAATCACCTGTTGCTTGACTCTGACTTCTCTGTTATTGCCTTTAATGACATATCACCTCTCACATTAAAGACCTGTCTCTTCTTAAGCATGTTGTCCCTAAATCCTCTTTGATTGATTGATTGATTGATTGATTGAAGGTCCTCCTCAACCTCCAACGGACATTCAAGTGAGACACTGTTCCATGCACATGGCCAACGTCACCTGGCGACCAGCAAGCGACAACAACGACCCGATCAATGAGTACATCGTCTACTACAACCGATCTCACGATCCTTCCGGCCACGTGACCGAAGCGGCAAGGGTAGCTGCGCCCGTGGGTGTTACCCCTCCCATGGAGCTGACGGCTTCCGTCAGGGTCCACCCCTGGGCAACGTACACATTCTTCATCGTCGCAGTCAACTCGATGGGACCTGGCCTGCCCAGCCAGGTCTCAGACGTTTGCATCACCCCACAGACTACCCCTTCGCATAACCCCTCAGGGGTCTGCTCAAAGTTACTCGGACCAAAGCAACTGACAATCGTCTGGGAGGTCAGTGAGTCATTCAGTCTGCAGTATTCTTCTGGTGACCAGAACGATCCTTGTAGCGCCAACACTTTGATCGAAATTGCGGCTAAGTCCTCTCAGCCTTCGGACTTTGGTCCAGGTTCTGGAATTCGCTGGCCATTCAAGTCCAGTCTAAAATCCAATCTTCTACTGTCTTATGATATCGAAGTTATTGAAGCCTTCTTCATCTAAAATTCCCTTTTTTTGATTCAGACGCTGGCCTTCTATTAGGCCTTCACCTGAGGATTTCTGTTTGTTCAGGCTGTTTTTCTGAGGACACTTCTGAGCAGATATCAACAACTGTGTCTGATGTTAGCTAGATAACAAATGATTTAGATTTCGTACAATTTAAAAAAGTTCTTTGACTATAGAGGCCTAAACAGCAAGAATTAAACTTAATCTAAGAATACAGTGAACCTGGCGAATGGCCGAAAAGGTCATTCTTTTGCACTCTAAAACTAAAATGGTTGGCTAGGCATCAGGAACCCATGACGAAGACGATGATGACGACAATGACTACGACGACGATGATGATGTTGATGATGATGTTAGGTTGTGCTTTGACAGGCTGTGCCGAGAGAGCAGATGAACGGTGAAGGCTTCCATTACATCGTTGGGTACAGACTTCGCGGCGGAAAGGGTCACCATCAAGAGGTCAAGGTCATTCGTGACCCCAGTCAGACCGAATTGGTCATCCACGATCAGGAGACCTTCCGGAGCTACGAGATCTACGTCCAATCAGCCAACAACATAGGCGCCACTCCTTTGTCCTCTTCCAGCAAGAGAATCGGATATTCAGGAGAAGGAAGTGAGTCAGTTGTGAAGGGAGAGTGGACGTGACCAGTCGGTATTAGAAACTGATTACGTTCCTATCGTTTGGTGAAGTTGATCTGACCAAAATCACAAACTCGAGATTTAATTGAACCCATTTAGTTCTAATACGTCTAAAACTGAGTTCTTACTGCAAAAGGCGTTCTCTTGTAAAAGGTTTTCTTAAATATTAAGAAATGCTAATATACTTTTTGTAACCAGAAGTGTGATTAACTTCATTGTGTTCTTATTTGAAAGATGTTCTTACTGCGAACGATGTTCTTACTGTGCTAGGGGTTCTTAATGAGAAAGTCGTTCTCTTTGTTCTTCTGTTCGTTTGCTTCAGAGCCGACGGTTATTCCGCAGAGCGTGACGTTTAATGAAGAATCACTGAATAGCACATACGTCGAACTATCTTGGAATTCTGTTGACACGAGTGAAGACAAGATGAATGGATTCTTTCGTGGTTACAGGGTAGGTCGCTATATAAATATTATAAGTTTCTACTTCATGCACTCAGGTTACGAGACGCTATAGCTGCCTCCAGTGATAAAAGTACTAGTCTTATCATTATGCACGTGTATGTGTGTATATGTATGTTCGCATGTATATATGTTTGTATGCATGTATGCATATATTTGGCAATTTAATAGCGCCTTTTTGGAACCTCACAATGTTACTGTGGTAATCGCCATTTGAAGTGTACATTGTCGATGGTGAATGGTAACTGAAGGGTGAGCAAACGTGTGGATGAATAATTGTTTATAAGAACTAATTAATTGATGTGTTGATCGATTGAAAATCGATGTACGGATGATTCGTTCGATTGATACATTGATCGAAAGAGGTGTTGATTGATTGATTACTGCTGACTGATCATTTTCGATGACTGCTGAATTGATGAATTTGCTTTGACGAAACATTGGCTGATTGATAACCTGATGATTGTTGAATGTTCAAACATTGATTTTTAGATTGGGTGATTTAGATCGGATGATTTTTAGATCGGACGATTAATTGATTGTTAATTGATTGTTAATTGATTGTTAATTGATTGTTAATTGATTGACAGATTCAGTTTTGGCGCACTGATAAGCGAGAGGAGAAACGTACGGAGGACATCATCCTACGTCCTCATTTTGACACATGTCCTCTTTTATCTCGAGAAGTAGATCCAGAAAGGATTATGAGGAGAAGGAGACAGCATGATGCCTCATCGGCCGTAGTCACAGGGTTCACCAACCGACTCTGGCCCAACTCCAGGATCCAGGCCGGGGTCATGGCCCTGAATCAGGCCAATCAAGGGAACCTCAGCCAAATCGTCGAGTTTCAAACTCCCGAAGGAGGTTCGCAAATTCAGCCTATTAAATATTGATAACCTGATGACTGTTGCTTGTCTTCTTGTCGTTCTGGTTCGTATTCTTGTTCTTCTTGTTCTTCTTCAAGTTGTACTGAGCCGGAAATTTGCGATGATTGATCATTCTAGAAGATTCCAGGCCACGCTGTTCTTGGTCGACCAAGGGAGATTTCTGATAATAGGAAAGGAATTTGTGACAGAAACTAAGGTTTGAAGAATTGTGAGCAACACTCTTTTATAAGGTCATGTTTACTTCCAGTTCCTGGTGCTGTATCGAGCCTCGAAGTGACTCAGGCGGGTTCCAATCATCTCCTCGTTGAATGGACACCACCACTTGATGAAAATGGAGTACTTACGTCGTACATACTTACCTGCCATATTGGTGAGACGAACACGTAGTTTTCAATACATAATCCAACGAATCTTTTCGAACTCTTTCGCCACAAACATCTCAAAAACATTCTGGGTAGTTCTTAAGACGCACCTTTTTAGAACTGTTGATAGTCACGTTGCAACGCCTTTGCGAGGCTATTAAAGTGCGCTGTATAATTACACTGGATACACACACCTGCAGGTCCTCCACACATAGCCAAGTGACTTCTAGAGCTCTGTTACCGCAATACGCAACAGCAACTGCAAGATATCGACCGATGACCACTCGCAAGTGATGCCGCAATGGCAGCCCAGAAAGCGTCGTTGTTGACGTCATCATAGCCATCGAAGTATGGTGGTTTCAAGGGAGAAACTTTCCTGTAAAAGAAATAGTTGCAGTCATCATAGTCATCGAAGTATGGTGATTTCAAGGGAGAAACTTTCCTGTGGAAGAAATAGTTGCATAATTGCATTGTCCTAGTTTGACGACAATGCAAGACTTCCTGACCAAAGTTTACATGACTTAATCTAAACTTACCTATTATTTCACGACATTCATTACTTTGTCCAAGCCTAGTCCTTTTTTAATTTTACTAAACTATACTCTATCTAAAGGTAGGCTCTGTGATTCCTGGTTCAGCCGATGGATATATGGTGTGTTAACGAATGCTTTACTCACTCAGTTTGCTTTCATTTTGGTCCTGCACTAGCCCCACCTCATCAAGGAAGCGTCAGAGAGTGGAGTCTACCTCCGAAGAAGAAGTCCTTCAAAATCCTCAACTTGACGCCTTCGACATCCTACGCTGTCTCCCTGGCGGCCGTCACGAGTGCCGGACAAGGAGAGATCCTCTCCACCATTGGTCGAACTCTTCCTCAGGCAGGTAGGAAACTGTTCCCATGGTAACAACCTCATTCATTGCAAATGATGGCAACCTGATGATACGTAATGGCAAAACGAAATAGCGATTAGCAATGAAAATAAGCAATGACCATAAGTAACGATAAAAATGACGATAAAGGTAAAGAAAGACTTTAGTCAGTTGCAGATACACAATTCTATTAATTAAATAATGAAAAATATATAAGCACGGGATGACACGAACTGACTGCGAAGAATTACAGCGAGGAATGACGATAAAATTGCTGTAAGGAACATGATCACATAGGAAATGATGTCAGAGAATGGTATAGACGGAATGAAAGACATAGCGATAGCAGCGCTTAGAGATTTTGTGAAAGGGAGATAAACGGTGCCTCTGTTTCTCTTTCCAGCTCCTTCAAAGCCTCTGATCGGTAACGTCGATATAGGTGACACGTCTGCCAACGTCTCTTGGGTTCCCAGTGGAAAGGAAGAACCTGGGAACCCAGGAAGTAAATTCTACGTGGAATACAGAGAAAGGGACCACCCAGGTCAGTTTGTTTTAAATTCTGCTCCTCCGATCATAGCTGTTGAGACCGTAGTGGAAGATGGAAGACTGTAGTGTGTCCTCTGACAAAAGTACACTAGGGGATGGGGACAGAGGAAGTGGGAAGGAAGTCTGTGTCAGAGAAGCGGGAAAGGTAAAAATACACTAGGAGGAAGGGACACTGAGGAAGTGGGAAGGGATTCTGAGGAAAGGAACTTTGGGAAAGGGACATTAGTGAAGAGACACTGGGGAAGGAATATTGGGAAAGGAATATGGGGAAGATACAGTGGGGAAAGGGACGTCGATGAAAGGGACATTAGATTAAGTACATTTGAGGAAAGACCCACGGTAGAAACAGTGGGGAATGGACAATGAAGCCAAATTCCTGTCTCGCTCTGGCACAGACAGCCAGAATCATGCGTTTGTGAGCATTCCAGCAGCACTATACATCAAGTCTTCTATTATTGCGTTTGGGGTTAGGTACGGCTTTTAGTTTATTGCTTAGTTTGTCACAAGGACCGTGTCTTTGAACGTGACTTTATGCAGATGGCGGAAAGTGGAACCAGACAGAATCTATAACGGACGAAAACTGGGCAAATGTCACGAATTTGGTACCCGGTCGGACGTACGAAATTCGGGTGGTATCTGTCAACGGACTGGACGACAATGAACAGGAAACGAAATCGGACACAATTACAGTCTACATACCTGCAGAAGGTTAGTTATTCTTACCTAAGTTTTACGAGTTATTTAGAAATGGCGCTTAAAGATATTTTGCCTTAACTTTAAAGTCTTCACTGGCGCTAGTTGAGAATTTCTTAAAAATTAGGTTTAAGTACGTGACGCAGGGACCTCATCCGTAGAACATCTTTCCTCTTGTTTGTCGTGTATTCGTGGGAGAACGCATAAAGAAGGAAAGGTAAGTCACGTGCAATGTTCCCTCTAAGCTGCATGACGAAAACAAATTAGAGGGAACATTGGTCACGTGCATCCATGTGCATGAATAGGAAACGAAATGGGCCGATAATGTTGGCGTAACAGTTCAAAGGAAAGAAATACGCGCCTCTGCCACCGTCTGATACGGACAGCTTACGAGAAAGCAGTCTGTTCGAGTGGCATAGATCGAGGCAATACTGGTTGGATCCCAATGACTGGAGGCAGATTTCCAAGAGCCAAGTTCCACAACCTATGAGTCAGCTTCTTTACAAGGAGTAGTTAGTTTTCGACATTTCGAGGATCTGGTAAAATAACAGGAGACGCTGAGGTTGCAGCTCCATCCAATGCTCTCATGCTGAACAAGCGGCGTTTCATGTCTTTTTGACTGATCTTGTTCAGGGAAATGCAGAGACAAGGATCTAAGACAAAGGCGCTAATGAACGCAGGTAGGTATGTAAGTATGTATGTATGTATGTTTGTATGTATGCAAGTAAGTGAATAAATAAATGAGTAAGCAAGTAACTCAGAAGTCAAAAACTTCCAAGAGAAAAGTTAAATAAAGAAGCTGCGTTTGCTTGAATCTGGCAGCAGAGAATGCGTTAATTGTCACGTCGTGTGATTAATTTGATGTTATCATACTTACTGCAGTCGTCAACATCACTAACGCTAGTTGCACAATAACTTCAATAAGTAAAATGTGTTGCTCTGATCGCCTGTTGCAACTGTTGCAGGCGAACGTACAACGACAGCACCTAAAGGTCAGTTGCATGAACTGATGACAACAAACGATGGCGACAACAACACATATTAGGATGATGACGATAATGACGAGGAGAAGAAGCAGAATGAAGAGTAGGAAGAGGAGGTAGAGAAGGAGAAGAAGAAGGACGGCAACGACCACGACGAATGATGACGACGACAGTTACAGGAATGATGATTTCGATAATTAGGAGGAGGAGGATAAATAGGAAGAGAAAAGGAGGAGACGGACAATTACAATTATGTTGTTTTTGTTGATGATGAGATGATTATGATGATGATGATGATTGTGATGATGATGAGTATAATAACGATGACGACGATGATGGTGATGCCAAATGATCGTTCTTAATTGCAATGCATTCATTGTCATCTCTCCCCTCAGTTCCAAGTCGATTCTGTCTTCATTTCTGTCTTCATTTCTGTCTTCATTTCTGTCTTCATTTCTGTCTTCATTTCTGTCTTCATTTCTGTCATCATTCTGTCGTCATTTCGCGAACAAGTAGCCACCCTACTAGGTGTTGGTCAACACCTCTGAGGCATCTTTTAAAAATCCAGCAGAATCGGTCAAACCGCTAACCAGCGAAGTTTGAAATGTAATTTATTTGTCGATATGTTGTTTAGAAGAGACGCTAATCCTAAAGAGAGGAGATGCGGCCGTCTGGTGGTTCATCGTACTCATGTGCATCATCATTTTCCTACTCATCATCCTCTTCATCATCTGCGCCATCTACAGAAGTCGAGGTCAGATGTATCCAGGTGAGTCACCTGCTGATCATCTCATCAACTTTTCCTGTCTATCAGTTACTATTGAAAATCAGGCGGCAAGTCAGTCAACCAGACACCCAATCAGTCAGTGAGTGAGTCAGTGAGTGAGTGAGTGAGTGAGTCAGTCAGTCAATCAGTCAATCGGGTATTGAATTAGTAACCAAGTAAGTCAACAATTAAAGCAAGCAATCATTTAAGCAAATAAGTAAAAAGTCAAATGAGTTGCGTAAGAAGGCTGCGAGTTTTGATCTCTCGTTTCATCGCTTAATGCGTCATGATGTCGTCATCTGATTAGTCAAAACAGCCGGTGTGTGGAGGATTCATATGCCTGGGCTACTAGTGAACTAGCAGTTATTGTTGTCAGCCACTGAGCAATAGTTTTCTGACTAGCAATGACTAACAATTTCGGCCTGTTTGAAGACGATTAACAAACCGAACAATTGCGTTTACTATACACCCCGGATTTTCTCTGTTACATGATGAAGAAATATGAAACTAACTGTTGTAGTCTATGAGAAGGAGAGGCTGTGGGGCAGTCCACACAAGGCCGATGACCAGCCGTTCGGAGAATATGCCAGAGAGTAAGTACGATTATCCAGTCCACACTGCTCTGACCTCTGACCTCTGATCTCTGATTACTCATGTCCTGCCTGCCTGCCCTCTTGTGTAATGTCCTCTGCTCCTGTGTCCTCTGCTCTCGTATTCTGTCTTGTCCTCTTATTTCCTTTCCTCTCGTGTTACGACCTTTCGTGTTATACTTAGTTAGCTCAGTCAGTAAATGAAATTATGTTTTTGTGAATTATTTCTACCTCGTTTCGTTTTGACTATTCGTAATTTCGTTTCCTCTGCTGACTTCTGTGGCGCCTTTGCTCAATTCAGAGGCACCGTTAGATGGCGCTCCAAATCAACCCATACGAAGCAGGCTAACTTATATACGCTCGTAAATAGCGCCATATAATCGCCAATGGTTTTGTTCTACCGAACAGCAATCCTCCTCTGAGATCGACGGAACTGCGCAAGAGCCGCGGGTCCCTCGAAAGCGACCAGAAGCCGCTGGACTCGGACTCGACGGACAGCCTCGGCGACTACGACGACTCCGATCCGTCCAAGTTCAACGAGGACGGGTCGTTCATCGGAATCTACAACACGAAGACGCGGCCGGCGCCGTCCTCCGTGCGGGCGTCGAAGCGCCGGGCAGCCGCCGACGACGCACGCGCAGCCAACACCTACGTCTAGTCATTCTTCGGTCATTCGCCAGGAGGCCTGTTGTTTCGTTTGTGTTCGCTAGGCGCCGCGCCAGTCACGTCGCAGGCGAAATGGGGCTGTTAACTGAAGTAACTAATTGCAATTCAGTAAGGAATAGACAAGCTTTGGAGCAATAAAATTAGATTGGAACGGTGACTGAAGCCAAAGCTCTGGTTCGATTCTGCGGACAAATTATGAATCGACTTACCATGCATGGTGAACGATTGTCTAATGATATGCAGTGTGGCCTTGCATTTATCCAGCGCCAGTGCTAAATACGACATCGCTCTAGACCAACGAAACAGTGGTAATCAAGTGAGAAATTCCTTCGACAAAGAAGAGCATTCTACGATGTTTCTTGAATTGTTTATTAATGGCTTTCAACTTTACCTAGGCAGTTCGGAACTCATTAACCTAAGCCTACAGCCAGTCAGGGTCTATAATTTACTGGGGTTCGAAGGCTACAAAGGACTTTACGCCCTGAGATATGCAGTTGCTGTTTGGGGGTCGGTTTCAAGCTCTTTTTCTAACAGACCAAATATCATCTCGTGATGCTTCTTCATCTTTTGCAAATCCACCGCTGCTTCTAACTTAATCAAATAGAAAATGCGTTCAACTTAATCTAAGCTTATCTTCATCAATATCTTCTTAATCGTTACTTTAAAGAATGCTAAACTTTAGGTGAAATAAATAAAAGAAAGGTTTTTATAAAGCGGTGTAGGCCTAATTAAGGGAATTAGCGATCTTCTTCAACATGGAATTTTGCACAACCACATGGCACTTGTCTATTTGTGTACGTGTCATCATCTGTGTTTATGTGTGTGTATGTGTACTTGTAAATATTTGTCATACAGACATGATTACAATGTGCTTACGCATGTGTGCATGTGTTGTGTTTGAGAAAGCTTCAAAAAGACAATAAGACTCTGGAAATTCTGGCTAAACCGTTTCTCGTAATGGCCAATTAGATCTGCTTTAAAAGGTTAGTCCCGCCTCTCTTTACGCATTCGCCATTATTATATACAATGTATTACATATATATGTATATAATATAATATTATGCATTTATGATGATACACATAATGCGACATACTGTAAAACAATTTGGGCTAGAGAGGCAGTGGTCCACAAGAGCCAGTTTATCATAAACCCGTTACTATGGAGCTTGTTTTCGTGTCTGTTTCCATAGGAACTTCTATATGTTGCTTATAAATGTTTGCGTTAACTGTTAATTTTTAAATATCAATTCTTACTGTGAAAAATATCCGAAAATATTGAATAATTAAAAGTTTTTGGGATAGTTGTGAAGACCTATGCAGCCCTTCTAGAAGTTTTTTAAAGGCAATATAGGTCTGTGTCCTAATCCAAACACCTACACGTACATACATGCAGTCATACATACATATTTATATACATGCATAAATATATACACATACTTACATACATGCATGCAAACAAAAATATATGCACACTCATAAATGCATACATACATATACATACATATACTTACATAAAAACACATGAACAGACATACATACAACTTACATTCATTCATAAATACAAATACACATACATGTAGGCTTACACATACACGTCCATACATACATAGGAAGTTACATACATACATAACATTCATGCATGTTACATAGGGTAAGGTTGATTAAAAGCAGTTGTTATTGCGCACAATAACTGCATTGAATAGAGAACAGATGCAACTATAGAAATAAACAATTTTAACGACAGACCAACAACACCTTGCTCTCCTATTGTTAATCAACAGTATAAACAAAGCATCATCTCTTCGATTTTCTGTAATCTGTCTTTTTGTAGATTACACTAAAACTGTAAATTGCCACACAACTGAACGGAAAGGGCAAATTTTTTGTCTCATTAATCCCTACGGGCTTCTGTCCTCTGGGATTTTTCGGCCTCGGCCATACTATGGCGCTCTATAAGTCGTATTATTGTTATTGTTGTTGTTGTTGTTCGAACTGATGGCGCCGCAGAGAATAGTCGGCACATGGGCGATAGTCAACGAAACAGAGTGAAAGAAAGAAGATCTAAGCCCTCAGTTTTGCAATATTTTTCTTTGAATCTCATCACAGCATTTTGTCAGAAATGAGCACAACGGAAGCCGAACAGAAACGGTTTCCTGACTAGGGACTATAATACAACGACGACGATGACGTTTATGATAATAAAATGATGATGACGACAATGATATTGTTCTGAGTGCTAATAACAACGACGAAGACGATAGGAATATAACGACGATAGCATCAGCGAACATCATGATAATGATATAAAAGCGACTTAAGCTATACAGATGAAAATGGCAGCAGTGATTGTGATTATGCTTTTTAATTAAAGATGCCCGTTTGCGATTATATCTGTTGAAAGTCATCAAACTGTCAGTGTCCGGGTTCTCCTTGATAGATATGAGAAATGCGTCAAGACCGAAGCGCAGGATTCGTCACATAATGTACCCTTGAAATGTTCCGATTCGTCCCATAATGTACCCTTGAAATGTTCCGATCGGCCACCGCTTCCTCATTGTCTGCGCGTGCGCATGTACCCTGTTCGATACGGTCGAATCCGGATATCACAAGTCCCTCATTATCACAGTCCGACTAAGCATCCGGGATTGAGCGATGTCACGTTGTCCTGGTTTAACTGTAGTTTGAAATTCTAAGAGCAACAGCCGCGAATCCAAGGCACTAAGGTGGCTCAACCACTCAGGCGGCTCATCCACACGGGCGGCTCACCCACACCAACCAACCACGATCCGCCTAAATTTCCCACCGCCCCATGCAACGTAATTCCCTAATTATTGGTTGGTTATCCGTCATCGTCATCCATCAGTCCTTCGTTCCTTTTTTCCATCTTTCCTTTCTTCTATCATTCGTTCGTTCCTTCCGTTCTCCCTTCCTTCGTTCCTTCCTTCTTTCCTTCTTTCCTTCTCTTCTTCCGTTCCGTCTACAATTTCGACGTTCTTTTTCCTCGTTCTCTCCTGCCTTTCTATACTTTTTTGTTCTTCTAATTTGTTCTGATCTAAGACTTCATTCATCCCTCATTATTCATTTCAACAATGAGTTCACTAGTTCCTGCTACCCTTCCTGCACCCTCCAATTCCCGTTTTGACTGTGGCACGGCGCCAACTGATGGTCGTGCAGCGGCAGAAGGAGCAGCTGGAAGAGGTGTGTGTTTCGATTCGTTGAACAGAGCACCACAACGATCAGGTCATCAGTTGGCGCCTTTGGGCAATGTGCCGCCCTATCAGTTCTGGCAGCCTATCGACCTGAGTCTACGCAAACAGAAAAACCAAATATATGTATATTAACAGAGCCTACGGGCCTATATATTTATTTTTGTTCAACCACTCAGTCATCCGTTTTTCATCAAAACTCGTAGCAAATGCACCAAATTATCCCATCGGAACAAAGTTAACATCTCTTGCGTTATAAAAGCGAAATATCAGTAGATTTAGAGGCTAGAATGTTTTAGAACATCGACCACCATTTCATGAAAGGTGCTACAAAATCTTTCCCAAGCGACGCATTAAAACGCTGGATGATGATGTTTCGCAGGCGATTGTCCTCGTTAACTACCAGGAAGCAAAAGTTTCGGAAACGATCTTTACTCGACAGTTCAATCGACAGAGCGGCTTAGAGGGTCATGCCAAGATGATCAATAGACAAGGGGATTATTCATAAAGGACGCCAGAGGCAACTATGAAAGGCAGTCAGAGTAGACAAGTAACAAGCGACCGATGTTTATGCGCCAGGATAGGTTTTCGTTTCAGCGCTGGCGCCAGTATGAAATGGCCGGTGGGTGGGACCACAGAAACTCCAGGGAGGCTCAATCGCAGAGCAGTGACGCAACCACAATTTGCATTTGGGATGGGGTAAACTTCACAGCATCTAGGGGATCAGCGGAGAAAGGAGAGCGTAATCAAGGCCCCAAATCTGTGCATACACATTTGGACAGTTTTAGTGCATTTATGTCTTATGGGTTGATAATCACAAATCACAAACTTCTCTGATTCCTGTAAGAGGCAACAGTAACTGTCCGATTGCGGGGCCTAAAGTCTTAAAAAATGCCACACAGTCAAAATGGGAAGTGAAGGGGATGAAAGAAGGATGAAAGAAAACAATGAACGTACAATTGAGATTAAAAAAGTAAGAGAAGGATGTAGTCTTTAGATCAGATCACATTAGAAAAGCAAAAAAAAGTAAAAAGGCAGGAAAGCACGAGGACAAAGAACGTTGAAACTGTAGACGGAACGGAAGAAGAGAAGAAAAGAAGGAAGCAAGAAAACAAGGAAGGAACGAAGGAAGGGAGGAAGGAACGAATGAACGAACAAACGAAAGAAAGATTCAGTCGACTACACATGATCTGTTGTTCACTGGTGATGACACTATTGAGCGACTAAATCAAAAGTAGCAAGTAACCATCAACTAAACTTTTACCCATGCTCTGTGCATTAGAATAGCGACATTATAGAAATCTTCAGTTTAGATGGCGGAAGTTGTTTACTGGTGATGATATATTCGGAGTCTGAACCAAAATTGTGAGGGTGACTGTAGCCTCTAGGCCTCCGAGTTGAGGGGCAAAATTTTTTTCTGAGAACCCTTTGGGTGCTTCATTGATTATTAGATGTACATCGGTTTTCTGTATTAAGAAAAGCTTCTTATAAAGACATTGATCAAATCTGGCAGATACTAGTGCAGAGGAGTGAAATGGACTGCAAATTGGTCCTTTAGTCTTAAGTACTTTATGGATGTCCTCGATGAAACGCAAGTGCATGTAGCTTGCCCGGTTTGAACTGCTTGAATGGATTATCTTATTTGAGTTGCAAATCGATGAAAAGGGTTTTTACAGGTAATCCCCAGGGGCTTATTGCTGCTTCGTTCGGTTACACTAATTCCGGAGGGATAATTTTAGTCTGTTAGAGAAATAAACAGTGACGGAATTATTAATACGAGGCAAATGGGAAAGTCGTAAACTGCGTCGCGTAGCCTAATTGTGTTGGGCGCAGCCGATTGACGCCAAGGGAGATCGGATGCTTACACGATCGTTTTAATGGTACTTGTGGGGACGGCGGATACTCGGGTGACTTAGAGACTACGGACATTCGACGAGCCTTAGCAACCAAGTGGGCCTATTTATATAGCGCATAATTTAGCAGAATGTTCATGAGAGCTGTGTTAAGCCTTCTGCCACTGCAGGACACCATTTGCCCTTAATGGCATTACAGCGATGGCATGTTTAGGAATTCGGCAGAGGGGGAACCAAAGCTGGAGGTACAATGTACAAGGATAGGCGCCAGCTCTTGTTTTAAAGGTCATATACGTAAACCTGGATGTTTGGCGGCTCAAAAATTGAAATTTAATCTCGAGTTGCTGCTGACAATTCAATATGCAAAATTGCAACTAGAAAAATGGCCGAGAAAAACAAAATTCCAGTCTTTGGCGGAGGACAGGATCTTTGGTAGGGCTGAGGGAGGTGGTGAAATGTACAGAGGAAATGCATTTTAATTGGGAGATGGTCTAAGCCAATGGAGAAAGATCCTTTTTCTGTATAAATCGCAGCTGAATGGCTGTGTGCCAAACTAGATGTCCGCACACGCGTCTAACGAGAGGAACTTGAATAAAGTGTTTCTGGAGCCTCGACCCGAACTTTTTAATGATAATTAGTCTATTCAGTAAGATCCTTGACTACCCTTTCCTCACCATTAAATGTAAATGTACATGTTTTTTATAGCGGCCGTATGGTCTCGACCCTGCTCATTTTTCAATGAATTTATTGGGTGAGATCCTTCACCACCACTGCCCGTTTGAATGGGCGCCTCGCCATTTAAGGTCTCCGTGTACGGACCATGCTAGTCCAGAGAATGGACGCCAAGCCGTCTGAGGTCAACGTACGTTGATCGCTTGCGTCCCTGATCAACAGAACTCTGATTAAATGTTACACTGGTAAGCAAATCGACTTTAGAGCCCGATGTTCTGTTTCGCCGAGGCTCAGAGGTGAGCACATCTGAGTAAATATCTTAAAAGACGCTATATAAATGCTCTATCTGAATGAATGAATGATGCTGCGCAAGTGCTGCTACCTGAAGTCGGCGAAGCGTTTCTTCAATTCGATCAGTCTTCTGTTCGAGCTGAGTTTGCCTCGAATTCATGTCGACAACTGTCTCATAGAGATGCGTCTGAGTCTAAAATGTTCGGCAGAAAGACACAAATACACTTAGAAACGACTCCTAGCGCACCCTAGTGAGGTGCCGACTTATCTGTAAAATAAAATATATACACTCACATAATTATCACAAGTACAATGATGACACGAAAAACATGGACATTTTTCACAAGTACGTTGATGACGATGCGTTACAATATGCTACTCAACGATACAATATAAACGCAACCACAAAGAAAAATTGAACTTAAATAATACAATACATTTAAAAACAGTAGCCTGAGAGGCGGCTGCCTCTAAGTTTAGACGAATGTTTGCATAGAGTAGGGGGCCGTTTGATAGTGCGTCGGGTCGTGTAATACCTTGAGCATTGTTTAAAGGGATATCGTGAAAATATGTGCATTCGAAAGCTCTGCGACAACTGAACAAGTGCTAGTAGCATACAGCCGTTTCACGCAGTTGCATGCTACACAAAATTTTAGGCCTAGATATATATATATATATATATATATATATATATATATATATATATATATATATATATATATATATATACATCCGTCTATACATACATACATTCATACATACATATTGTTGCACACAGAGTATAGGATAGGACCAAGTAGGTCGAGTAGTTGTACGTTGTACGCCTTCTTGGCGGGAAAACCGATCTTATAAAGGGTGCTGTTTTTACGTTTAGCTCAGAAGCATTGAATTGAACCGTTCAGATTTTAATTTATACAGTATGTATCACCTTCAATTAAACTACGAAATTCTTATCTTTGGATAATCTTTCAACAGAAAAAGCCAGTAGTAGTTGGAGACTTAGATGCCAAGAATACCTGGGGCTGTAGTCCAACAACGAAAAACGGTAAGCTGCAGCTAAGTTGAAAGTTTATTAGTTAATTGATTATGACTTTTTTGTCGTTGCTTAAGCCGAACTATTTAAAAACCGAACTGCTTTCCTTGAGAACATTTGTAAAGAGATGCATATCACACAAGATTTTGTGTTATATGCACATCTGCATAAATTTAATATCAAGTGACATTTTTATAGAGCCGTTTTGGAGGCGTTAATCTGGAAGTCTGGAATGTGTGTCCCGGGATCAACAGGTAAAAGTCTTCAGCTGCCCGCAGGATTCATCGTATCGTATCTTATGCCCTGCTCCAGATTTAGAGTCCATTCGCTCAGCTGTTAAGACGACCTTTTGTCTTCAAACCATGTAGATAAACTCCATGAAAAGACAATGACAGGCGCACAAAGGAGAAAAACGGCAGACAGACAGAAAGAAAGACAGACAGACATCTAGACAAACAGACTGAAGCAGAGCGAAGCAAGAAGACAGCTGGAGGGGAAAGAGAAAGAGCACAGCATGAATAAGGGTAGATTAGAAAAAAGATAAAGAAATTACAGACACAAAAACAAACATGCACCCAGACTTACAGAGACACATAAACAGAAGCAGATGCAGAGACAGGCAGAGGGACAGAAGAAGTGTAATAAAAGAGATCAAAGCAGATGAAGCGAAAGACTGGAGTAAAAACAGATGGTACAACTTCACACATGCTTCCAAACAGACGAGAAACAGCGACAGACAGAAAAACGAACACGAGCAGAGACATAGACACATAGATACAGACAAACAGACCAAAGGAATGTGTCCATGAATAGGTTTACGACGCGACCTACGGAAATTAGGAGGGCCAGGCCAGCAGCAGCAGCAGCTTCAGCATCTGAAGTATCTCCGGACTGCGCAGCAAAGCAGACAGGAAGTTACAAAGATCACTTAAGACACCAAGCAAGACTCTACTTTATAGCTATAGAAGAATAAAGAAGCAAAGAAATATGCAGAGCTCTGCATCATAAAATATAAATATATGCAAGCATATTGAATATATACATATATATATGTTGTAGATGTATTTGATTCGGGGATGTTTTTACGGTGGAATCAGGCGCAGGAGAGGCATAAAGAGAAATTGCCAACAGGCAGACGACACGTGGAGATAATTTTCAAGCCACCTATTGGTCTCTGGAGTCGACAAAGGCATAAAAGGCATCGATGGACGGAGTGAGCCAGCCTGCGAATGGAAACAGATGTATAGGCCAATATAGACCTACACGTCGATGCAGACCTTTGCAAAGCACCAGCGGACAAGATGCAATCCCTCTTCCCTTCTTCATTCCTTCTCTCTTAGACTTCCTCTTACGGGATTATCGAAAGTCAAGTGCGCCATAGTGTACACTGGTGTTTGCTCCTTTTCCGAATATTCATGTATATATATTAACAGATGAGCTTGAACTGTTAATACAAATACATACACACATATGCACATAGACACATAATTCATTCATTCTTCATTCAGTCATACATACATACAGTACATACATACATACTGTACATACATATTGGCCTACATACACACATACTTAGGTACACACTTATATACATACATAACTGTTTTATACAAATAAATTTTATATATACACAAATGCAAAATATTCGTGACCAACAACTAATCTCAAAACTGCAGAATCTTTGCCATGAATTTGACCTCGGCAGAGTTAATCGGGCCCAGTGTTTCTAAGGCAATGAGTAGAAAAATACGTGTAGCTAGAAAACCAGGGTTATTTTCGGTGTTATGTATAGCAACGTGTTCAGCTAACTTTGCTGTGCGAGCAATGTAAGATGCTGCTTAAGTGTGTACAACTGTGGTATTCTTGGCCAGATATTTAGGCCTACTTGCCACCCAGAGATCACTCACTGTCTGATCTTTTGCCGTATGAGCGAAACAATTCCGTTGGCTCCTAAATACTTGCAACATCAGCTTTCTGTAAGGCCCGTCAAATTATACCACTGATGAATATCGATCTGCAAATAGGCCATGGTGGCCATCAGTGCCAACCAAATCCCGCAGTTAATCGGGCCCACTGTTTCGAAGACGATTCGTCGAAAAAGAAGCGCAGAAGGCAACTCTGAATATTTTCCCATGGGCCCTTTGGCGGATTCACAACGCAGAACTGTCATAGGCTCTCGGGTATTTTATGCCGCTGACCCAAGGAACGGATTGCGACTCGGCCAAAAGACTCGTACCCGCACCGACATTGATGAGGCTGCAGAGGTCACGGCCCAGTTAAAGGCCAACTGCTACTCGCACCATCTAATTGTTCAAGCGTAGGCCACATGATGATATTGGAGAAGCGTTCAGTCAATCACCTGAAGAGGGCAACTAACTGCAGCCAACAGTGCCCGATCAATCGGTTCTTCGGTGCTTGCTCAAGCCGCCGATATCCAACAGGTCAACACTAGATGAAGCCAGCAACAAAGCACCCAGGTGCGTATAAGGAGCTGGAGGGCAATGACTGTCGCAGCTGAAGCCAAATAGGCAGAAGAAACCAGCGACCCAACCCTCCTCATACCAAGTCCACCATGTCATATAAGTAACGTGGCCTCCAACCACTGGTGTTGTAAAGTTTAATAATACTGACAACGGACTCTAGGCCTTCTCGTATGGTGTTGTTAAGCCGTTTCAAAGTAAGGTGGCCCAAACAAGGAGAACAGCGAAGCAGGTGTCTGATCCTCGGACAACCAAAGGATGATCTTAATAAACTAAGGTCGCTTTGAGAAAGCAGAGGGCAGGTTCTGAATGACGTCACTCAGAAGCCCACAGTGCTACACAAGAGCCGGGTCTAAAGCCTACCCTTTGAAGAATGGTGCTCCAAGCAAGGTCAGTGCATCGCAGTCGAGGCGCTGGAAATGAGACCAGGAATAGGGTCTCAAGGCCGAAACCATGGGAAAACAATTCGCATTTACTGCAATTAAAATGGAGGACCACAGTAGATCCAAGATTAGAAATTAAATCGAAATCACGAGTTACTGTCTCCCTCACAAAGTAATAGAATCCAGATATCCTATGCCAAATGTCGATTGCAATATTATTATTATTATTAGTAGTAGTAGTAGTAGTAGTGGTAGTAGTAGTAGTAGTAGTAGTGGTAATAATGGCAGTAGTAGTAACTAGATATGACGCCGTAAAGTTTAAACTCGTGACAAGGGCACCAGCCATACCCTAAGATCTAGCAGCCCAAGGACTGCGACTCTGATACCTCTGAATACGAAAAGAAGGGTTCCTAGGAAAGGGAAACAATAACCCCATCTTAGCTGCCCAATGCTGTTCGCTCTGTCTGCTTTGATGTCCTGGACCCCAACTGTTAAACGACCCACTCGTGTAGCTGTTGATCGCTACGGATCTCGACTGCGAAGGCCGCCGTGCCTAACGGATTATGTGATTGACTGCGGTCTCACTTGGATGCCACCATTGATTGATGTCTTGTGTAAAAACTAATGGCGCTATACAAATCTTTGAGGTAGATTACTTTCCTTACCTTACCTTACCTTACCCTACCTTGGTTTGCCTTACATGATCTAACCTTGGCTTGCCTTATCTTGCCTTGCCCGATCTTATTAATTTTTCTTTATATTCCAGGCCTACATTTGTACATTCATACGCTATGAACAAATAATATATATGCGTGTGTGTGAGTGCGTAATAGAGGGTTTCATATATTATCTGTAGATTAATAATCAGTCGGGTGAATGAAGCGCACCTTGGCCATATCGACGAGTGTGTTTGCGTTGTCGTTCAATTTGCGTTGGTCCATTTTCACCTTCCGCAAACTAAAACAAACAGCATCTGTACGTAATACAACGGCGCACAACAGGATCAGCTCCACGTCAAACCAATAACACATCCACACACATCTCGACAACACACCACGTGTCTCACCGTTTGTTGGTCGTTTTATCAGTATGCTGCCTATGCATCATCGGCAGACTGCCCCAGTGGTTCGGCGCTACACCTGCTAGTCTCAGCGTCTATATATGAAGTGCAGTGCACTTCATAGTTTACCTTATAATATACCTTACCTTGTCGTTTCCTGAAGTCATAAGGACAGCTCGTTAAGTTGCTGAATTGAATTTTTCACGCGTAGCTATAAGCTACGTGTATCAGATGGTTTGTGTAACACCAAAAATAAGCTTCCGACATTTCTTGTCTAGTTAATTCAAGTACAGTTTACTTTACATTACCAATTGTCGCTAAAAGCACACACTGTGCCATGCAGCGCCTCTTCTTTCTCGTCATTACCATCGTCGTCGTCATCGTCGCTGTCATTATCGTCTTCGTAGCCATCATCATATCATAATCACCATCATCATCGTCGTCGTCGTCGTCATCATGTCAGCATCATAATCATCATCTTCTTCATCATCATCATTCTCATCATCATATTGTCATATCCATTAACCATAAGATCATTTTTGTCATCATCACTAGATCCTAACGCCTGGAATTTGACGGCAATATGTGTAACTCGCTATTTATATAGCGTCTTTTAGGTCGTTCTACCAATCCAATGGTTTCCTCCTGTTAGTCCAGATCTTGTTATGAATTCATTTACTCTGTATTGTCTTTCCATCGTAGTCTTGGTCTTCCTTAACTACTCTTTCCTTCAAAGCTGCCCACCATATTATATATATATATATATATATATATATATATATATATATATATATATATATATATATATATATAAAGCTGATGCCTTGTGCATTAGACACCGGCGCATTAGAAGTTGCTTATTATTATTATTATTATTATTATTATTATTATTATTATTATTATTATTATTATTATTATTATTATTATTATTATTTCTGTTAGTATCAGGTCAGTAGGCATTCTTTTACACGTGACCAAACCATCAGAATCATCTATGGAGGACTAAACCAGCAGAGTTGATAAGAATAAAAAAAACTACTAAATTTTTTTCTTATTTCTTGTAACCTTGATATTCTTTTCCCTAGTCAATTCTTTTAAACTTTACAGGTGTTTTCTCATCGTTTCTCTCAGAGTTTATAGCTTCGCATTCGGGTTTTCATAGGCAGGTTGGACCACTGTCTCCTATACATTAATAATCCATTACCCAACCTTGCCGTTATCTCCACGGTTACCTGCAGCTTACTTCTCCGAATCCTGTCCAATCTTCGAAATGCTTGTGAAATTCGTCTTACTGTGTCTTCGTCACAAATTCAATCAGCGCCTATTAGTTGTTCTTGAGGGACTAACTGATCTATTTGTTTAACATTTTCTCTTTCGATGATGTTGTCTCTTTGGCTTCTTTGAAGACAGCTGTCTCGGTTTTTTCTGTACTTATCTTTAATACAGTCAGCCGTGAGCGTGAATTAATGTTGGACATTCGTACCTTCTAAGCACGAATTGTTACTCCTAATCTTCTAAAGTGGCGAGACTTGAGTGAAAGTTTTAAGGTATGTTGTGCGTGTAGTAAGTAGGTCAACAACGAAGCATTCAGTTAACTTGTCTCTTCAGCCTCTTTTGCTCAGACGAAGTGCCCTTATTGTCGTGCCTCTGCTTTTGTCTTGGCGTATTCAGTTATCATTTTCTCTACCTTTTCTGGCGCTCAAAGATTTCTGGCATATCTCTTAGACGTAGGCCTACATATTAAATACTTCATAGACATGCAGTGTCGTTGTTAAATAAGCCTGTGAATTTGCAGAGCTTGAGTGCGTTTCAGTTCCAGGTGCCACCACAATACTGCGTTAGCATCAACTGCTCTGAATCCATCATCGTCTTTAAAGAATACTCAAAGTTGGACTATCTTGTAGCTACAGCAAAGACTTTCATAGCACTTCTAAAGGCCCGCTGTATGTAGATAAATAAGTATGTATGTGTGTATGTTTTAATATATAATATAATAAGGTCTTTGGCATGCAGACACCAAATGTGATTAGTCATATTGTGCATTTGAATAATAGTCATCAGTCCCTTATAGGGGCGGATCCAGAGTAAAAGGGCGAAACAGTCATATTCATAAGTACAAATTTATATAGCGCCTCTTCGATAAACTCACCAGATCTGACAACATAAGACCACGATCGAATGGAATGGTCTACAACCACTGGCAAAACACAGGCAAAGAAAGGACAAGAAGCAGGTGTCTCGGGTTGAAAGTTGAAGTGATTGTAGCCATGTTGGGCACATAAGAAATACAATTAGAAAAAAGCCAGCTGATGGGCGGCTTCAACATGAAGCTGCCGCTAACCTGTGAATTGCTTGAAGAAACTTTCTTTGATGAACTCGTAGTTTTGCGCTGTTGACTTTCTTGACGAGTTTCGTGTATTTGTAGATGAGCCAAGTCTCGCGCAGAACATTTGCAGCGGAGTTCTTCAGCTGTTCAAAGAAACATCGCGAAATCTGTCTCAAAAAAGACTACGATTGGTCCTTCCAATAGTCAGATTCGATGACAGACCTACAGGTTTACCCTTCCGCTGCGTATCAGATTCAAAACAATGGTCTTAAGGTTCATCTACATGAACTTGCTTACCCACCGTAGCCTAGCTTCTGGTTTCCATGGTTCATTAGATTAGACTGGGCTTCTCCAAAGGATTACGATTTTGATTACGGTTAAACTTAACGCGACCATTTGTAATTGTAATTTGAAATTTGTATAGCGCCTCTCCAAGATAAACTCTGCGCTAACGATAAATGTCATTAACAACGGAACAGTCATCCATTAGTAAACATTACTCAGATGACTAGAAGAACATCTCATCTACTGATGCCTTGTGCATTATGAAAAAGATGCTGTATGGTATGGTATATCATAAATCACTATGATAGAATTGTACACTGCAGGCCATACGATAATGTACAATATCCAACATAATGAGAAAATGTCAATATTGCGCTACAAAAAGCAGCTTACAGCTTCTATGGAAATTTACCAAGATTAGTTAATATAGCACGATAGAATTTCATGCAATTTACCTACACGGTCACCCAGCTTAGCTTCCTGTCAACCTTGACAAACATGTTTGCTGTAGAGTTCGCATTCTTACCATGTAAATATGTTGCTGACTTATTAGCAGATTTAAAAAACATGCAGTTCATACACTGACCCTGCTAACTGCAGCTAAACTGAGAGTGGCTTTAAGACAAATGCCGGTAGAATACTGACCCTTTTCGTCAGCTGATTGTCCATCATGAAGTTGTGGACATGCTTTTCAGCTCTGGTCAGTTCTAGTTTCCTGGCCAGAACTGCGACAACCAGAGCCGTACACCCCGATCCCTACAGCAACAAACTACACTCCAATACACATAGTCGACAACTGAACGCCGGGTTGTTTCTAAATAATGCCACAGAATATCATAAGTTTATTAGCTAGATGATACGGCAAACCTTTCAATCAGCTAAATTGGGCTTCTTATCACGCACACTCACACACACACGCACACACATATATAAACCTATGTATAAGCCTAATGTGCAAATATAATTAATAAACATGTATACATAATATATACACTCAACTAAATATCTAAAACTAAAAGAAATAAACGACTAAGCGAACAGACTATAAGTGACTTAGATAACTAGGCCTATTTTAAAATAGCCATACATGAAATAACAACTTTTCAGTAGATCCTGTTTTCATAGAGTTGCCTAATAATTACGTTTTGTATATTTGGTATCACTCAAAGCATGGTCGCCGGTTCGACCATAGTCCTTAGAGGTGTACTTGTTAACTAACAGTAATTTTACCTGCGAATACTTAGCTGAGTATTTCCGAATATTATGTTTAGCCACCTAAATTGTACGCGACTGGTGAAAGGCTATTCAATATGTTATTTTGCCTAAAATGGCGTCTACCCAGGGAATGGCACTAACCTCCCGATGCGATAACCTTGTTACAGATGGCGCCTAATAAATGTCGTTTGCCTACTCATGTAGCGCAAATTTCTATTTATGTACTGTACACACGAACGCTCACATCGCAGCAAGAGCGTGCAATCAGCGGTGGATGGCGGAAAATTTGTGAAAGCAGGATTTGAGTTGCTGGAGGCGACTTAATTGGATTTGCAAATGGATAGACTGGACGATTGGGCAGGATGAGTTAGTACGTTGAGTGACCGCAGAAGTGACCATAAACTGACCATAACTCCGGCGAACACGGCGATGCCACGTCCGCAGTACGTGTTCGGCACAATGTCTCCGTAACCGACCGACAGAAACGTTATGGCGATCATCCACATGGAATTCAGCAGATGCTTATGTCGGTCGTCATGGTAGCTGAAACCATTAGCAGCAGCAGCAGGCAATTACTAAACGCATGTCGGAGCCTGGTCGATAAGTTCCTAAATAGGGTACCGCTTAGTATTTAACTAGTAAACTATGCTAATATTTACACAAGCTATGTAAATAACTTCACAAAGAAACCGAGCATTAATCAATGAATAGTGGATAAAGCATTTTAATAGTAAAAGGACACGGTGGCCTTTTGGTTGAGCGCTTGTCTTTTAACGATGACAGCGGGTTCGAACCTCATCACTGATGGTGACTGTATATATGCGTGTATACGTGTGTGTGCATTAAAATACTTTATATAGCGCCCTAGTGTATCTCTTAGAAGTGCTGCACAAATATATCTAACTGGTCTAAACAAGAGCGAAACATGCGAAAGGTAACTAATAATAAAAACCGTTACAGAACTTTTTTTATTTTCCGGAATTTATTTGCAAGATGAGGGATTATTTATACCTCGGATATAAACAATATATAAAATAATAATAAATTAAACATGCTAAAATATACTCGTAGCCAAGGAGGGATTTGAGTGGGTAGAAACAATTTTATATTCGTCTTCCGGCATTAAAAACCTTAGCTGTCTTCGATGGGTTTCGAGAAAGCGCTATATAATTGTCACTGTATATAAACACATGCATGCAAACGTCTCTGTAAGCCCTGCTACGATCCATGCTACGATAAAAGCGTGCAAATAAGCTGTCGAGATAATAAATTGGCAAACGCAATAGTTGGTAACTAAGATGTAAGCCAGCTGGCAAGTAAGTGAAATTCAAACATCTGGCGAAGAAAGCAAATTGATTTTTTGCAAAAGCTTTTTCTTTATCACTGGGGCAAGTGCGTCTCGCTATGATCATAATTCAAACGTTATCAACGGGCTGTATGTGCACACTTCATATTTGAGCCAAATATACGAGCACGCACCTGAGAGGCTCATAGTAACACTTTTTGAGAGAAAATGAACCAGAAAGACACGCATGCAGACGGACAGACAATACAGCCTGGCAGACAAACAGACGGATGTGCAGACAGACGGACATAGAACCAGACATACAGATTAGAAGGGGTAGAGGTAAAAGTCGTGGAGTAGTATTGATCGAGGAAGAATCGAAAAAAGAAAGAGAAATGGGAAGAGGGGAGGATAAAGTCCTGAGATCCAGAACGAGGTCGAGACCAGGAAAGCATAAGGAGGGTTGTTTGATTTACAGGCAAAAAGACACACAGACACTCGCAAGGCAAACACAGACATACCGGCACACAGACACAGCGTAGGCAAAACACAGGCTCACGCATTTATAATCTTTATTCAGCTCCATATGCTAAGCCTCAGGCCTAATGCACATACGTTGGCCCGTAGGCCTACATCTGCTTCTCTCTGATTAAGCTTTCGTTGGCGCTATAGAAATTCAGATTTTTACTGACTGTTACAAAGCATGATGGAACACAGCGGTTATCACGCGACCTCCGCTCATGAAATTCCTGCTAATACTAATATTATTAATAAGACGATTTATAGAGCGCCACAGTCCGGCCTCGTAATAATGCACAGTTTTGGTTTATGTTCTGCTACCTTTCGCATGCCCTGAGCATCCAGCTGGCTAGTATCCAAAGCGACAGCATCAGTACCAGCAGCACCGTTCCAGGACAGATGGTCATGAGCGTCTTAAGGACGAATCGCGTGTTGAAGGTGATTCGGTTGAGTGCACCGATGCTGCGTGACGATGCATCAGAGAAGAGACGACTGTGCAGCAGCAGAACGCGACAGACGAGGTACAACCGGAGGAACATCGGCAGAGACAGGATCAGGTCGACGGGGACCTCGGACGACGTTACCGTCTTACCGTCGTCGTGTCGTAGCGTCCACGTGAAGGAAAAGTCACCGGGAATCGGGTGGACCATGCAGATGAGCAGCTCAATGGACGCCTGGACGACCGTCTGTGGAGACACAGCGATCCGCCAGTCGTCGATGCAGTTGTCGATGATGAACAACTGCAACCAACAGATGCATACAACCCGCTAATGATTACGTCACTTATTACAATGTAATATAAATAGCCGACATTTCTTCTTGCTACACAAAAATGCCTAAGAGAGAACAACCGGCGCTTAATCAAAACAAGGGACAAAGAGCAACAAACGTCATCTGAAATTTTGAAATTTTGGAGTCTTGGAAACGGTTGCGAAGTCTTGATGAGAAAAGAGGTTATCAAAAGGTTTGACGACATAATGAAAAATTTCCTGCCTTAGTTGGAATCGTCAAAGACCCCCACTCTCAAAACTATGTCAACTCCTTGGATAAGAAACCATCGAAAACTGTCGGGAGTTTGTTGCAAATCACTGGGACAGCATGCCCGAAAACAATTGGGAATTTGTTAGGAATTTTTAAAAGGACTTTGATGAGAGCGAATGAGTCAGATTGGAAGAAGAATGAGTATAACGTGGCGCTTGAATCATCAACTACGATCTAACATGAGACGGTTAACAACATTGATAGACTTCACCTATGAGTTACGGCAGTATGCATCTTATATATGTGCATATTGTTTTCTACTGAGGCCAATGGAAACCAAATGGCGACGGACCACACCTGCAAACTGGCATGTTTCCTTGACTAAATAAATAAATAGTTAAGTAATAGACTAAATAGTTAAACGAGATACGGATGCATATGCGTGCACTTTTAGTCTGAGAATAGACTACGAGCTTTGTTATAAAAAAGGTTATTTGCAAACACACTCACAAACAAACAGACAAGTACTGTTACGTTCGAACACATCACGTTTACATTCACAAATATGCACGTATAATGGTATGCAGAGGCAGAGGCCCACGCAAGCACTTCCGGGATTCCGGGATGATGGTGCGAATAGGCGGAACGTTTCTGTGCGGCCGGATGACGGATCTATGAAGAGAGGAGAAGACAGTCACCAGCAGCGCCTCAGCAGAACTTTTCAGACGTAATACTCAACGCTGGCTTCTCGCTAGACCAGGATGAGAACGCCAGCCATCTCGCTTTGCAACACATGCACAGCACATGAGACGCACGCTCTACACAACACAAGGACAGCTATATTGCTGCCTTCCGTCTTTCTTTGATCTCTTTATGATCTGCTTCCTGTCGTCATATCTTCCCGTCTTCCCTTAAGCTTGGCTCATTTGTCCGAACATCTTCTTCAGTAGATCGTTTTGTCTACCTGACCACAGGAGGCGCCGCTGACAGAACTGATTTTCCTCCTCCACACAGACATCTAGTAATTAAGTTCCGCATCTTCTGTTTCCGATTACCGACGACGATAGAATTAAAGCGATTCGCTTCCGGCTGTCATTTCCGCTTGTCCGAACTGATGTAAACCCGACCTGATTGACATCAGCCCAGGCGATGATGATAACCGTGACGACGACGATTAAGATGATGATATATGGTGTAGTAGTTGGCGTTATTGCGGGTGTTATTTATGGTTGCCGATTATTGTTGTGGCTGTTGATCTTGTTGTCATTATTATGATCGGTGTTGTTGTAGCGTTTGATGATGATGATGATTATTATTATGTTGTTGTTGATAATGATGATAATGATGATATTGATGATGTTGATGAATATGATGACAACGATGCTGAGGAAGATAACCTAGTGTCATCAAATGACTTAGTGACACGAGGGAGATATGCTGTTGATCACGAGGCGTGTTTATGCTATATAAAGAGTGACGAGTAAACATTGCACATCATGCATAAACGAAGGCCTAAGTACAGAGGTAAATATCGACGACAGTAGCATATGCAGCTTCAGATATCGTTAAACTGATGTAAACAACTTAAACACTAAACGGATCACTTGATGCAGTGTTTTCGAGAATGGCAGCACGTGCTTTTAAAATTCATTTTGATGTCATCCAGTGACATTAGAGCCTCGTTGAACTGTACTACGTCTAGTTGCAATATTCAGTATCATAATACCTGATTTCATTTGACATCTGTGTTACTGACCGACTTAACGGACCCCGTCGTGCAGGCAACTGTTGCAATGCCTCGTTTTGTGCGTGATGAGAAATAAGCCACAAATAGTCGATGCGCTGAGCAAAGGCGTGTCCATGTTCTCGGTCGTTATTTACCCCGTGTGAAAGTTACTCGCATTCCGCGCATTGAGAAAGGTGATGATGGGGAGAGAGAGAAAGAGACAGACAGACAGACAGACAGACAGATACATAGACAGACAGAGACAGACAGAGACAGACTAGGACAACGAAAGAGAGAGAACTCACAGGAAGAGTTCTTAAAAAGCTGGCCACGGCTCCCACCCTATCTTTCGGACATGCCATAAATCCTAAAAAGTAAACTGCGACTAAATGTAGCCTAAATACACGATAGACCAAGCAGTCATCTTACTAAACTAGTGAAGACAAGTAAGTAAGGTAAGGCAGGGTATAGGAAGGTTATATGAGAAAGGAACGAACAACCAGTAAATTCATGTAAGGCATTTGCAAGTTCTTTTATTTATTATCCAAAGATCGAAAACCAAGACGAGTTTAAGAGAGTGTAAGGAAAGTAAAAAGCTGTTCCCAGCGTTTGCCAACTGGACCTACCCAGAATAAAGAGTCTTGAAGTGTTCAGAACAGTGAGTTGAAGTGAAAAACGACGAATCAAAAGCAAAACGTTCGTCCACAAGGTCTCCAACCCCAAACATCACCCCGTAGCTGCCACGCTGTCTCTCCGTCTGACTTTTGGATCTTGACCTGGAACCGACCCCTTTTGCCTATTGATTTTGTTTTGACTGAGCGCCTCTGAATAAGCTGGTCCCGCGGCGCGGCTTTCTTTGGGCGCGGTAGAAATCTCGGAATTACGATTACGACCCCGGAAATAGAAGGCGCTGATTCAGAAATGATATGTTGATAATAGTGTTCCAATTACGGATCACAGAGGATTTCATGATCAAATTAATGACTTGTTAACACCAGAGGGACGATGTCTTGGTGCTATGGATGTACTTCAGTTGAATTGCAGTGTTTTTTGAGCCTCAGCTGAAAAATAAGTCGACTTGGCTACCACGATAATTAACAGAGTTCCCATACAGATGTGTAAAGAAAGTGAGGATAAGACACATGAAACCAAGTGCGTTATTGTTTACTTGTTCATTGCTGCCAAGCAGAGGTGTACGTCTGGAAATGATGAAGACACCGACGACAGTGATTATGGCGAAGGAGATCGGGGTGATGCGTGGTATTCTTAATGATAAAGACTGCGGTGATGATGCTCATGATAATTATGTTGGAGATCAATGTGAAGCTGCTGCAGTCGATGTGTCTAGATAGATAGATAGATAGATAGACAGATAGATAGATAGATAGATAGATAGATAGATAGATAGATAGATAGATAGATAGATAGATAGATAGATAGATAGATAGATAGATAGATAGATAGATAGATAGATAGATAGATAGATAGATAGATAGATAGATAGATAGATAGATAGATAGATAGATAGATAGATAGATAGATAGATAGATAGATAGATAGATAGATAGATAGATAGATAGATAGATAGATAGATAGATAGATAGATAGATAGATAGATAGATAGATAGATAGATAGATAGATAGATAGATAGATAGATAGATAGATAGATAGATAGATAGATAGATAGATAGATAGATAGATAGATAGATAGATAGATAGATAGATAGATAGATAGATAGATAGATAGATAGATAGATAGATAGATAGATAGATAGATAGATAGATAGATAGATAGATAGATAGATAGATAGATAGATAGATAGATAGATAGATAGATAGATAGATAGATAGAGAGCTAGATAGATAGATAGATAGATAGATAGATAGATAGATAGATAGATAGATAGATAGATAGATAGATAGATAGATAGATACATACATACATACATACATACATACATACATACATACATACATACATACATACTCACATACATACTCACATACATACATACATAAATGCTTACATGCATCGTACATATATAAAGAGAAGTAGTCTTAGACGCCATTTTGGACGGCAACCATTGGTAGGTGTCACGACGCGTAAGATAAATGGCATCAGGCTGCATCTGTCCTAATTCCACTGACAGGTGAACACACCGCCCTTCACTTGCGTCCAACGTCCTGCCAATCACTTTCCGTGCAAACTCAACTCCGATTACCCTGTTAGAAGTCACGGCTGTGAGGCATTCCACTGAGGCACAAACTGGGCAACAAGAATTTGTGAACTTTTCTTGTGGGTTGCAAAGCACGATAAGAAAGTGCTACTTTCGAGCGAAGCACAAGAATTCGAACTTATGGCGCTTCTTACAAGAGTGAAGAAAGATGGCAGGTCGACAGATATGCTGATTCAGTTATCAGTCGTCTGCAAAATACAGCATTGAGTTTGATCCGTAGCCTTGGTCTCGATTTTGATTACAGATTATATGGCGAAGAGTGGCAGCGTATGCAGCAGCAGCTGCTGCTGCAATTAAAGGCATAACACAACACGCGGTTGATGTATGTGGCATTTTCATCGTCATGTATACCTGACTCTGCAACACCATCAACCAATATCGCTTGATCATATCGCGCTGCTAGGGTCGATTCGCTCTCGTCGAGAAATGACGACTGGCCGGATGAAGTCCAGGTCACACCCAATGTATGTTGGATCAACAGTTCCATCACAGCCACCTCTCCCACCAACACTCCCACCACCACCAGTATTATCACAAATATCAATATCCCTGCTGCTACTACTACTACTACTACTTCTACCACGACTACTAGTAGTAGTAGTACTACTACTACTACCACTACCACTACTACTACTACTACTACTACCGGTACTACTGCTGCTGCTGCTGCTGCCGCCGCCGCCACCCCTCCCACCATCATTAGTACCAGCAGCACCAATACCATGGCAACCATTACCCCTATTATTACACCAAAACCACCACCTCTGCTACTATCACCACCAACAATTCGACAATCACTCCTCTGACCACCACAACCACCCAAAACCACTCTCACCACCACCATTACTATTACGAACACCGTCACCCTACTATACCACAACCAACACTCCAACTACCACTATTCGCACTATTAATACCACTACATCTACTTGCCACAAACTCCTGCCAACACCAAATACCATCACCATTACTGCCATCACTCCTGTCACCAACACCACCTCCGCCGCCAAAACCTCCACTGCACAACACCTCCACTACCACCACCACAGCTGAGGAAGCGTGTAATTAATGTAACTAATGAGCTTCTTCATGCAGTGGCGGGAGATTGAAATAATATCGTGCCATGCTTTGTGTTGCGCAGGCGTGTTATGCATGTGTTTCTGTGTCGTGTCATTTGACTTGATTTGTAACTGGTTCTTACCTGTATCTGAAGAGCATGATAAGCGACAATCAGAGACAACAGGATGAGCGTACTAATCGTAACCAACGACTTCAAGCAAATGGAATAAAAAGAATCCTACAACGTGAAACAGTTATAATCACACAGGTAGGCTAATTATCCAGAAAGGCGCCTAGAAATAGGCTTCACTAGATGAGGCAATGCCAATTAAGGCCGAGAAAGACCCAGGAAAAAGAAAACAGATTGTTTGGTGCAAGCTAAATGTGTTTAAATTGAGCATCGGTCTCTTAATTATCAGTATTCATTGAAAGCGTTCCTACAACTTCCATTCTACAGCGTGACTGGCTTCCTTTGTTGTCATCAGTTCCTTTCGTCTCAGTTTCGTATTGACCTTTATCAAAACTGACCCAAAGCATGACAATTGAAGACGTAATGTAAACAAAGCCGCTTCTCATCACAGCGTTTTTGTGAATTTGTGAAAGTTTACTGTTAAATTGCATTACTGTTGATACCGGGTGCTCACTATAGTGTCTTTCTCCGAAAAGTTTGTAACGTCACTCAATAACGAACGCACGGCACATAACTGCATTCTGGGATCATACTGCATTCACGTAACACGTTTTAAACAATTTGAAAAGTTTTTATGGGCGCTATATGAATGTTATGCTACAATTATATGTTCATATTTTCTGTCAGCTGCGCTAAAAACACTAATAGAAGTTCATCGAAGACTAATTCGTAGTTGCCTGCATTTGGATCTTGACCTGGAACCGAACCCTTTTGCCTATCGATTTTGTTTTGACTGAGCGCCTGTGAATAAGCTGGTCCCCGTGACGTTGCTTTCGTTGGGCGCTGAAGAAATCTCGGGATTACAATTACGATTACGTTTTACGTTTATTAAGTTAGAGCTGTGTTCTCATTGTTATCCTATATATCTGTTCTCTCCGGAGCCACATCAAACACGTGCATTTCGCCGCATCAACATCCATTCAACTGTAATTGGATCTGGAAACAGCGCCTCTAATATGTGTCGATCTTGTTTAGCATCCGTCTGAAAGCGGTTCTGACTCATCAGCTGTTTCCAATGTCGAGGAAACTGCAAACAATACTTTTAAAAACTCTTGCTCTCACTCCTCCTCCTCCTCCTCCTCCTCCTCCTCTTCCTCCTCCTTCTCCGGCTATTTATAGTGCCCCATCGTCATTCAGCCTGTCCATTAGGCTTCGTTTCATCGTAAGTGAAAATCGTTAAGGCAACTAATTTTATTGGCTCAGAATATCGATTCCGAGTGCAGATCAAGGCCTGAGTCTCTGATACGATCGCTGTCCAACAGTAAGTCATCATCTTAACGCCATCGATTGGTTATTGGTCGTTAAATAATAGGTACTATTCATTCATAAATTTATGGAGATTTATAATTATTGTATTACTGTGTTTATTCCAATAAGTATTGGGAGATTGCTATTATGTGAATTTAAATTTTATATGTTAGACAGGAATTGCGAAATGCATGCGTCTGTTGTGGCTCCGGAGAGAACAGATATATAGGATAACAATGAGAACACAGCTCTAGCTTAATTGCCAACATCAAATAAAGCGTTAATTATCTATCGATTCATTGATCCGTCCATCCTTCAGTCCCTTCCTTCATACATCCATTAATCCTTATTCCAACTAACCTACAAACCTATCCACACTTTGAACCACGCCTACATCTTACAGCTATACAATGGAACTGATCTACTAAAAGCGGACTGTTTCCAGTGTTTCTAGATAAGCCTTGATCTGAACACACACACACAAACACACACACAAACACACACACACAAACACACACACAGTGAGTCCTTCGGTTGAAGTTGGTTCGGTAAGAGCTGTTATGTTGAGCAGTAAATTGAGTGAAAGTGCATGTAGTACTCCATCATATTCATTTTGTTTCTTCAATGACTCACAGATAAGGATAGACTGTTCTGACATTTGGAGAATCTCAACTGCACTTTTAAAACGAATTGACAACTGATTAATGAAAGTTGCAACATTGGCGCTATATTAATATAGACATAAATAAACATTTTGATTCATGGTCACCTAAGCATCTGCGGCACTGTATTGTAGAAGCAAAATCCAGACAGGAAGGCCGTTCTTCTTGGCGATCATGCCTCAGAGGCGCATCGATTTAACACAATGGGACGTTCTTTAACGGATTGATGTATTTGGGACACCCCGTTCTTTAACGGATTGATGTATTTGGGACACCCCGTTCTTTAACGGATTGATGTATTTGGGACACCCCGTTCTTTAACGGATTGATGTATTTGGGACACCCCGTTCTTTAACGGATTGATGTATTTGGGACACCCCGTTCTTTAACGGATTGATGTATTTGGGACACCCCGTTCTTTAACGGATTGATGTATTTGGGACACCCCGTTCTTTAACGGATTGATGTATTTGGGACACCCCGTTCTTTAACGGATTGATGTATTTGGGACACCCCGTTCTTTAACGGATTGATGTATTTGGGACACCCCGTTCTTTAACGGATTGATGTATTTGGGACACCCCGTTCTTTAACGGATTGATGTATTTGGGACACCCCGTTCTTTAACGGATTGATGTATTTGGGACACCCCGTTCTTTAACGGATTGATGTATTTGGGACACCCCGTTCTTTAACGGATTGATGTATTTGGGACACCCCGTTCTTTAACGGATTGATGTATTTGGGACACCCCGTTCTTTAACGGATTGATGTATTTGGGACACCCCGTTCTTTAACGGATTGATGTATTTGGGACACCCCGTTCTTTAACGGATTGATGTATTTGGGACACCCCGTTCTTTAACGGATTGATGTATTTGGGACACCCCGTTCTTTAACGGATTGATGTATTTGGGACACCCCGTTCTTTAACGGATTGATGTATTTGGGACACCCCGTTCTTTAACGGATTGATGTATTTGGGACACCCCGTTCTTTAACGGATTGATGTATTTGGGACACCCCGTTCTTTAACGGATTGATGTATTTGGGACACCCCGTTCTTTAACGGATTGATGTATTTGGGACACCCCGTTCTTTAACGGATTGATGTATTTGGGACACCCCTCCTGGCCGGGATTCAAATCTATACATGGATTTCCGTAAACTTAGGAGGGTGTTTGCAGCCGTTGCCCACTTGAAGATGTTTACTTAACGCATTCCGAGTCGCCAGCTGGGACAAGGATAATTAAGGATGCAGGAGAGGATGATGATGAGGAAGATAAGGATGAAGAAGCTGAGGGTTTGGCGCCGTACCAGGGCATGGGTCGTGCGCCAATGATTGAAGATGGAGAGGAGTGATGGAGCGAAGAAGGATAAAGGCCAGCTTCTATCAACTGACCGACTGGCAGACCGAATGACTTGATGGTAGGGTTATGTGACGATTCATTTGGAAGGCACTACACAATTTCAGTTACGAAAGGTCACCGGACAAGTGCTGCGATGATGACATCACGCAACGACACAATTACTACGATCAGTGTAAACGAAAACTGGCAAATAACTTTGATGATGACACTTCGCAACGACACAGTTGCCACATACTACGACGGCTATGATGAGTAGGTCGATAAATGAAAACAGTACATAAGTTTTTTATTGTGACATGTAAATCAAAATTTGTTCTAATTAATTAATTAAGCATTTATTTATTTTAAGTAGTAAACGCAACAGAACATTCTGTATAAATGTTCGACTGCATTGTTCTCTATTTTCTAAGCAACTTGTTCAAATTGTAACTGTAGCTTTTGGGATTCGATTTGAATTCGTGTTTTAATCAGTGTTTTTTGCCTATGCTGTAGTGTAATCATTAGGTTGATGGATTAATTGAAGGTTATGTCTGGCGTAAACTAGCATCACAACAGGAATGTAATGTGTAGGACATATTAAGGAGTTACTGTTGAGTAAACATACCAGCTGCTCTTTAATTTTGTAAGCTTAAGACGTGATGGTTAGGACCTACTATGACCCTCGCATTTCCTAACTTCTGAACTTTTGTCGGAGATCAGCTGCCAAGTTCTTTCACTGTATTCTCGTTAGTCAGGCCGACTTAGTGTTTTCAATTATCGGCTTCAAGAAACTTCTACGCCACAGTCCAAAAATTACTTAACGAATTTTTTCGGCATGACGTAGAAATCACGTGTTTAGTCTCAGTGTCTAATGAGAAGAATTACATAACAGTAAGATTTGTATATATATATATATATATATATATATATATATATATATATATATATATATATATATATATATATATATATATATATATATATATATATATATATATATATATATATATATATATATATATATATATATATATATATATATATATATATATATATATATATATATATATATATATATATATATATATATATATATATATATATATATATATATATAATTATACAAATCTTTTTGTTTTGCTTAGATATTACGCCTATGATTCGTATCTTACAGCCGAACGATACGCTGAAACCAAATGTGTTCGGCTATCGCTATAATAAGTACTGAGTTTAGTGCATATTAATACATCTTTAGGCTGACGGTTCTACAATTAAATAAAACAGACGAAGCGGAAATCCATTAAAAACCGGATGCAGTAGCAGAAGATCTGCGACATTATCCCTATAGTCAGCCACTGCACTGTATATCTGAGTATTTGTATAGCGCCTTTAAGAACATCTTAATCCTGCGAGTTACCAAACTAGAAGCGCTATAATGCAGTGTATCGTGAGGCAGTGCCTCTAATCGTATTGTATAATGTATTGTAACAATCTATTGACTGAACTACTCTACACTATTCTGAATACAATACAATACAATAAATTACAGTGAACTAAAATACAATATAAAACCAAATAATGCAATAAAAACATGTAGTACGTCTGTGTTGTTGCTCACTAACAGAATTCACATTTTCTGTAAACGAGTGAACTATACGCACCATATAATTCACTTTCTGCATCGTCGGATATACAATGGGTCACCACATATAAACGGACCCCGAAGGCGCAATATGCACATTGGGGACAATTTGCCAAATCCACCGCAGAGAAAATCGATCATCGATTCTGTGAAACTGAGCAGCACGACGAACACATTTCAATCCAGTTCAGTTGAGCCGTTTTACTGAAGCAATGCGTTGAATCCCATACGCCATGCCGACAATCTAGTATACCGAAAGAGATTAATGACAGTTAAACGATCGTTCTTAGCAGCCGGGTCAGAGGTCAGAGGCCGACGCGAGACTCTCGGCCAATGCATCCGTGAAACGATGAACGATGGCCATCAGAGACAAAATGCTGGTCGATTGCTGAGTCTGAACGGCGCTGAAATCCAACAGTTGTAAACCGGCGCTAAACTGTAATGCCGCTTTCTCTCCTACAAGATATGTCTACCTGCGGCAAAGTTTCTGGTCCAGAACGACCACACAGGCATATCAGGTATCTGTAATATAGAAATCACTGTAGCCTATTCCCAGATAATCGGCTTGGTCGAGTCACAGTGTCTTGATACATGGCACCTTGATTGCGCTTTATCAGTATATGTGTAAAGAGTTTGTCAGGCCACACTCGTCTTGAAGTGTAAGACGATTAGACATGTGGGTTTTGAATTTTAAAAAATTGCAGCTGCTATTTGTGACAAAGCTTGGAAAAAGTGCGGTAAGGGTAGAGATTATTAGAACAACCTCAATCATATACCGAGGTTAAGCAATACTGGGCTTGGTCGACAAGAGAGTGTCATCTCCATCCGATACTTAGAACTCAGTTCCTGTGAATCGTTAGGAAGTTGTCTTGCGTGATGTCGCTTCGACACTTAACGCTGCAGACTGATTCGCAAAATTGATACATTCATGGCAGGACGAAATGTCCCGATGAGTTTTCGGTGGAGACAGGAAGCCAAATGAATTCTGGGAGAAAGCAATGCGGTCCGGCGGTCAGATGCGACCTATGACATAAGCGAATGGCGCGTCTGCGAATGCTAACCCCTGCGGTCACTTATTGAATTAGGGATCTGGTCATCGGCATAAGATTTCGCCGACCGAAGATTCGTGACTGGACGCCGAATTCTTCTGATTAATAGCTGCACATCTCCAGGACAACCCGTTGCCAAGGCAACCGAGGGAAACCGCGAGGTCGACTCTGGAGGTCGGGGTCAACGCGAGAACGAAGCCGAATGCATAATCGCCAAAGTAATAAAAATATTATCAATTTATGCAGCGTCGGTTCGACGAAAGTTCACCATCAGATCTAAGTTAATTGCTGTGCAGTTTCTGAGCAGCAGTCGGCTGAGCGATAGGAGTGCACTGATTGACCTGTGGAAGGTATGGTGAATGCGAGGACTCATAAAGAGACAGACAAACCAATGCAAGAATGGACGGATGGAAAGATGGACGGAAGAAAGGACGGACAGACAAAAGGATCGATGGATGAATGCATTGGCGAATGGATGGATGGATGGATGGATGGCGGATGGAAGGATTGATCGATATAATGGATGAATTAATGAATAAATACATTTATGAATCTTTGACGGATAAAACAAACAGTAGGCCTACGTCACATGTATAGTCGTTCAGCCGTGATGAACAGATGGTGGAAATGATGACGGACAAATGCCAATAAATCAATCAATAGATCTCTGGCCAGACGTTTATAACAATTACTCCAATATACGTCTATACATAACGAAAACATACATGCATAAAATATTTATACATAGATTTTTGAATCCACATACATGGACACTCGTCCATATACAGGCCTGTGAGTATTCCTTTGATTCATATATATATTCATCCATACTGTATATACATCGTATATATATAAATCCGAGTGTTAATGCTGTCTTTAACAACGTCCCTTTACATTACCGATCATCACCTATAAATAACTTGTATAGCGCTACATACTGTGTTGATGTTACTTCGCTTGCGTGCATGTGAGCGACATGTATCACTGGCCAAAGATCAGAGATTCGAACGGGGTTTTCATCCGTTTCCAGCGTTCGATGCGTGTCTTTACCAAGTGCATTCTCATGCATCTTTATAAACACGATTATATGGACACTATTCACCATAAGCAAGAAAGGTCGGCACTGATGACCTATTTAACCTTTGAGAGGCACTTTAAAGACGCTATATTAAGTTTCTTGATGCACAGATACAATAACATATTCTGCTGCAAGATTTCTCTATATAAATATTATACAGTACATTATATTGTACCCTGTACAGTATATGGGTATATATATAAGTTATGTTGCTTTCTCGAAATGCAATGCGTTGTCCTGAATGTTAGTATGCCTATCAGTGTAAATTGATGCTTTCAATGGTGCAGGCAATCATCTCAGTTATTATCTATGAGAGAAAGAGAGAGACAGACAGACAGACAGAGAGACACACAGAGAGAGAGACAGAAAGACAGAGAGAGACAGACAGAGACAGAGAGAAAGAGCGAGAGAGAGACAGAAGAAAAGTCAAGATAATGCCTATCTTGAAGCCTGTTTGTCTAGTTTTCTGTCCGTCTGTTTGTCTGTTCTTCTGTCTGCCTATCTGTCTGCTTGTGTATGTTTCTGATCGATAATACTCACTATCTTTTCAGTAGGCAGTCAACATTTGTAGTTTACATCTGCAGGTACTGCATGTAAATGTCAATTGCATAATTCTTAATATTATAATTATGTATACCGTGTTCTTCTCTTTTACAGGTAAACCAAGGTCAGCGAGATGCTCTGGGCAAAATACTTGGGAGGATATGAGATGAGAAGAAGCAGAATTAGGAGTAAAGGAGGATAGAGGCAGGAGGAGGACGAGAAGGAGGAGGATGGAAGGAAACAGAAGGTAGTGGTGGAGGAGCAGGAGAAGTAGGAGAAGGAGGAGCAGGAAGAGGACTAGTTTTAAGATTGGCTGTGGCCTTACTGACGCCAGGCTCCTCTCGTCGCTTTTTACGATAACCTAAGTATGCAACATAAGAATAAACTTGTAGCGCTATATAATATAATTACGCGAGTAAACAGAATCGCGTCGAATGGTATCCTATTACGTGATTGGATTGTAGCACAGGATTTGCTAATTGGTTGGGTTCAGCACTTTGCTAAGGTCTTCAGACATACATACAAAGGATTCAAGTTTTGGCCAAAAATCGTCGAACCTGTAAGCACACATTCATATCAAAGCATACATATTCAGATTGTTTCAGTTAAATAGATGTTACTTTTGTTGTCAACATAGAGTATTTTTTAAATATATTATTTGGACATGTTTCTGCATGCAGTGGTAGGCCACCACATCTAAACGTTTGACCACTTTACAGCCTGATAACCTACGATAGAATAATCGCAGTTGCTACTGAGAAATCGAACTGTTATACTGATGTTCTAAATCTAAGGTATAGTGTCAGCAAGAAGCTGCTAAACACCTGCCAGAAGAGACATCCATATTTCACGGATACGTAGTTTAAACTTTGTATGTGATATGTTAGTGGCAACTTGCTTCAACGTACAAACTCAGATGCTAACATAGGAAGCAACGTTGGTTAGTGCCATATTATCGGTTCGCACATAACAACCGCGACCAGTGCCAGAATTCAGCAGCTCATTGGAGCTAAAATTGTGAGTTTTCTATAACAGAAGATTCAAATCACGACAGTTTCGGTTTACAGAGTGCATAGGAAACTAAAATGAAGTTGAGGGTCAAACGAATACGATCAACGCTCAAATAAACTAGGTCAATTGGGAACTGTCGTCAAAACCGACTGGAAAATGTACAACTGTAACAACAGAAATTTGCATTGTTTTATCTTATTTAGCTTCTTGGCCTTGTCCGTGCAGATTGAATAAGCGTTTATCCGCATCAAATGGACAGAAAACTTGAAGAAGCTTTAACATACAATGTTTCTGAAGGCAGCATTCCTTCCTTACTTTTACACTTTACAGAAATTAGGATAAACTGTAATGCTAATAAAAATATTTTCATTGTTGGTGAAATTCATTTATTTAAATGGCCTCCCATGACGTTGCTGCTCAACAGCACATCACAGACGTAGAACGTGATGCCATGGGAAATCATTATGCCGCAGATGCATAAAAATGTCCGGACCAATGCATTTAAGATGTTTACTTGTTCGCCCATATCCAAGTTATGTTGAAAACAGTAGTGATACAATTCTTATCGGAAGACGATATACTTGGTTCATATATATATAAATAAATAAATATATATAGGTCATGATTTATATTTTACGCTTCTGTTTTGACAGCTTATCTTGCAATTCGTTTAAACATCTTACGTCTACCGCCTTTGAAGATATGCAGTCATGGATGGCTGCCAATAAACTGCTCCTTAATCCAATTCCATGTCGATGTGCGTGAGGTTGTCGGGTAATATATGGAAGGCACAGCGCATTCATTTGTATTCACGGACTCTATTTAATTATGTAGAGTTGACATCATTACTCAACGTAACTCGACCTTTACGACCGCATTGTCTCAGAAATAAGCCTGTCTAAATTCATTGATATTTACAGCATTATATACTCACCTAATTGTTAAACATTTATTTAGAGCCAGTTTAAGAATGGATTTCAAAATGGCCCGAAACTTCATGGAAAGTCAACCATCTGTTTGCTAGCATCGCCTGGTGCTGCTTACCCTCAAGGAATGTACTTAATAAGTTCGCATGTGTTGCCTAATTTAGTACATAAACACAACTTCAACGGCGATTCACTCGTGTATATTGGAGAAAAATCAAATACTCAACGATACAATCCACAACGATTTCACACGACATACTCGGGAGTTGAACTGAATTCACAAAGTTGTGAAGCAGTTCTTTAACTCAAAACTGAAAACACTCCTCTTCCACAACCTATCCTGATTCTACCTCTTCCCCTTATCTCACTTTCCGGTTCAATTCGAAACACCATCCACCATAGCCGTCTGACTGTCTGCCTGCCTGGCTCTTGGATCTTGACCTGGAACCGAATCTGACCCTTCCTGTCTATCGGTTTTGTTTTGACTGAGCGCCTGCGAATAAGCTGATTCTCGCGACTTAGCTTTCGTTGGGCACTGTAGAAGTCTCGAGTTTACGATTACGATTACTAGGCTGGATTTCACTGAACTTCCTACCTTGGTGTAGATATCTGCCATGCACAGTTCCGTTTCGACGACCATGGCTACGATTCCGAATGTGGCGAAGATAAGACAGTAGTCGGAGATGCGCTTGCGTCTCTCGTAGAGCATCTTCCGCTTACCGAGTCTATATCCGACGTTCGTCTTGTACCCCTTGTGGTTAGGGTGAGGGTGGACAAGGGTGCTTGCGGATGATGCTCCTTGCTGCTGGTGTTGCTGCGGCGAGTGATGGTCGTTGGCATTGGGATCACACGTGTTTAAGGGAGTGGTGTCTAGCCGACGCTTTGTGCTCGGTCGATAGACTGCTGGTCGGATGCCCACGAGGGCGATCTCGCAGTCCTGGGTCTGGCTGGAACTCATCTCTGCGGCTTAGGGTTTTATGCTCGAGGACACGGATGAGAAAAGGTCATGTTCTGCAGAGATCTTTCTCGAAAGACCAGGTTCGACGGATCAACCTATAAGAACCAGTCTTGGAAGTTCGACCTTGGAAGGTTGGCCTAGAAGACGCAGCCTTGAATGACCAGCCTCAGACGCTCAGCTTTGAAAGATGGGCGTTGAAGAAGACGAACGTTCCGCTGATGCCCAAAATTATCGAATAAATCCTGCAGGAAGAAAATTTAAAAAAATTAAATTCTGTTTTAACTCTAAACGAATAGAAATTAGCCTTGTGATCAAGATATTTGACTCTGGTTCTTCTGCAGTTCAATTCCAAGTGTCTCTTCTGAAACTTGAAATACTCTGTTGAGCTTTGGAACTCGTAAAATGGCCTTTGGTAAATTGTTCTTGCCATTTTTGGGGTTACCTTGCCACATCTTACCTTATTTTATGTATCTTTACCCTAAAGAGGGTGTGCGATAGTTGATTGGCTAGCGTGTTAGACTGTCAGCCGAGAGGTCGCGGGTTCAAATCCCCACCAGAGTAGAAATTTGTTTTGAGAGTTAAGCTTCACTTGCTTCTGGCGCCCTCTGGCGAACTCAACTACATTGAGTACACTGACCACACACTCTCAGTGGTAGATCAGACGGTGAGGGAGAGGACTGGCTGCCAGCCCTCATGTGCCAAGGCCAAGAAAACTGAAGTCACTAACACTTAATGCCCTTGGCTGCCTCTATCTCAACGGACAGCTCTTCTCTTTCTTACCTCAAAGTGACAAAGTCTATTCCAACTTCGTTTGTTGACTTAGGCCTACTGTCCTAGATTTTGAATGTTTCAAAATGGGCAAGTGAAAGAGAAAGGTGATAATCTCTTTGTCTAAACTGAGCGGGTTTATAAAAATCTCTTATTTATAAAGGTTACGATACTCTGTGAATGCTGTTTTACAAAAGCGCCTCCTAAGCACTAAACTGCTTTTTGTTCACTTGGACTAGAACAGTTCTTCGTGACGGGACATAGAATCCTTTTACGTCGACGCTTTAAAAGTAGGAAACAATCGCTTCTGCAACAATTGCACACTCTGGTTAAGCCTATGCAATGATCCGCCGTCTGATTTACTTCTTCCTATCACCAGAGGGCGAATGAATCTTGCTACTTGTCTCTAAGGTTGAACGTTCTCTACCAGAGGCGTCGATCCGTCGTAAATATTGGGGGGCCCGGGCCTATTATGGAGTTCTGGGTGCCAAGCCCCTATTGGTTTCCAGGGTCAAAACCCCTGGTATGGGGGTAGGATTCATGAAGTAGGCCTAATGCAGGCAGACATAAAGCCCAACATCTCTATAGACAACAAATGAGAAATGTCACTAATATTATTTACAGTGGAATGTCAACGCACACAACAGTTATGAACAGTATGTCAGTAATGCTAAAGCAGCGCAATATGAGCATATAATTAACTTGGCAAACTCTTTTTCGGCCTTCAGATCTCGACTAAAAACTTACCTCTTTCTTAACTCATTTCCTCCGTAGGCTGTCTCTGTGTCTTCTGGACTCCTCTTTGGCTTTTCGACCAGGAATCACCATGGAATTTGGCTTGGACAATGATTTTGTTTAGCAGCGACCGTCGACTGATGCCTCCAGCATTATTACAGTGGCACTAAAGAAGTTCTTAGATTATTATTTATTATTGTTATTTTTTATTCAACATTGAAATTGCCGAAAATGTTTTACCTGACTGTGCCTGTTTTAGCAAACTGTGCCGCTAGTGTCATTACGTCCAATCTGTCAAGAATGTCTATAGATGTTAAAATGGCGCACAGACAGCGTTTAACCGTTCCTGCGTCATCGTACCTCGCATCCATTTCTTTAGCCGACGCAAGGCACTAAACTTATCCAGATAAGATGGATAGTTGACTCAACTTATGATAATTTTCTATACCTGGAGTTGAACCTTGGAAAACTAAGCAACTGGCTTTCAATTTCATCTCATTGCATCTACACTGAAAGAGTGACGAAAAGCTGATGAGCCTACCTCCACAAGTGCAATTTCACCATCAATACTGTCATCTAGTCGTTTCCGTTTTATAGCAAATTTATCTATTTTCGTTCAGCAAATTCAAACGCAATGTTTCTAAAATTTTACTTGTTCAAAATTAACGAAATCCTATATTCATATATTTAACAGAAGGAGCTTTCTTCGGCTAGCGATGCAGAGACTGCGTGGGGATTATAAGAGCGACTATACGAATATGGGTATATATTTACCCATCCTATATTTACAAAACCATATGTACATAAGGTACATGTATATGGTTTTGTAGCTGAAGAAACTAAACTAGCGGGTCGGCTTACATCCCTACTGCCTGACTGGTCAAAGATGACATCCAGATGGCGATGACAGTCATGTTAGGGTGAGTTGTCTGACCTGCATTCCATTAAATTTTCACGGTTCTGTCAAATCCTGCTATAGATCTGTGCCCTCTGGCGACCTGTGTGGCTTAAAGTCTGTATTTCTGACTGCCTGTGACTCAGTTCTCTTGTTCGACCTGTGTATAATTATAAGTACATATGTACTGATGTAGTAAGTATTCAAATATCTGTCTTTCTGTCTGTCCGTTTGTCTACCTAAGCAAAAGTAGGCATAGACAGCAATATCTAGAGAGGTACAATTGGAAATTACGGACTGGCATAACTTACTAATGTCTTAAAGTAAAGACTGACAACTAAAATTGTCAGTACAGAGCTGCCTTGTACCGATTTTACAGCTAAAATATTGCTGGGGCCCAAGTAATGGCCGGGCCCACAGGCTCAAAATATTGCCGGGGCCCGGGGCCCAGAGGCACCCATAGGATCGGCGCCACTGTTCTCTACTATACGCTCCTAAAAGCAATGTCTCGTAGTAGCAAGCATCAGTGCACTCAGTCGTTCATTTAGCATATACAACCTGTCTGAAAATAAAGTACACCAGCTGTGGTTTAAAGTAACTAGACACATGTGTCTAGCTACATATGTTCGTTTTTACGTACCAGAAGCACTAGTAGAAAGTTTCGTATTTACAATACTCGGCAGTTACAGTTCTAAATATATGTAACTAAGAGATTATCTAATTGGTGACCCAAATGATCATTTGGGCTAATCTTAGGAGGTGTAAATTTGCACATAATTACTAGCAACTAATGAGGTATTTTGAACAGATAACTCAATACAGCGGTAGAACTAACTCTTAAACTGATGTCACCATTTCGGTCTCATATCGGAACTCCGAAATTCAGAAATCTGATAACCATTATCAGTTATCTTAAGGTAATTTATGGTAATGCCCCTCTATCACTCAATTTATGGAATCCGGACAGCGTTAGCAAATATCTTACCTGAAGAATAGGTCTAAATCAGTATCATCAATTTGTGCAGAAGGGAGCAAAACATAAAACTAAGATACATCATCATCATATCTGATGTGGGTCAAAAATAGTCAGAAGTGAATTCCAGGAGGGAGAAGTACCCCATCTTACGCTATGTGCCGTCCCCCATGATCATACCTATTGATCTTTCCAAAAGTTTTTCTAGCGACTAAGGGTCGACAGCATTAAATCTCCCATCATGAGTTAAGCCAAAAACGTGTTGGCCGATATGCACTTTCACGCGGCTGGCCATTGCAGTATGGCCTGAAATTGTCTCCATGTTTCACTCTAGAGGACCTTTTTAATTAACTTAGATTTTTATTAGTAGGCTGTTTGCTTGTTTTATATATTGTTTTATTTTATTCTCTTCAAAGCGCATGAAATAATTCCAAATTAGGAAAGAACGACAATGAGTGCAATATTTAGGCCTAACATGTCGAAAGCCAACAAAATAATAAATATAAAAAATGAACAGTTACAATGCAGAATGGAAGTTGGAGCCACTCAAAGCCAGGTACTTTTACCTTCGTCAGCGTCGCAATCCCCAAATCTTATTTCTATGAAATTGTCTGCCGCGTAGAATCGTTGAACTCCAGTTTCTTGAAAGTCCAGAAGCCGAAGTTCATCCCACATGTCGGAGGCTGCACCTAGTAATTGGACGGTCTTCCTTCCGTGCCAGGACCGAACTTTCTTCGCGAACTCTCTTTTCCTGCATGAACGGGTCTTCCCAGTTATCTTTGTCCTCGTAGCAAGCAGAAACGGAACATCGAGCTACGCAGTAAGACCACCGCAGCTGGTATGTCACCAACAAACACGCTATAGTTAATCCAGCAATATATAATCCGAGGTAATCCTCGTAAAAGCGATTTTATTCCTGAATATATCCGTTGGATTGTGAACAGTGTCGAGGCAGACGATTCAGGTAACGTCTCTGAATCTAGGCGTGACATGAAAACCTTGAAACAAGGCTGATTTGATGACGATCGATGAATGACAACGGATCGAATTGCCAAAACCGAACGCTATCTCGGAGATTTGCAATAGCTTTTAGCGCCCTGCTGTATATCACAGCGGAGCGCTATAGTCATCGGTCCGAAGCTGTATATGTGTGCACAGCACTGGCTATGGGTCACAGCTTAACAGCTGTGCTACCCAGTATTCAGAAGCCCATCCATAGCAAGACGATGGAAGCAACACAGTTTGCAATGGTCGTCAAAACATTCAGCGAAATCTTATTTCATTTTACCTGTAATTTGCAATAGGTTAAAATCCTTCCAAACGAAATGCGGGTGAACTTGACAAATACTTTAGTAGTGTTCAGTGTTTCACTTGTTTAAGATAGAGTTTTAATAAATCGATCTTTTGTATCTTGCCTTATTTTACTGATAGTTACTACTGATTTCAATCAAAATTCTTCGTAAAATTAATAATTAGAGATGTTAAGAAAAAGCTCTCATAGCTTACAAGTAGTGCAATTAGATAAAGGGCCGGAGACAAGATTAACTTTTAATAATGGCTGAATGTATGATACCCTTAACTGTAACAGCACTAATATAACTTAAACCTACCTTATCATGGATCGCCGATGATATGCAAGAACACTGTCGAAACGATAACTGTTGGTAGGCAGCTTTTTCTGAAGTGAAAAGCCAGGGTCACTGCAATTGTCAGCTCTCGCAAACACACCTGGGCAGTGTATTAGTTTAAACATTGTTACTATTCTCTACCATGTAATGAATATGAGCTTTTCAGATGGAACTTACAAGGCTAAGTACCTATTTAATTACAAAATATTTGACGGTAAGCTGTTATATTTTATACATAGATTGAAAATTTATGTTATTTCGCTATAAATACGTTTGGCTAAAATAAATGATGAACTCAAAATCGCGTCGCTAAATTAAACCTACCTTGTCAAATTGTGCGGTCCTTTTGTAGTAGCTGAGTAGGTCCTTGCGAAGGTGAAGGGCGCTCTACGGAAGCAAAATTTCCGAATTCAACTTGTATCGACTAGTAGCTGCGGTAACAGCTGTCTGTTTATTGTTGCTCCACTCACTTGGACTCAGCGGCGCATTGGACGACGACCAGATGTCTGCCTGCTGGGCTCTTTCAGCCCCTCCAGCCTTCCCCGTCCGTCCGTCCGTCCGTCCGTCTGTCCGATCGGGCCAGGGCCTTGGCGGCCGCCGCCAACGCCGCTTCAACGACCCGCCGGCCCATTACGACCCTAACCGAACCGCCCCAAGCGATACGGGCTAGGGCGCGAGGCTTTCCACCGTGCCACTCCAGCCGCCGCCGAGGCAGGATCCATCCGTCCGTTCTTCCTTCCATCCATCCTTCGGTCGGTTGGTTGCCGGTCTGTGAAGCGAGCGCGATCTGCTGGCGTTTGTTGTAATTATTGCTTTGGCGCAGTGTAGAGGGGGGAGGAGGAATGAGGGAAGGAGGAAGAAAGAAAGGCTAAGGAAGGACACGAATGAGGGAACTGGAACAGAATATATCAGAGGGATAAATGCCGAAAACATAACGAGAAATACTACGGGAGTTGAACAAGAGTTGAGTGAGAAAAATGAGGAGGATCGCAAACATAGAGGAGGATTAGGAGGAGGAAAAGAAACAGGAGGAGGAGGAGGAGGAAAAGAGTTTCGTGGTGCAGGCCTCGGCTTTATATAGGGGACCGACTTTCGGCTCTTGTCTCGTAAATCAGTGACTGAGAAGATGCTGGGAATGGATGGAAGGATGGGCAGAGAAACACGGGAGTATCTTCCTCTCGATCTCCTCCCTCGATTTCCTGCCTCTAACCGCTTAGCCACTGCGTCTGACAGACTCGAACTTTGACAGGACTAATTTCCAGGCTATAACGACTGAATTCAGCTAACGACGGAAAACGATGATGACCACTCATACTCTGTGTATCTTGCTACTTATATAGCGCCTTAGAGACCCTTACAAAGGCGATAAAGAACTTCGATGTCCTCTGGTACCACTGAAATCCGATTCATTGACTTGCTGCCATTCATGGTCAGCCAGAAGTGGCTTTGGACTCGGCTTCAGCTCCAACCTTGTCTGATATTTACGACGACTCTAGTATTGGGCGTATACTAACTACGTTCTGTAGCAACACTAATATACCACATGCACCGCAATAATATTGTACCACATACACTGCATATTTGCATCAGCGGCTATATATGTATATATATCCATACATAGGCCTATATATATATATACATGCAATGTATGATGTGGTTTTATATGCGTAAGGATGCCTAGCAGCGATTACTCGGTAGATCGGTTAGGAAGCACTTAACAGCAATAACTGATAGGAGGGTTAGGGTCTACAACTTAACCGAAAGTTAGGTACACTTAGGCAATTACTCATTTTCTGCGTTTTTATCAGGGATATGTTCTTATAGGTTAGAGAGATTTTTCAACTGGGTTGTCAGTGCTATTTCTAGCCAATCGCTGGACAACTGAGAGATTCAGACTTTCCGATATGAGTTTGGAAATTAAGAAATACACTGAGCAGTGTGAACTTTTGGTTCTAACGTGCTCTGCCACCTTTCAAAATCTGCTCGAAATCAGTGCACACACGGAGATGTTCAGAGTGTTTATAAAATTCTGGAGATCTTTTGGAGCATTTGACTAAAATACGCATAAATTTTTAACTCCTCAGACTATGCATTAAATGATTCACACCTGGTGCTCAGTCTTGCCAAACCGAGCGTTCGTGCAACAATTACACTGGCCAACACATAATTTGTTGCCTCAAATGTTAGAACTGTTTCTGGGTATATTTGACCTGCTGATTCCAGAAAAGGCACCAGTTTTCTCCCAGCAGGTCTAGTTTTCGAGATATAGAACATTATGCCATATACCAGTCCTTGCCTCTGCTCGCCCATAAAACATAAGGCTATAGCTATAATTATGTAGTGCTCAATTTATTATGTGATACACTAAATAAACATAATAATACAAATACTTAAAAGAAAATGGTAGTACCTGAAACTGTACTTATATGATACCAAACAGAACAAGTTTGTTATAAAAATTTCAAGTCATTCGACACCGAAGAAGCTCCTTTTGTACGATTTCCGAGTGTGGCATCTGCCGGAACAATCGCGCATAATATTCCAGCAATAGTCTGCCATCATGTGTGCATCCCATCTTCCTTGATATCGATTTTCCATTGTTTTGATGTTTTGGTGAAATCTTTCACCTTGCTCTTCGCTGAAGTCACCAAGATTCTCTGGAAAGCGATCTATGTGACTGTGGAGATAATGGACTTTAATGCTCATGTTGCAGCCAAGCTTGTTGAAATGAAGAAGCATATCCTCTACTAGTTGTGCATAATTGTCTGCCTTCTTGTTGCCAAGAAAATTTTTAGTTACAAGAACAAAGGAAGACCAGGCACAAGATTCGATTTCTTTCATTGATGGTATGAAAAGTGGGTCATTCATAAGTTGCCTGATCTGTGGACCATCGAAGATTCCAGCCTTCAATTTCTCCATTGTAATTCCTGGTAACTTGTGTACTATGTATTCGAAGCATGAACCTTCTTTATTCAAAGCCCTGACAAATTGTTTCATCAGGCCTAGCTTTATATGTAGTGGTGGCAGTATGATCCTATCTCGTGCCACCAAAGATTCCTTGATTACATTTTGAGCTCCAACCACCATGTCTTTCCTCGAAGGCCAATCTTTTCTTGTCCAATGTTCATGCTTGGCTCTACTGTCCCAAAGACACAAAAAGCAGGGATACTTTGTGTAGCCACTTTGTTGACCAAGGAGGAAATTTACCATCTTCAAGTCTACACAAATTACCCATTGATGTTCTTTGTATTTTATCTTTTCCAGTACTAAAGAGATGGCATTGTACTCTTCTTTCATCCTGGTGGAGTGACCGATTGGAATAGAACCAAATTTTTTGCCGTCATTTAAAAGCACACATTTCAGACTACGTTTTGAACTGTCGATAAAAAGACGCCACTCATCTGGGCTGTAATCCGACAGACCAATTTTCTTCAATAAGTTGCTGATGTCATTACAGAATACTAGGGTGTTGTCTTCGGTAAAGAATGGCAGCAAATCCTTTTCTCTGTTTCTATAAATTGTAATTTTCGTTCCAGGCTGAAGTGCATTCTTTTCCTTTAGTCTGGACGCAAGCAATTCAGAGGACTCTTTGGAAAGATTTAAGTCCCTGATCAGATCACTAAACTCTTTTTGGTCAAAACGTTCACTGTGTGAAATTGATTGGAAATCACGGTCACTGCCCCCACTTTCTTCACTTTCGTCATCTTGTCCGATATTGGACATGCAAGTGTCATCGTCTGAGAGCTGAGGTAGTTCGCGAAAAGGTGGAACTGGTACAATATCCGAATGCGGAACAGGTCTCCTGGCTGAAGGTATATCAGGGTAAGACAACTTGTGACGATTATTTCGATTGATGCCTATGATATTAACCATACAAAAGTAACAGCCGTCGAAGTGGTTTATCTGTTCCCTCCAAACCATCGGTACACCAAATTTCAGGCAGCTTCTCTTTCCAATTTTCGTTCCAACCATGAACCAGTAACGTTACACCCATGAACTCGACGTGGTTGAGTGAATAAGCAAGGTCCAATGAAGTCTGTGCCGAACTTGCAATTGTTCAATACAAGTTTTGCATACTGTATGAGGAGCCCATTGCTTATCTTGATCTCCAAGTTTGACACCAAAATAACCTACATATGCTCTTTTTACAAACTCAGAAATCGGTTTCCTGTTTGCTTTTAGTGTGTATTCCCCACAAATGTAGCAGAATATGTCTGGATGGTTAATGCAGCTCCGTCTGGAAGTAGCCATAACCTTAAGGATGTCCGCATCTGAGGAATTAAATGACTAACCCAAAAAATAGTAAAAACATGTAGTTATTTAATGCTCACATTCACAGATTGTTCTTGCGACCAACTCTTAATATGCCCTAAGACGACTGCGGCTGCTCTAGCTTTCAGGAGGCGGTTTATATAGGCTATAAATGCTGACTTCAGCATAATCTATTTACATAGTTCGAAACCATGAAACGCTGTATAAGCACAAATAAATTCTAAATGAGGCCATGAATTTAGTGCTGAGTAAGCTGTAGGCTACGGAATAGTTATTTCGTTGAATCAGCAATATCTCAGCACGCGGCAAGATATGCTGATTTTACATTATAAGGATGTAGGCATTATATGAATCAGCAAGAATTATAATTAGCCATAAATAAAGCTTAGTATGACATTTTAGTTTTGCCAAAGACATCGTTTAAAGAGTGGACTGGGTTTTCTTTACAAAATCGACGATAACTTAGAAACTAGACCTGATACACTCAATCCAATGACATTTTCTGAATCAGCGCCCAAAATTACCCCAAGAACAGGTCTAAAACCGAAGGCAACAAGAAAAAAAATTTTTTCTGTTGGCCAGTGGAATTATATATTTTGCAAGTTCGGCACAGACTTCATTGGACCTTGCTTATTCACTCAACCACGTCGAGTTCATGGGTGTAACGTTACTGGTTCATGGTTGGTCGGAGGTCAATGTCGAGAAAAGTCTGCTTATTCACTCAACCACGTCGAGTTCATGGGTGTAACGTTACTGGTTCATGGTTGGTCGGAGGTCAATGTCGAGAAAAGTCTGCTTATTCACTCAACCACGTCGAGTTCATGGGTGTAACGTTACTGGTTCATAGTTGGTCGGAGGTCAATGTCGAGAAAAGTCAGTCCCGGACAGCTTCTGCAACTAAATTGCAATTTCCGATTGGAAGCAATCGGGAAAGACTTATGGACAAGGCAGACAGGCAATGAATGGGAAAGTGTAGAGATGTTCTTAAGCGGACTCTGGAAGGGAGTTCCCCTCAAATCACACACTGATTGTGATGCGAAGGCGGACTGCTTTTTTGGTGACGAGTGTCTGCGGGACGGCGAAGGGTAGAAATGGCGATGTAAACATTTGAAGTGTTGTGAGATTCGAATGATGCAGACCAGCAAAGGACGTTTCAGTGATTTACTTCTGGTATCTTGGCGCTATATAAGTAGCATACCGACTGAACACTGTTATTCTGTCCGAAAGGAAGTAGTGGTACAATTGTTCTTCGTTAGGTGGTGTTTGAAACGAAGAAGAAACTGCGTACCCGCTTTTAATGTGTTGTATTTTGAAAGGAATTCATCATAAATTCTCTTATTTCTAGGACTATCTTTATCCTAGGAACCATTTCCAAAACTTCCAACGTCTGGGCTACATTGTTTATAGTACCGTGGCTTGTATATCGACAAGTATAAATTGTTTTAAAACACAGCCACGATGGACTACAGCCAAACATGACTTATTACTCTAAAAGGCTGCAGAATGTATGAACCTGCTGAGTGTATTATCACCACAAAGATGTTTGGTATAGGAAGACATTATTTTCAACATTGTATACATGGCCGATTTACGAGTTTCGACTCATGACCTGTGTGGAACTCCTTCTGGCACTAGATGGCGTCCTCTGGGATCAAACCCGTGCCAGGCAGAATGTCGAGTAGGTAGAAGGCCTGCTAGAGTCGAATGAAGACGGTTCGTTTATGCAATTATTCGGCTGACTGGATGGCTTACTGACAGTCAGTCATTCAGTCAGTCGATGAAATATCGTCCAGCTTGACGTGGCAAAGTTTGGTGCAAGTATTCGGGGAGCGTAAGGCGTGTACACCGTCTGACACGTAGCTGCTTTACAGCAGATCCATTAATCGAGACACTAATCAGACCAGTCCTGAAAAGTGGAAAAGCGGCACGGATGTTGGCATTGGTTCGATGCAGATGATCCAGTTTCAGTCCATCGTGAAGCAGTAAATTCCTGCTCCATTCGTTTAGCGCTTAAGCCGCAGAAATTACCTAATTAACGACCGAAGAAGTCTCGGAAGTGTAAACAGGCATTTGTGTTTAATCTCCCTGAAAATCGGATTTGCCTGACACTATAACGTTTTTGCAAGTAAAATTTACCCAGACGTTCGCACCTGAAACTTTCAGGCAGGAGCACTGTACACAGAATCCAGTTGTAAAACTTCAGTGCAAAATCGTGATCGCGATGCCAAGACATGCATCTCGGTGTCGGAAGATGCTTATGCAAATTAGTGGAGTAACTTCCACGGCACCACGATTGGAAATGTTACGAAATATAAAAACAATGACTCGACCATTTTCACAAAGCATTGTGTATATATAACATTTTATCCTACATCATCATAAACCATCATAAATTTAATTCTATCAGAGTTCAAGCCATATGAACCATTTAAATCCCTGTCATGTTAGTTCATGTGATATTTTGTTGTGTCACATTGTGTTAAGAATGTTGTGCTATTTTCTGTTATTTTATGTCATCATATGGAATTTTATGTTGTGCTAAGTTACACTATTTATGCTGTGCTATACCTTGTGTTTATTAATGTTATGCTATGTTTTGTTACGTTGTGTTATTCATAGTGTATCATAGAAAATTTTGTAAATCTTCCTAAGGCGTTGAAAGTCGTTGTGCGCCAGCAAAAGCCACCGTTTCATCCACAGAGCATGTTGTCTGACTATATGTCGTGTTCATTTGGAGTTGGCCGAACTGTTTGCGGTTGACATTAGACGAAACCCCTTTCCTTCCGATCTTACGCTGCATGACCTTTAACCCAACTTCTCATCATCAGAAGTTGCAGTGATATTTGCCACGAAATCATAAACCCCGAAGCCATAAACCCCGAAGTCATTAACCCGGGAACCATAAAGCCAGAAGCCATAAACCTCTTCGTCATTAACCCCAAATCGGCCCTTTGTCGCTGAGGCAGGGTCCAAGCAGAAAGCAGTCGTGCTATAAAATCAACCTTCACGTCAAATTGGCCGAATTTAGAAGGAAATGAATGACAGACATAAAACCATAAAATGTTGCAAATCCATGAACAGCAACTCCATTTGTCATAAAACATAAGCCATCAACAAGTCTGCGAATGAACCATATGCCATGATTCCAGAAGTCATAAACGCATAAATCATAAGGCACGAACGCATACAAGAAAATCCATAAGCCTTAAATTCACTAATCATACATCCATAAATCATTAACCCCACGATATGAACGTAAAGCCAAACACACTTAAGTCGTCAAGCCATAACTCACAGAGCCATAAGTCATGAACTTCCGGCCAGTACCTCCACCACGCAGGACAAAAGCTTCGCACTGGTCGGTCGGTCCAACTTTCAGGGACCGGTTGCCTAGCGCCTTCCATGAACTCCTTTATCTTTATCTCTACTCCATAATTCCATTTCCATCACCATTATTATGTTCGATCGTTATTTTGTGTTGTCGAGTAGCGAGCGCTTCTGATGAGTTTCTCTTGAAGGGGCTCTACACAAATCTGTGATTACAATTATAAATTGCAATTACAAACCAAAGCCAACATTCATAAGCCATGAACCGACAGTTGTCACGACACTAGGCACTGCCTGCATGCAAGATCAGTTGTCCATGAGGGTCACGCCTACGCTGACCCGTCCAGAGATGTCGCATCTGCGTTTTAATTAGAGCCATAAACAAAATAGCAAACGTAATAAATGTCTGATCTTTGCCTCTGATCAAGTCCTGCTGTCTCTGCTGAGAATGTGGCCAATTGAATTCTGGTCAACAAATGTCGGGGTCGAGGCAAAGCTCCAGCCAAGCGAATAAATTATTGCGTTACGCTGATGGCAATGTGTAGGGCCTACAACTTGAGAAATTTAGTTGTTTTAAGTGAAAGATCGATTTTATATTGGAAAAATAGTATAGTGCCATATAAGCTTCTCAAGGCGCTGTATACATATTGCATTAGCTTAATGTCTGCCCAGTATTTCGAATTTATTTTTGGTAATGTAAAAAGCTTATGAAAGGTTCTTGAAGGTTACTGTTCTTCCCTTTGTCTATCCTGCAGACCCAATTCCAAACATCACCCACCGTAACCATCTAATTGCCTGCCTGCCTGCCTGCCTGTCTACCTGCCTGTCTGCCTGCCTGTCTGCCTGCCTGCCTGCCTGCCTGCCTGCCTGCCTGCCTGCCTGCCTGCCTGCCTGCCTGCCTGCCTGACTCTTAAATCTTGCCCTGGGACTGAACCGTTTTTGCCTATTGATTTTGCTTTGACTGAGCGCCTGTGAATGAGCTGGTTCTCGCTATTTACTTTTTCTTGGGCGCTGTAGAAATCTCGAGTTTACGATTACAATCATGATTAAAAGGCGCTTTATCAATGTTTTTGATAGCATATTTATACGTAGGCTTATAGATACGATAATGTTGAAGAACAGTCCACGCTGAAACTGATCGCAAATATTAAACAACCGACGTGAGAAGTTCTGTAATTGTAAGCGACTAAATCGAACATTTCCTAGTTACATTCCTATCAACTTAAATTAAGTTCTATCAAAATATCAATGCTGCATTTATTAACTTCTTAGTGCTAAACTTTGTCTCATTTCTCCTCTCGAGATTTGCTGCTGCTGCAGTCAAAAACTTGAGTTTACATTAATGTAGGAAATAATGCGTCGCTACGATGCAGGTTATGAAGTCATTCAATCGTTGAATAGTCGAGTAGACTAAAATTGGCAAAGGTTCAAATTCCGCTCAGTTTCACACAAAGAAATGATAACGCCTTCCATTATCGCCGACGGTTCAACCATTAGATTGGACTGATAGTTCATTTGCATTGTATTCATAAATAAATTAATTAAAAGAAGACAGGTTTACTATTTATGCATTTAGAACAATGAAATTTGGTATGGGATTGGGAAGGAACGGTGACGCCGATTAGCAAAGATTCTCTGAGCCTCAGACATTTCCACCGGAGCCTTCCAGCGTGAGGGTCACTAGGCGAGATGATCTTGACCTGTCTGCCGACCTGCCAACATAAAATAATACATACGCAGTATAGTGTATACTTATTTTCGGCAACATGTTTACTCATGTCCATAGATTTGTCTAACATAAATAACTTATCCAGATTCTAATCATCAGAGTCATTTGAGAAATGAATATAACTTATGTGTTTCCAATTCTATCATATAATAATTAATTCCGAGCAAAAAGAGTCCAAGTTATATGATGCCATCTGACAGCAATGATCTTTTTGAACGTGAGCGAGTACTTTAATCTACGATTCCTCGTTTAGCCGATGACAATATGGCGTGTAACTTCGATGGCGCAGCCAAGTCTTTGTTCTGTAGTTGGCCTTTTGCTCTGAAGCAAATCTTCTATTCGTAACTACAGTAGTACTAATGTTGCAATTCGATGGACATCTTAAGACGTACAGGCCTGCTCCATGGAGGCCGTCATATCGGGAACGCCTCTTAAAGAACAGGCGCTAAGTAACTGTATTATTCACAAAAGGATATGGAGAGTTCGATTTTAACGCGGAAATGTATAGGTTCGAGTCTTCCTGAACAGATTACTGTATGTTGCGAATATAAGTATATATCAAGACACTTCACAGAGTGCTCTTAAGTATCTCACAAAGATTTACAAATAAATAGAGTTTGATCAAGGCTTTCGTAAGCAGGTATGCATTTGCTTTCATCAATCGATGCCTTGTCATTAGATAATAAACAATATAAATGAACATAATTTTGTGAATCTTGTAGGCTATCAAGCAGTATTAAGATTATCAATTTAGAAGGTAACGTATAATGAAACTGCATTTATTCTTAATATGAACAAAATAGAAGTCATACTAACCCTATGAATGAGAAAAGTAGCAAATAGTTATATTGGTTTACGTTAAATGGATAGATAAATATTTTAAAATTAAATAACAAAAATAATGAAAAAGTAAAATTTATCGACATTAAAAAAGAGACAAATTTTAAAGCACAAAAATGAATAAATGAGAAATAATTACTTCAGGGAACAAAATAAATTTTATTAGAAAACTCTTAAGACATCAAAGGCCGTTAACCGTCAGATGGGATCGTTAGCGAACTCAGTTAATTTCTGCTAATAGGTTGCATCACTTACAAAACACGCAGTTGAATGTCCAGCGGGTAAACCGTGTCTGACGGGAGGGTAATGACGTCATTACATGACGTCCATGTTGTTCCCTTATCCATGGAATAGACGATTGGAAGTCCTGGAAAACCGGAAGTGACTAGAACCCGGCTAGAGTTGTCATTTTCGATTCTGGAAAAATTTTTCCAGCTTCGCATATATCTCATCTATTTTGAAGACTTATATAGGGCCTTTTCTAATATATTCACTGTAATAAAGATGTGCAGTGTAAACTAAAACTCATCAACCATAATCATATGTAAATTATAAACTGTTGTTGTAACACACCAGTCCAGTCTATAAATAGCTGAGATGTGTGTCTTTTTTGGGCTTTCCATTTGATTTTTTGCATCAGATGTTTCTTCATTGTTAAATATACGCCATTATATTTTCACGTGGGCAGTTCGATAAATGACTTTCAAATAAGTTCAGGTATTGTGTGAGTTTATCATGAAGCGTAATCAAGCGCGACTCGGTCGAATGGCACAGTGATCAATGGACTGAACGAAGGCATGACAACAACAATGAAAACCGGATAAACTTTACCTAGGCAAGTTGGTTAATTGCACATCGACGAACTCCTTCGAATTTGCTATTCATATTTTAAATCAGGTGAACAGAATCCATATTCACTTAGTCTAATATATTTAATCTGTATATTGTCCCTGCACTATAAGCTTCATTGAAAGGCTTCCCTGTTGTCCAAATTCACACAGCTAAAAGAATTTATATTTCCAGTTGGGTTAGTCCTAACCATTCGCATAGATGAATGGTCTTTCAATGTTTAATTTTCAAATTGTTACTTAATAAGTGCAACATGAAGGCGGAAGCAGAGTGAAGAGAAGTGAAAAGAGGTAGGACAAAAACAGAGATGACTAGGAATATCACATGGAAAAGGAGAAGAAGGGTACAAATGCTGAATTTAACGGTGAAGGCAGCAGTTGTGGGGGCAATAGTCGGATGATGTAAGACTTATGGAATGTAATCGGAAATTAGTTTACCATCATTATTTTGCTTCTTAAATGCGTCGTGCAGGCCCATATGGATGTGCATGAGATGGTGGCGACATTGTACGTTCGATTCCAGGTCTTTAGATCTACGAAGTACGTATGTACTAGTCCAGAGTTGTCCATGGGTCACTCTTTAATGACCCGACCCGCTTCATCACACACTAGATCAACCCGAGCCGACCCACCATTAACACAAAATTTCTGACCAGACCCGACACATTGACTTCTAACAAAGTGGCGCTAGAGAAATGCTTAGATATGAAATTGTTATACTTACTTAGCTCCGGCAGGCGCAATGTTGTATTTCACCCCAAGTCGATCAAGCCTCAGGAACTCTTTGTAACCCAAGAGATTGGCGAAGGTTTGCCACTCTTCTTTCAGCGTTTCGTTCCGGATGACTTCATCTGGTTCTATTTCGAAGGTGCCTCGGTGCCAGGCCCTTTCCGCCAGAGCAACTAGACGCGGGAAGATCATGTAGGTGAGGTTCTGCGAAGAACGAGTCACTTCACTCCACAGTTGTCCCTGCATTCCTAGACAATTGCATTTTAATAATAGTAATTTTAATCACACTGCGGCGTTAACACGGCATTAGCAGTATTAATAGTCCATCAACTGAGGTTCACAATAAATAAGCCAATAAGTTTGGTTGAGTGAGTAATTATGTTAGTAAGTAAGCTATGTTATGTAGGAAAAATAGATATAAGTATGTAGATACAATGTAGGCAGAAAGAAGGAAGTACAAGTAACTAATGTTTCGACTATGATGCTACCTGGCAACAGTCCGGAGCATCATATGCACTGATGCTCCGGACTTAGTTAAAAGACAGTATTGGAATTATCTGCACTACCCTGAATTTTGCGGTAAACATGTAGTATCGGGGACCGCTCTATTGTGGGCGTTGCTTTTGGACGTCGCCCGCCACAGTAAGGTAAATTATAGGGCTATTTTTAGGGTTAACTCTAACCCTAGCCCTAAAAAGAGTGATCCTCAATACCACATGTTTGCCCATTTTTCTATCATGTGTACATTACACTATATTACATTACACAACGTCAAGATACAATACACTTCAAGTCACAAATTTTAGTATTAACTATGAATTGGACTACAATACAATTTTGGCCAAAACTTTTTGGGAATTTTTTTACCCTGCTCTTAATCTGATTCAACAATTCGGTCCTTGCGGATTTGATTCGATTAAGCGCCGATGAATGAGCTGGCATGCATGACTTATCTTTTGTGGCGCTGAAAAATTTCCGCAATTTACGTTACAATTGCAACACTCTAAAATGCTGGACTCTGACTACTTCGCTATAGGTCTAGTTACCAACGATGTTTGCTCTACTTTGATCGTCTTCCAGGGGCGGACATCCGTACAAGGAACAAATATTGGATTTATTCAGTGGTCGACCGTATCCGTCCAGTCCAATATTTTCGTAGATTGAGTCCGGCATAAAACCGAACACCGTTAGCGGTGGTGTAGCACGGGACACATAGTAAAGTCCGCGGTCTTCTGGATCTGGCTCAGACGGATGGTCAAAATAGAGATGAGTTGTATGGGCTACAATCACCTAGAAACATAAACCGTTTCAAGATTGCCAGTAAATCCCAAGATATTCAAAGAAATTTAAAGATTACCAAGGGACTTTAAAGGACCTCCGCGATAGTCAAGGGATATTTCCAAGCTAGTTCAGTGCAGATCAGAGAGACGTTAAAGACATTAAGGATATTGCTGCAAACGAAGAATTCTAGCATACTGTTCAAGTATAGATATTTATTTTATCAGACATCTTAGAACTGATATATGGCTTCACAATTATATAGACTAAACCTTGTAGACAGTTGATAGCAGTGGTTACTTCTTTGCAATTAAGTTTAATCAATTAGCGATTCAGACAGAGTGGTTTTCCCATACAACAGAACACACTAAGCAGAGAAAGAATGTACCTTGTAGTCGTTGTTGGCCAGTTCGTAGGCTCTCTTACCATGACCCAATTCCCAGACACTATTCCACACGGTTGAATAGACATTTTGACCGCCGAGCGAAGAGATATTGATTGGTGCACCCTCGTAGTAGACACCGTCTTCCCAGGCGACCATTTCTACCCCGTGCCTCTCACAAATCTCAGATGCCCTCGTCATGAAGTACCTGCCCAGGTCGGCCTTCGACTCAGTCAGCTTCTGGCATAATGGGGACCCAGTCCAGGCCATTGTCGGGACCTCATCTCCGCCGACATGGTACAGAGTCAATGGCTGGATGTCAGCGTGCATTGACTTCACGGAAGCGACCACAGTCTCGAGGAACTTATAGGTCGACTCAGTGCAAGGATTGACTGCACCATCCGTGAAACCCTGGACGGAAATATAGTCAGACTCATCCTCAAGGTCAGACAAGAGGAACTCCGTAGCGGCAGTCTCGTTGGTCGAAATGTACTTCCGGTAGCGAGCCAGCATGGCATTGATGGCGGCGTGGGAGTGGCCGGGCATGTCGAACTCCGGTATAACACGAACGTGTCTCTTGGCGGCGTAGGCGAGGATAGACTTGTATTCGTTGACCGTGAAGTAACCGGTTCCTGAGTTGGACAGAGTGGGACCGGAACCAAGTTGTGGCATCAGACACTGGTCTCCGGTCAGATCGTGGCACCTCCGACTGCCTACCTGAAACAAGTGTCATTACAGCTGATTATAGTTCATGAGATCTTAGCATTAAAAATACTTTGTTATTACATAATAATTCGTAACGAGACCCATTTATTTTTATGTAATGCATATATGTTCGTAATATTTCTGCATCAGTATCCATCTTGCGTGGGTAACAGACGCCCTTAAATAAGCAGGGCTTTTGTCCCTTCTGAATGTATATTCTGCACCCCCCATTAACTGTTCAACTTTCGTGAACTGCATCGTTCTTCAAGCGATATCAATTAAAGAAATGGTGGTGGTGGTGGTGATGGTGGTGGTGATGGTGGTGATTGTGATGATGATGATGATTATGATTATGATTATGATGATGTTATGACATCCCACCTTATAACCTGTTAAATGGCGTCTGATGAGGATATACTTGTTTGTATTGGTTTGAGCTAAGACTAGGCTATACTATAATACAATTGCATTTCTCAACACAATTCCTGTGTACACTTATAGCACCTCTCGCTTACGAAAAATAAAGGTGCCATGCTAATTCTGTATTACAGTTACAATTAAAACTATATTCCTTGAGTGATTTTGGGTGGCAGCGAGCACCGCAAATGGTAATTACTATGATTCAAACTGAGCAGTTCAAGACTAACTAAAATATGTAGAGACTTTGCGTTTCCTCACCCTGAGGGAACATTTGAGATGTAACATGGTATAACTGTCAATTTATAAAACGCCACTTCATACATTTTCTCAGAACCGATCTCAGGCTCGGCTGTTCAATATGAAACCTTACCTGCGTGAGTTCTGGAAGTTCCGGAATCTCCAGACGCCATCCTTCGTCGTCTGCGAGGTGGAGATGGAGTTGATTCATCTTGTAGATGACCATCGCATCAATCAGTTGCCGGATGTCCTCCAACCGATGGAAATTTCGACTGACATCTACGTGCATTCCACGGTATTCGAACCTCGGTCCATCGCGGACCACTCCAGTTGGTACTTCGTCGCTGTAGTCGGTCAGACTAAGTAGAGACTGGATCGCGTAGAACACTCCACTCGCCGTTCTTCCGGTCAAGGTCACTGCTTCCTCATTGGCGTCTATCTCCAGCTGGTAAGCTTCGGGGCCATCGAGGAACTGGGTTCCGTTTGGGTTGGCTACTATTCCGATTTGGAGGATTATTGTACGCGAGGAAGGGGCACTTTCGGGAGGAACAATGGTCAGGTCAAGGGCGTCTATTAATCAAACAGACGGATTTATTTATATACAGGGTGGGCCAGAAGTATTTGTTCAACTTTGAAGGCCTGACACAAGCGATTAAGACAGTTGACAAGTTGACAACAGCAGAGGTAATAAAGACTAAACAAGCATCCAAACGAAACACAAATTTGAGTATCATCCGTATCGTATATCCAGTATATGATTGTAAAGTAGTGTACCTGGTGGTGTGGTGCATACTGTAAACAAAAGAGGGCCAAGCCCCAAACCCTGTAGGACATCACATGTTAGCATAGCATTAGACGAACAATTTCCATTTAAATATACTGAAAATAAGCCACGATAGCGAAAGACATTACGTTACCTGCGAGGAATTGCGCTTCGTTAGCTAATCCGTCCTCTGGCTGCAGGATGACCCATCCACCGTAGCGAATATTTACCGTCTTCGCGTCGTCTAAAATCGTCTCAACTGGTGTCGGCAAGATGCCAGTTCTCACTCCGTTTCCACCGAAATCTGGCACATAGTTCTCTTCGTACCTCTGCGGAGGAGTGAAAGGATCGTAGAGGTCATTGGGTGACCTTTTCCATTTATTTGGCAGATCGAATGGCGCAGTGAACCAAATTGATTCCCTGGCGGTACTCAGAATGGTACGACCTTCGGTGCAGTCGTCCGTGACGACATACCAGTTAGGGAAGATATCGGTGAAAGCGACCATCGCACGCGTAACAAAAAACGGCACAACCAGAGTCTGTCCGGGGCTTAAGGTGACAAACGATGAGGTCGGCCAGAGACGGAAGAGGCATCCGTTGACGTGAGTGATCTACAGAGGCGTATTACAACAACTATAAGGTAATTTTCCGAACAAAGGAACACCAGCGTTTGATGTTTATGCGTCTATTGTCGTCTATTGAACACCAGAATCTGGGGAAAGGGAACAGGATGCGCTTCAGCTTTGTATTTCTCAGCCTGTGGCTGAATGAGACGGTGATATAATGGAAGTACCCAATACAAATATGGCAGCGCTTGTCAGGTAAGGTTAGGTAAAGTAAGTTATAGAAAAGTAAGGTAAGCATGGTAAGGTAAAGTAAAGTGAGATAAAGTAAGGTAAGATGATGTAAGGTAAGGTAGGATAAGGTAAAAGATAATGTAAGGTTAGTGTACTGGAATTGTGATATAATACGAACATAGATATGACGTTTAGTCCGTGTAGATTTTAGAAAGTCATTCAGACACTTAGACAGACAGTCCAACGGACAGGTGGACAGAAAGACATACAGACACGGAAGCACAGACACAGACACACAGATAGATAAAACCACACAAAGACGCAGACATACAGCTAGACACATAGATACGCAAAAATATAAACAAAGGCAGCATGGCAGAGGCAAGTATGAATCGGGAAAGGCAGACAAAGAACGATATATAGAGAAAGAGAGAAAGATATAAACAATTGCAATAATTCAGATTAAATTAGGTTGGGCTACGATTTCTTCAAGAAATAGTTTTGAACACCAGCCTTGGGCAAGCTGCAAACCTACACATTCCTATAACAAAGAATGCTTGGATATCAAAATGGGCTAAACTGTACCGGCCAGTAACACTACCGCACGATCCATTTAAGAGTGAAGTCATGGTAAACACAGTGAGTCTACTCTCTATCTTGTGTGTTAATGTATATGATATAAGATATGATATTCAGTCATCTCAGACCATTTGCTTTATTATATTTAGCAATTTCCAGATTCCCTTTTCAGCGGTCGACCAGTCGAATTCCTGCATGTTGTCACTATTACTAAATCTGAAAAGATGAGGTAGCATCAGTCCAGTTAGTGCTATCATTAGGCATTTTGCAATTATTAGGAGCGAATTATGACCAACGAGAGGGCGGAATTTGGGCTCAGGTTCCAGATTGCATTAGTCGTCAAAAACTGGATAGATCTATCGCATTTTAATGAAACTTTTAATGCCTAACAGATTCAGGCAGTTCATAAATATAGCTGAAGGTTCAGTAAGTAACGGCTGAACTTGCTCCTTGAATTTTAGACTTCATTGTTATTCATTTAAGGCCATGCAAAGAAAAGCCACCTTCAAACCGGTGTTTGGAATTTCCGTTTCATTGTTTGGTCCTGGAACGCCTTGAATTCCTCGCGAGTGAGACAAGTAGATTGACCACTGGACAGGTCCACTATCGATGTCCAGCTGTCCAGTGTTGGTCAAGTTGATCTGACATCTGCTCACTTGATCATCCAAATCGAAATTTCTGAGGACTTCATAGCGGACGTCCAGGTAATTAGCCAGGTAGTCAAGTGTGTCAACATCCGCAGGAAAACATTCGCTCCACACTGAAAATATATTCGGCTTTGCTAATTATGCTGTTATCATACATTAAAGATTTTAGACATCAAAAGGTGGCTGTGAGCATATGAATACCACTGACGCTTTTTAAAATGAAGCTATATAAATGTCTGATTATACTGTACTGTCTATCTGTAGCAGCGTTGGTGACTTCTTTAGCAAGAGATCCAGTATCTGGATGTAAATGCGTTGAATGTATTTTGAAGCATTAATTATAAAATTAGGTATAGTTGGGATACATGACTGTGCTGTTTTTACATATATAATATTATTGACAAACTGAGTATGCCTGTACTAATTTAAAAAGTTACGCTAATTTAATAGAATTTTATGGTTTGTAAAATAACATGAGGCTAACTAATTGAGCTGTTTAGTGTTCATGCTCATAAGCTTCAAGTCAAATGAAGCCATTTAAGCGCGAGAAATGACAACGGAAATTATATCTTTATGTTCAGTGAGCGACAGCGAGTCAGTTTTATTTACAAAGGAGCTTTTCGATAGCATTGCAAAAAGGTCTACAACATGTGAAAAGTCCATTTAATCAATAAGAGTCTTTTTGTATCCATAGATGTAGCAGTCAGAAGTCACCTATCGAGTGGGGGTACACATAAAACATCTCGTAGGATATACAGAGATCCCAAGAATTATGGTCCTGGCCTCAAGGGTCAGAGCCCCAGGAACTGTAAATTTACAACGTTCTCCAATGCCCTCTAATCGTACCGGAATACGTACCTGTGGCAGGGTAAGCCAGGAGACAAAAGCTATAAATCAGAGAGAAAGATGACGCCATTCTGTCCAAGCGCACAGGAAAGTATACAACTGACGCTGTTCCCAGATCTCTGAAACCTACTCTTTAAAGATCATGCTCTTTTGACATACTGAAATGACCCGAATGTAATCGCCTAATAATTATCAAAGAAGATCAATACCATATACAAAACCGTGTTATTAGGTAACAGATAACAGCAAGAATTAGAACCAACAGATGTGCGTGTCTGTTTATAGGCCTACTGCTGAAAGTCTACCACAGAAGCCTATGCATTTCACGATCCATAGCAGCAGTCATCATGACTAGTGAAAACATGCAGTCAAATCTTCGAGATCTTTCCGATATCGGAAATGCTGATAATCAGGCGATTTTTGCTTTTTATCTTTCACATGTTATCTATCTGTGTTTAACTGTAATCAACAGGTGGCGATTAGCTTTGAATCTTCTCGTCAAGGTTCCAGGGTTGACAAAAATCAGATATGGGGGCAGAAAAATTTAATTCAACATCAATTCCACTTTGGATGCAATTTAATTTCTAGGACAAAGTGAAGTAAAATAATTGTTCAATTGTTACATTCCCTGTAAGACTAGAATTCACAATAAATTCATCAGTATTTAAACTTAGTTTTCCTATTTCTTTTGTCTGTATTTGAATAGCTTCGAGTCATTACAGCATTTCTAAATGGAAGAAATTGTAAGATGAGATCAATTAATGTGAAATAAGATCAGTGAAGTCGATTTCGAAAACCTAATGACGGGATGCATAGTTAGGCAACACGCTCTAGTAATACAGCGTCGGCTTTAGAGGGAGCAGAACAAATTGAAACGATTTATGAAGACTTAGAACGATTTGGAAATATATCCTATGAGATAAGACAAATTAAGAAAAAATACCACAAGATACCATAACAGTGTCCTATTTAACATAAGCATGTGTTTCTAATTTAATTCTTTTTCGACGCTTATATTATTAAGCTGATGATTTTGTTTGTTCAGCACTGACCAATCTAACCTGAAACTTCCTATGAATTGTGTTTGTTGTAGTTAGGACGTCGTACTTCACACACCTCACGTACAACTCGTTGACGTGGTTAGATAGGACTTGTAAATAATCTAGGATTCAATAATTTTATAATGGACTCCTCATCCTCTTCTTCTTCTTTTTGTCTATTTTACCATCACTCTCTTCTTTCTGCTTTTCTTCTTTCTACTCCTTATTAGTCTTAATTCTCTCATCTTTTTCCAACTTCTTATAGTACTATACGTCCACTACTTTCACTACTCCAAAACTACTTATTTTTCTTTTCCTCCTCTTACTTCTCAGTCTCCTCCTTTCCGTCTTCTTCTTCTCATTTTTAATTCCTACCCTTCTTCTTTATTATTCATTATCATTATTCTTCTTTTCCATACCACTCCTCATTCTCAAATGCTTGCAGTTCTATTATTTCTTCTATTCCTACAACTGCACTCCACAATTACCTCTTTTCTCTCTCCGCCTTCTGCTTCCCATCATCTTCTTCTCCTCATTTTCCTTTCCTCTTATTTTTCTTCCTTGTGTTTTTCTTTTTCTTCTGTTTTACTCCTTATTCTTCTGTTTGTTTCGCGTCCTCTTTCTTACATTTTGATTGTACTATTACTTCCACTACTCCCTCAACTCCCACTCCACTACTATAGACCACCTACATTAAAATGCTAGACTGTTTAGTTTGCGCTGCATGACTAAGCAGAAGATTTTCTTAATAATTTCTCGGATCAGTTAGAAGAAAAATAAAAACCATAGAAGAAATCGAGAGAAGAAGTGCCAGAAGCGTCAACAGTCACACAGTCGTACTGAACTGGAAACATCTCACCATTAACTGCACCATGAACCTGGATGAGCACCAAAAGGCTGGATGAGCAGACATAGGAGCAACATCACTTCATTTCTTATGTGTCACACATAATTATAGTGGCCAACAACACATTAGGCCTCAGCTCTTTTTTATCAGTCTTGGAAAGTGGACTTTTAAAAGTTGAATTCCGTTGTTCAAATTAAGTTAACAGTATAGATAACTTCTGTCATACGATGAATCATTGTAATTACATTTAGCCGAATGTGTGATTCAAACCAAACCGTAGTTTTAACTTTCTAGATTGTTAAACTTTCTTTCACCTTCAAACGCAGAAACAATAACACCGACTGCTATAATAGAACGAGTTAACCATTGTGACAACTGGTAGTTTATTGTATTTCAGTTACAATTTTTTAATTAAAAAAAATCAGATAGGCCTACTTATGCAAATGAAACAGCGAAACAAAGAATGGGATTGGGAAGAAATGATTATGCCTATTAGCAAAGATTCTTTGAGCTGCAGATATTTCCACCGGATCCTTCCACCGTCAAGGTTACTAGGCGAGACGACCTTGACCTATCTGCCGACCTGCCAACATAAAAATAACACATGCGCACTACAGTGCATACTCATTTCCGGCAACACTTGTCCTCATGTCCATAAATTGCCTACTGTAAATGCCTATCCAGATTCTATTCATCAACGTCACGTGAGAAATGAATGTGTCTAATATGTTTCCAATTATACCATGTAACAACTCATTCACAGCAAAAATGGTGCAAGTTACGTGATTCAATCATATGACTGCAATGATCTGTTTGGATACAACATTAAATATAAGAATATTTTTAAAAGGAAACTTTAAATAGATTAGAATAAAAATAAAAATAATGAAAAAGTACAGTAAGAATAACCAACATTACAAAGAGAAATTTTGAAAGTACAAAAATGAATAAACAAAAATTTTATTAAAAAACTCCTGAGACATCAAAGGCCGTTAATCGCCAGACGGCATCATTAACGAACTCAGTTAATTTCTGCTAATAGGTTGCATCACTTACAAAACACGCAGTTGAATGTCCAGCGGGTAGACTTTGTCTGGCGGGAGGGTAATGACGTCATTACATGACGTCCATGTTGTTCCCTTATCCATGGAATAGACGATTGGAAGTCCTGGAAAACCGGAAGTGACTAGAACCCGGCTAGAGTTGTCATTATCGATTCTGGAAAATTTTTCCAGCTTCGCATATATCTCATCTATATTGAAGACTTATATAGCGCCTTATCTATGTTATTCACTGTAATATAGATGTGTAGTGTAAATTAAAACTCATCAACCATAATCGTATGTAAATTATAAATTGTTGTTGTAACACAGCAGTCCAGTCTATAAATAGCTGAGATGTGTATCTTTTTGAGCCTTCCATTTGATTATTTGCATCAGATGTTTCTTCATTGTTAAATGTACGCCATTATATTTTACGTTGGAGGTTCAATAAATGACTTTCAAATAAGTTCAGGTATTGTGCGAGTCTATCATGAAGCGTTATCAAGAGCGACTCAGTTGAATGGCATAGTGATCAATGGACTGAACTGAAGGCATTGCAACAACAATGAAAACCGAATCACTTTCACCTAAGCTAGTTGATTAATTGCACATCAACGAACTTCGAATTTGTTAATCCCAAAAATTCCGACCCGAACCAATCTCATCAGACCCGTGGGTTCATCTTACCCATGGACAACTTCTGTGCGAGTCTAAGAAAATTCAAGAAAGATGGACAAGTAGCCTTCTCTACCGTCACACTAGATGCATGAAAGGCTGGTGGCTCCATCTACATTTGTCGTTGTATGCTGACATTGACGTCTACAAAGTGGCGCTACAGAAATAATATAGATATGAATGGTTATACCTACTTAGCTCCTGCAGGCGCAATGTTGTATTTCACCCCAAGTCGATCAAGCCTCAGGAACTCTTTGTAACCCAAGAGATTGGCGAAGGTTTGCCACTCTTCTTTCAGCGTTTCGTTCCGGATGACTTCATCTGGTTCTATTTCGAAGGTGCCTCGGTGCCATGCCCTTTCTGCCAGAGCAACAAGACGCGGGAAGATCATGTAGGTGAGGTTCTGCGAAGAACGAGTCACTTCACTCCACAGCTGTGATTGCATTCCTAGACAATTTCATTTAAATTATGATAATATCACTGTGGCATTAGCAATGCGTTAGCAATAGTCGATTGAGATTTACAATGAGCGAGTGAGTGAGTCACTGGGTGGGTGGGTGGGTGGGTGGGTGTGTGAGTGAGTGAGTGGGTGAGAGTGAGTGGGTGAGTGAGTGGGTGAGAGTGAGTGAGTGAGTCAGTGAGTGAGTGGGTGGGTGGGTGAGTGAGTGAGTGAGTAGTTAGGTAGATAGATTGATAGGATTGTAGGAAGTATTTATGCAAGTAAGTAAGTTAATTAGTAAATAATCTAAAAAGTAAGTTGTTAAATAAATGAGTAATGTTTAGATCTTACACGTCAAGCAACAATATTCTTCAAGTCACTCAACTATAATTAGGGCCGTTTTCAACCAAAAATGGCCGCCAATTTTATTGGGCCGCCGAATTCTTAACTTAGATATTTTTGATAAATTGAAATTGGTGGAAATGTCGACCGCCGCCCACCACAAACGGTAACCCACTGCCCCACCGAACCCAGTAAACCCACCATCGATAAGTGGAAACTAACGTTCGCAGAACAACGAAGTTATCCTGATTCACCGCCCTTAATGGTCTCGAAATCACGCTTGTTTACTCACTTACCATTTGGACATTTGGCATGAGCGAAGTAACCTAACTGGGAAGGATGGGAGGACAGCGACGAAATGAAGATAAACAGTTGAGGCAGCTATATTAGGGTGGAACAGGGCGTCGGGGAGGCAAAGGCCAGCGCTGATTGCAATAGGAACTGGGACCACTAAACTGGACTACACTACAGTTTCGATCTGTCATTCCTGGATTTTGACCTGAAACTGAAACTTACCAAGCGTCTATGCTGCTGCTATCTATTGATTTGACTAAATGCATAAGCTGGTCTCCTCGACGTAGGTTCTCCTGGTTCTGAGAAATTTCCTCGATTTACATTACATTTAAATTACCCTAAATGCTCAATTCTAACTATATTACGCTGGGGTTACCAATGATGTTTGCTCTGCTCTGGTCGTCTTTCAAGGGCGGACATCCGTACAAGACGCAAATGTTGGATTTATTCAGTGGTCTACCATTTCCGTCCAATCCCATGTTTTCGTAGATCGAATCCGGCATAAAGCCGAACACTTTCAGAGGTGATGTGACCCGTGTAGCCCAGTAAAGTCCGCGGTCTTCTGGGTCTGGCTCAGACGGATGGTCAAAATAGAAATGAGTTGCGTGGGCTAGGATGACCTTGAAACAGAAAAACAGTTTGAAAATTGTTAGCAAACCCCAAGAGGATCAACGAACTTTTACTTCAGAAGAGCTCAACGATAGACAAGGGAGCTCCAAGTTAGTCCAGCGAAGGTCAAAGAGATTCCAATCGTTTCACTGATGATCAAAGGACTTTTCGATAGCTTCCAAGATAGCCAGAAGATTTCTAATCCAACACAAACCGTTTAATTTACGATTATCTGATGATTTATTTAAGGTCTCTAAAGAAAATAGACTAAACTTTGCAAAGAGTCGACAGCAATGATGACTTCTTTCCCAATTAAGTGTGGTTTATCTAATTTTGCATAATGCCATACATAAATTTGGCCTGTGAGAGATTCAGACAGTGTAGTTTTCCAATACGAGAAAATGCACATTATCCTTAAATAGAATTTACCTTGTAGTCATTATTGGCCAGTTCGTAAGCTCTCTTACCATCCCCCCATTCCCATACATTTTTCCACACGGTCGAGTAGACATTTTGACCGCCGAGCGAAGAGATATTGATTGGTGCACCCTCGTAGTAGACACCGTCTTCCCAGGCGACCATTTCTACCCCGTGCCTCTCACAAATCTCAGATGCCCTCGTCATGAAGTACCTGCCCAGGTCGGCCTTCGACTCACTCAGCTTTTGGCATAATGGGGACCCAGTCCAGGCCATTGTCGGGACCTCATCTCCGCCGACATGGTACAGAGTCAGTGGCTGGATGTCAGCGTGCATTGACTTCACGGAAGCGACCACAGTCTCGAGGAACTTATAGGTCGACTCAGTGCAAGGATTGACTGCACCATCCGTGAAACCCTGGACGGAAATATAGTCAGACTCATCCTCAAGGTCAGACAAGAGGAACTCCGTAGCGGCAGTCTCGTTGGTCGAAATGTACTTCCGGTAGCGAGCCAGCATGGCATTGATGGCGGCGTGGGAGTGGCCGGGCATGTCGAACTCCGGTATAACGCGAACGTGTCTCTTGGCGGCGTAGGCGAGGATGGACTTGTATTCGTTGACCGTGAAGTAACCGGTTCCTGAGTTGGTCAGAGTGGGACCGGAACCAAGTTGTGGCATCAGACACTGGTCTCCGGTCGGATCGTGGCATCTCCGACTGCCTACCTGAAACAAGTGTCAGTACCGTTGATGAATTCATTAGTTCATTATATCTTAGCGCTAAATAAATGACTGTTTATAGAAAATAGGTTTGTGCTGACATATCGCATATACTTCCTTTATCATGTCTAAGTAAATATCAATCTCGCTTCTGTGTTCCCTAAATAAGCGAGACGTTTTTCTTTAGGTTAGTCCTTTCTAGCCTCTTTAATTGTTAGATGGTTTCGATAACATAGTTGTAAGCCGAAGAAATTCGTTGATTACGATAACGATTTGCAATCCTTCTTTTCTTTGGGATCAACGACAGAGTTGCTGTTGCTGCTGCTGCTGATGATGATGATGGTTGATGATGTTGTTGCTGCTACCGCTGCTGGTGCTGCTGATATAATCTATGTTATCCTATTGCTGGCGGCCTAAGACGATTCAGTTGTATTGGCATTAGCTAATACAAGTTTAATATAACACAGCACTCTTCATATTCCATCTACACACTGATGACAAACATATAGCGTTCATAAGAAATTTAGAAGAGGCGCTATATAATTTCTGTGCTATTTCTACAAGTGCAGTCATATTCTCTGAATTGTTTTGAACTGTAGCAAGATTCGAAAATAATATTTATTAATTTTCGAAGTGCGAAATTTAAAAGTAACACAGTTTATAGAGCGTCACTTTAAGGCACCTTCTTTAAAGGTTCTCCAGCCCGGCTGGTCCGGAATAGACCTTACCTGCGTGAGTTCTGGAATTTCCGGAATCTCCAGACGCCATCCTTCGTCGTCTGCGAGGTGGAGATGGAGTTGATTCATCTTGTAGATGACCATCGCATCAATCAGTTGTCGGATGTCCTCCGGTGGATGGAAATTTCGACTGACATCGACGTGCATTCCACGGTATTCGAACCTCGGTCCATCGCGGACCACTCCAGTTGGTACTTCGTCGCTGTAGTCGGTCAGGCTAAGTAGAGACTGGATCGCGTAGAACACTCCACTCGCCGTTCTTCCGGTCAAGGTCACTGCTTCCTCATTGGCGTCTATCTCCAGCTGGTAAGCTTCGGGGCCATCGAGGAACTGGGTTCCGTTTGGGTTGGCTACTATTCCGATTTGGAGGATTATTGTACGCGAGGAAGGGGCACTTCCGGGAGGAACAATGGTCAGGTCAAGGGCATCTATTAGCAGAAATAAATTAGCACCGTTTGTTCTACAATTTCAAAACATTCAATGCATTTGGCATCAGTTTTGGACTTCATGTCTGTTTTATGACAACTTTCAATGAACTAACAGCGTTACAACAATCATAGCATGGGGCACCATGTGTTGCAGAAGTCAAATTCAGTTGTGGAATTTAAAACATATATAATGTAATGTTATGGAATGTCATGTGTATCATGTGGCGTAAATTAAGATAAGATCAGGTATGGCAAGGTAAAGTTAAGTAAGGTACTAATAGAGTGGTTACCGGCGAGGAACTGCGCTTCGTTAGCTAATCCGTCCTCTGGCTGCAGGATGACCCATCCACCGTAGCGAATATTTACCGTCTTCGCGTCGTCTAAAACCGTCTCAACTGGTGTCGGCAAGATGCCAGTTCTCACTCTGTTTCCACCGAAATCTGGCACATAGTTCTCTTCGTACCTCTGCGGAGGAGTGAACGGATCGTAGAGGTCATTGGGTGACCTTTTCCATTTATTTGGCAGATCGAATGGCGCAGTGAACCAAATTGATTCCCTGGCGGTACTCAGAATGGTACGACCTTCGGTGCAGTCGTCCGTGACGACATACCAGTTAGGGAAGATATCGGTCAGAGCAACCATGGGACTAGAAACGACGAACGGCACAACCAGAGTCTGTCCAGGACTTAATGTGACAAACGATGAGGTCGGCCAGAGACGGTAGAGGTTTCCATTGATGTGAGCGACCTGTACAGACAAATTGCTTCAAAGTTTAAGATCACGAAAGCTGAATACTTGTGCGTTTATTGTCGGACCAGAATCTTGGCAAATGGAACTGGCATCGCTCAAGCTTTGGGTTTCCCGACCAAAGACAGAATGGAATGGCGATGTAGTGGGAATACAGCTACTCTCGTGAGGTAAGATTTGGTTAGGTAAAGCAATGTAAGGTAAGATAAGGCTCCTAAAGTAAGATCAGATCTGACACACTGGTTGAACAATGGTACTCAGTGGATGCAAAAATGTTGGTAATTCGAGGGTTAATTAGGTGAAGTTACCTCGAAACTATTAATTGATTTAGGCAGTTGATAACACCGCTGGAGGTTCAGTAAACAAAGAACGGACTTGCTCTTTGAAATTTAAATTTTAAGTTCATTCATCTTAGGTCATGCGAAGAAAGCCATGCTTGTCACCTTCAAACCGGTGTTTGGAATTTCCGTTTCATTGTTTGGTCCTGGAACGCCTTGAATTCCTCGCGAGTGAGACAAGTAGATTGACCACAGGACAGGTCCACTATCGATGTCCAGCTGTCCAGTGTTGGTCAAGTTGATCTGACATCTGCTCACTTGATCATCCAAATCGAAATTTCTGAGGACTTCATAGCGGACGTCCAGGTAATTAGCCAGGTAGTCAAGTGTGTCAACATCCGCAGGAAAACATTCGCTCCGCACTAAAAACAGTAATCAGCCCTGCTAATTATGCTGTTAGCAAATGTTTAGAATTTGAGACATCTCAAAGGTGGCTGTGAGCATATGAACACCACTGACGCTTTTCTGAAGTGGGGCCGTATAAACGTCTGATTATGTTACTCTGTCTGTCTTTTTGTTGAAAGGCATGATATCTCATGTGAATATTTGATTTAAGTGTGTGTGCCATTTTCTTACTTACAAGAGAAAACTATATTTAAATATATGATTTTAATCTTCACCGGATTACCCGTTTAAGGGGTTGGAGAGAGACATATAATACAGCGTATGTTCTCTTTTATGGATAGAATTACATTAATTTCATTTGGGGGAGACGGAGCGACGGATATGTTTTCTCCGTTGTGCATGGTGGTTGCACAATGTCCGCAAGGTGTTTATTTCTACGTTTGATCATGGTATGTCTCGATGCGTACTAGACAATAAATACGTACCTGTGGCAGGATATACCAAGAGACAAAAGCTAAACACCAGGCAGAAGAATGACGCCATTCGATAAAAGTCCAGAGGAAATTATACAACCGACGATGTTCCCAGCGCTTTGAAACTACTTTTTGAGGGTCATGCCCTTTCTGTATACTGAAATAACCCTATTCTAATCGCCTGATAAACAAAGGATATCCGTACCATATACAGGTACAAAAACGTGTTGTTGGGTATCTGTTAACAGCAAGACTTAAACCAACAGCTGCGCATGCGCACTGAAAAGGTCTACGGCAGAAGTCTATTCGTTTGAAGAGCCATAAGAACAGTTATCGTAACCTGTGAAACAATGCAGGTTTCAAGGTCTTTCTGATAACCGAGACAGTGATAATTAATCAGGCTGTCTTTGCTAGCTATCGTTCGTATGTTATCTTTCTGTGTCTAATTAACAGGGCGTTCACAAAAGGAGCTACACAACTAAGACATCTGACTAAAACCCAGTCACATTCTCAAACTTTGCTTTCCTGGAGTGAGTGTCAAAACTTCAAAATTTTCACCTTTGCGCCCGGGATTTGAGTTTCTGTAAGACATAGGATAAAATATTTCTTGTTGTTCGTGATATCCATAGGAAATGGTTGCCTTCCGGTTTCATGGGTGCTGCTATGCTGGCTCTTCAGCCGAAAAGCCCGAAACTCACTTACTACGCCTCTGAGAGCCATGGATACATTTTGTTAGTAAAGAAATTAGCAATTACCTTACCTCAAGACCAAAATATAGGCTAAACAATTTTGGTATAAACCACGCAAGCTATAGGCCCTAGTTTAAACCCATAATATTATGTCCCAAGGATAAGATCAAAAATTAGGTTAGTAAAGTTAAAGGCGGTCTTGCATTAACCCCTGATGTTTTAGGCTCTTTTCATGTAGTTCATGTAGGCGGAACAAGCCGTCACCGCCCCCTCCCCCGCTCAGTCAGGCTGCACCATTTCGGAGCTGGCTCATCCAATTTAGTCCGGAGAGTCGCCGGTTCGCCAGATTCTGCAAGCAGCCGATCGATATAGGTTACTCATCAATCGATATATGTGCGAGTATGAGTCTCTACTTGGGTGTTTACTCAGTTAGGTGTCTGGTTGTTAGAAGCTCGTCGAGGACTTCCGTATTTTCTGGCACGACTTTTTGTGTTGCGTCGATCGCTGAACGCCACATCTTGGTCATAGCTGGATCTCTCGGCATGTCCCAACGCCGCAACCACTGCAAGACATCGTCGGCTGTTCGATATGTTCTGATCTTGGCGTTGTAGTTCCACAGTGCACTTACGTACAAGTCCGGTTCCATCTCGCCGTCTGGCCAATCAGCAACCATGCGCACTAACCCTTTGCTGCAGCCCCCACTTAGGCATATCGCGCGCCAGACCTATCTAAATGAATGCGCGAAACGTCACAACTCCATCTAGATGTCTGTATAGGGATATTGTGTTTTGAGCCGACCTCGTGGGCGGGTTCGGCCAGCCCCCCCCCCCCCCCAAAACCTGGCTACTGCGCTCGGGCCGAGGAGGGGCGGTTTCAATGGCCCAAACGAAGATGGTGAAAAAAGACCAGGTGATTTCAAACCTCGTACCCCGCCGGCCTTCAGTGCCCAGCGGTCCTATTGCTGTTCCAATGTACGGGCCTTAACTATTGTTGGGGCCGCGGTGGGGGCGAGGACCTCTTGTGTTGCCTACATAAACACATGAAAAGGGCGAAAAACATCAAGTGAATTCAAACCCGCCTTTTACATCTACTTATTTTTGAGAGATTTCTTTGATTATTATTACTCTTATGTTTAAAAAAATAAATTTACTCTAAGGTGTTATGCAACCAATGGCCATGTAATATTATTTTTTGTTAATTAATTAATTAATTTTTTATCCTCTCGCTTCTTTTCTCGATGCTTTACAAAATTTTTAAAGCAAAATCAGCGTGCACTAAATGCTTCCGAACGCATAAAATCAGCGGCCTATCGAACAGTTAGTAGCAGCGGCAGATTATAGATTTGTAACCGTAATCTCGACATTTCTACAGCGCCCAATGAAAAACTAAGTCGTGGGAGCCAGCATACTCACAGGTGTTCGGTCAAAAAATCAATAGGCAAAAGTAAGGTAAAGTCAGGTTCGATTATAGATCAAGAGTCAAGGGTCATGAAGGTCAGGCTGATAGCGTTTGAGTATAGGAACAGCGAGAAAGGTCAAGAAGGGGACTCAGAGTAGGATTCTGACAGGATTCTATTAATGTATGAATGAAAGACCTGCGTAGAGATCGCAAGAAGTGCAGTGTTCGCAAATTCATTGGGTTGGTCAGATAAATGTGGAAATCCTGTCGGCGGTTTATTTCAGAGGAGGAGAATTGTTTGGGCTATGGAGCGATTTTTCAAATTTCACGGAGGAGATGATGCGAATACAGAGGTGTGTTAGGGCAGAAGAGAGCCTCTTATACCACGAATAGTAGTATAAGAAGTGCAGGAGTAGGATGAGAGAGAAGAAGTAGAAGAATAAAGATGAGGGGAAGAGGAAAAGGCTAAGAAGAGAAATTGCAAAATTATTGGATTGTAATTAATACTATAAGTCCTAATTAACCATCAAACTAGTTGTTCAATAAGACTGTAAAGAACGACTTTCTAACCATAAGGAATACGATATAGGCTATGCGAGGTTTCATTGGTAAATTGTGGAATTATTACTCATGGTAAATGTGGAATAAAGAAACACAGAGGACAGATCTTCAGCTTAATATAAACTACGAAAACAACTATAATTGTAGAAACAGATCTTCTCCATCTCCCTCTCATCTTCCCCCTCTTCCTCTCCTTCTCCTTCTCCTTCTCATTCTCCTCCTCCTCCTCATTCTCCTCCTCCTCCTCCTATTCCTTCTTCTTCTTCTTTAGGTGCATGGGTTCATCGCCCGATGGTATCAATCGCAAGCTTATGTAGATTTCCACTCTCCTCTATCCTGTGCCAAAATTCTCAGTCTCTATCGTCCTCCAGCCATTCTCTGTTTGGTCGACCTCTGATCTTCGAGAAACAGATACTAACTGATAAATAAATGACAAAGAGTTAATTGTCTGCATGAGGAAAACAGATGTCGCCTCAGAGTTGCTCACTTGACGATATAACGTTATGCTGACGATGATGATAACGATGGTGACGAATATGATGATAATGCGATTGTAGTGGTAACGATGAAGACTGTGCAGTTTTTGGTCACGAAAACAAACTTTTACTGTTTCACTGAAAACGTTCATACTTGGCCAAAAAGTAAAATAATGTTTAGGTATGACCTGGAACACGATAGACCTATGAGTTACACTGTGAGAAGTCTACGATACACTGTATCTTATATCCAACATAGATAATCTAAGCCTTGCCTGATATATATCTTAGAACAGCATAGCAGGGCCGTATAGCTAGGATTTTTAAATGGGTTCGAGTCATATAGAAAGATATTTGAACACTTTGGTAAGGGTTTGGGATGAAGTTTCATGGTGAAAATCTATGGGCCTACAGTGCCCTGTCGCATATGGGGTTTGATCGAAATAATCGAAACACCCTTCCTACAAGCAAGGTATATATAAGCAACATGTTGGGTGCTCTGTATTAATTGTATGCATTTCTTCTCAAGCCTAGTAGGGTTTCCAGAACTATGGGCCAACATTAGGTCGCAACAGTCCTGCTATGCACCGTTTAAATGTGTAACCTACCAATAATTCATGAAGCAAAACTGGGAAAACAAGTTCTAGGCCAATGTGGTGGTTATTAGCCCCAGTGTCAACTGGCAGTGCATACCAGGACTACTGTTGACATTTGTCCAATTATTCACGAACCAAATAACACCAAAGAATGATACGATTTGGTCATTTCAAGCGTTAGGTGGCGCATATAGGATAACGAGAAGTCATCTAAGATCGTTAGAGTGGCGGGATATTTATCCGATGATCAGCATGGTCTTGCCGTACAGATGGCATGAGTTCCACTTGCTTTGCGCCAGCGAGGCAAACTGTCTATGTCCGGGCACTGGCATTGCTTACATCGACCGACTTTGACAACAACCCCTGCTTTGATGATCCTCTTGCCCAGCCAACAGTTGTTACCTGAAATCACAAGCAAGTTGTACATTGTAATATAAATTAAGATCAAGAACTAACAATCGAAACTTTCAATCACCAATAAAAGCGTCGATCAATAATTAAATGTATTAACCGATTATTTAAAGTCGGCACATCCAGTTCTTCCTTAATTAAAACTGGTGCAATTAATCTCAGATTCGCCAGGACATCTCTAGTCGATTCTATGATAAATCAGCTCAAGTATGAAAAACATTATCAGCCGTGCGCGTCAATTACTGCAAGCACATTCTGACCCTTTGAGGCCGAAATCAGATAAAGGGCTCCAGCATCGTTTTATCAGCCATGACAATAAACGGTCGAGATCAATTTCAGGCCTAGAGATAACTGCGTTGGAATGCATTGTGTCTTTAGTACCGCTGCTAAATTAACAATGGAGTGTTTTACACAACGATGCATATAAAGCAGGTTTTTATAGGTGCAATTCTTTTTCGCGTTCAAGTAACTCCGAGAATGTCCCTTGTCTTGTAAAATGGTGGCCATTTCGATTATATTATATAGTTAAATTATATACTTCGCAGTTTAATAATATAAATAAAATGTGTAATATATAACGCCAACAATAAAATGTAAATTTATGCAGTAGGACTGTGACAATATCCTAAATAAGTCTAGAATGATGTAATATTCCACCTCATTGCATAATCCCATCATGGACACATCATGCACAGTTGATTACGTCATTTTCTGATGCAATGTAAAACTACAGCCAGTCGGCTGCTGACGTAAGATGACGTCACAGTGTACTATATAAAGCGAGTCGGAACGGTTGAGCATTTACAATAATACAGACTTTGTGCGAGACAGTTTAAGTTACTGTTTTATAAAACTATTATTACTTTATCCATTTAGATACAATACAGAACAGTAATGCCTCGGAAGTGCGTAAATACTGTGGACAACTTTTGTTACATTTGTGGGGAAGTGACATTTGCCAACCAGAAGAAAAGTATCACTTATCAAGTCAAGAAGGCATATCATGCTTACTTCGAATGCAAGGTTGGTGACCAAGACAAGCCATGGGCCCCGCATATATGCTGTGCTACATGTACAACACAGCTTTCACAGTGGTTGAATGGCAAAAGACCATCAATGCCGTTTGCAGTTCCCATGGTGTGGAGAGAGCAAAGCAACCACGTAGATGACTGTTACTTCTGCTTGGTTCCTCCTCTTTCCGGTGGAATAACGAAGCAAAAGAAGTCGGCAATAGTCTACCCAAACATTCCGTCAGCATTGAGACCAGTTCCACATGGTGATGGACTTCCTATTCCAGAACCTCCAGCAGAATATATTTTCCTTGATTCATCTGATGAGGACAAGGGTGAGCCGACATGTTCTTCTCCTGGTCCGTCAGCGTGCAGTGATCCCGATTTTCACTGTGGTGCATCATCAACCCCACACAGAATAACACACGAAGAACTAAATGACCTTGTTCGTGATTTGGACTTATCCAAAAACAAGGCAGAATTGCTAGGATCAAGACTCCAACAATGGAATCTTCTAGAAGAAGATGTCACAATTACTTCATATAGAAAGCGCCATCAGCAGTTGGAACCTTTCTTTATGAGGCAAGGTAATCTGGTATTCTGTTCCAATATTGACGACCTCATGAATGCCTTACAGATCACTCATGACCCACAAGAATGGAGACTCTTTGTAGACTCTTCAACACTGAGTCTTAAGGCTGTGCTTTTGCACAATGGAAACCGTCTTCCATCTATTCCATTAGCGCATGCTGTCCACATGAAAGAGACATACGATAACCTAAAACAGCTACTGCATTCCATTGACTATAACAGGTACAAATGGCACCTGTGTGGTGATTTGAAGGTAGTTGCCATTTTAATGGGACTACAGCAAGGATATACAAAATATATGTGTTTCTTGTGTGAGTGGGATAGCCGAGCAAGAGAGTTGCACTACGTGCGGAAGGAATGGACTCCCAGACAAAACATGGCAGTTGGACAGAAGAATATCCAGCACCCAGCTCTGGTCGAGGCTCACAAAATCCTACTACCACCCCTTCACATCAAACTAGGTTTGGTGAAGAACTTCGTGAAAGCCATGGACCGCACTTCGCCAGCTTTCCGATACCTGCATGAAAAATTCCCTCGACTCAGCGAAGCAAAGATTAAAGAGGGAGTTTTTGTGGGTCCTCAGATTAGAGAACTCTTCAAAGATGACCACTTCAACAACTTGCTGGAGGGTGATGCGAAACAAGCATGGAATGCTTTTCGTCTAGTGTCTACAGACTTTCTGGGGAGTGTTAGGGCAGAAAACTACAAGGAACTAGTAGAAGACATGCTCAAGCAGTACCAGAAATTTCGCTGCAATATGTCTCTGAAGATGCATTTCCTTCATTCCCATCTGGATTTCTTCCCTGACAACTGTGGTATGGTTAGTGACGAACATGGCGAACGTTTTCATCAAGATATCGCAACAATGGAGCAAAGGTACCAGGGAAAATGGTCCACTACAATGTTGGCTGACTACTGCTGGACACTCCGCAGAGATGCTCCCGAACAGCTGTACAAGAGACAGGCAAAAAAATCTAAGAACTAGTCTACGACCTGGTTTTTACAAATATTAACTGTAAGTGTATCACTATTGGCATGCATTGTGCGATATAAAATTACTTCATTTCAGATTACAAAAAAACTAGAGCCAATTCGGCATTTTCACTGTCATATTCGTGTTCAGCACATACAAATTGATAAGAACTGACTAATTTCATTTCAGTAACATGACTTTTGTAAAAATTTGTTGTCCAGTGTAATATAAATAAAATGTGTAATATATAACGCCAACAATAAAATATTAAACGCCAACACATTCTAACTTTACTACTGATCACCTGTTTGGTAGAATTCTTTATCATTGTAATTGTAGTTAGGCAGGCCTAAGCCATTCGCTTTTATGTCCAACACCAGACAGAGTAGAACCATGAACTTCTAAACTGGTTGTACGCTATGAAACAGACTGTCAACTGCCACGACATGCAACACAGATGTGCAGCATGTTGTACACTTAGTTTCGCGTTCAGTTACGCTTAAACAGAAGTCCATGAAATCGCCTACTGTCGGAATTCGCCGGCAAAGAACAGGCACTTCAGAGGTACTCGACATTATCATATGCTCCATTTTAAGCAGACGATGGCCAGCAGTCGATGCGAAGGAAGAAAGGAAAGAAGAAAGGAAGGAAGAATGGAAGGAAGGAATGAAGAAAGGAAGGAAGAAAGGAAGGAAGAAAGGAAGGGAGTAAGGAAGGAAGGGAGGAAAGAAGAAAGAAAGGAAGGAAGGAAGGGAGTAAGGAAGGAAGGGAGGAAGGAAGGAAGAATGGAAGGAAGGAATGAAGAAAGGAAGGAAGAAAGGAAGGAAGAAAGGAAGGGAGTAAGGAAGGAAGAAAGGAAGGAAGAAAGGAAGGAAGAATGGAAGGGAGTAAGGAAGAAAGGGAGGAAAGAAGAAAGAAAGGAAGGAAGGAAGAGAGTAAGGAAGGAAGGGAGGAAGGAAGGAAGAATGGAAGGAAGGAAGGAAGGAAGAAACGAAGGAAGGACGGACGGAAGTAAGGAAGAAAGGAAGGAAAGAAGAAAGGAAGGAAGGAAGAAAGGAAGGAAGGAAGGACGGAAGCAAGGAAGAAAGAAAGGAAGGACGGTAGAAAGGAAGGAAGGAAGGAGGAAGAAAGGAAGAAAGACGGTTAGTTTAGGTATTAGAGCTCCATGCTTTCGGGTTAGGGGGTCTCATTTAGAAACAACGGACTCAGAAGGAAGTAACGGACGTACGTACAAAAATTGGGCAGACTGATGTTTTCCTGTTTTTCCTTGTTACCCCCCAGGCCTCTCTATTACTTCGTAAAGCTCCTGTTTCCCATAGTGGAAAGTAAAAGAGGCGCTCACTTCCTGTTCTGAGGTCCTTCAACTGGCAATGGACAAACGCAAGGTCTTGGACACGGGGCCGGGGCATCGCAGGACTTGCCGTTTACTTTCCAGCTTACGTCCGTCACAAATTATGCTGCTTGGTGGCAGAAGCAACATGGCGCGAACAACTCTGTCCAGGGTCGTTTACTCGGAGTCCGCTAAATTGGCTCGAACAAGCGGCAATCTTTCGAAACAGGCCAAACGCGCTACCGATTACTTCGGCCCCTAACGTCAACTCCTGGACCCGCCTCTGTGTAGCTGAGTATGTTATAAACGAATCTCAAGAGACGCAAAGGAATGTGGCGGCAGCGACAGCGGAGACTATCAACGTGTAAGCAAACATATCAGCAGCAGTTTACCCGCGTGCAATATAGACCCCGTTCAGCCTGTTTGTGTACTCGTCTGGTCTGTTGTCTTCGTCCGTCAGTGTCTCTCTCTATACCTCTGTCTGTTTGACTGTTTGACTGCGTCTTTGTGCCTATGCTACTTTGAATAAAGTTCGACGCCATATTTTGCTCTATAACTATACGTTGTCTGTCTGAAAGTCTCGTTGGATAAAAACGCGTACAAGTGGATGGACTAACTACAGTTGTACGCACAACGGAACACACACAGCCGACCAGTAGAAATCAAGCTAGCCAGACAGCCAGACAGCCAGATAGACGAACAGTCAAACATACAAAAGCAACAAACAGACAAAGGCAGATTCTGAGATTACCATATTAACGGAGAAACAGCATCTCCCTCTCAGATACATGTAGTCTGTTAATTAAGGCAAACACGACGAGACAGCCAGACATATGCATCGAGGCAGACATGACGAGACAGACGGACAGAAACACGGACAAAAACTCAGAGACAGACACGTGGAGGCAACCAACCAGACAGAGACACGTAGAACAAGCAAAACGACAGATAATTCTGAGTCCATACCGTTTGGACATGAAGGGCAACACGAGTCTGGGTCGGTGACGGGGTCGACGCAGTGGACTTCTGGGCAGGTGAATTTCTGGGTGCAGGTCGTCGGTCCTCCTTCTCTCGGACAAATGCACCTCTCACAATTCGTCTCGAGGACAGTCGCCCCTAGGGGGTAAACCTGGCCGTTCGAATGCAGACAGCCCTGCTCCAGACACGACCCACAGCACTCGTCCGATTTCTTGTGGCGTCGGAGGCAGTGGGGTTCCCAGAGACAGTCCTGGATCGCGCAGAGGGCCCGGCCTCCGTGGCGCGGACAATGACAGACGGTGCAAGGGTCGGGGCGGAATTTCTCACCCGCTGGGTACGTAGCGTTACCATACTGACACAGTTCCACTTTCTCCGGCATCTCGATGACCTCAACCGCCGAGGTCAAGGTCACGATCACTAAGGTCACGACCACGCAAAGAACTGGTCGACACGACATATTGTATTTCAACAGCAGATCCTTTTGTTTCTGAAGACTTGTCCTTTTGTATCGCTGAACAGATTGTTCAAGAAAATGAACCAAAGGGAGACGAAGTTTCTTTCGACCTACAACGCAAGAACCAAGAGCGCACTGTTGGTAACTCTCTTCGATTCCGAGAACCTTTGTCTTTCTCTGTGTCTGCAAATTATTACTCAACCTGGCTGGTGACTGCGTTAAACTTCATTTCCTCCAACATCATTATCACCACCTCCTCCTCTTCCTACTCCAACATTGAGTCAGTTAAACTTGATTCGACTCTATCTCAGCCAATGTACGCCGTCCATAAATAAACACTCGAAGCCTGAGCGCTGTTATCGCCAAATGTAAGGGCTGTTCCAGAGAAAATGTCGTTATCACCAGCTGAATCCGTACACAAATGTAAGTAAGCAACTGACTATACATACACAAGTTTGCGAATTTACACAATAAAACTAATCTAATTTTCTATACACGATTCACCAACCAATCATTCATTTCGCATGGAGTATCACAGCACCGACTAGGCCTACATCGTTTATTTTCAAGATTTTGATTGAATATTATGTGTCAAAGGTTCATGTGGTTTTGAGTTTAAAAATGCATTTACTGACCGACTTATATTCTCTGTAGTCGTAAGTTTAATTATGACTCAATTTTAAACGCACAGCAACTCCCATGTCTATCTGTCTCTATCTGTCTCTGTCTGTCTCTGTCTGTTTGATCTGTTTGTTTTGTCTGTCTGTCTCTTACCTTTTTCTGAACTCACTTCCTCCGTAGGCTGTCTCTGTGACTTCTGGACTCCTATCTGGCTTTTCGACCCGGACTCACCATGGGCTTTGGCCTGGACAACGATTTTGTTTAGCAGCGACCATCGACTGACGTCTTGAGCCATTATTACAGTGGCGCTATATAAGTTTTTAGATTAGATTATTAGATCTGTCTGTCTGTCTGTCTGTTTGTCTGTCTGTCTATCTCTCTATCTATCTATCTATCTATCTATCTATCTATCTATCTATCATTTAACTAATTATTTCTGCATCTATCAGTGTCGTCGTCGTCATCACCGTCATCAGTTTCTGATGCCAAGAATTTGGCGGAAATGGGGACAAGTGACCTATAGGTCTGCTATAGTCTGGAATCTGTTTATCTCTTAAGCTTCTAATATGCATAAATTATCTTGAATACAAGGTCACTAATCACAATAAAACTAAAGACCGCATGTCAAGGTTTGGGTCCGAACGGTCAGCTGAACTCTTTTAAACCAATCCATCAAAATTAAACTTTGTAGAGTCTACTATATATATATATATATATATATATATATATATATATATATATATATATATATATATATATATATATATATATATATATATCACAGAGACGCTGCGACGATTTCTTTCGAATGCTTCTTATCCCTCCGTCTCATCCCTACCAGTCCCTCTTTACTTCTGTCCATCGATCACTACCAATCAGTCCGTCCAACCACTCCTCCGTATTGTCGAAAGTCTATCCACCCATTAATCCCTCCATCTTTCTCTTCAGGCATTTTAAGACTTACCTTTGTTAAGTTGCTTCTCTCCACCATAGGCAGCCTCTCTGACTTAGTGAACTGATCTTCTGTATTTTTACCTGATTGCAGCTTGATTTTGGTGCGCCATCGGTTGGTGCCTAGAGCATTAGACACCGGCGTGATAGAAGTTACTAAGTACTTATGTACTTACTCCATGCATCCATCCATCCACCCACCCACCCACCCACCCATCCATCCATCCATTCATCCATTCATCCTGTCCATTCTGGCGATTTGATTACAGCCGGCAACTGCATATGTTTAATCCAGACTTGATCGAATGGAACCAAAATGAAGACATCACCCAGGTTCTGGACTTGATCGATGAACAACGTCCGAGCCTTCCCCTCCTCACGGGAAGTTACGGCGCACCATCAGTAGACAAGATAACAATACATATTCATAAGGAGGCGTGACGAACTTTGTTCAGTTTGTTGGATGTTTACATCATAGGGTAAAAGAGGCTGCCGTTCAACGCGGACCTGTCCAATCCAGCAATTTTGTAACAGTAATGTATATATTGCGTTCACTTATTACGAATAGTCTATCATCATTAGCCTTTTCTGTCTGTCTGTCTGTCTGTCTGTCTGTCTGTCTGTCTGTCTGTCTGTCTGTCTGTCTGTCTGTCTGTCTGTCTGTCGGCATAAGTGTCCACTGGACCGATTCCTCGGCCTTAGGTTGCATCTGTCAGAAATTAATTATTCGATTGGGAAATTCTTATCATCATGGAATGCCAAATGACTCAAACCGTCTCAATCAAATTCAACCTACGCCTTTTGGAAAGTGTATAAATATGTGGAAATGCGTGACATTTCCACCATTGCCTTTAAAATTTAGATCCGACGCAGTAGATCCCTCTACATACCGTCTACTGTTTGTAGGCCTAGACCACACCAGCGCAGATAGGCAGCCATGGAGGGAGGAGAGAGACGGACAGACAGGTAGATAGGCAAACAGACAGACACAATTAGGCAGCCAGACAGACAGAATAGCAGACAGGCAAAGAGCCTGTAGCCTATAAGTAAATGGTGGGGCCAATGTGATTTACAAACCTGTGATCGATTTCGTTGCGGTTGTTTATAAACATTCGACGATGAAAGATCTGATTAATTTACGTACTAAGTAGTCTGACTTCGGGTCGGCTGAGTTCCCAGTGGCTCAAGTGCACTCTTTATGGCTGCGGTACCTCGGCAAATCGAGGTCGCATTCCCGGTCGTGACGTCACGGATTTGCAGCTCCGCCTTGTACGACCATACATGGAAATTTAAATTGCGATAGGGAAACGAAGAGGAAAGACTGAAATTGAGGAAAGCAGAGAGAAGGATATATAGAAGGAGACGGAAAGACAGATGACAAACGGAGGCAAAGTGACAGGGTTAACCTTGCATCAGAATTCCAATTAAGATTCCAAGGAAATCTGCGTTTAACCGCAACATTTCTCGTTCTGTTTCTGTGTGTTTAGAGCCCGCATTGCTTGAATTTATTACAGTCAACACATATTCTCTGTCTCTCTCTGTCTCTCTCTGCCTCTCTCTGCCTCTCTATGTCTCTCTCTGTTTCTCTCAGTCTTGTATATCTGTCTATCGCAGCGTCGTTTCCCGACTATGTTTTTTCAGAGGTTTTGTTTTGGTTAGCTCCGTTTGTTTATTTGTTTCTCTGTTTACCTGCTTATTCCTCATTCACTCTGTGGTTGTCTCGCTTTGTCTGTGCGTGTGTGTCTCTGCGCACTCCGCACCAGAATTCTGGCCGTGGGGTGTGTTCTGCTGTGGCAACAGTAGATATTCCTGTTCGTCTGCTATCGCACAAAGTCTGTTATTCTGACTTAGTCATCGTCCAGGGTCTAGAACTCGTGAGGAGTGGCGCCGTTAATGACAAGATCTGTTTTTCGTTCAGCCTCTCCCTGAGTTTCTGTTCCTATGGCCAAGGTCCCTCGATATTCATTATTTGAATATAACTGCGTCTTCGATATTCATTATATTTAATTATATTCATTATATTTAATTAGGCTGCCATTGAAATTTTGTTGTCACGCAATAAGATATAGGCCATGTATACAGGCAGCATCAAATTTCATATAAGGTAGAGTGGAAGTTTCACATGTCCCCAGCTGACTAAACTCCGTTAATACAGAGTCCGGAGTTTGATTTCATGCCTGAACATTATTTGCATAGAAATACCTAACAATAACAAGAAAGCAGTCGCGCACTCCGATAACTCTGAATGCTTCTGTTGGCCTGGTTAACGGAATATTCATAGTTTGAATGTGCCAAGCACCAAATCATCAGACGCTGCCGAGACAGTGCAGCGCTAGGGTACAAGTGCAGCAGGCTTTAAAAGTGTAGCATTTGCGATGGGTTTTGACCCTCGGAAATCCTCCAACTTTGAACTGATTGACTCTATATTGACATTGGCTCAACTGCCGACATTCATCACAAACACACTTCAGTGTGTTGCAAGTTTTTTGCCCTTTTGTTTCTCCTTCTCACCTACAACTGAAAAGCCTAGACCGATTTTTACTATAATTGCTTTTTAAAGCGGTTTTGCGATAGCTTGAACATTTTCCATTTAGCATACTTCGCTTTATTTGAAAATCTTTAGCAAAAGAAAACAGTTGAAACAAATTGGAGCCAAAAGTAAGCATATGCATGTGAGAATGGGCATTGCCGTACTGTTTTTACTGAATGTGAAGATAGTTAATAAATAAAACGCATTTGTGGGCATTCAGTTCTTTCCAGACCATCTGTCCCAGATAATACACCCACGTGGAATTCATTTCAATTCACGTCATGACTTTTGCGTCATTTAGATGTGAATTTGATGATCGATTGCTCGTCAAGAACGCGTCAACTTGATTATGTCAAATAAACGTCAAATTAACGTCCAAGTAGCGTATACTGTAACAATACATATCAAACTGATATCAAGCTAACGTTTTGTTATGCATGCATGCATATGCAAGCATAACAAACGTTGATTTGAAGTTAATTTGGCGTGCCTGCCCCAAATGTAGGCCTATGCATGTCGGTGTAGATACGTGGGTGTAAATGTGAGAAATGCGTTTGCCGTTGTGGTTTAGAGAATGTGCAGGTGCTTAATAAATAAAGTGCATTTTATGAGCATTAAGTTGTTTCTAGAAGTGCTGTACGTTGTATGATCTTGATTGGACACTCAGAGTTAGTGATCGTTTCAGGCAAAGACGGTGACCTGCGTTCGTACCCGGCTTAGTCTTGTAGGTCGGCGTTCCTTGATAAGAAGGGAGATCGTCGCCCACTGCAGCCAGCGGCGACTGTTGTGCGTCAGCCCTTCCAGAGGAAATCGGTCTAAATGGTGCAGATAATTGCGGCTGTTCCAGATGTTTTTCAAGTGAGACAAGGGTCAACGGAGGAAGAGGTGGAAGCGAATGAACAAAACAAGGAACGACAGATGAAGGATTCATGAGAAGAGCAAGTAACAGATGGAAGCACAGTCGGCTGCATGTATGAACGTATGTACGTACTTTATGTATAAATGTATGTATGTATATATGTATGTATGTATATATGTATGTATGTATGCATGTATGTATGTATGTATGTATGTATGTATGTATGTATGTATGTATGTATGTATGTATGTATGTATGTATGTATGTATGTATGTATGTATGTATGTATTTGACTATTTCTATATCGCCTTTCAGAACGTTACAAGAGCATACATAACACTTAAATAAAATTTAAGTACTCTGATATACCCGTTTCCTTTGTTGTCTCTGACTCTGCTTTCCTCTCCATTCTCCTCATAAGAGAATACCTTCCTTGAATGTGTTATATACGGTATGAATATATACAATATGCACATTTAGATGCATATATGCAGCAACTAGAACCAATCTTGTTAATTGTAGTTCTAAGCCTATAACAATTATTTCAGACCAGTTGAAAATCTTAATCTTAATCGTAATCCAGAGATTTCTACAGAAAAAAAGAAAGTCGCGTCATGGGGACCAGCTCATTCACAGCTGCTCAGTCAAAACAAAATCGCTAGGCAAAAGGGTTCGGTTCCAGGTCAAGATCCAAACGTTACGCAGAGAGACAGCGTGGCAGCTAAGTTAGGTGATGTTTGGGATTGGAACGGAAAGATAAATAAGAGGAAGAAGGGTAGCCAGGATAGGATCTATGAAAGAGAAATGTTTTCAGTTGTGAAAGAACAATGCAGAAACATCTTTGTCAGCTTATTTATTGTTTCCATAAATATAGTTCATAATTGCATTAAAATTGTTTTGGCGTAATTAACGATGAAACAGCTTTGTTTGGATATGGGTGTACTTTTTATGTTCTGTTTTTCGGCAGCATTTCATTATGCTTGAAGTCTATGTCCGGTAAATAGAGCCGACGACTTACACCCATACACATTTGTACCTGCCGAGGTTATGGATTTGGGCGTTTTGCTTCAGGATATGAAGATCTGGAGGACAGAAATTGGACAGCACAGAATAATGTCGCCTAAGCATTCGCTGACATAAATATTGCCTGTATGCACGTACTCATTGGCAATCCTGCTCTCCGGCTTGGTCTATAGCCACCTTTGTTTGCTACTATGATAGTCAGCATGCGATTCATTCACTGCTTCGGTGCATTCGATCGTTTATGTCTCCTATCTGCAATAAAACTTTTCCCTTGTTCAACCCCTCGTTCAGGACTATTACCTTATAAACTAAGCATGACCTTCATGACCTTTCTTCGCTTCTGTTCCGTCAGTTGTCCAGCATGGTTGTAGCCCGAAAATGTTGTTTCCACAGCGATGCAGTGCCTCTGCGTGCCCTGGTTGGTAAATCTTGACACAGCAAATAACAAAGTACCAAGACTGGAACCAACGATTTTGGGCCATAATAATTTATTGAGCGGTTACATCACCTTATCTTTCTCACAAAGTTAGCTTAATATTCAGATCTAAATAACCTTTGATTGAACTGCTGAGGAGGTAGCACAGGAGTAATGTTGGCAATGCTGAACATCACTTGGCCTACAATAGTGTTCTTTGGGTTTTAAAATGCTTACTGTTCTAAAATAGTTCAGCATTACGTATGTAGATGAAAAAACTTCAGGTGATTAAATCTCAGAAAATGGCTTCTGTGGCAAATATACATTGAAAACTCTAAAGAAGAAGACAGCTGTTCATATTTTGCTGTTTTTATTCATATCTTGATAATATATGACATCTGTCATCAAAGCTGTAGGTAATTTGGACACATTTTTCTCAGAAACTAAATATAGGTTTCATTATAAAAATATTTCGTTCCGAAAGTTGGATTGGGGCGTGCAGTTTCAGACATGATGGTGTGATGTCCATAGTGTCACTTCCAGTCGCTAGATGGTCTCAGTCTTTAGCCGCAAGTGAGACAGGAGAGCTGAAAGCATAAAAGTACACAGGATGGTCAACTAGTAATTTAATGTAATGCGATTATGTTGCAAAAATAACTTATTGTGGAATCACTAGTTAAGAGGCGAATGAATAATCATATTTAATTTGTTGGAAATAAAACAGAAGTTAAATAAGCAGATCAGAGTATTTGGAATGAAAGGACAGCTGTGGTCTTGAGCTGTGACGAGAAAACGAGAACAATGGTGGTACACATGGCATGTGTGATGGTGCCAACAAGGTTAAATTCCATAATTCCTGGGAAAGGAGAGGAAAGGGAAGAGGAAATGGGAGAAGAGAAGAAAGGAGGAGAGGACAGGACAGGAGAGGAGAAGAGGACAGGACAGGAGGAGACAGGACAAGAGAAGACAGAACAGGAGAAGACAGGACAGGAGAGCAGAGCAGAGCAGTGGAGAGGAGAGGAGAGCACAGCAGAGCAGAGCAGAGAAGGAAATAAGAGGAAAGGTCCAGGATAGAAGGGGCAGAAGGGGCAAGGCAGAAGAGGCAGGGCAAAGGGGCCGAGGGAAGGCGCAGGGCACAGCAGGGGCAGTATAGTTCTTACCCGTTGCTTAAGGCATTCTACACTGGATCGGAGCTTGCACAGCTGCTTGTCTAGATCTCTGATTTTGGCCTTCAGTGATTGGTTACAGATACTGAGTTCTTCCCGTTGCTTAGCAAAGCAGTCGTTGGCCGACTTCAGCTGACAGATCTGCCTCTGCATAGTCTCCAGACAACAGCGCAAGGACTACAATCATCATGACAACATGAAGCCAGTTAAATGTCATGAGTTCAGTCTACACGACTCAACCAAGTAACTAGACAGTCAAAAAGCAATGGGCAGAAACGGCCATTTAAATTGGAGGACGCCAATGAATAGCTTCCAAAATGGTTAGAACTTAGGGCAAGATTTTCCTGCTAAACTTGTAAAAAATAACTAGTCATTAATTAACATCAGCTATGAATGGAAAACCAAAAGGTATTCACAACTGAGGGAAACTAAAGGAAAAGGTCAGTCATCAGAAAAGTCATAAAAAGTCTGATGGGAAAGTTAAAAAGGTCATTGCAAATTATGATGACTAAAAATCCTGATGACTCAACAACTGTCAAAAAATCAGTGAAGTTAAGTGCTATTTTTGCTCCTTTGTAACGAGAGCTGGATATGCCAATGTCAAAACAAGAATTATAACTTTAGCTAACAGTAAAACTAGACTCAGCACAATGACAGCTATAAAATTATCATAGCAACTAATAGTAAACAAAACTACTGAAGAGAGGCTGATTCATGACTTAAAGATTCATTTGTGTAACTCACTGTTGAATAAAATAATCACATTTTCCTCAATATGCTGAACATGGTAGAGAAGGAAGAGCTTAACTATGCTCAGATGCAGTGCAGACTCAATGGCTTACATGTTAATCAGTCAGCCAAGCCAAAGTTTATTACAAACCGAACCATTAGAAGACACACTAACTTCAGGTCTGTCATGATTTCGTATTTTAACTATAATCGACTCACTGATGCACACACAGACTATTTCAGCATCACGAGCTTTCACTAAGAGTCATGGCGTCAAGAGTTAAAACTCAATAAGTGGTATTCCGAATTTGAGATGGACTTACCTCATTCTTCTCTTCAAGACAACGACGCTTCTCACGTTGGCATTGAATCTCCTGTACAAACAAGCAAATAGATAAATAAACATAATACTTAGGCTTTGACCTTTGCAAAGACATAGTTTGAGCTGAGGCTTTAGCAAATAACGACATTTGAGCATTTGATGTGCAATGCTATGTGTCGCAGGCACCTGAACAGTTACCATATTTTCAGACATCTTGTTAATACTTTTGAGCACATTTTGAGGGTTAGGGCTACAGAATCACACGCAATGATCTTAAAGTATATTGAGCTCAAAACTAATTAAGTGCATTGAATTCCATGATTTAATGCAAATTTAGCCAGATACCATAGATGCGCTGAGCACAATAATCCTGTGCACTGGGTTAAATACATCCAAAACATTTCGCCAAACTTAATAATAAATTGAACCAAATCGCTGAAAGCCAAATTACGCCAAGCAATGAACGCCAAAATTTTACGCCCAATTCTCTGACAGATCTGTGTATTGACCTACGAGATCTCGCATTAAAGAGAATTGTATTGAATAACAGAACATCAACAGTGATCAATGTTTAAGTGTTAAAGCGCAGGAGTTCAAAAGGCAAAGATGTCAGTTCTAAGGTGAAAACATACAGTGGGCAATGTGCATTTAGTATTCATGGAACTATTGGGAGGATCACACTAAGGATAAACAACTCAGTTAACCAAGTCAGTTACGCTACAGAAAAAGTATACCCTCTTCACAGCCTCGATCTCCGCCATACGACTTTCACAGCAGCGAGACATGGTGCCTGTTCGAAATGGCAGATCGTCGATCAAACGGCAATGGTTGATCTAAATGGCGACGGCTGATCAAACTAAAGATCAAAATGGCGACGCTTGATGTTATTCTGCCAAGACAGCGTTCGACGACTCATTTTCCGGTTTCTTAAAATTTACTGAATTTGTGTTTCCATGGAGACGCCACAAATGAAACAATTAAATGACTCAACGTCACGTGGTTCTAGACGTTTAAATAACTATGCATGGCGTCACATTTGTCATTTGAAAAGTCTACGATTTGTCATTACTGGTTTTATTGGATGCTTTGGACTGACGGTTGACTTCTATCAAAATGTAAACTGGATTACTTTCTTCAGTGCCCAAAATAATAAGTGGTGGAAACCAGCTTATTCACAGGCGTTCTTTAAAAACAATATATGTGAGGCATGTTGAGGAGTGAATCAAGTGCAAAGTAGTGTAAATGCCTATAATCAAGACATTGCATTCACCATTGCATTGACCTGAATGCAATGTCTTGATCATAGGCATCTACACTACTTTGCACTTAATTCACTAAACCTTCTTACCGTCTTTCCATTGCCGGGCGACGAGTGACTACTGTTCTTGTCTGGAATGTTTGTACTGCTTGGCCCATTGAGTGTCCTTCCGTTCTCAACTCAAGAGTTTTTGTTTAGGCATGCTTATTCTTCTTAGGCTGCATTCACATTGCATTCACCATTGCATTGACCTGAATGCAATGTCTTGATCATAGGCATCTACACTACTTTGCACTTAATTCACTAAACCTTCTTACCGTCTTTCCATTGCCGGGCGACGAGTGACTACTGTTCTTGTCTGGAATGTTTGTACTGCTTGGCTCATTTAGTGTCCCTCCGTTCTCAACTCAAGAGTTTTTGTTTCGTGATGCTTATTCTTCTTAGGCTGCCTTTCTGTTTCACCGTACTGACCCTCGGAATTGATCAGATTAATTGCGATCCTGTTTTGCAGTGCCATCGATTGATGCCTAGTGCATTATTAAAATGATGCTATAGAAGTTATAAGATTAGACTGGATTAAGTATAGTTCAGTCCCAAGCCCAGAGCCAAAGGTCAGTCAGGTAGACAGGCAGACGGCTACGGTGGATTGTGCTTGGAATAGGGGATTCCGTGGAATTGACAAAAATGGTATTAACTCTATGGTTTGGACGTCTTTACATGCTAGCGACACGTGTGTCAGAGACTCAGTTTGGAACATAATTATCCTTAAGCGTTGGCTGTCAGTTTATTTTGAATGGATGAACAAGAGAACATTTCACAGGTTGAGATATCGTAAAGGGAGTGATGAGGATGCATTCCATGCAGGCATTGCACATTTCAAGGCAATCCAAGGACTGGCTGATGGTCAGTGGATAAACTTTGCACCCCAACATCCCACATATGCACTGGACATTTCAAAGCTATCAAGATGATTATTAAAGGTAAACTCTGGCGTTCGATTGCATAGTCTACACGTGTTTCCCATGTGCGCTGAAAACCTTGCGATATTCTTCGTTTTATTTACTGGTGTCGGCTAAAGATTTCGACTTTATTGAGACCACCAAAAGAATTACCTTTCTCTGCATAACCTCGTTTTCTTGCTGAAATGTAACAATTAAGCTGAGAGTATCTAAGAACCTGCAGTCTGAAAATGATGCTGAATATGTTTAAGTTTTTCTTATCGAATTTCTGGACATTCTTCAAAAAATTTACGAAAGTTATGCTTAGTATTACATATAAACATTTTGAATATAGTGATAATTTAAGCATCAAAAGTTATCGCGACAGTGCTTCTCACACTTAAACTGGAACGTTTAATTGTATGTTTCGAAACATGGAGGTTAATCAGGTTTGAAAGATCTTGGTCGAGGCAATTACGAACACAATAACATGGATCAGAGGAGAAGAGCGGTACACGTTCGAAGAATTAAGGGACGCCAATGGTTATATCTCTCAAAGTTTCTAGTTTTCCAATCAGCATTTGCCCCACAGTAATTCTGCATTTTTATGCATGAGAGTCAGCACTTGCCATACTTACCTACTTGTAAGTAAGGCAAGGCATAGCCATGTTATTGAAGAAGACCCATGCTGCTCTCTTATGGGCTGCAAGAAACCTTAAGTTTAAAGTTCAGCAGGCGCACTTCTAGTAAAGATTCAGACCAATTTGTGTAAACTCGTCCCAGTAACGGGGCGACTACACGCCTCCGCTTCCCTATCTTCTCTTGCTATCGCCCTCTCTGTCTCTACGTAGGAAAGGGTTCCATACGCACCACCATTTATTCTCTAGACTGTTTTACTGGTCACACCACATTTTCGGTGTTCAGGAGTGATTAGACCATCCTGGTGGTCTACTCCATCCTTGTCGTATGGGTGACTGTCTGCCTTGGGTTTTGATGGTCATTGTTGCCTTGGTACCTTGCCATAGTCGAGTTGATCGAGTATATTTCCGAGGTTGCTGACGCTGTAGTTGCCATCCACAACATCAAACCACTCCAGATCAGTCTTTTCGTTCTAACATAATTTACACTACACCAGGAGGACTTTGTTCATTGCGTAATAAACTTACTCAAAATATTGAGCAGCCTTCAAAGTATTATTATTATTATATTATTTACCCGAGGTAGGTATAATCCCAAAAGAATTACCTTTCTCTGCATATTATTATTATTATTATTATTATTATTATTATTATTATTATTATTAATTAATATTATTAAGGGTGTTAGCACGTGCAGGCGTGGAGCCAAGACGGCGAATGACAGGTTGTTATTAAAGCACGAAGGTATAGAGTGACACGCGTCGGTTCTTTTGATGGCAGTCGTTGCCCGACCCTTCAACGGCTGCCCTTCAAAGGATCGACGTCGGGCTCGCTGGCCCTGGGGTGAGGGTAGTTGCGTGCTAATGAGGCGACAAGGCCACGCGAGTTTTATCGAATAAGAACTGATAGAATTGCATCTCTCCCTCTCAACCCCCTTCCGTGCATACCGAACGCGACCTTTGAATTGGCCAAGGTTGGTCGCCACCCTTTTCTTCTCGCCCGAAAGTAATTTATGACGGCTCTAACGACTATATCGACGGTCCTTCGGAACCTTTTGGAGCTCTCTGGAGCTCAGTGGAGCCGAAGTCAGAGCTCGCCCTAAAGAGCTTTGCAGGAAAGCAGATGATATATATCATCATGTCAAAGAAAGGGAGGAAAGTCTTCGAAATTGTACAAAACTGGGAGCCGAGATAAAGAGGCGAAGACAAAAACAGACAGAGAATGAGAGAGACAAATAGGGGAGAAATAACAACAATGAGACAGATAGACAGCCAGCCAGATGGAGAGCCTGAGACAGAGAGCTGAGAGAAAGGGAGTCAGAAGGAAATAGGGAGCTAACGAGGGAACGTATACGAGCGTGTGATCGAGTGAGTGAACGAGCAACATTCGTTGTCTTGTTTCATTCAGTGGTCGAAAGTGAGTGAGACAGACAGAAATGTGACAGACAACGACGTTGAGGCAAAGAGATAGCCAGACAGAGACTGCAGACATCCTGACTAGGGTATACAGACAGAGTTACGAGAGAAAGTGAAACAGGCAGACAGGAACAGTGAGAGAACGAACGAACGAACGAGTGAGCACTTTCTGCCTCTGCCACTGCATGTCATTGCATATCTCACTCACATTCGACTGCTGAATAGAAGACATAATAGCAAAATGTCAGAAGTTCAAACCGCTTACAAACTGCTGTCAAATATCTTGTTCGCCCTCAGCCACAAGATGTTTTATGCGGCAAAACCTCCCGAAACCTTCGCTATCTTGTTTTGTTCGATTGTATCTTAGTATTCGTAGATTAAAGAGGAATGTCTCAAAAGTCACAGCACAGGCAGTTAACTACAACTTCATGTAAACGATGAATTTCATGATTTACTGAAATTCCATCGATTCAGTAATTAAGTTTCACGTGTTTGTTATTTGGTTCATACATACAGTGATATTTATCTAGATTCCTTCTCGTCTGCTTTTGAGATGGTCAGTTTGGTCAGTTTGGTCAGTTTGGTCAGTTTGGTCAGTTTGGTCAGTTGGGTCAGTTTGGTCAGTTTGGTCACTTGGTGTGAACGCTGAAGGGTGAGTCATTAAAGCCATCAGCTGAACGAGCACTTTCCGATTTCATAGGGCATTTGGAAAAAAGGTTCGGTGCAAGACGAGAATGCCCATATGTATGACTGAATAAAATTAAAAAATTGCGAAATAAAATAGTCTTAACATTGACGCTGGTAAACCAATACCATACCTACGATACCTTCTACGGTATCTTATATACGTCACCTTATATCTAACCTAGTCAAGTGCTTCTTTTTAAAATGGCTTTTACCGAGATTGCTTTCAAGTTTAATAAGTTTTCCATGCGTAGCGGGCATATCGTTCCAAACTCTTGTACCTCCTTTTAGAGAAAAGTCCCAGTGGCAAGCACGATGTCAGTGCATAATTTAAGCATGGAGCTGGAAGCTCATTAACACATGAAACACAGAACAATCTAGGAAATAAAAAGTATACCCATACAAAAAAGTTTTAAAGAATTCCGAGCATATCTGCGTCGACTGCATCCATTGAATAGCATGCTCTGCTCGTTTGACTGCATCATACTTACTTGACACAGTAATTTATACCTGCGGCGCAGTGTAATTACGGCCAGCCAACCAGCTCATAATTGATACTTATCCGACGACCAAGTCCTATCGCAAACTCAAATCCGATCGCCTTAAACGATGAAAATCACGAATAAATGTCGAGATGAATTATGAACTAACGACATCACATCTCGACCTCATGAAAGAACTGGTCGCGCGGCAAGACCCCCGTTTACAAAAACATCTCGGGCAAGAAGAACCCAGCCCCGAATGCCGGCCCAGGTATGGTATTGCCCGAACGCGGTTTGGAAAATGTCGTATTGTTCGGACGTCGGCAAAGGCTCGTAAACGCCGCTGACGCGGTGCGCGCTGTGATCTACGACTTGAATGATATAAGTGGCGCAGGCCGACAGGTATTCGGTGCGGCTTTGATCTTACCTTGTCGGCTAAGGCGAGGGCGGCAGCGACACAAGGCGCGTGTCCTGCCTCTGGTGGCGTTCCTGACATGCATTTGCCGTTGAACTTGTAATGTGAAGGACGATCGAATGAATGGAAAGAGCTTAAGAAGATCCGCGTGGGCGTGGATGAAATGATCGTAGTTCAACTGATCGATGGCACTTATGTAGTGGAACATCGTGGAAAACAGGGAAATATGAAAAGCAGTAGAAAACATAGGATAGCAGTGGGAAAGGGTGGAACTAGTGGAACGGCTAAATCCTGATGTTGGCCTTGTAACGCAAGGTGACTGAATATCCCTGACTGTCAGCGTACAGAGAACTCGAGCAAATCCTCAAAGTGCAGTTGCTTAACGTCATCGAATGATAATCGTTATTAAGTATTGGTGCTATAAAATCTGCGAGAAACAGAACACATGGAACACTTGTTCATGTGTATAACATTATATATAATTATTTAATGTATTCATTAAGGTGATTTTCTAATGTAATTTCTAATCGAATGTATGCGAAAATTTCAGGCCAGCTAAAGAAAGAGCACGGAAATTCTAGAAAAACCTGAAATACTGCCTAAATATGGACAACTATTCGAAGATTTAAAAAACAGTAAAAACGTTTATACAGCGAAAAGCGACAATATATAAGCCTTTGAAAACCTATTTGCGAAGACTCCTAAACACGTGCAGAGGAGAGTTACAAGCTATATATTCTATATAGCTTGTAACATTATTATCAGTATTGTAGTATGAAAACACAAAATATACACTTGATGTTGCCTTCCATAGTCAAGGCATGTGCACCGCCACTTGGGACAAATACTGCACTATAATAGCTAATGCTTGAATTTATTTTAAGTCAGACACAGCTTGAGTCTTGGGAACAGCTATAGTGTGATCCCAAGACGCACCCCTACGGTGCATCTTGGGAACTCGGAGGTGCATCTTTAAAATAATTTGTCGGCACGTCTACACTATCGACCAGCACGCCCATCAACATTTGATGAGACCCATATTGGTCCTACGTTATCCATATGGGCATGATGACAAGAATAACAAGCTATACAAATAATACGATGTTAAAAACAACAGTTTTGACATTGAACTTGTATACGATATTTCTAAAGCTGTATCTTAAATGAAAACTATCTCAAACGGCTTGTCAAGAAAAACTACAGATTATCACAGTCAAATTAACGGCACTGGTCACAAACAAACTAGTCTTGAATACCTTTTGATCTAAGCATCCCCATGCAAGTCATTTCAAACCAAAGTCCATAGCATCAGGTCTCTCGCCAGTCATCTGTTTACTTAATGAATCATTCTCCGTATCCTGCTTATAGCATTCTGCAAGGTTATTAGGTTTTGAGGATTCGGTTTGGACTTATGCCTATCACGTTTGAACCCTGCGTGGGTAACTTCAATGCATCAGCACCCCTTGTTTTAGTCTTAGGCCTACGATCCCTTAGCCTGTCTTTTCTTACATTTTGTTTCTTCTTTGAGCCACAAGATTTTATCCGTTTTCGGCGATCCTTAAATTCATGTGGCTCATGGCATTCATAGCCATTAATTTTATCTCACTTGAACGTGCCGATATTATACAGTTGCTTGCCCAAAACGCACCGGATGTATTTCGGGTGTACATAGTGCTGGGGGTGCGTTTTGGGCACCAACAGGTCCACACATTTGAAGTTAATTTATTCTGGGTCACTTTCGATGTAGCTGACATATACACTGCAGTGTTTGAAGCTAATATAGCGGTTTAAAAACATAAATAGCGCAAAACAGTCTGTAAATGACCTCATGAAAAATTTCAAAATGAAGGAAAATTTATTTTTGCTTCAGATTGCGTTCCTTTTCGATCCAAGGAAAGCAATGAGTAGGCCTAATAACATATGGCCACGTTAGGTGTTGACTAAAGAAGTGGACTGATACGTCGTTGCATCAAACAATTTCAATATTACAGGGGATGTATCTTGGGTACAGGGTGAATCTTGGGGCACTCTCCCCAGATATATAAGCGCTTCCACTAAAATTACAGCTTAAGAAACATTCTCTGCTTATCTAAAGTCAAATTTCTATAGATATGTCAGAAAGTCATAAAAGGGCGCTACATAAACATCCAAGTCGTTACATACACATACACTACAGCCATAGATTACAATAACTAATTTACTCCTCACATGCTGTCGTAAACTTACGTATGCTACTCTATAGACTACTTCGGCACACTACCACATTGGCTATAGTAGATCCCAGTCCAGTAGCGTAACTATATGGGCCCGCATGGCTGCAACTGCGGGGAAGGGGGGCGGGCCCTCAGAGCCTCATAAAGTTAGAACATTTATCAGATGGCCTATTTGAGTATTCTGTGGGGAAACTCAAAATTTGAATTTACGTCACTGGTCCTATCACTTTATCCATACGAGGACGAGTCTTGCGTTCAATATCTAGCTACTTTTGATATAACTGCACTTAGTAACAGCTGCACATTGAATGACATGGGCAAAAACCACACTTCAAGAAACTATGAGAGCCTATGATGAGCATGTGCAGTCGAGAAATTGAAAGGCTGCCCACGTATTCGTGGCAGGGGTACACCTTTGGAAAACTGGCATTTATACTTGGACCAACCTTTGAACTCATATCTTTTGAACTTTCGCTTCGTAATAAGTTCTAGCCTGGATAATGGTCTGCGTAACCTACAGCTGCAGTCGATCGTATCAAAATGGATCGTCAAGCTGAGACTACATGTCCGGAGCCGACGTAAACATTGTCAAAGGCCTCTTCATCGCAGAAATCTGTTCATTTTGAATAGGCTTGGATTAAAGACCATCTGAAAAGCTTATACGCCATGCATACATGATTTGAACACGTTCGACATTTGCGCATGTCTTGGAAAATACAAACCAATTTTCAAAAACTGCATCCATATAAAAGGAGGCATGCAAAATGCGAAGCAGCACACGGAGGGACGATAACACTGAAAATCAATAGCGATTCCTTAGATCTTTACCGCTGATCAAATATGAGAAATCAGGTTTTCAAAGTTGATGAAAGAATCGGGTAGAACTACTAGACAGAACTTCATTCGTGAAAACGTAGACACTGAAAGGCGTCCAGTGTCAGGTTTCTTGACAGGTGGAAGACGACGAGGGGAAAATCGATGTGGAGGATATTCAAGAAATGATTTTCTGCAACAGGTAATTTAGAGTGTGCTATGAAATATTATTGTTTTGCATGTCCTCGGTCGTATGTGTCTGACTGTTTATACTGGTGTCTGCATTTGAAAACTCCACATGTATTTGGTTGTGAATAACAGTATCAAAGGCTTTAGCAGCAACAGCAAAAGATGATTCTTAGTGAGATTGCCGAATCACTGTCAGAGGAGTCAAACGCTATGGAGTATGGACATTAAGGTCTGGAAAACTTATAGGCCTAACTACAGAAACTTCAGAACTTTTTATAAGACATATTTTATTCTTTGACAGACTAATGCGGTCGCAAATGGCTGACTTCATATTTCCTTGCAAGCGCTCTATTATATAGACTCAAACGTTATACCAAATTTTAAAGTAAGTAAAACATTAGCTTCTACTTGCATCTCATAAGCGAATGCGTATTATACAGCGTATGTCTATAGTATAGCAAGCGGTTAAAACGAATGCAAAAATTATGGAATTAATGCATTCAGAACAACCAAATAAATTATGGTTACCTTTAAGAACGAAATCTAAATAAGGTCGACTTCCACGAAAGGTGTGGATTTGCATAATCGGGACTTCATCTGTCGTCTGGAGGTTGTTAGAGTCTGGAGAGGGTTCAAAATAATCCCTGCCTTTTCCTGTATTTCAACGTTCTCTGCCTTACACAAAGGTTGGTCTGGCACTTACAACCGAGATTTGGTACAACCTGATCTATGTCTCGTCTCGTGATCGTATCGTACATTTCTCATTTCTACAGCGCCCAAAGAAAGCTGAGTCGCAGGAATTAGCTTATTCACAGACGCTCAGTCTAAACAAAATCGATAGGCAGGTAGGGCTAGATTCGGATCCAGGCCAAGATCTAGAGGCCAGGCAGGCAGAGGATCAGATGGCTACAGTGGATGGTGTTCGAAATCGCAGCGGCAAGAATGATAAAGAGAGAATTGGGAATCTGGATAGAATTGTGGTAGAGGAGTGTTTTCAGAATTCGGCATAAGACGGGCGCAGAGATATCAGGGTGAAGTGATGGTGCGTTCGTAACATGGATCAGCTAATTGTCGTAATTCTGACGGGAGTTTATTCTGGATGGGTGGAACAGCGATGGCTATGGTATGATTTCCAAATTTTAAGGGTGAGGTGACGACAGGGCGGAAAAATTCAGTGAAATCAAACCAGGTTGAAAGTATTTGGAGTAAGATGTAGTGATTAATGTATCGAAGACTGCTCAAATATCAAGTTGAGGCAAAAACCTGTTGAAGAGAGATGGCAGAAACAAGCCTGTTGTAGATGGAAGTGAGTAAGGTTTTCACTTGAGTGCCGTTTATAGTAAAACCAAACAGAGCGGTGTTGGTTATACGGAGTGAGTTGGAAGTCAAGTAGTCGTACAGATCTAGTTGGCTGTCATTGCAGCTTGAAGAAATGCACGCAGTTGCATAGGGTACATTATATTGCAGGGCTTCTCTCTACGAAGTTATATGCCATCGTTATTAAACTCGTATTAGCGGGTCATGATTCGTGTAAGGCGCAAATCGAACTGGTAATAGCAACATGTCATCGACGCAAACATGATTAGCGAAGCTGGTTGTTATTGCAGACTAATTGGTAGGTGTTTCTTTCTTGACTTCTGGCGGGCTTTTGACATTATCAGTAGTGCAGCATTTTTTAATTTAAAAAAATAATCTCTAATTAAATAAAAAATATTAAAACTAAACAAATAAATAAATGCATTTAAACTATCATAGAAATATTTTTCATGTAATATAATGTTGCTTTCTTTTGAGTTGGTTTTCTGAAGGTGGAAAAACGTTAACTCCGCCCATCTGTTTGATTGACGCCTGCTGGGTGCCCTCTCTTTTCGCATAAGGACGTCAAATTAAGGCGTGAACTGAGACCTATGTCAAGAGGTTGAGCTGCCACGCGACCCGCCTCTCGCCTTCCCGTGCTACCACGCGTCACCCCAAGAATACTGTCGACTGACGAAACACCTCAGACTATATACTGGGGTGGAGGAGGTGCAAGGAGGCCTTTTAACAGATTTACAATCCCCCAACCAAACACACTTGCGCCGAGCTGCGTCGAGAGAGGAGATCGTAGAGGCTTAGAGCTCGTAAGTACTTTGCGTGGCTTTGTTGATTGTTACGGTCAAATGTGCAAATATATGAAAGGTTTCTACAACTGAAATTGTAAACAGTTGCAATTTTAAGAAATTGTTATTGTAAATATTTCTAATTTAAAAGGATATTGTCTAATACTTAGACTTATGACTTTCGTGGGAAACGCTGTAAAAAGTATCGGTTTATATAGTTACTTAATTTTATTCCATGTTCTGAAACACAAATAATAATTGCTAATAAAAATGACATAATAAGTTATATAAAAATTGTCAATTTAGTATTTTGCCTTTAATTTTATGCAGGGCCTATATATATATATATATATATATATATATATATATATATATATATATATATATATATATATATATATATATATATATATATATATATATATATATATATATATATATATATATATATATATATATATATATATATATATATATATATATATATATATATATATATATATATATATATATATATATATATATATATATATATATATATATATATATATATATATATACGGAGCAATATATGAAATGAAAGTCGTTCATCGAAGTATTGAGTCTAAGGTTTCTATGCATAATCGTAGTAAACAATAAATAAAATACAATCACAGTAACGATTGGCTGAGGTTGAATTTCAATAGTTTTCAATATGAACCATAAAAATAATAAAATTCGACCAAAAATTGACGAATGGGGCTCGTACATCTTCACATTTTTATTCTTCGGATAAACTTTCTGTGAACGTAATATTGCACTGCTAAACCATCCTGAAAAGGTCTGCTTGGCGGGAAAGGGCCTTTATAGGCAGATGCAAATGCATTAAAGGGGAGTGCGAAAATGTTCTAGACGAGTGCTCGATGATTTGTAGCACTGGTCTGGTTTGTGATGTTGTTGATAGAATCGTGCGTCTATAATCTGTGATGATTCAAGTACTGTTTTGAATTAACTCTTCGTTTAATTATAAATTTCTAAAACCAAAGACTGTGTCTTTTCTCGAGTTAACGCTACGCTACTAATCAAGTCGACGGTTCGAAGCTCAATCAAAGGCAACTACGAAAGATCGCTGACGCTTTCTGAATCTCGCATTGTTTCGCCTTGCCTCGCCTCGTCGTTTCAGATCCGACGCTATAGACCAATCAACAGCAAGGTTTAGCTTGGTACGAACGTTGAAGAACATAAGAACATACGAACTCGCAGAACGGCTATCAATCATATGCATGTCATTCTTCCATCTCATACAATTTATCTGGAAAGGCAGCTAGCTACTCGTCAAGTTCTGGCATATAGGAAGATGCTGCCGAAAGCAGCTGTACGTAAAGAGGCTGTACCTAAAAAGTTGTTTTTATGTCCTCATCATCAACATCATCATCATCATCATTATCATCATCATCATTTAATTAATTTTTTACCTGAGGTAGGTAGGATCCTCAGATGGTAAGAAATTTGTCCTAAGACATTTGTGAGCATCTGGAACCGCTACGTCTCCGCTGACTCTGGCAGAGATTAGGTACTGCAAAAAGCGACTGCATTGCAGCGTTGAATTATTTAATTAATTAATTACTTATTTATTTTTTTATATTACTTAACCAAGGTAGAAATGACGCTTCAGTAGGCTACACATTGAATTAGAGGATGGAAGCTAATGAAGAAGATGAAATACGTGTAATAGGAATCTCAAAGAGAAAAAGTTTGCTAGGATCATCTAACAGAATAGCAATCTTATTCAGAACTAAAATTCTAACGTAATGTACGTTAACATGTTATAAGGATTCGTTAATGGTCACTTCGAGTGAAAATGTTTCTATAGTACATTCCTGTCTAGAAACATATCTAAGTTCAGTCCTCTGGCGAATTTCTCATGAATTACTCATTTTCTGTGATCTAGGAGCGTCATCTAGCGAATGCTCTGCGAAATCATGTTTTCCGAACTATCTCTTGTGACATCATCGGGCGTTTTTGATGACGTGGACAGCCTACTGAGGCAACCGGAAAGAGCTTCGTCATCAGCGATGGACAGTTCCACCGCTGTTGGTACTAGATGCCAGTCCCTGAAAGAGACAAATACGGAGCAGCCTCGAGATGGAAAACGGCGGAAGAAGATGACGGGCACCGCTCTGCTGAAGCTAAAGAAGACGCGGCGTCTCAAGGCCAACAATCGCGAGAGGGATCGGATGCATAACCTCAACGCTGCCCTAGAACGCCTTCGCGACGTCCTCCCTGCAGGAATCAAGGGATCCGGCGAGGATGGCTGCTCCACGAAGCTGTCCAAGATCGAGACTCTCCGATTCGCCTACAATTACATCTGGACGCTTTCGGAAACCCTGAGGAGCTTTGATCGCAAAGACTGGTTGATGAACTTCGATGGATTGAGAAGGGACGGTTTTCTGGCAAGCCGGAGTGGAGTTTTTCACTTTGGAGAAGAACTGGACTCTGTCCAGACAACGAAGCCTCGATGGCAAAATTCGAATGGCGGAAGTCTCGTTTGCATGACACCGGAGATTGGAATATCAAGAGAGAATCGCGTCAAGACCTTGATTCCGCGTTCATCGATGTTTCGCATGGACTCAGCACCACCATACGACCCACGGCACTCTCACGACATTCAATTCCACTCCAAGGACAGCTCTTCGATGGACTGCCGGTACCTGTCGGCGAACCAGACTTGCGACAGGCAAAACACGTCAGCTTCCGGCTGCTTGGCTTACATCCCGTGCCAGCGACAGACGATTAATCATCCGTGGAGTGACACGTGGCCCAGTGCCGTTTCCGGTTGTTCCCAGTATTCTAACGTATGCGATGACAACACGCAGCGCTATTCTTGTAATGATTTGCGATATTAATCAAAATTCTACGACTATGAATGACCTTCTGCAAGGCGTTTGACAACGTCTGAACTGCAATGCTCATATACGAAAGACAAGATTTATTGTTCACACAATGGCGAGTTACTGTTTTGCCCGTGAATACATTAAGCAGATACTAATGAATGCATAGGCAGAAGAATCTTATATTGTCTAAATATCAGACAGTTTTAATGTTAAATATAAGAAATATCGGATACTTTATGATATCAAACAGAAATGTCTGATAGTAAGCAATACTCTAATACTCTCCTCTTCTATACACCGTTTTAGTAGGTTAGCGAAATCGGTGGTCAAATTATTTTAGATGTATAAAACAAGTTAACCAAGTTATAAGAGAAGTAGTGGTTATTACAGATGGAATAAACAACAAAAATATCTAATTAAGTAATTTATTTTGACTCTTGCAGTGGTTTCGACAGCATTCTCATTAGTGAACCTCATCGCTAAAATGAGAAAATGACTTACTGTAGGTGTTGCATTTAGCAAGAATAGATTTTATACTTCGTTTAAATGGCGAACTCATGATATTTCATTCGACGCTGTTTTAACCGCTTTTTGTAAATATTAGCGTGCTCGAGGTTATTAGCGCCTGAAAAATCAGCTGTATCAACCGTTTCTCTAGATAAATCATCTGTTTTATTATTAAGCGTCAGATCAGCGAGCTACCTATACGGGGGGGGGGGTCAAAACTGGTAGCTATGCCTCGTGAATATGTCGGTTTTGATTCGTGTTTTGTCGTTTTTGAACTCAGTTTGTGTGACAGATGTAGAGATGATGTAGATGCTGAGCAGGTTTGGAAGGTGGCATATTGTTGAACTATCACAAAGGGAGTGGGGATGTTAAGTTGATGATGTAAATAGATGAGAGAAGCGAGGTGAAGGAGGTGGTGGAAGGGGGGATCGTGTAGAGTCGTGGAGGGGTGCTGCAGGCGTGCGCCTCGGTTGGGTCGCTTGTATGTTATTATATGAAAGCTTTTGAACAGTAAATAACTTATTGCATTATACGGTTAGTGTGTTAGGGTAAATTGACACACGCACTAAATGAACATAACGAAAGAATTCTAATATATTTGCGCTTAAAATAACTTGCATGCATGCAGACATATCGTCATGACATTTGTATTGAATATGTTACATGTGTGTGTGTGTGTGTGTGTGTGTACATGTTTAGGAAGCTAAACATATTAACTGTGTTATTGATGAATTATGACAGTTGGTCGACAATTCGTTGACGACCCCTTAAGAACTATTATGTTGGAGAGGAAAGACATTAGATTTCATTCAGAGTTAATGCACGAACTCAGAAACCTTAGGATTTAATACTGGGTGATGGGGGACCCTTATGGTTTTCTGCCAACATCAAAGCATCATCGCTTGACAAGATTTATTTGATGAAGTCTTTGCACGCTATGAGAGCGAGTCAAAGCTTTCATCCTATTAAAGTAACGCTGTGCACGAAAAAAAGTTTGGCTTGTAATGAATAGAAAAAGAAATAAGATGTATTGCACCTCGTAAAGGGGTCATTGCATTTGTGACCTTATTTGAAGACTACTATAACTCAACTTATTGGACTTGAATTGACAAGGTCTGAAAATAAAATGTTATCACCACGATATTTCAATATTGTCAACGAGTGGGCTACGAAACGTCGATTCGCCCGACTTGTAGGTTAGTGTTAACTCGAAAAGACGCACAGGCTTTGATTTTTGAAGTTAGACTTATATTAATTAAATAGACGAACAGTTCAATCACATGAATCGTCACAGTTTCTAAAAGAATGAATCTATTACGACATTGGTAACTTAATTTACCAACCGAGAACACGACAATTTGTAGCTACTAGGTATTAGCTTCGACTTTCATAGTCTGTTTCTCGACAAGTCAATGGTTACTGCTGTCATCTGACATTGCGGGCGAACGCTGATCATTAAGAACCGTATATTTAAAATGCACGCTAACGCTGACCAATTACAAACAAGTAAACAACCAGATAACTAATCAACGTTACGTCCAAAGAAATTTCTGGGACGTAACCAAAGATGTTCCCTTATTAACATCTTTGGTGGTTACGTCCCAGAAATTTTGCGCCTAAAGCGCGGAAAATCCACCAACCAATCACAGACAAGTTTACATCTCCATGACGCATCGATGTGACGTCATAAAAATTTCCGAAACAAACTCGTGCTTACTCAAGGATGCAGAAATTACGTTAACGTTAAAAGCGATGAGGCGCCAGAAGCACCTTTGAGATCTCCGAGCTTGCAAGCGATGAGGCGCCAGAAGCACCTTTGAGATCTCCGAGCTTGCAAGCGATGAGGCGCCAGAAGCACCTTTGAGATCTCCGAGCTTGCAAGCAAAACTCAACGGACATAAGTCTGGAATCCAAAGGTTACTGACCCAAGGAGACTTGAGCCGCACTTATTTGGTACTGTACTCTTCAAAGTAAATTTGAGGTAACTCTGTGATATGGTCTGGTATGTACAGGCATTCAAACGTAACGTACATAGAGGTCTTTTGGCCAATTTTTGATGCTAAGTAAGTAAAAGATTTAGAGAAACACGAGTCCTACTCTGGTTTCATATAAACATGTATACACAAACTCACAATATCTTCAGAGCTACAGTCCACAGATTCTGCGGGGCTACAGCTTTTAAATGGCAAATAACTGAAGGGATCCAAATGCCACATGGCTCTAAGTTTACAGATGGACATTGGCCATGGCCTTCTGCGCTGGCGTATCCATGGATATCTTGGACACACATGGGCAGCAGATCATGGCTACAAATTAATTTGCCTGGTTCAGGCGTTGTTTCTGTGCATCTAAATTAAAACCTCTAGGCTTAAATATACAAATTAAAAGAATTTCTGGCTCTTGATAGCTCTTGATTCCTTCAGGTTATGTCTGTTTTTGTTTGAAATTGAAATCGCTTTGCTGTGGATACAGCAGAACTTCTGGTCACAGGTCTGCAGTGAGTGACCTTGGCCCTAAAGCCCCCTGGTTTCAGTGTTCTTGATGTCACTTGTATTAAGAACGTCACAGTGTTATATTTGTGCATATCAATTAGAATTTCTGCTAAAACGTTGTGCAAGAAGAACTTTTGGCCGCTTCTACAGAATAGTGGGTGGAATTCTGTTACCTATAACACGTGCCGACACCGTTGTAAATGTATACATACTTACATACTTATTCTTATTTATAGACGTTTTAAATGAAGGCTATGTTTAAACATACGTACTCGAAGCCGGTATCAGCAAGTATTACTCTTTACGTTTACCAAATGATGAGCACAATGTAACACAAATGAAGTATGATAATGCGACTTTACAAAGTTCAGTAGTGCTCCATGGAACTTTTAAGAACCAAAAACAGTCTGAAGATGCAAGTTTTCAATTTAGAGCGAAAGAGAGTGTAGCAAACATAAAATTGAATAAGTAACATGCATTGTCAAGCAATCTAATTTAACAACGAAATATCGAGGATATTATTTAGGCCTATTATTGATTAAATACATATACGACCCTCACTGTTTATCGGCCACCGAATTCTACAGCCCTAAAATCCATCAACTGAAATGGAGAGGATTTACATAATTTATAAAGCGCCAACTTTCTCTATAGGATCACTCGTCCGTCTCAACAATATCTTACTTACGCGACAAAACTCCGTAACTTAACTCGTTCAAAAATCAAAGAGTTTCTAATTTCCACGAAAGAATTCCTCCAACCCAAACCATCCCAACCCAACCCACCCAAAGGCCACTTCTCCTCTCTCACCACAGAACCCAGGACGGCTCGCCGTGCATCTGTATAATAGCAGGTACTATATAAAAAAATGAATTATGAGCTGCAATCAAGCGCGTCTTCAGTGGAGCGTGACGGATAAAGCATGGAAGGTCTGCATGCAAAGCTGGTATTAACACGTTTAATTGACGCTCGGCTGAGAAGCCTGCTAATCGCAGAAACTCATCGGTCGATACCGTTTCCAAATGTGATTCTCGCTTACTCGACGGATGACCAATCATATGTGACTTCTATCCAAAGCAACTCGAGGTAAAAATAGAACATTGGATACAGAGTCGCGTTTGACCTTTAAGGCACTGTGATGTGATCCTTCGCTGGAGACTGACATGTAATCTAATGTAATATGATGTAATGTGATCAGGTCTAATCTAACCTAATTTATAGATCTAATCTGAAAATTCTTTTCCTCTGTTGTCGTAATGTACAGGGCATTTTTCATCTATACTTTTTACATTTGGTAACAATTCCACATTCTGATTTCTGTTCGATGTAACTAGCTTCAAAATGTTGATTTATGACTTAGCAGACGACAAAAACCTCGTCAAAGGACTCGAATGGTGCCGCCTCAACTGTGGCTCTCCATATATCAAGGGAGTCAGAACGCTTTGAGAGAGGTGGCCACTGGCATATCTAAAAGTTCTAAAAGGGACAACAAAGTCTAGAAGTGCTTTAGTGTTTTACATCGCTAAATTTCCTTACTTATCGACACTTAAACTTTTCCAAGTCTCAGAAATTTCTGATGACCTTTGTTCATTACATTTGTCGTGATGCATTCGACCTCATCTTCTCCACACTTTCTATTGCAATATTGTATTTCTCACGCTCTTGGGTGAACGACCTACCTTTCCTTAACTTTCTAGCCGACCATCCAGACTTTTAGCCCATCTGGAAAATTTTTGCGCCATAAACATTTGTTTTAGGGTCACATCTTGCTCCCATTTTTGATTGAGGGTCATGGTCATTTGCCAACTACCGTACCGACGTCCTTATATATATATTTTTGGCTACATAAAAACGTCGGTAAGTATGGACACGTGTGTATGTGTGTATGTGTGTATGTGTGTGTATGTGTGTGTTGATGAGCTACGACGGACCACTGGAATGCACAGTTAGAAGAAGGACGAAAATTGAAAACGTTTAAGATCATTCTGGATGTAGGGACACTAACTATCAGGTCAGGTGGTCAGACCTTTAGTTATTCCTGCCGAACAACAGCCAGCAGTTTACGTGTCACTCCTAGCGACAGCATGTCAATTTATTAATTGTACTCATTTGCTAAGCAATTATTAACAATGGACGTTAGCACTCTGCCAGCCTTTGCCACACTATTTAGGCTACAGCGCATGTGGCGCCCCTAGCGACAAGCCCTCATTCGCATCTAATCAATGACGCCCGACATGTCGCCATGGTATACGTAAACGCACGCAGCGCCTCCAGCGACTGATCATTTTGTTAGTTGCCGGCGGATTCACGTGATCGGTAGCCATCCAGCGCCTGTCGCTCACTGATGCAGCAGCCGGGAGAGAAAGTCAGAAGCGAGATAGGTCAATTATAGCACTCCCTGTCCTACCAGACGGAATCGCCGATTCTCCAGCTGCAAATTCCATTTCGAAATTGCATCAGAAGTCGAAGTCTGCGCATCCGTTTGATCTTCTCGGTTTCTCTATTCGTAGGCGGGCGCTATATGAACTACATACTGCTGAGCCCAGGGAGGAAATGGCGTCATGCTGTGATGTCGTCTGATGTATGCGACTGCGGCGGCTGCGTTGATGAGTCTTCGGTCGGATATAATGGCGTCCACATAAGCAGATACGGGATTGGTAGCCACACCAGCAGAGGCCGAATCAGCAGCAGCAGCAGCAGCAGCTATTTCAACAACAGCAGTAGCTGTGGAGACTAAGAGATGCTGTGTCGTTGCTAGTGCTAGCCTTGTGCACTGGTAGGCGTTCATCTGCAGTGCGCGCACTCTGCTCTGTCTCTGCAGCATCCGTTGCCATCCGCTGCCAAATACACAGGTAAGCCAAGCATCATTTAACCTTCATGCAAAACTGTCCCCTCCCCGTGAATTAGCGGCCAGAATTCATGTCCAGCCGGGTGTGCACGTCTTATCCAGCTGACGTTTTCAGACTGCCAGTGATTGACGTCAGTAACAGCCCTGTGCTCTCTGCAGAGAGTGTTGTTGTCTGTAGTTCGAATCCCAAAGCTTCATGCTCACTGGTCGGTTTCTTGTCGAGCAGAGCAGACTGTAGCGAAAGAAGGGGTCACCAGAAAAGTCAGAAGAACTGTCTAGTTCCAGACCACACTAGCTACTGCTCTTTACCCAATGACAATTTCAGGCCTAAGAGCGTGGTATCCAACTTCAGACATTACGATGAAAATGTAGCTAAATTAGTGTCTAACAGCATAAGTGTCTAACAGCCGGAGGGCAGCTGCTATAAACCTTGGTACAAAAATGTCGGAAAACAGCAGTTAAACGATCGATTTAATTGAACAACAGTCGCCTCTTGCTACTCAGTTGACTGATTAGTCGATGCAGTTCATTGTTTCCAGCTCAGTCACCTTGCTTTGATCTGTAGGTTTCATCTTTGTAATTCGGATCTAAAGAACGTTTTCATTTTAGAAAAACAGCTGTAAAGCAACAAGACCATGTTATTCTTAATTTTAAGGATACACAACCCTACACTTGAAACAACTGCACTTACAAGTTACAACTTACAATTACGACAACTATAAACTATAATCTAATCTTGGAATTTCTATAGCGCCTTTATTAAAATATCCCGATGCCGAATCCTTCTCTTTTTCTTATCTTTTGACCCTTGGATTTCGACTTGGAACCGAACTTGACCTTACCTGCCTACTGATTTTGTTTTGACTGAGGGCTTGTGAATGAGGCGGTTTCCGCTTCTTAGCTTTCTAAGGCGCCGAAGAAACCTCGAGATCACGATTACGAATGCACAAGGCATCAATCAATGTTCGCTTCTAAGTGATACCGCATTCCAAACGCATAATCTATTGAACAGAACCAGTCGAGATCCGTAAAAACCTCTGAGGCCGGAAGACAGGCCACGGAAGATAAGCTATTCGAAAAGACATTGATAAGCGGCATTACAGTACTTGCAAAGCGAACAGAAGACGTTGAACAATTATACTTGCAGTGAGTAAAGAAATGGCTAAACTTAAGTTAACAGTGATTATTGACACTCAACACAAAACTAAATTGAGAACAACTTATATAGACACGACGAGGGCTGCTGGAGTGGTTTAAAAGGCCTCTATATAAGTTCCTGGAATCCGACTGACAGTAACTAAAAGATCAATGACTGCTTCGACCGCATCTGACAACGACCAGCTTATTAAATTGGCAGGAAATAAATTACAATCAACGTAATGTAACCATTGCTTTGGCCAAGACAAGTCGTTCACTTGCATAAATGTGTTGCTTCTTAGTAACGCCTGCAAAGGTGCCAAAAGGAGCTATATGAATTCCTGGTTATGTTGCATAGCATTGCATTGCATTCGTACATACTGACATCATTCTAGCTCAACCGACTAAACACAGGCGACGCATTTCCATGGACACGAGCCCAAAAATAAATTAAAAAGCCATTCATATAAATGAATATAAGAGAAGTCATTCGAGAGGTAAAAAATATGACGACACGTATGCTGAACATAAAAAATAAATAAAATAAATAAATAAAATTCGCGACAGCCGTTGAAGCAGCTCGCAAGAGAAAGACGGATGTCATCGATTCAGTGGAGAGCGCAGCCGAGCTCTGAGCTGAATAATAAGCCACGGATGCAGAAAAGCATATTGATCGGAGAAAGAGGACGCTGAGGAGGATGCTGAGGAGGATGCTGAGGAGGATGCTGAGGAGGATGCTGAAGAGGATGCTGAAGAGGATGCTGAGGAGGATGCTGAGGAGGAGGAGGGGAACAGGAGGAGGGGAACAGGAGGGGAGGAGGGGGATCAGGAGGGAGGAGGAAGCGACGCAGGCAAATGACTGTCGTATCTGTCGTTCGCAAGACTCCGCAATCATTACGACGACCTTATGTTTTATTAATATCCGAGACTATAAATACTTCGCACGGCGTTTGTTTACATGGTACGAGATGAATGAGAGAGGTGACTGAAGGAAGGACGGATCGGTTGAAGAAAGAAGGAGCGGATAAAATGAGGAAAGGATGGATAGGGAGAAAAGAGAAAGAACAGAGGCAAGAGAAGAAAGAATGGGGAAAAGGAAAGAAAAGAAAAAAGGGACAAGAAAGAAAAAGAGCGAAGAATAAAGAAGAAGGTAAGAAGAAAGATGGAAGAAAGAGAGAAGAAAGGATAAGTAAGATGAAGAGAGAGCAGATTCAAGAGAAGTAAGAATGAGTAGGGTTAGGAGAAAAGAGGCAAAAGAAAGAATGATGGGTTTGGAGACGTGTAAAGGATGGGTAGGAAAAGAAAGAAAGCAGCAAGCGAGTGAGTGCGGAAAGGTTGAGTAAGGAGAAGAGCAGAGATGAAGAAAGGTTGGTTCGGCAGAAAAAGGCGAAAGGATAAAATATTCGTTAGGAGAAGAAAGAGAGAAGAGGCCAGAGAAGCAAGGATGGGTAGAAGAGGGTAAATAAGAGGCGATCAGATTAAGACAGATAGAGAGTTCATAGGAAGAAAGAGGAGATTGAAACATACAGAAAGATATGAGCGTCATTGGCTGGAAAAAGAAGATGGAAATAGAGAAAAGAGGCGAGAGACGAATCGATGGATTTAGAGAAGAAAGGAACGAACTGACGAACGAATTAAGGATGGATAGACAGAAGGGACAAAGTAAAGAAGATGAAAAATAGAGTGACTGAAAGACGGTGGGGAGAACGAGACGAGATAATAAGGGATGGATAAATAGAAAAACAGAAGTTAGAAGCTTGAGGGAAGGATACAGAGCCAGAGATGGTGATAGATACTGGTACAGTGAATGAAAGACAATGCGAGGAACGAGAGGAGATAATAAAAGATGGATAAACAGAAGTTAGACGCTTGAGGGACGGATAGAGAACCAGAGGTGGTGACAAATGCAGCTATTAAAACGGATTATTAGAATTATTATTATTTTCAAAAGGGGCTATCAGTGAAGATGACGGAGAGGAGCAAGAGCAGGAGAAGAGAAAGAGAAAACAGAAAACTATTTCTCTGACATATTCATCCTGTGACTTGCTCTAACGTTCAGAAGAAAATAAATGCAAAATCAATACTAGACTGCATGCGGGCGTTGGCTGTAAGCGAACCTTGTCTTGGTCGTCCTGTGTCTCCGCTCTTTGTTGTTGTAGCTGCGTATGCTTGTTTGACTGCGTATGCCAATATTGGTCAAAGAGATTCAGCTGAATGGTTGCACAGCCATATCTAACATCTGACATAATCCTCCGCATAATTCCCATGAACGCCTGATAAATATCGACAGCCCATTACTCATCTCTAATAATCCTGGCCAAATATCCACTCAACCCACCTTCTCCTCCACAACTCACCCAACGCCCTGCCCCGTTTTCAGCCTCCTCTTCGTTCTTTCCGTCCATCCGGTTCTAGTTTCCTGTACTTCTGGCCAACCGAAGCCCATTAATACCGAAAGTACACCCCGTTTCCGGTCAGAGCAGAGCACCAGTCGCAGAACGAAGCAGAGAGATGAGTGGATCACGTGACAAGCAATCGAACCAAACGAATTGAATAGATCCATCTTTTGCGTCATTTTACAAATCTAAAAGCTGCGTTATTAACAATTTGAGCCTTTAAGCTTCAGCAGCTAATATGCAATTGTTAAGGATAACTACCTCGGTGTCTTACAGATCTAGTCCAGTTGATCCATGGCGCTGTTCTACTAATAAAGGAGATATAAATCGATCACTATAATTAACTGCGGGCGCGTCTCACGGAAAGAACTTTCTAGAAACTCTCACGTAAATTAAATAGATGGACAGATGACAAAAACTCATTAAGAGCAGATTCAACGTTTGAAATGTCACTTTGAAGGCATCCTGATCTGCCCCGGAACCAACAACACATTGTGAAGGTTTAGTGTCTCTAGATAAAACTGATGCTCTGGACATGGATCAAAAAAGACAAAAACAATGTTGAGGTACAAAAATAGTAGAGATTTTAAATTTGACGGCTGCAGGAAAAGAAGGAATAAAGTGATGAAATGATTAGAAATAAGGAGGTAACATTATGATAATGCAATTGACAAACCTAAGTAACAACATCTGGACTATGGGCGCATTGATACAGATAAAAACTCAAATGTGGGAGACTCTTATATTAATGAATGTTTAATGAAGGCTTTCGACAGTCTGCACAGATTATCTCTGTGGAAGATAACGAAGAACTGCGGAATTGCAACCAGAATAATTGATATCATCAAACGTTTCTTTGATAGAAGACGATGAACGGTGAAACACGAAGAAGAAATAATTTCTTATCAGAGAATAGCTCCAGATTTTCACAGATGTGCGATAGGGATGCGTTCTGTCACTGTTAAGTTTTGCATTGGTACGGACTGCATGGATCAAGCAGGCAGAAGGCAGTGAAACTGGAATAAAATGGATAAACGGCGATAATTTTAAATATGTGAACTTTGCGGACAATGTCTTCTAGGCACTATACAGAATCACATGAAAGTGCCAATTTCTTGCGGTAATGAAGAAGAAGAAGCAGCCGCAGCAGCAGCAACAAAAACTGATTTATTGTCAATGATTGAAAGACAACGATTACGCAAATTGGAAAGTAGAAGGAAGAGGAAAAGATTAATATCAGCGAGAGAAACATTGACTTCTGCCATCTCGGTAGCGTCATTATTAGAAACAGCAGTTGCAATAAGGAGCAAACAATGCACGTGGGAGGGGCAAATGCTGCCTCTGAGAAACCTGAAGATATGGAAGTATAACTGATACAGTGTAAAGACACAGACCCAGATTACATATGTATAGAGCTATAGGCCTAGTATTATGCACACTACTGTACGGTGCTGATATTTGGCAGATTACAGTGGAGACCACGAACAGATTCGAGGCGCCATACTACAGATAGCTGAAAAAGGCGGCCATACACTGAACCCAGCCGATCCCACTGGCCAGAACTAGGTGGCGCCACTGGTTTGTTTACCCCATACGGCTAGAGATTGAGTATATTTATTAGAACCTTTTATATGAGTCCATTCCAAAAATTGGAGGCGTCCCCAGGTATGGCCATATAACTTCCTTTATACGGGACACTCTACACTGGCTTCCCATTCAGCAGCGTATCCAGTTCAAGATCCTAACTCTTATGCGTAATTGTCTCGTTGGCTCTGCTCCATCATATCTTAGGGACTTCTGCATTTCGGTCTCCTTGGTTCCAGGCCGTAGCACTCTCCGGTCGGCCTCCCTTGGACTTCTGACTGTCCCTCGTATGCGCACTGCTACAGCGCAGTCTAGAAGCTTTGCCTATGTTGGACCCAATAGCTGGAATCGCCTATCCCGAGAGCTCCGGCTAGCATTCCTCAGTTTGTCTCTTCCGAGGTTTCGCAAGCGCCTGAAGTCTGTATTATTTGCCAGTGGTCTCACTGGTTCGGGTCGGGAGCGCTTCTGATGAGTCTATTCTTGAAGTGGCGCTTTATAAATGTCAGATTACAATTACAATTACAATTACAATGGAACCAAAACGTTGCTCAAATGTGTTATACTCGAGGGATGAAGCTAACTATGGTATACAGTAATGTAACGTTAAAACGCATCATTACTTTCTGGCTATTCAATGCACATTGATTGTCTCACATTAGCAGACAATTATTGGTAATAATAATCAGAGAACTTCTATAGCGCCATTGTAATAATGCTCAGTGCATCGGTTAATGGCCGTTGCTGAGCAAAGTAGGTGTGCAAGCCAAATTCCAGAGTAATACCTGTCAAAAGCTAAGAGGAAAGTGTTTTCAAGCGTCTGCATTTAGCATTGCATCACCTCAGCACACTTTAGATATACTAATAAGGCACTAAACTAAGTGCTGTTATACATACATAGATATATATATATATAATTATCTGTTTTTTCTCTGCTGTATCTTCCCATCTTCTCCCCATCCCTCGCTTTATCTACAGCGTCTGGATTCTTTTAAACTCATGGAAATATTTGACAGTCACACTATGAGACTCTTAACACTTAAATTACATTGGTCAACAGCAAATTTGCTACTGATGTCGAAATATGTGCTTAAAACCAAATCTGTCACATTTCGAATCTGAGGTCAGAATTTATCCAGCACGTCAGGATTTTCAGTTACATTAAAATTGTGAAAAATTACTCATAATTTTGCATATTCTGGATAACATGTTAATACGTATTGTGCAAATGGATCAGAAACGTGTTCGTGTGTTAGATTAATATATGTGTGTATATATATATATATATATATATATATGAACAGACTGTTGAAAAGAGGTTGTCTACTTGCATGTACACAGACGCAAGCATGTAGACATATACACTTAAACATAGACCTGCACATCATTATTGAATGCATAGAAAACCCAGGCAATATCAATTGTGCTTTCTTCGACCCAGTGATGGTCAGATATATTTACACAAGGGTTAGTGTTTATCATAAAATTTGGTTTCTTTTGCTTTATTTGCCTTTTTGCAACACAGTATTTCTTAGCAGTATGTTCATGTTATATGTAAGATAAACATGAACCGACGAGGGTGTTTGAACAGTGCAAACTGTTCCTGCTACGTGTGTGGCAAATATACGCCTAGTGATCAGCGTGAAACATAACCTTCGCGTGAAGGTTGCAGACAAGAATTACTTCGGCTGCCAGTTTGGCGATCGAGACAAAGCGTGGGCGCCACACTTAAGTTGCAATGTTTGTACTTCTGGAATGACACAGTGGTCGAGTGGGAAACATACGTCAATGCTGTTTGGTGTCCCTCTGGTATGGCGAGAGTAAAAAATCACTTGAATGATTGTTACTTCTACAAGGTTAACGTGGCTGGTTTCACAATGAAGAACAAGCACAAGATGGCTTACCCAGACTGGGAATCAGCTTTGAAGCGAGAGGCGAGAGTAAAAAAATCACTTGAATGATTGTTACTTCTACAAGGTTAACATGGCTGGTTTCACAATGAAGAACAAGCACAAGATGGCTTACCCAGACTGGAAATCAGCTTTGAAGCCTGTGCCACCTATTCAGGGCATTCCTGTACATGTTCCACCAGCTGTTTCTGACATCAAAAGCAATGATAGATGTGAAAATACTGATAGCACTGACTCTTATGAACCTCCGAAATGTGAGGCTTTGAAACAGTCTCACTTGATCAAGCTGTAGGAGTTTAATGATCTCGTTCGAGACTTAAATTTGTCTTCGGAGAAGGAGAACTGCTGGAATCATGTTTGCAAGAGTGAAACCTCTTAGAAGAAGGCACAAAGATTTCACATTTTCATGTACATCATGCTAGATAGGCAATATTTTATCAAATGGAGAATGCTGTGTGTTTGTGCACTGATATCAATGGTCTACTGAAAGAATTAGGTTACGAACACCAACTTGATGAATGGAGGTTATTTACTGATTCCAACAAGGTCAGTTTGAAAGCTGTACTCCTCAACAATGGTTATGAAAAGCCAGTTGTGTACGCCGTCGGCATGAAGAGAAGCACGAGTCTATGGAAGTTCTACTAAATGTAAGAAAATACAATGACTACAAATGAAATATATGTGGACACCTAAAACTTGATCTGCACCTTGGCTGCACCAAACACACGTGCTTTATGTGTTTGTGGAATAGTCGAGATGATGCTAACCACCACAAGAACAGAAAAGTCAGAAAAGACTTCAGGAAAATTCAACGTACAATACGTGACACTGGTGCATCCTCAAAGAATATTTCTTCCACCATTTCATATAAAAATGGGCCTTATGAAAAGCTTTGTAAAGGCGATGACAGTTAAAGGTTCAGGATTGCAGTACCTGAAGGAAACATTTGGAGGAGTGCTGAGTGATGTCAAACTGAAGGCTGGAATATTTGTTGGACCACAAATAAGTGAAATAATATCTGACCTAATCTTCTCATCAAAACTCAAACAACTGGAGTTGGCTGCTTGGAAAAGCTTTCAAACAGTTTATTCACAATTTCCTGGGAAACCACAAATCAGACTTATGCTGAGTTGGTACAAAATATGCTACAGGTCTTTAGAAAAATAGATTGCCGCATGTATTTGAAAATGCATTTTCGTCATTCACACTTAGATTTCTTCCCAGGCAACCTAGGTGCTGTTAGCGATAAGCATGGCGAGAGATTCCATCACGATATCATCACAATGGAGAATCGCTATCAAGGGCGTTTTAAACGCAACACGATGGGAAACTGCTGCTGGTTTCTTCAAAGAGAAACAACTGGTAGCCATAAGCGTAGAAGCAAATGCCTAAACAGTGGCGGCTCCATTCATCTCCAGAAAGGCGCCACATTCTGGCAGTCCACTAAACACGGGTCTGGTGTGAGGGGCGCCGACATATAACCAAGAGGGGCATAGGGAGAACCGCCTCCCACGCCTATAGCTAAATCCGCCACTGTGCCTAAAGCATTTCTAAATACACACTTTTCTCACCAACAAATTTTTTGTATAATAACATGGAACTTACATTTAACAGTGTTTGACATAGTGTGGCTCGATAATTTATTACATTGACTTAAATTATGCTTTTTACAGTAACTAAAACTTCTGATGTGCTGGCTCAATTCTGACTTCAGATTTGAAATAAGCCGGTCGATTTAATCAAAAGGCATAAATTTATTCCAGAAGCAGACCAAATGTTTTTTGTTGTCCTGGAATCTGACCACGCCTCTAATCTGGACACTTTTATAGCGCCATTATCATACACAGTGGATCCATCGATGGTCGCTTCTAAGCAAAACCGTTTTTCAATAGTATAACCGACTGGATGGAACCAGATCTGTGACCTTGGAGCCCATGAGACTCGAAAACGTGTTGTCAGTTTAAAGGAGTGGCGCATGGGATTCTAACAGCTGCCTCAGCGCTGAAAAATTGAAGTGTAATAATTATCTCTGTGCCACTTAACCACTAAGCTGCTGCTCATCGGACTATCAAGCAGTCGAGGGAGTCGACCTATAGATGGCGCTGCCGAGTCCATTAGACTGTTTACCTCTAGCAAACCATCCATCCTTCCGTCCATTCGTGTGCTCGTGCGTTCGTTCGTCGGTCGTAAGCTCTCCCTGGAACCGGATGCAGCCCGCCTCTGTAGCCAGCGGGTGTAGCAGAGCATCGGCAAAGCGCGAGAAAATTAGCGCTATACACACAAGAGCTGAACGCTCGAGATCTGAAAGCTAAATGATGGCGCTATAAAAGGAAAGGGCAGAAGAGACTGAATCGTCAAGGGTGAGAAAGAGTCCACGCTAGACGCCTATATGTGAATGCTAAGATTGTCCACGTCGCAGTGTGGACTAAACTAACTTCAGTATTGAAATTGATCTGTCATAAATATGTGCATCTTGAGCTTATATTCACCATTATCATATCCAACCATATCACCATCATCATCATCATCAGCAGCAGCAGCAGCAGTGGAGTGATCTGTATTTTCTTCGACTTCACGTTCGGCCCAGTGCTTGTTTTATTCTTAACCAGAATCTTGTTATGTCTGCGTTTGTATTGTCTGTTGTGTTGTCTAACTGTGTCTTCGTCTTTCTTTGCGTCTCTTTCCTTCACATCTTGCATGAAGTGTCTTGTTTGTAGGCCTACACCGTGAACATGATCAAATACAACACGATCCTAAGGTTAACTCTTATCCCGTTCACTGAGATTGCCACTTTACTGCTCAAAAATCGTTAAGAGAATGCGAAAATTGATAGAGTCGTTTCGAACGATCCAAAGACCTTACACATAAAGATACGTGTATGTGTATGTCCTACTAGTGGCTTCTCAGCTGATTGCTCCACCCAACCACCCTGCAGATCACCACCAGTTCCTCGGTCTGCCTCTTTCACCAATCATAGATCTCGCTCTGACTGCCTGTCTGTCTCTGTCTTTCTGTCTTTGTCTGTGCGTGCTCGGTTGTATATGCGTCCCTCCGTTCGTCCGTCAGTCCGTTCGTTATCGCCTCGTGTCTCTTGGCTGGCAGCCAAAAGCTGTTTTTGATGCAGCATCCGCAAAAGATGCTCTGCTAACCACAGTTCCTCCTTCAGAATTCCGTGCAGACAATCGGGAGAAATCAGCCACTCCCTGCTTCATTGTATCGTCCCGTTGTACCACGGCGTCTTTGTTTATCACTACTGCAGACTGCCGTTATTAATCTTATAATGACGTCAGTTCGTAGAGAGATCAACTACTGAGGTCCTTGTTCTTCTAAAACCAATAAGTCAAAGATCAAGGTCGATGATGGAAGTAGTTGACCTTTGCAAGATTCATCCATACCGAAGAAGTCTGACAGGAATAGCGTTGAGGTGATTTCTGAAAGATTATGCATGTAGCTCGTACCCTAGTTAGAGAGAAATGGTAGCTGGAAAGTATTTAACAGGAGTGACTGTTACCACCACCATTATTGACGGTGGTGATAATGATGATGGTAGTTGTGGTGAAGATGGGAGTTGTTATGGCAAGCGCTGATGATTGTGGTAACGAATTTAGCCTGTCAATACTGCGTTGTGATAATATTGTTAATGAGAGTCAAGAGCAGTTCCAAGGTTCCAAGGTTCCAAGGTTCCAAGGTTTGAAGTTTGGAGGAGCGAAGTGACAGTGGTGTCAGGGAGGTAATGAGAAAAACAATTAGGAAAAGGTCAGTCTTTCCAAGTTTGGGTGTGCATTACCGTAGCACTGCCTCCTGAATCCGCCACTGAGAATAGTGGTAGTGGTAGTGATAGGACAGTGATCATCATGGGAATAATCGTCATAGATTGTCCCTGTCGATTTGTATGTTGATCTGCTGACGTCTATGGATGCATTAAAATGCGACTAAACAACTACGCATGTTTGTGATGAGTCCCTCTGTAGAATAACAATCGCCCATGATCTAACAGTGACTGTGGGTCCCTTGGGATGTGCTTTGGCCAGCTGATCGGATCGACGGTTATGAAAACGGAAACATGAGGCAGAGAGGAAAAGGTGAGAGGCGATCAGTGGTGGAGACGGAAGCTGATGATGCAAACAATGTCAGGCACAAGGTGGCGTGAACGAAGTTTCTTCGTTCTAGATTTTCCCGGATGCTAAATGGTACGACCTACTTACTTACTTAAGCAACAGACGGTATCGTCGGCTACCAAAGCCTAAGACGGTAGATAGTATTGCACAGTGCCGAATGATGGAATCTTGTGCAGTGTTTCGAGGGAATGAAAAATACATTAGCATCAGTTGTCGATTTCATTCTTATTTTATTATATTTTAGCCAGTGCAGAGATAAACCTCGTGCACTGCACTCAAGCAGAACATATGTTTTCTTTACCTTTTTCTTCTCCATTAAGCAATGAATAGAAAAAAATTGCAGCAAAATGTAGAATAATTCAAAGAGTTGTTTTGGCATGTGTATTGCGTGCTCATATTAATACTGGTTCAGCGCTGACTTTTGATGAAGAAATAAACGCGAACGATTTTGTACATATTCCGTGGGTAGCCAACACTTATTAGGCTTGCACCTGACATCTGTATCATACATCTGTCTCACACTCAAACGAGGTCTTCAACAAAACTTAATTAGGTCGAACTAGTTTAAGAAATTTATAATTGAGCACATGAACAGTTCTCAAAAACATTTAAGAGGCCGATCAGTGGCGGATTACTGGGGCCCTACCGACGGACCTAGAAGACCTGTTTTAGGGCAGCAATGTTTGTATAAGCGAATTCTAAGTAGATATTTATATAGCGCCTTTTAGGATACTTCAGAAGCGCCGTTTTTGTCATGTTTCAAGATAACTGGCATCAAAAGTCACTTTCTGCGTTGTTCCTAAGAGTAATTTCTGCTTAGACTAGACATTAATGCAGCCTGAATACTATGCAAAACAATACCGACTTTCTTCTGCGCCTTGCATCCTCATCGTCCACAAAGCGCATTAAGCTTACAGACATGCTCTGCGTTGTAAATAAAGGACAGATGACTGCAGTCTACCGCCAGACCCTAGTGTGGCATATGGCAATCAGACAGAAGTCCATGACTGATTGACTATTTGGAATTGTGGTTCTTGAGCAGAATATTCGCGTTCTTCCTTCAGTATACTTTTATGAGTGCATCAGCTGTGCACTCAGCTATGCACTCAGTATGCAGTAGCTAAGCCCACCCTAAGGACTCTAGGTGAATTTCCTCTCAACCGCGTAGATTTTCCTGTTGAATATCGGTTTTTCTGCTTAAGACCACACGTAATCGAGCGGCTTTTCATCTCTGCGAACCGAGTTCGAATCCTGGGTGCTTCATGTCGACTGGACACAGATCGCATTTTCTAACTGTGCGTTACATTAGAGGCCATCATCTTCAATGCGCACACGTGTCTGCGGATGTCCACTGGTGTAGACGGTCCTCTATGCTCCGAAAACCACGGGTTACAGACTTGAGAATGTCGTTACAAGTATGCAACTTCTCCAAACTGGTCGGCAATGCCCTTGAGTTTGGATATTTTGTCAATGGGTTGAGGTCATCTCTGATTTATTTCCTGAACTTAATTAACTCTCAAACGTGATTGACTTCGTATTTTTAACCGGATTCTGAAGTCCTACGTGGATCGCGTTGCCTGCAGCAGTTTCGAGTAGGATGCTAAATAAATCTACTGTGGAATTATTTTGCTTCGTGGTCAGCTCATTAGGTTGAGCGACCTGTGTTAACTCGACGCGAAACCAAATATTTAACTAGATTAATTAAATCCGAAATTGCGCATTATGCCCAGACTACTTTTATGTTTATATAAAGTCTATAATATGCAGTTCTAGGCCGATGTATAAACGACAGCATGTATGCTTTATGTATATATATCTGCTATGCTTTGGATGGAAGAACGGAGTGATTACAGGACGAGTATTGAACTGCATTTGAACACATTGTATTCTCGTTTCTCACGTGGAAATGAGGTTTTACGACAGCCTGCCGACTGAAACGAAGTCTACCCCTCTCCCCGCTAATGGACGGCTGACGAACTCTGACCTTGGAAGGACAGCGTTGCCTTTCAGCGTCGATAATTTATGGCGTTCAGATTACATAGCATTCTCTTGACCCGGACAGACAAATCCAGAGGGCTGTTGCACCATAACTTTCTTAACCACCGTTATCACCTCTGGAGTTGAGCCACCCCACACCCGTCCAAACTGGCCTACCCATCACACATTCCAAGCATCGCCTTACCCTTCCATGCAGTTAAACAACTTCCGCTTTGATACAATCTGCACTGGCATCCACTCACCACTCACCCACGCAGCGATTATCTCATTTCCATAGCTCCACCTCCATTTGGGTCCGTTTTCCGCCTCTGCCCCTCTTCCTTAATCTGCTGAGCTGCTGATGCTGCAATCGCCGGTGACTGCGATGGCCAAGAAATCGCAAGATGGCTCAGTAGCGGTATCTGTAATAATTACGGGAAAGAGATTGGCTGGGTGATTTACTCGGTCGACCAGGAGGCACCTGCTGCTTAATACCAGGCAGTTCTTGTCTCGTTTCGGATAAGCGTCGATAGTGACGCAAGATTCTTCAGTCATTGAGTCTGTCTTTCACTTAAGAACAATCGCTCGAAGTTTTTGCCGACTGGAAGATATGAATAAAGCCCTATCCGTATCATTAGTGTCGTCGAATGACCTCTCATTATCAATGTCATCATCATCATCAGCAGCAGCAGCTGCAGCATCTTCATTCTAATCTCGTCATTATCATTATCGTCGTCGTTACCGTTATTTCCTTTTAATTTATCTGAATCATTGTGATTGCAACGATGGTGATAGTGATGATGATGACGATGATAATGGTAGGAAAAGGTTATGGCAGGCTAATGATTACGAGGCATTCTACTTGTTTCAGACAACAATGTCAACAAAACAAAATCGAGCAAATACATTGGATTGGTTTCTCACGAGAGCCGTGGCCAATGGCTTCGCCGTATTCCTTCTACTTCTTTTAACCTATATTCAGACAGGTATCCCAATATGTTATCATCTACAGCATTCCATCTCATCGACGAACTCCATAGATCCGATTTGCTATTTGGAGCGCAAGCAGTTTATGTCTCATATAAACAGATTGAGCTAAAAAATACCAACCCTATAACTCTAGGAGTATTTCCAAATATCATATTCTTGCTGGCTGAGAAAGGTATGGACAAAATAAAGGGAGGGGAGAGGTGGATGGAGGCTGAGAGAACACAAGAATCCAACCTCGATATTTCTATAGCGCAGTTATCGTAATGTTCAAGGCAACAGTCGTTGGTCGCTTCTCAGCAAAACAATATTGCACAAAAGAATTCCGACATCGCAATCTATATTGAACAAACCAGAGACAAGATGAATGAGGCACTGAAACCTGGATAAGCAAGGGAAAAATGAGCAGTCGGAAAAGCCATTTCAGTGATTGCAGTATGACAACGGTGTTTTAGAATTTGAATGTTTTCATTATAGCCATAGGCAAGGAGTTCTGAAACATTGTGAAGATTTGAGAAAGAGTTAAGCCTACTCCGATTGCCGAGGTTTCATGGAGGAAAAAATTGAGAATATTTTTGGCAAGGAACGAATGTGCGGTGTAGCTTAGTGAGCACGAAGGCGTAATTTTCATGGTGCAAGATCTTGCATAGAATGCGCCACGATGAACTGGAAAAAGAATTTCGGAAACCAGGATAGAGTGGTAGGTGGATATAGCACAGAGAACAAAGTTGCGGACCCTCTGACAGTCTCCTGTGCTTAGCTCGAAAAAATGATAAGCGGGAGCTGAGCAGGCTCCTAGCACCAGCTGTGTCAGAATTCGACCTATTATACGTGTCGTAACTCTTTTAGGCTTATTTTGGAAGACAGGGACTTCTGCATTAGCGGACAGACTGACGCGTCTTGTAAGCGAATAGATAGCGGGTGGAATATAGAGAAACAGATGGCTGACGAATAAACAAACAACCACACAGGCGAAGCGATACACAGGCTGACGAAGTAACCAACGAACGAAGAACGAAATGAACGTAAGTAAGAATAGACGAACTAACTAACAATGATTTGCCAACAATTATTGCTCAAATGATCGAATCACCGATCAATTTGTCGACTAATTGTAGTTGGTTCGATTGGCTGCTTCGTTTGTCATTCAATCAACAAGAGCAATCCACTCTGTGAAGATCCTTTCAACGGTGTCAGAGACCTCTACCAGGAAAACTGCTATTCTGGAAGAAAGAATAGGAGTGGACGATTCCCCGGTACAAGCTGCATTAAGTTCACTGCCTGGCTAGGTACGATTACTCCCACGAGCTAATGATTATTGCCTGAATTTATGTATATATGTATGTTTGTATGTACGTTTGCATGTATGTATGTGTATGCACTTATGTGTGCATGTGCTTGTATGTACGTATGTATTGTATGTAGCCAATGTATGACGTAATTGAATATTTGTATAGAGCTGCCTGTCTGTCTAATTGTCTATCTGTCAGTCAGACTGACTGTCTGTCTGACTTCTTAAACCTGTCTTGAAAAATCTGGTTGAGACGCCTGTCTCTTAAGTTTGTCTGGAATCCACGATTTGCCTAATGTTGTAGATTTGTCATTCTTTGAATGCTTGGAGTTATTGGGTGAATCTTTGCCGTGTTTTGTTAACTGTTGGAACCTCTTACTGGTGACATTTAGCCCAGGAGCCTAAAGCTTATCAATTTCTGCATTAAGATTGTGCCTTTGACAGGCGTTATATAAATGCTTGTGTAAGTAAGACATTTAGCACTTCTTTCTCAGTGGATAAATGACGACTATAAACTTTTAACTTTGCTGGTCATTTCCTAAATTGCCGAAATGCATTTGACAGACGCCTACACAGTGGTCGTGCGTGACTGCACAGTGGACAACGGCGATACAACCTCGGACACGGAGATGGGCCGAGAGAGCCACTGCTGGATGGTGAATATGGTCAACTATAATGACATCAACATGCACGGATGCGCCCTAGCCTGCCATACGGACGGATGCAACGCCGGAAGTGAAGTTCGCGCGTCCGCTGGTGTCCTGTACATTGTAAACCTCGTCAGCGCGGCAGCATACTATTTTATGACGTCATTATGACGATTTATATGAGGCAAGGACTGCAGCCGTTATTAACCGTCAGCAATCAGATTCAATTGAAGTTCGAGAAGGGTTGCAAATAGAGAACAGGGCTACCACATATTTATTTATTTAAAGCACTTGTAACTCGCGCAATGTTAGTACACCTGAATCTGAGGCGCGGATGTATGTTCGCTAAGGGTCAAGATGGAATCATGCAAAAGCCAGGATGAAGTAGCGAGTCTTAAAAAGTTATTTAAAAGATGATAGTGAGTTTGCAAGTAGGGCCTTTTGTGGTAGACAATTCCAAATGCGAGGAGCATAGCAGCTAAAGGCACGTGATCCTACAATTGTCCTGAACCTAGGTTCTTGCAACAAACCAGTATCAGAAGAACGCAAGAATCTGGGAGGGTGATATGGAGTCAGCAAAGTATTAAGATATGATGGAAGGCCAGTGTACTGAGCCTTAAACATCAAGCATGCAATTTTAAACTTGATACGCCACTCAACAGGAAGTCAGTGAAGTTCTTGTGGTGCACGAGATCCATCAGCCTATTCTAATGCATCAGCCATATTCTAATGCATCAGCCATATTCTAATCCATCAGCCATATTCTAATGCATCAGCCATATTCTAATCCATCAGCCATATTCTAATGCATCAGCCATATTCTAATCCATCAGCCATATTCTAATGCATCAGCCATATTCTAATGCATCAGCCATATTCTAATCCATCAGCCATATTCTAATCCATCAGCCATATTCTAATCCATCAGCCATATTCTAATGCATCAGCCATATTCTAATCCGTCAGCCATATTCTAATGCATCAGCCATATTCTAATCCGTCAGCCATATTCTAATGCATCAGCCATATTCTAATCCATCAGCCATATTCTAATGCATCAGCCATATTCTAATCCATCAGCCATATTCTAATGCATCAGCCATATTCTAATGCATCAGCCATATTCTAATGCATCAGCCATATTCTAATCCATCAGCCATATTCTAATGCATCAGCCATATTCTAATCCATCAGCCATATTCTAATCCATCAGCCATATTCTAATGCATCAGCCATATTCTAATCCATCAGCCATATTCTAATGCATCAGGCATATTCTAATCCATCAGCCATATTCTAATGCATCAGCCATATTCTAATGCATCAGCCATATTCTAATCCATCAGCCATATTCTAATCCATCAGCCATATTCTAATCCATCAGCCATATTCTAATGCATCAGCCATATTCTAATCCGTCAGCCATATTCTAATGCATCAGCCATATTCTAATCCATCAGCCATATTCTAATGCATCAGCCATATTCTAATCCATCAGCCATATTCTAATGCATCAGCCATATTCTAATCCATCAGCCATATTCTAATCCATCAGCCATATTCTAACCCCAGAGCAAATTGTCTCGAACCGTTAATGTACTTATATGAATAACCAGTTATCAGGTTAGGTGGCTTAAACGATAATAATTGTGCTTTTACGTAAACAACTATGAAACATTTTCGATCACTGGAGGGCATCCATCTTGTTGCATGTAGCTAACAGTCAAAGGCATTACAGCCACGACCTCCGCATTTTCTAGACCTTAAAGCTACCGGCGTAAATATTGTATAACTAAGTGAAATGGAAGAAACAACCCCTCAAGATCCGAGCACATACGTTGAACTTGCAAGAAACTGTAGAGAGTTCAGAATTCCTTGGCTAGAGCCATATCTAACACGTCAAGATGTGAGCATACAACCCCTGTGCACAAATCTTTGCACTGGCTTCCTGTTCAGAAAAAGATTCGTTTCAAATTGGGGCTCATAGTTTATAAAACACCAAACTTTGGCCAACCACAATATTTAAAATGAGTCCTCATTCCACAGACTTATAATTATTCAATCAAGTCATGAGATTGCCTTTCTGTAGTCATAACTTGGACTAGAACTGTCCTTGGCCTTTTTGGATATTGATCTGATTGCGGCTTGGCTTTGAAGCGCCATCGGTTGATGCTTGTGCAATAGACACCGGCGCAACAGAAGTTACTTATTACATTTACAATTACAATGTGTCTGCTGTGCTGTTGGTATAACTATGAGTGCAAATGGTGCACTAGAAATGCGGTGTTGTCACATGTATCATGTATACATGTATATAACCAGTCGTTACATCATTATCTGAATTCATTCTGTGTGCATTTTCTTCAAGTCGTTTTTTGTCTTTTTCTCTTCATTTTATTTCTATAAATCTTAAATTCTATTCCCAATCTACCCCAAAATGAGAGAGAGAGAGTCAGACCTATAGGATTGCCATTTAACACAAGCACCAGGTAGAGGCCTAAATAGCAAGGTGGTGGGTGGACTGATCAGAAGCGCTCATACCTTCTTGTCAGACGGTCGAGGTTGAGCCGATATTTTGTTTTAAACTTGGGAACGTTGTTTGCGAACGGCTGCTTTGAACCAAGCCGAAGAATGTTGAAACAGTCGGGTGTTGCCAAGTACACATACAAGTTCTTTGATGCACTGGGCTTGTGTTCAGCTCCGTCTTTAGCCTACCCTAGGTACCGGAACCAGAGCGTACCCTCTATATATGTTTATTGGGGCAAACAATAAGTCCGATATAGGTTTGTATGACTTTGTCATCTCTCTTGCCACCTGATGCCCCATCGAGTGCAACTTCAGTATACTCAGTATGCAACTACTGAGTTCATCATAGGGCGTTAGATGTAATAGAAATTTGACTGTACTGTTTGTCCCGATAGAGAAATAGTACGGCCAACTTCTGGGGCTGTCTTCTAGAGCGCAATCAACTAAAGTACAAGACCACCGCTCAATCACAAACGATTCATTAAAAGATTGCGATAACAATAGCAACGACAGCATTGTAGTAACCAGTGTAACGTCGGGTAAACACGATCCATTGTCTATATGGAACATGATATTCTAAACTTAAAATGATATTCTATTTGGAAATACACAAAAATGTCAGTTTAAAAAATCAACAGAGATGTTATCTTGTGAAATCCGTAGTTGCTACGGCGATCCGTGCAGACAGACGAACACTTCTTACAGCAATAATGGCTGTAAAGCAACAACAACAATACGAAATTAGCATGATCTCCTCTAGCTGCAGTGTTTTAAAAAAACTGTAAAGTAATGAAAAATACTATTTAAAATAGGGCAGAAAATAATTAAAAATACAATAAAAACAGGGCAGAAGAGAAGAATTCAAAGAAACAGACGAGGAACTCCTAGTCTTCGAACACTTTAAAACGGTTGAAAGAAAAGAGAATAGACACAAAGGCATTGCGAAAAATTGGACTAACAAAAATACTAGAGTTGCCGAAAGCAAGACGCATGGAGAATGTGAAACAGACTATTATTATGTTTTATGTTTAGCCTTTGTTGACGTGTAGGGTAGGGGTGGTCGTAAAATCAGAATCCATATGCACGTGTACGTTTGTGTGGCAATAATATAGCGATTAAATGTGGATTGTGTTGCAGACTATTGTACTGAATTATATTTTGCTGATAAATTTATATAGCGTTTTTACGAAAATATACAGAGGCGCTCAGTAGATAAAGAATCAATGTATGTATGTATTTATGTATCCAGGCACTTGAATAGCGCGTTTTAAGAAACTCACAAAGGCGCTGCAGGGTGGCTATCGAAGATTACCAAAAAGATGCGTCTTAAGACGAGCCGAGAATGTTTCCTGAGATGCTGAGACGGTGAGAGATCGAATTTCTGGGGGCAGACTGTTGCAAAGAAGCGGTCACACACAGAAAAAAGCACGATTTGCCCGTGCGGTCGTGCGGGAGCGCGGAACTGTGAGCTGGCCACGAGCAGCAGAGCGCAGCCTTTGACGACCCGGTTGGCTCGCAACAGGTATGAGAAGCTCTCTGATGTATGTATTCTGGAGCCGAACCAACAATCGACGTCCTGTCTATTAGAAGTATTTTGAATTGGATTCTCTTCTCGATCGGAAGCCAGTGCAGAGTATCACGCATATAGGTTGAGATCAATATGTTTTAACAATAATTTAAAACCAAGTGCAACTTTTGGCTGTCAACCAAATGGAAAATTTCAAGCCCTTCTTCAAGAATTATTGCATATGTAAGTAAAGCAATATTTTATGTCATGGTTCGGAGCATGGTCCAGAGATTCTATATCCTACAGAAGCAAAACTTATCTGTATGTTCTCAGCCTACACACACACGTTGGGTCAATATTGGCCAACGCTGGTCCAACGCTGGTCGGACGTTAGTGTGCTGGTTGGGTTGAGGCACACAGTAGTAAAATAGGTAATAAATTAAACTGAAACGTCGAGAGTTCAATTTCTCGTTATATTTTCACAAGATCTATAGGCGATATCTTACAAGAGAAATGGCAAACGCTAGAGGAAGAGGCCAATAGATCTTCTGTTACTTTTTTCTTTATCTGTCTGGACGATGTATAAATGCCATACTCTTCATGGCTTCTGTTAAAGCTAAAGACTAAATTATAATCATTTAATGATGAAACCATCGAAGGAGTTTACACAGAACAGCTAGATGCAGACAATGCCAATTTCCGCAGATGCTCAAGAAACAGTTTCAGCTAAACATTCCAGATATGTTAGAAATCCATTCTCCAGCGTCGTTGAGAGGTTCTAAAGATGGTATATAAATATTCAGATAATACAAGCATCCAAACTGACAATGTTCATACTTACAACGGGGCTATAGCCGAAGAACAGACTTTTCCACGAAACAAATACCTGATGTCACTGATGTCAGTCATCTGCTATAGTTTTATGAATGCCTTCTGTGTGGAATAAGAAACCGTTCTGTAAATTAGAATTGGGTGATTCTGCCCGCATCCAGAATGGTCTAGCGCATGTCGAATTCCACGGTGGTTAGGCTTCCGAGGGTTACTGGAAGGTTTATTGGGATCACTACAAAGGTCTTAGGGTTGCAACCTGATCTGGTTTGGGATGTTCTGTTGAGGGATCGTTCATTTTGACACAAAGCTGTAACTATTCAACTATCGTCTCAAAATACGCATTTAAAAGGATTTATGATCCCTCCAGGTGGCCTTGGAGGCCACGAAAATCCCGGCTGTAGGAGGGGCGTCTACACCGGTCTAAAATTAATTTCCAGAAGAAAGGAAGTAAGGAGTGTGAGAGAGTGACAGGTGGATGCAGGGTAGTAGCTAGCAAGACATCTGGGCAGTTAAAAGGGAAAACAAAAAGAAGGCGATGCAAACGAAAAGCACAAGAACATAGCGAAGAAAACAGAAGCAATGGCAGAGAGGTGGAAGTGAAGGAAACAGAGTGGGACGATGGAACAGGAGATCTGGAGGGAATTAGACCAGTGGAAAGATAGATACCGACGCAGACAGATCAGTAGATCGAACGACAGAGAGAAACACACAGCAGGATAGTTTTTGACAAGAAATAGGGAAACACAAAGACAGCGAAAGGTAGCCAAACAAACGTATGAACTGACATAATAGACTAATAGAGAGCCAATTAGCCAGTCAGTCAGCCAGCCAGTCAGTCAGTCAGTCAGTCAGTCAGTCAGACAGTCAGACAGACAGACACACAGACAAACAGACGGACGTACGAACAGAGGCGTTTCAGGCTGTCGGAGATCGTAGGCCTAGGCCTAAACTTATGCGCGACCTTCTCGCGGGACGCAGAGACTGAAGCCGAAGCAGCCAGTCGAGTTTAACGAAGATGCCCCGATATTCGTCTGTCTTTTTTCCTTGGCCCTTCTTGCCTTCGTGCCTCGTTCGCCTCTGTAGCATGAGTTTCGTTTACGTTTCGGAGCAGGCCGAGGCAAAAGAACGTCTTCGCCAAAGACCGTCGTTTTGTGAGTAACCAAAGTTTTCGGCCGATGTTGTTTTCGTCACTCGACACGCGACGACCTCGCACTTTTGGCTTCTTAAATTACTCGGCACGGCTGAACCAAAATGGCGCCGAGAGCCAGTCAACATCCTAAATGTTGGCAACTTGCCTAACTTTGTTTTCAGTTTCAGGATAGCGGCGACGGCGGTGGTGAGAAGTGTCTAATTACCCCGTTGCATATCTAATCTAAATGAAGCGATTATATGGCGCAAGTCGCATTGTTAGCGTATTTGATTGCAACTGTTATTTATTGTAACCGATTTCCTGTTCATGTAGTGCTTGTCTTGGTACAAGATTAGGCCTTTATACACAAAGGAACACCTACATGTGCTATATGCTATTATCAAGTGCTAGGTCTATATGATTAATTAGGATAAGACTTCGTGCTTAGGCCAATGCAACGGCTAATTATGTCCTGCTACTGTATGTTATTAAAATAAGAAACTCGTATAGCATTAGCAGCTAAATAATTTCAATACACTGCATTTTAAATGGAATTTGGTAATGCCTCCGTACTCTCCTTGAGCCAAGCAGTAGGAAACGCATGGACAGTAGGCAGAGTTTGAGAGGTAAATTTCCAGCATAGAACGACTAAGGACGCCTAGCGAGGATGTTTGTTTAATTGCTATTGCATTTACTACTTAATATGTTATGTTTAATCTTACTTCAGAACTTAAACTACACTGTCAATTCAATCAGCTGCTTATCAAGAGGTGTTGAAGTTTGAAACACTGAGACACATTCGCTGAATCTGGAAGAATTCTGTTTCTAAAATTGGAAGAAAAGTCTAGACCTACTGCTGTTAATTCAGTGCGCCTTCATGTTGAAAATAGTTCCGGGTTGAGTAACAGAGGAAGATTCACAAGGACCCAGGAGAAGACCTTGTTTTAAATTCCGCAGGAGATTATTAGTTTGACCTTTATAGGACGAACCACAAACGAACAAAGTTCAAATCAAAGAGGAAGAGTTTCCTTGAAATGGAGCTCGGGTTAACCAGGAAGTCTTATATCACACGCTTAGAAACGAGTTCAACGATTCAGCGTTTCTGGCGTTCACCTTCAACGATTCAGAACATACTTCTCAGCTTTCTGACAGACTCTCCCACTGGTTTTAACCCTAATTAGATCGATAGGCCTACTTCCGCGAAACATCAGTCGGTCTTAATTGCTTCGCGATTATTTTCAGACTTTAGGTCTACTTACTAAAGTACCTCGTTAAAGTTATCAGGGATCAGCTCTTCTAGGATTTGCGTTTAGCCCTATTGGATGTGCACACTCGGAAATTTTTCAATTTCGTTTCAATGAGTGATAAAACGGAAGCGGAAGTGGTTGACTCATCATCCGTCGCTGCACCTCAGTGTATCCGGTTCGAACCCCAAACTTGGCGACGAAATCTGTGCAAGAACTGCTTTAGGACGGCAGAGAAACATGGCCAGAACGCCAAAGATGAAGATGAAGACGAAAGTAAACCCGACGTCATCTTTGAGCAATCCAGCGACAGCAACGAACAACCGGAAGTGAAAACCGAAGACCACAAAAAAGGCGACAACAAAAATCAGAGTAAATCTAATTCTGGTTTAATTTATCAAAAATCATGTACATCTTTTCCTGCATTGTTTAGGTGCATTTCTTCAGGCATATATCCTTATATCCATCGGATTTCGATCGGGCTTCTGTGAATAATTATGATTTTGAAAACGAGATCATTTTAAGAGACCATCGATTGATGTTTTAGGCATTAAGATAACGGTGCTGTAGAAGTCATTAGATTAGATTACATTATATTTAAGTTAATCATCACTTCTTCAAGCATTTTTTAGCAACTAGACCAGACTGCTGAATGACCCGCCATATAGTTAGGTTTGGGACACCCATGATGTTTGAAAATGTTTACAATTTTTGTGTAGCAATTCGTAAAAGATGAAAGAAGAACAGATCACCCAAATATAAATGAGACACTGTTATCACCAAGTCATGTCGTTCATCAAGACTTTTTCCAGCAATTATGTGGGTAGTTACGCCACACAGCGAGTTATGTATGCCTATCCTTACCGAGGGAGATAAGATGAGACCCTCCCTATTGTTCGGAACGGACCTGTGCCACTGCGTGATTGTGGCCGCCGTTACTTTGTGGCATAACTAGGCATATAATGTCTAGCAATACTATTATTAGCCAAACTAATGTCTGGCTAAAGTAGATTGCAATTATGATTGTAAATGTAACAAGGATATTCCATAGCGCCTTTTAGAATTCATCATAAGTACTCTATCAAAGGCTATCTGCCAAATAGTAATGGGGTATATTCAGAGCTCGTAAAAATAGAAAGCTCTTCAGTCAATCTTCAATCAAGCTCTTCAATCAGATCAAGCGAATGATGAAATATTATTTAATGTCAGGACTTTTCTGGCATCAGGTACTTCGGATGATCAGTAAGCATATACATGTCGGCTCTAATGTACTTTCCTCAATCATTTACTCCTCTCCATCATTATTTTCCCACAGCCTCTAATCAGAAATCGCATCCTGCAAAGAAAACAACTGCTGAAGCAGGTCAGTAGGAAATTTATTTGACCAAATCTTACTGCTGCAACTGCAATTAAAGTTCAGAGTATAGCTTCGTTAAAAGTAAGGCTCAAGCTATTCGTGGTAAGACTTTGCATGAATTGGTTTGAGGAAAGAATTAAACATCATCGAAGTTGTAGCATTCACTGGACTCTTCTAACCATTCTGCTAAGAGTAGTTTGACTCAAAGGCACATAGACATAGTTTAATAAGTAGACCTGATGAAAATATTCCAATAAAACAGCGGTCAGCTTTGTCTGCATCCTATTGTTAATGCCGCAACACATGTTAAGTTTAGGAAATGTTTTCTCTATCTGATCTTAAGCTCCTGTGAATAAGCTGGTTCCCGCAACTTAGTTTTCTTTGGGCCATGTAGTTTACGTTTACGTTTACAAGTAGGAATAAGGATTTAAAGTCTGGTTGACTGTAGGCAGTAACGTGTTTCTTGTATTTTTTGCAAACAAGTTATACAAACGATTCCTAAAAGTCGAATATTTTGTTATTTAAATGTTAGCACATAGAGTATGTTGTGTTTATTTGTGATAAAGCCAGTTAGATTGTTCACAGTCATGCTAACAACATCGACTGTCATATTAACATTGCTAACAATGTTAACATTAGCATTTATGCTAACAACGTTAACATTCTTGTAAACAATTTTTAACAAAAGTTATAGAGTCGATTAATTTTTTTGGCGTATCGAATTAACTATTTCACATTATATTACATTACATTAAACCGGTCTTCCACCGTGATCTTCAGTTCTTGGATGTTTTTATATCTAAAACTTCATGGCTGAAAGCCTTTGATGTCAGTCAGTCCACCAACTATTGGTCCAGTGAGATGCTGGAGAGCTTCATTGGGCAAGGAACATTAGAGTCTGCTTGGGAATAAAGGTATCATCATTAGAATCCATGAATACACTTGGACAACAGGTGCTACTTCATCAGCCAGAACGTGACCTTTGATCTTTGTCGACACACCAGTAACGCACCATCTCTAGGGCAGACCTGTATCCAACCAGCCTCTCAGCAGAGCCACATCGGAGGCAGTGGTTAGGAAAATAAAAAAGGGACTGCGTTGAAGGAAATTCAGACCTGCGCAAAAACAAGCCCTGCAAAACATCTCTGGCCCATAAGCACAAATGCATGCCATACGTCTCCTCTTGTTATCCCTCTGCTAGATTTGTACGCGGTTCGGAAGTGGTAGACCTACTTAAGCACTTCACATGCGGCAGCGTTCAATATTAGTACAGCTGCTTATATAGTTAAAGTCGGTTGGCTAAGAGCTCAGACAGATCTGCGTTCACAGTATTTGCTCATTGTTTTAAAGTGCACTCTTAATCTAAGACAATGCACTCGTCACATTTAACTGACATTGATACGATCCTTGTCGTCTTATTAAGTTTAAATATTGAAATTTTTCAGTTCGAAACAGAATTTCTATGTCTTATTCTTAACATGGCTTCCTGTGTTATTACTCTTGCGTGTACGAAAGCTTGCTCGCTTGTACCAATGTACAAGTGTGTGCGCCTAGAAGTGTACAGCGATCGTTGTGCATCCTCCCTCTTCTGCCGTTTCCATTGGCGCTTTGCGTTCTCTGCAGCCCAGAGCATCTGCAAGCAGCAGCAGCACCAGCAGCAGCAGCAGTAACAGCCGGAGCATTAGAGCGTCGGCAACGAAAACAAGACTCCAGACCAGCTTTATCGTTAAGTCATATCTACCTTCGCTTTGGAACAAATATCCGACAGAAGAAAAGAAGACTGAGAAGGTGGAGGAGGAGAAGGAGGAAGAAGAGGAAGAGGAGGAGGCGCAAGAAGAAGAGAAGCGGAGAGGGAGATGGAGGAGTAGGCAGCAAAGGAGGTGCACTGGAGTCAGTGCCTGCCCGGCCTCAACTGTTCGGAAGCAGGCAATCATAGTAGAGTTTCAGGCGCGTCCTCTTCTGCTAACGTGCCTGTTTATGCCTGTGTGTGTGCGTGTGAGGGCATACTTGGGTCTAAATCTAGCATCTGATAGGCAGGCAGTCAGTGAGAGGCGCCTCCGCTTCTCGGTCACAGATGCCCAAAGACGACTCACAGTGACGGTCACCATCTCGAAAGCTTTACGCGTGGGATCTGTTTTCGTTCTCCGCAATTTGGCGCTATATTATAGTTATTTAGTAACCTTTTGGCGAAATGTCACGACCTTATCGAATCCTGGACATTCTCCATTTGTAGGAGAAAAGAAGTAACACTGGTAATCGCGTTTACTGATCACGTTTGCGCGTGGCTTTGGATTTATACTTTTGAAAGGAGGATGTACGGCGTCGTTAAAGAGGAGCTTTCGCGATGGTGGCGGCATCTATTCAAATGTTGACGTCGTAAGAAACCGACCAAAACGGACTGCAAAAGAAAGCATAAGCTGAACTCCGCGGTGCAAAGTGATCGACTTACACGTAATCCTCAAAGAAAAAATGGTACGCACATTTACGAAAATGAGTAGATTGAGAGAGAGAGAGAGAGAGAGAGAGAGAGAGAGAGAGAGAGAGAGAGAGAGAGAGAGACAGAGACAGAGACAGAGACAGAGACAGAGACAGAGAGACAGAGACAGAGACAGAGACAGAGACAGAGACAGAGAGAGAGACAAACAGACAGACACACAGATAGATAGACAGACAGACAGATTGATAGACAGACAGACATACAGATAGACAGACAGGAAGACAGGCGTAAAAAAGAGTGTGCTTAATGGGAATAAAAAAGATCTGTAGAAGCTACAGAGAAAGGATAAGCTTATACATCGGAAAAGGAGGAAACTGTGGTAAACACGACAGAGAAACGAGCTGAGGCTTAGAAAGACGAATCGGAGGAGAACAAAGAGATGGAAAGGTCGTTATAGTTTTATGAGAGATGAAGGAGATAATTATTGGTGATGACGTGGGTGGTGTGCTATGTTAGGGGAGAAAGACAATCATATGTAAAAGTAAAATGGGAGCAACTAGAAGATCGATAAAAATAGAAGAGGAACTGAGAATGACAGATAGAATTAGAAAGAAACCATAAAAACGGGGCAAAAGTGAATTAATTATTGCAGTTGATAGCTGTTGTTATTAATATTACGAATTTTTTTACTGATTTAGAAAAGGGATTAGGCCTACTATATGCGTGTGTTAATTATACCTCTCGATGTAAATATGGCATTTTCCGTACTCTATATCAAATCCACAGGTTTTGCCATCGGCTAACCGCCATGGCCAGAAATGAGCTCAGCATTAGGCAATTTCCACTTCTGATTGACTTAAGTGACTCACTGTGAATTGACAGAAATTAAGTAGAGATGAAAAGCAATCCTACTGCTAACAAAATAGCCTTTATATCTTCTCGCAAAGTTTGATGTCAAAACAGTGTTTTGATTTCCGAAAAAGGTCTTGTTCCCGTTCACGTTGCTTGAGTATGATGTGTGCTTTTGGTTCTGGTTCGCTTCTGGCTTATCATTGATGAGGCATTTCGATGTTTCAAATGAACACAGAAGGCAAATTTGTGTTGGTTTTTCTTTTGGTTCACATTCGGTCCAGAATTGGCTGGTTACTCTAGATGAAAGGCGTGCGCTCCAAACTGGCAAAGAATTTCTTTTTGACTTCTATCGAAGAGAGATGCATATACTTTTCTTTCATGTAATCATGGTATACTGTACAACCTTTCTCTTTCAAACAAGAAGACATTTAAGATGATATTAACTAATTTTGACTTAAGGTGCTACTCGAGGTATCCACGCTGTGGCCATCACAGGAAAACCTCAAATCATCACATTCCAAGATACAGGGCAAGCAATCGATCAGTCTGCCACGATGCCAGAAACTAGACAATATCATTGCGCAGTCATATAGTTATTGTATTCTGTTAAAAAGTGTAGACCACCTCTTTTTTGAGTTGATTTTCCTACATTACTGCGAATGTTTTGCAACAAAGTGTGGAGTGGACATAAACTAGCGTTAACAGTCATCTGCAAAAACTGTTGCAGAAAGTCTACACATTGCCTATTAGCCAGACTTCAACAGCAGGTGTTGAGCCAAAATTCACATTATTTGTAGACAGTGATGGATTGTATATCTTCATCGGATAACATTTGCTACACCTAACCATTTTTAACTACATAACGATATAACCGAAACTAGATTTGACGCTAAAATTTGTTTAATTTTTTAACCATGTCGACTTCTCTTTTGGTGGCTGTGATCGAAGCATAGCTTCTCTTCTGGTAACACTGCATGCAGGACGAGATGCACAACCTCTCCTCTAACAGCCATGATGGACCACTTAACCTCCTTTCCTATAACATTGCCAAAGCAAGCAGAATCTGCTAATAACCGAACGATTCCTTATATGCGATAATATATGCGCTACTTAACACCAATTATGCATAGATAGTTGCAGCCAGCCAGCTAAACCCTTATACATATTGAAGGTTTTAAAGCAAGTTATAGAGGACTGTACTGTATGGGGCTATCAGAGCTGCTGTAACTGAATATTATAAGATGTCAGTGGTATTATGTTGCATTGCAAATGAAAGCTACTTGTGTACATGGATGAACACACATTATAAATAGCCTAATATAAATTTATAATATTTATATACGCATTATGCATAAATGGTTTTCATTTACATCTAACAATAGACAAACAAAGATAAGAATTAGAATTAAACACAATCCAAAATACAGTAGTAAAGAATCAAAAATTTTTATTAATGACTACATTTTGTCAAAAAAGAAAATGTTAGCCTTTGACGAGATAATATAGAACTACAGTAGTTGAGATCCATTGTTGTAACGATTAATTTTTATCCATTTCCAGTCATTGCGACAATATTTTTGTTGACTTTTTTGCTGAGTACAAACAGAACAATTTCGGTTGTGTTAACTGTGTTTTGCCGAGAGCATTAAACTCTCCGGGGCTCATTTTAAACCACAGTGCGTTAGACGTTATCTGAGCTGGTCGGAATGATTGACAGGCGAGTCAAATGGAGTCTATTTTAAGACGGTAGTCTGGGTTCTGTGAGCGAGTGCGTGAAAGACGATGATACCCGAATAACAACAGTGCTTCCCAGCGGAAAGAATTTTACCCTTGAGCTTCGAAGTGCTACTTCTGATAATCGAGGTCAAGTCGGCGTTTATTGATGTGACGTCAGAATAACGTCACTAGCAGCCAACCAAAAGAAAACCAAAGGCGATTTTGCGACCTTTAAATGACCTTTTATGATCTATGCTATAGTTCTGCCAATCATACACCTGGTATCTCTTCCTCTGCTCTCTACCTCGAAAGTTCTCGAAGACTGTCTAGTGGCAAAGTGATATTTCGCCGCTGCGAAATCGGTTCGATTCCGGGTTTCTCGAGTAAACTGTCGAAGAGGCGTTAGACTTATAAGTGGAACTAGCTGTGAATCTCATTCATCTCATTTTTTTGCAGATAAATATAATATAATATAACATAATATAATATAGAAATATACTATAAAATAGCGTTTTACAAATTATCGGATTTAAATAAATTAGACAAAAGGCTTACCTTTTCTAATAGTAAATCACCCTATAAATTTTTATATGAAATTGTTACATTCTCTGTAGACACATAATTCATTTCTGTTGCAGTGAGTCCCGAGAAGAAAGGAAGATCGACTACCTTCGATTCCAGTTCAACGAACGACTCTGGTTCGAATCCACCTCCTCTGAAGCCACTCCTTTTCTATTTCACAGACGCTGAGCACGAAGGCTCGTCCAAAGCCAGCACAGGGCAAGGTCAAGGCCCCAGCGGACGAGGAAAAGGGCAGGACCCGGTAGCTGCCTCGCCCTCGGGTCCTCCTCCCTCGTTGACGCTCCCTAGGCAGCGGCGGCATATAGGGCCGATCAGTCGTAGCTTCGACGACACGAGGCTGAGCCGACGAAAGATGGCCGGAAGGGAGGATAGCATGGAGGACGAGGATTCAGGGATGGACGGAAGCTCCAGTCTGCTCGTCAACAACCTCCGAGAGAAGGTCTCGGCGCTGGACGACAAATGCGAGCGTCTCGACCGAGAGAAGTCGGCTCTGGCCGATCTACTGGCGTCAAAGAAACGAGAGATGGAACAGCTGAAGGAACATTACGGCGAAAGGATCAAAGACCTCGAGGACGAATCGCAGAGACTCAAGATGGAAAAGATACGGCTCATCGACAAACTCAAGCTTCCAGAGAGTGAAAGGTCAGAACCTTCCACTAGACGAAAACTTATCTGGGTGCGATTTGTATGCTTATATATATATGTATATATATATTATATATATGTGTGTGTGTAAGTGTGTGTAGGTGTGTGTGTATGTGTAGGGGAGGAAGAGGCGGACTGGAAAACTAGGATGCTTATTGTAGTAATTGACGAAGATGTTACTAGTAAGTGTCATTTGTATCCACAGCTACATTTTCGCATACGACAGACAAGCATCAACGCGATGTCCGATAACAAGATAAGACTCGTAAGACAAGTGTCTGTCTCGGTTAGGCCGTCTAGACTACAGTAGTGTCTAGACTACAGTAGTGTCTCTAGAGGTCGTGCAATGGCCAGGCGAAGCATCGAAGGTGAAGCACAGGCTATTTCTCAGCTAAGCATCTGAACATCTTAGCATACTTCTGAGTTACTGGGGTTCGTTTGTGTTGGCCTAGATTTCGTAGGCATGTGTCTTTACCTCTTCTGTTTGCTTTAATCTGTTCCTCTCTTTATCTGTCTGTTAGTCTGTCTTTGTCTTGATGCTGTCTCGTTTACTCTAAAGGCTATGAATCTCTGCTCCAACTTTGTAACTACAGTGCTGTGTCTCTGTCTATGCCTCTGTCTCATTTACACTCCATTTATGGACGTGACCACTGCATGTGACTGGTAACCCAAGAGTACGCATAAGAACCTGCTGGCCCGTTATTGTTTACACTCATAGACATCGGTTTACCTACATCTGTTAATGAGTGTATCTATGTATATATGTATGTATGTATGTGTGTATACTTGTATATGTATTTATCCATAAATGTATGTATATGTATGCCAGTATGTAAATATGTATGTATGTATGTGTATCTGAGCATTAATATAACACCTTTGAGAACCTTTCAGAGGCGCTGGTTTGTACGGGAAGATGGAAAATTTCCTCTCACAGGTTGAGTCTTTACCTTATTAGACTGGTATGCATTTCCACAATCATTTCGTTCATGTCCATCGGTCTCTCCTCCACTGCTTTCCTCCGCAAATCACTTTCTAGAAGCAATCATTTCTGAATCAATGAACACTGAAAGAACGATCGAAAATAAGAGAAAGTTGAACAAACGAATAAATTGAAGAACGAAAGAGCTTTCAAGATACCTCAAGTGTTAGCAAAACGTAACCAGAGAAATCCAAATGAACACCACTTTCATTTTTGAATCAACCGCATAGCAGAGTGGCTATGCTTTCTTTCTTAGGTCTGAGATGGAGAAATCATAGTCTGCCCTAAGGTGCCACAATACTGAGATTTGTCATAGACGCTTGGCTGCGTGAACACACCCTATATTTCGTAAATTTATGAGACGCCAGACGTAGATCTACACTGGCAGAAGACGAGCAACGGGGACCGAAATTGAATATCCCAACCAGACTAGATCTGAACACAGAACTCGACAAGATAAGAACGGCGTTGACCTTGAGTGGCGGAATGCGTGATCAGGCAGCAAGGAGTGGCTTGGTTCCTCCTAAACATACTGGTCTAGACAAAGCTATAAATCATCGTCTGCGGAATGGATGTGGCAGGCATCCACAGAAGTCAATTGCAGAAAATATTCCATACATTTATTCGCCAGTATTATTACACTGATTATGAGCAACAAGTAAAACTGTGAGGTACTTAAAACTTGCTATATTAAGTGTCTTGATACATACATACATACATACATACATACATACATACATATATACATACATACATACATATATACCTACATACATACAAGACTACTTGGCAATACTAAAGCATACCATATCCCGCCACAATATTCTATGGAATAATATCCTACGCAATGATATCCTATGCATTATATGCTATTTCATGATATCTTATGCATCGATATTCCACGAAAGCTAAGTCGCGGGAACCAGCTTATTTACAGGCGCTCAGTCAAAACAAAATCGATATACAAGAAGGGGTCGGTTCCAGGTGAAGATCCAAGAGTCGCCAGATGGCCAAGATAGACGCTCAAGGATTTTATCCGTTCTTGCAGTTTGACATTTTTTCAAAATTGTCAAGTTTATTTTGTCTTTTATTGCGTTTTTTATCTCTTTAAACTGGAAATCTTATTATTATTTCGTGAATAAAACAGACTTTAAATTCACTGAATACTGTAACTTTATTTTAACAAACTTTTCTAACCGTCTGCTCCCTTTAAACGTCCTTTATCAATTCAAATTCAAAACGGCGGATTTACATTTAACTTTGCTTGCTGACGATAACGACGTCGTTCGCTCAGAAATTGATTTCGTCTATCGCTGGCGGTCAGTAAAACAAGTTTCCTGGCCAATGATATGTTATAATTTATTCTGGAAACGGTTCGCAAGTATTTTTGGACTTCGGATAAACGCAGTCTGATCAGGCAAGAATTTTCTGGGCACGGAGAGTATGAGCTACATCACGCTACAGAGGTCTTGCTATGATCTCGTGCGGGCCTGCCTTTTGCCCTCGGCGCTGCCATTCCTTATCCTCAACAGGCGTAGCTCTTTCGCTCCTCCGTTTTGATGTTGAGAGCAACCCAGGCCCATCATCCTACACGTCCAGGTTAATAAGCCAACGTCGAAGCAATCGTCATTAACTTCGGCAGTTTCGAGATCCAGTCAGGCATTCGTCGATCTGCCACTAATCACGATGAACATTTGGACATCCGTGCACTTTATGTGTAGTGGATCTGTGTTGACATGCTTCACTGAGTCGAGTGAGATATTGCTCCGGAGGGCTTCTCTGCTCGTCACGTTCAATGCCGCTGAACTTCTGGTTGCTCTCTAGCCGGTGATGATATCCCTGTAACCTACAAGTCCTCGCTTGCCATCAATGTCCATCGTCAGGCAGAAATGCTCTGCATAACCTCGTATGAGGTTCATCTGGTACGACTCGCCAGGTGGTCATCATCTATCACTGTTGCCCACAACTACTGCCCTTCTGGTGCAGTCGGCGAATTCTACGACCACCTGGCGACTATGATATCACCTACGTCGAAGCTGGTAAACACTTTTGCTCTGTGACGAACTGAACTGCCCTTGGTCTAATGGTCCCTGATGTGACCATTAGACCCAGGGCACCACAGGGTCAACGACATCCTCACCGAATCGGAAAATCAGCGACAGCGCTCCAGGTGGAACTGGAAAGGCACAGAGAACAGGTCAGTTTCTTAAAACATCTCCATGGCATGGCCATATAAGATGCCGCATAGAACAGGGAAGAGCGAAGCAAAGGAGAGAAAGCACGTGGCTGATATCTTCTCCATCTTTGGCCTTTGTCATCATGTCGATGTACCAACTCGAGGGGAACCTCCTAGATGCCCTAGCTTCTCCATCTTTGGCCTTTGTCATCATGTCGATGTACCAACTCGAGGGGAACCTCCTAGATGCCCTAGCTTCTCCATCTTTGGCCTTTGTCATCATGTCGATGTACCAACTCGAGGGGAACCTCCTAGATGCCCTAGCTTCTCCATCTTTGGCCTTTGTCATCATTTCGATGTACCAACTCGAGGGGAACCTCCTAGATGCCCTAGCTTCTCCATCTTTGGCCTTTGTCATCATGTCGATGTACCAACTCGAGGGGAACCTCCTAGATGCCCTAGCTTCTCCATCTTTGGCCTTTGTCATCATGTCGATGTACCAACTCGAGGGGAACCTCCTAGATGCCCTAGCTTCTCCATCTTTGGCCTTTGTCATCATGTCGATGTACCAACTCGAGGGGAACCTCCTAGATGCCCTAGCTTCTCCATCTTTGGCCTTTGTCATCATTTCGATGTACCAACTCGAGGGGAACCTCCTAGATGCCCTAGCTTCTTATGATCGGACCAATGTCTACGAAGTCCAGGCGAGCGATGATGGTCTCGTGTCAGATCACAAAAACTAATACTCTGTGCAAACTCATGACATCCTGCCACCATCAACCTGTGAGGCACGTATACCGTGACTTCAACGCTGGAGATCCTGCACAGTTCAGTCAATTGCTTGTTGATTGCATCTGAAAGCACTGCGGACGATTCTAATATGTGAAATACCAGCACATAATTCAATCAAATCAAATCAGCGTGTAAGTCAGTCAGTCAGTCATTTCGTCAGTCAGTCGGTCGGTCAGTCAAATGAATTTAATAATTTAATGTTGTTAATGTTTTGTTTCTTCCTAGAATTATTTTCTGTTAGATCAGAGTCGACTGTTTCTGGTTGTTAGGTCGTCACTGGCTGCACAGGAGAACGAGATTGCTGAGTTGCGCCGGAAGTTGGAAGAGGCTGAAGGTCACTGCGCAGACATGATGGATGAGAACGCCGAGCTAAAACAGGAAGTCAGGGACCTTCAGCTCGAGATGGAAGAGATGCACGATCAGTTCCGCGAGGACGAAGCAATTGAATTCCGTGAGCTGCAGAAGGAACTGGAATCGACGGCAAAGAGCTGTCGCATTCTCCAGTTCAAACTGCGCAAGGGGGAGAGACGCATCGAACAGGTGGAAACGGAGAAGATCCAGGCGGAAGAAAAGGTGCGTCAGCTGGAAAACCGATTCCACTCGGCGAACGAGAGACAGCACGTGCTGGAGTTGGAGGAGGAGTTGAAGATGGCAAAGGAAATGAACGCCAGGCTCCATGATCAGATGGAAACGGTGGAAGAGAAGAGGGCCAGGTACGAACAGGAACTCGACCGGGTCAACGACATCCTCACCGAATCGGAAAACCGGCGACAGGCGCTCCAGGTGGAACTGGAAAGACTCAGGGAACAGGTCAGTTTCCTTATACATCTCAATGGCATGGCCCTATAAGGTGCCGGATAGGACAGTGAGGAGCGAAGGTAATGGAGAGGAAGGATGTGGCATAAAGAAACGAGGACAAGAGTTTCCAGATGAGTTACTGGAAAACTTTTCTTTCATGACGATATTACGCGCAGCTGCTATGATGATGACTGATGATGATGCAAGTTACTGGAGAAAAATTTCATGATGTCATTGGTGATATACTGCGGGGTGGTGATGGTCATGATCATGATAATGTTGTTGTTGTTGTTAATTATGATGATGTTTTTGTTGTCGACGATGTTGTTATTGAGGTGATGATGATGACGAAAGATTGTTAGGAATGAGCTACAAAAATGCTTTGTTACAATGGCAGTGATAATGATGACGACGCAATTTTGTAGATGATGATGTTGATGATGATCATCATCATTATCATCATTATCATCATCTATTATGTCTGCATTTATTAAGCGCCACTAACGAAGCATCATTTGATGGCGCTGAGCCATTGTGAGTGAAGGACATGCCCAAGGTCCTACACAGTAACTCTTTCAGGAAGGCTGGAACCCGTACTCTCGGCGTTATAAGCCCAGCACTCCAACCATTAGGCTACCATGCCTCACAATTGATTATCGTCAGCAACATAGTCGTCATCAGCTGTGCATCTCTTCCATGTTTGTCCAATAAGCATTCTTCGTGTTGTCTAACGGTTTTTTCTATCGGATAGCATCGTTATCTAAGCTTTTAGAAAGAGACATCCTTCTAGTTGTGTAGCTTCCTCTTTTTCAACTTGCTACTTATCGTTTGTTTAGCCTGATAATAGTATGTTTAAAACCTCGTATTTGACTGCAGCTTTAATCTCCATCTGAATCCACTTAATTCGCTTAATCCACTGTTAAGAGAGTTCAGGGTTAATATTTCATGTCCACGCAGAGATGTGATCTAGTTGCCTGAATTGCATCCTTGGTCAATCAAATCAGACCAAGTGCCATTGCAATGGCATTTGATTTGAATTGTTGATAGATTCAAATAATCCAGTATTACGTTGTGCTTCCAGAAGTGTGATTTAGCTTGTATTCATCCTAGGTCTACACTCCAAACAACACCATACTCTGTTGACCTTGATTGGCAAGGCATCCAGATGGAAGGAGAGAACGGCGATGTAGGGAGATGCCGCTATAAGTCGACCGCAATTAGATGAGATATTGAGGCGCAAAAGAGCAGACACTTCTTATCTCAGCTGGATAGCAACGGGAGGAGTAGGCGACCATTCAGCCATTCTGCAGTGATAATGGACCAGTCGAACTGATTGCCGCCTCACCTACTCCGCCACGCCCTTCCCCTTCTTCTTCTTCTTCTTCTTCTTCTTCTTCTTCGTTTGTTGCCTTGCATTAGCAGCTGCGCTGGAAGCAGACGATAACCGATGCTTTCCTTCATGCATCCAATCATAAATATGTTTATGCATAATAAGATTATATACAAGTATATACAAATACATACACATACACGTATGCATACACAAATACATATAATATATATATATATATTTATTATATATATTCAGAAATATACATAAATTGCATATATAGGCTATTACTCAAAATAAGATATGTATTGGGAACATTTCATATATGTGTATATAGATGTATATTTGTATATAATATCATAGACAAGAGGCTTATAGACTGACGTCTAGACCTTGGTCGTCATTCGATCCTCCTTTCGCTCTGCAGCCGCAGACTTTTTCTCTCATTCGTCAGGGAACTGACCCGAAGTCAAAGGTCGTAGTACGTGGATGACGACCTTTGAGCTTGGCCATGTGGCGTTGCCTTGGGAAACACAATGTCTGGCAATGGCTAAAACTTAAGTGTGCAATGATCAGATATTTATATAGCGCAGCTTCTATTATTTTAAATTGGAAAATTATGGTTGAGTAGTTTAACCAGTTAGGAAATGTTTCCAGTTGTCGTCTTTGCGCTTCAGTCCAATTATCCTTAAACCCCAACCACATTTGTGAGGATTGTTGTTGAAAGAACTGTGCTAAAAAGGGGTGATTGTGCACATTGCATTGTATGCATGCTCCGCGCTGTACACCTTCCGTGCATCAGATTTCCACGGCGCATGCAGCCGATCCTAACAGATCAAGCACCGTGCTGAATTGCCTAGATAAGAAGATAAGCGTGATAAAAATGATCATTATCATATGCTAAGTGCGCCAGACTTTGGATCCGCAGCTGACGTCTTTTTCTGCCTCACTGTCGGCCGATATTAGTAATTAATTGAAAATGTCTTCTTTTAATTAACTGAGGCTGGAATAAGAGTAGGTGTCTTGAAATAGGCTGTATACGTCTTACGAAAGAATGACTGAATGAACGAACGAATAAAAACATAGACTACAAGCAGACTATACTCAGTCGATGCGCAGAGCACCCGCTATATACCACCGTGGGATTCTAACGTCCATGCGATTAATGTATATTTAATGCACATGTAACAGGGCATGTATTCCCTGACATACAATCTATGTCTACGAATACAAGATAATCGTTCTTATTCATCTGCGCAAGTATGTGTGATATACGTTTCTATGAGTGGAACACATAAACTCGAGCTCTAAGTATACACACTAAAAAATCGCCTGTAGATAACAACGCCTAACTAACACAGCCTAAATAACGTTACATGAGACGCTGCCTAAATAACCTGGGATAAGTAACATATGATGAGCAGTCAGTTTACGTTATTTTTAGATTCAGAGCGAGACGAATGGAGGAAAGCAGACTACAGGTGCAATTCTTCAGCTGCCGAAGGTGTGTATAGTCTATGCATGCGAAGATGGCTTGAGTGTCAATGGTCAATTAAGGGGCAGGGCGTCTAAAGAACGTACGCCCCATACGTATGGGCTATAACATAACGGGCCAAACATCTCACCCCTAACGTCAAATACTGCAAGCGGCGATTAATAACTGCAGAAATAATAATAATAAATAATTTATTATATATTTATGAATTTACTGACGATGGCTGACTGTTAGGGTGTCGGCTTTTCAGCTCTGCGTCCTGGATTCGAACCCTAGGATACGAGAAATTAGAATAAGTTTATTTCAAAATAAATAATATGTTAGTCAGGTTCGGTCAGATTTACTGACTACGAACCCAATAAGTGTTTAAATAAATGAAAAAATTGAACAACGAATGAACAAATTAATTAAGGAATTAAAGAAGGAAGGAAGGAATGACCGAATTAACGAATTAATGAAATATCGAAAATATTAATAAATGAACTTACGAACGAGTGAACAAATGAACGAAAAGCGAATATATAACCTTTTGTGTATATGTATATACATATGCCTATATATATGAAGTCCTACACTGATGGCATTTAGTAGTAGTAGTAGTAGTAGTGGTAGTAGTAGTAGTGGTAGTAGTGGTAGTGGTAGTAGTAGTAGTAGTAGTAGTAGTAGTAGTAGTAGGGTTAGTGTTAGGGTTAATAATAATAATAATAATTCTGCATTTATTAAGCGCCGCTATCTAATGACAAAGCATCAAACGATGGCGCTCTGCAATTGTGTGTGAAGGACTTGCTCAAGACCCCTACAAAGAAATTGTCTGAGTGGAAGTTCGAACCCTTAACTCTGCACGTTACAAGCCGAGAGCTCAAACCAATCGGCAACCGTGTCACCAGCTGGTAACCCATGTGAAACCACCGCCTGCTGAAAGCCACAAGGGTCAAAGCATGCTTCGACGGTCTCTCTGAATGTAATTTGAGGCGATTGGGAGTGGCAGTCCACTCGGTGGGCTGCCCCATCTGGTCGAAACCATGACCTGGTAGGAACTGTCACGTCCTAACCACCCTATCATCGGATTCATCTACGATGTAATTCCGATTAATCACAAAGGTGCTATGTTACTCACCTGAGCAACATTTCCTGCCGATCAGAGCTCAATAAGAAGAAGAAAGATAGGTAGGTCGTCGTAGATTTGTAAAATGCTAGCAACCTAGTTTTCTTAGCCTCGGCATTGGAGGTCAGAACTTTTCCTCGCTCTTTTCCTCACCATTGAATCTTATGTATGATCAAGTTCACCCTAGAGATCAATATGAACTGCAGTGTATTATTTCTCTTTCTATATTGACAAAGATACGAACCGTCGACCTCTCTAATCGTAGATCTGCACTTTAACTTCGCCAAAAGTTTGAACCTGCAGTTTAATGATGAACATAAAACCTTATGCAATATGTAGGCCTATCACAAAAAATTCTAAAGTCTTACAAGAAATTACTATTAATTACATGAAATCATTAGAATTTGCATTCAACTCCTAGTTGTTTGAACTAATTTAAAACGATTTTTAGATGATTTTAATCTAGTATTACCCCTAATCATTTGAAATATCAGAAATTATCAAATCGGCTTGGACAATGAAATTATTTGAAATTTCTTTCTATCTGTGTGCATCAGACGGGTGTTAGTAAGCTGGTGAAGCACGGTAGCCAGGAGGTCGACGTAGCTCAGATCATGAGGGACCTGAGCGACAGCCTGGAACGAGAGAACGACCTCAAGGAGCAGTTCAAGTTCTCGGAGGAAGAGGCGCACGTGACGAGGAAGAAGCTGAGCGAACTGGAGGAGGAGAACGAGAGCCTCAACCTCCAGCTGCATAAGCTGTCAAACGCAAAGACGATGATGATGAAGTTCAGCTCTTCGAAGAAGCAAGGAGACGGAGAACCGGAAGTGATCACCGAAAGAGAACACGAGCTTCGACTGCAGATGGAACTCGCAGAATCAGAGGTACATGTTCAATCTTGAACACGCTCTCAGCATCCTACAGAAAACTATTGCCACAACTGTAATCATCATCATCATCGTCGCCGCCGTCATCGTCTTCATCGTCCTCGTTTTCATCGTCATCATTGCATGTACAGTATGTGTATTTATTTATTTATTTATTTATTTATTCATTATGCATCTGAACAATTGTATAGCGACTTTTAAGAATCTCACAAAGGCGCTGAGACACGGCTATCTAACAGATTTTAAAAGGTGAGTCTTACGATAAGCAGAAAATGTCTCTTGAGCTATTTGTGGCGGTAAAGTTCTATTTTTTTAAAGGGAAGACTGTTTCCTGAGGATGGTCCAATGCAAGAAAAAGACCGTTCTGTCCGAATTGCTGTACCGAAGAATCATAATATTATTATCAGGCGGTTACTTTTTCAAACATTCTGGTAGAAAAAGTTTTTTGTCAGGGACATTTTCATCCTCCCAGTTCTGCCTTCTCCAACAACGCCACTTAGAATACATGCGATGATCCAAGTAAGGTTCTTAATTAGCCTTATAATTTATGCCAACACAACGGAACTAACGAGCAACCATGTCGCTAATTAGGATAAACAATAGACCGTGGTAATTGGTGTCGTGTTTAAAACCACAACGCACTGGCCCTGTGATGCGCTGGACCCTTAGAATTCGTCAACACGGCCCAGAAAGTAAAGGAAAATGTCCTACGTCCCACTGTGGAATAAAGAAGACCCTGTTATTGAGGCTACACCTACCGGCCTACATACACGGTGGATTCATACTGATTAATAATTAATAGTTAGCAACTTCTATAACGCTGGTGTCTAATGCACAATGCATCAACTGATGGCGCTCCAAATCCAAATCATAGTCATGTCAATAGCACCATGTCAGTCCAGTCAGCAGCCTATGGCGGATACACCAGATGGTCGTGCTGGTGGCGATGCTGCTGCTGCTAATGATGACGATGAAAACGACGTCGATGACTATTACAATGACGATGACGCCGACGACTACGACGATGATGACGATGAACATCCTGTTTCAGGTAAACGTCCTAAGGCGGAAGCTGAACGAGATGGAGGCCTCCTACGACGTCCTTTTGGGCGAGGTAAAGCTGATGAAAGTGAGAGTCGAAGGAAAGGACACTGGTGTAAAGACGTCGGACGAAGATGGAAAGACCTACGACGAGAAGGTGCAGGAGTTGGCCAGGGACATCGAGAGGCTCAAGCTGAAGCTCATGGAAAAGGACAAGGACGCTGATAAGGCCAGATCCGCTCGGTCATCCCTCCAGAAGAGCCGATCTCTCGAGGATTCCACGTCACGTGATGCAGGCTACAGTGACCATCAGTTGGACGTCCGGAAGCAGATGGAAACTGTCCAACAGGAGGCGAGAATCCTCAAGGAGAAGATGATCGACCTGGAAAAGCAGAACGAACAGCTGTCGACGGAGAACAAGCGCCTTCAGATCATAGCAGCAGGTCGCCCTGGAAGGGCCGGAGCAGCGGAGGACCTTGTCAACCAGAACGCCGAACTCGCCAGCAAGGTGAAGCAGCTGGAAGCAGAGAACGCCAGTCTGAGGGAGAGCATAGGGCAGCTGGACGAGAGGACCAGTCGACTGTCGAAGGAAGTCGTCAGAGCCAAGTTCAGTGGTCAGTCGTTGTCCGAGTCATCGGCCGAGTGGAGGGAACTGCGTACTCAGGTTCAGTTCCTGGAGGACGAGTGCCGCGCTCTGCGACGCAAGGGAGTCGACCTGGAAGCCAGCAACGCCAAGATGAAGATGGAACTGGAGAAGTATCGGAAGGATGGAAAGGGTGAGAAGAAGCACAAGGAACGCGATGCAGGAACGAAGGAAACGCTAAAGGACCGAGTGGTCGAATTGGAAACGGAAATTGGTGAGACAACCACACTTTTCCAACGGATAAATAATTTAAATAAGGTCAAGTTAAATAAACATCCATATTTATTAAAGGTAAGGCAATCACCCTTTAATTACGTGCCTCTGCAAAATCTGTCTTCAGAGGCATGGTCTCGCAGTTATTTTTATCAGCCATGTTTGCAGCCTTTTGGAGAGTTCTAAATGCGCTTTATGAAAGTTCATATATATACATATATATATATACATATACATATATATATACATATATACATACACACACACATTTATTGTCGCGTTGAAGACAACGGTCAACGGGTCGCGTAATAAATGTGCCGCTGTGATGGTTTTGAGTTTCAGCAAAGGCGCCATTTAAATTGGCAGCTACCTAATAGACGCTTATCCTTCACTGTGTGACATCAGTGGCGATTTGCTGTTAGGTGGACTGACGGCCATGTTGAAGAATCGCCAAGAGGACAACGAACGACTCGAGGAGGAGATAACGGAGAGCAGGGAGGACATGAACAAGATGCTGGAGTCATTCCGTCGCAGGGAAAGGGAACTGCAAGACGACCTGGAAACACTCCAGCACAAGAACGGGATGCTGTCTGATCTACTCAACCTAGTTACGGAAAGAGCCGAGTCCACGCAGAAGGAACTCGATAGATGTCGCAAGGAAGGTAATGGAAGAACTCTGACCGGAAGTGACGTTGTTAACGGATGTGACGACAAGCATGGTCACCAGAAGATACCGGATCAGAAGGATAGTCAGGTAACTGGTAACTCAAAAAGGCGCTAAAGATTTCCTTGAATTCATGGCTGACACAAAGCCGCAAGGCATGGTTTGTACAGGAAATATTACTTCTAGCAACCTCAGTTCATCCTTTTGAATGATTCTGTAAGATTGGCCTTTTAATAGATTGATCAAGCCATTTACCATCCACATATCGAAGTCAAAACTTGACTACGAGACAATCAGTCGCAGGACAGTTCGTCTATGCATGCAACGTCCAGTCTAAAATATATTATGTTCTTTGTATCACAGGCCTGTTCATAGGAGGTAACAAACGAAACACGCTACTTAATGCTGATGCTTGGAATGTAATGTTACGCTGCTTGATCTTCAAGTTTTGAGCGAGCATTTGCATAAGAGGTTTCCATGGGTCAGTGGATCATTGATTTGTTTGTACACGCGCGGATCACGTGCTGGCTGGCATGCAGTGTAATTGGTTGCAGGCAGGCGGACTGACATCAACAGTAGTTATTGTTAACGCATATTTTGTCGTGTGGGCGTTCGCGCAGCCTACGTTGATATGAGTTAGCGGGTTTTTGGAAAAAACACGATTGCGCAATAGAGGGAGGCTGGTCTAAACCAGTCTGAACTGGTCTGCTGTCTTGGCGGGAAAGGGTATATATAAGCGGAATGTATTGTAGCAGAGAGCGTGAAGATTAGCGCTGGTCTGTCTTGTCACTCGTGTGCTAAGTTGAAAGTTTTAGTTACAAATGTCATTGATAGATTCGTGCGTCTAGAAACTGTGACGATTCAAGCCCTATTGTCATTGAACTGTTCGTTTAATTATAAATTCTAAAATCCAAGTCTCTGTATCTTTACTCGAGTTAACGCTACGCTACGAAACGAGTCAGTCGACGGTTCGAAGCTCGATAATTGACAACTACGAAAGATTGCCGACACCTGCTCTCTTGCTTTTGGATAAGTTTTCACTTATATCAATTACATATTTTAATGAATTGAGGCAATCTTTACAGCGATGCCGTTTTGATATGTTTGCCGACAGAAGCGCATTGAAGCTCTGGAGCGACTTCTAGCGGAGGAGACAAAGAAAGTGCTAACTGCCGAAAAGAAACTGAAAATGTCGGACATTCCGTTGTCCAAAATCAAGGACGACACTCGACTAAAACAGCACGAAAAGGAAATACTGCTACAAGAGGTATCAGCTGTAGGACACTCGATCTACGATTCTGATGCATCTGTCTAGTAGATCATACTATATATATATACACCAGTGTATACATAGTATTCAGATTTATATAAATTTCTGTATATGTGTTTGTATATATATGTATGCATATATACGTATATATAATATATGTATGTATGTTCATAGGCATATAATGCCAGTGTAATATGACATAAAGATCGTATATCGTCTTTTGGATCAATCCTCAATATCGTCATCTGGTCTCATATCGTGTATATTATGCTCCACTGATATGCATTAGGAATTTTGTAGATCATAGGTTGAAATTTCGTAGAAATCTTTCTTTCCTAGCGGAGGGAGCCCAACCCCAGGGATAGGCTATCCAGCGCACTGGACTGCTTCGTAAGACAGAACGTGCTTATCATGGTTACTGCGTTCGGTAGTAACAGATTTACTCGACTCTTATTCTAGAACACCTTACGTAGATACTTAAGGTCACAACTACTGATCATTTTCCTTTGCCTCCCGCTACGTTTAGCGCCTAAAATTCATTTTGTTCAACGATGCTTTGATGTAGTTGGACCACGAACACTGGTTAGGAAATGGTGCCATATAATCCATTTACAGCAAGTTTAATGTGTAAATTTGCATGTTTTTAGTTGGCTCTGTGCCAAAAGCAGTTGATAGCAGCCAATGATCAGATAACTGACCTCAAAGGTCGACTGATGACGATGAAGGAATCGCACGAGGACATCAAGGAAGACTTCGCTAAGGTCTCCAAAGAGGTATGCACAATGATTTCTTGCAGCATAAAACTAACGTCTGTGGATTTAGAAGACGGCGCTATAGAAGTTAGTAGGTAGGCTTAAGTATGATTGTGATGGTGGTGGTGTAGTTGTAGTGATGGTGGTCGTGGTGGTGGTAGTGATAGTGGTTGTTTCGTGTCGACGGGTGGTGATGTTTACATCGCATGACCAGTTGTGGTCGTTGTTTCAGCTGGAGCAGGTTCGGGAGAAGAGGAAGGGCGACGACCAAGGCCCTCTGGGGGCGAAAAAGGGCAAAACGGAGAGAGAGCCAGCGTCGTGGAGATGGGAGAAGCAGGAACTGGAGAGGCAGCTCAAGGAACACAAGAAGAAACTCGATGACGTCTACTCGGAAATGAAGAGGCACCAACTCAAGTGGAAGGCCGCCGGAGAAGATATCGAACGGGTAGGGTGGAGCAGTCCAGAGTTGGTGGGGACTTGACGGACGGAGGGTTTGATGGGGTTAAAGCCACCTTTTGCGCTTACGTTGAACTCATTTAACTCCGTTCAGATAGGTTTGCGCGTAGGGTAAAAAAGTTGCTTTTGGGGTGGGATAAATACCCTTAAGCATACGAACGATTTATTGGATTTCGTAGATGTTGAAACTCGTATTAGAACCATTCAGGGTAAAATTGACCGTTTTAAATAGATGAATGGATTGAGAATAAGATTATCTAAAAATGGACAGAGTCATTTCTTGGAAGCAGAGGTCAGATGGTTAAGTGGTAAAGGAAATTTAATTGTAGCTGATGTCGCAGACGTTGAATAAGCATTGCACAAAGGTGTTTTCAGGCAGATCAACCCGAACACGCATCCTCTTCTTAAAATTATGGTCAAGGTTTTGATGCATAAATTCTTAATCGTCAACTCCGTGGTTTGGTTTCTGTTGGTAAACATTCACACATGCAAACCCTGAAATGATGATACGGCTCATACATTCAACAGAGTTCACTCAACTTATCCTTACCTATTTAGGTGTACTAAATCTTCTTATTGCCTCTTATTGTATGACACCCCCGTCTATGACTAGATCAAACCTTCTTATTTCAAGCTTTGCGCTTGTGAAATCAGCGATTAGGCCTAATTATTTAACGTTGTGTCATCATTGTATTTCTATTCCATTTCGCATCTCAGAATATATGGAGTTATTAAATATCTGCTAGCTGATGGATTTTTGTTATGTTAAATGTAGGAGAACAAGATAAAGGAAGAGCTGGAGAAGAAGATCAACAAACTGAAAGAAGAATGCGAATCCCATCGAAAGGAAGCGGCTGAACATCAGACTCAGTTAGACGAGGTATTCTGATGTCTGAATAATTATAATTAGTTAAACAATAGCAAATCCCAAGAGAACTTCCTATCATCCCACTCCTGTTGCAATTGCTATCTTTTCATGCCTCCATGGATTGCTACTGAGTTCTGACTGGATTTGCCCAAGATTTTAGTATTTATATTGATTTCACTAAAAGTGACCCCTTATGCTTTATTTAAGCATTAGTTCTGCGTCGCCATAGAAGTCTTTAGATCCATATCTTGGCCAAGCGCCATGCTCCTTCCCCAAATGACGATAATCTAGACATGGGTATCATTATAGCCTCATTTTTTCCACTTGCAGATTTGATCGAACGCCGCTAATTAAGCTGGTTCATCTGTCACAGAATGACGCACGTAGAAGCTAGAATTCACATTGAATGGCCTAATAGACAATAACGATGGTGACAATTGCTAATATGCCTGCCATGTAATTTAAGGCTTTGAACCGGACCTCATCCTATCTCTACATTTCATGAGCGCCAGTTAATGTGCCGGCTTCCTCGACTTTTAGCACTAAAGAAACTTTTAGCCTACAATTGCTAGTTTCAGACAAGTACTTAACAATGAAGGCTTATCTAGTCCCGGTTGTAATTCCAGCTTCAGGAGTCGCTGAAGAAGCGAGAGAAGCAGTGGGAGAAGGAGAAGAATCTTCTGGATGCAGAGAAGGTTGCTGCGGAGAACGACGCCAAACAGAAAGACGAAGTCATCAAGTCCAAGGACGCTATCATCCTCCAGAAGAACGACCTCATCAACGAAAAGGATCGAGCCCTCAGGGACCGCGACGAAGCTCTTCAACAGAAAGACCTGCTCATCCAGCAGAAGGACACCGAGCTCGAGTTCAAGGACAAAGACCTCCGAATCAAGACGCAGGAGATCACCCAGTTCCGCGCCGAGCTCTACGAGTTCCGCGACCACCTGGCGGAAAAGGATGAGAGGATCAAACAGTTGGACGAACACGTTCGCAGGAGAGATGATCGATTGAAGGAAAAGGACGACATACTTCAGCAGATCAACAGGAAACTCGTGGAAAAGGGAAACCAGGTGAGCGACATGGATAAGACGATACGACAGGTCATCCGGAAACTCCAGGCAAGGGACTGTGATCTCGGGATGTGCAACGCCGAACTGCGCCGAGTCCAGACCGAACTCAAGACCGCTCATGAGCGCCATATCGAGTTGAGAGCCAAACTGGAAGTGACGGAAGCCGAGGCCCGGAAACAAACGACGGATCTAAGGAACAACCTAGCAAGGCTGGAGTCGGAATTTGAAAAGACCATGGTAGAGAAAAAACGGTTGGCGGATGAGGTGAAGGACTTTGCAGAGCGGATGAGACTGGAAGATGAAAGGTGGAAAGCGGAGAACGATAGGATCAAGTTGGAGCTACGGCAAGCGCTGGAAAAAGTGCATGTGCAGGAGCTGTCGACGACCTTGAACCAGACAGAGGCCTTCAAAACGATGATGAAGGAGAAGGAAGGACTAATCGTGGACAAGTTCAAACTGACAGACGAGGTAAACACACTGAAGAGGAAGATCGAGCTCAACTCGGGTCAGTGGAAAAAAGAGAAAGATGAGCTTAAAAAGACACTCGAAGAGAAGATTAAACTTTTAGAAGAACTGAAGGCGAAGGTAAAATAAAACCTACGCAAATCATTAGAGTAATTTTTAGCATAAATTATTCAGATTATGGATACATTTTAAGTGGCATGTTTTCCTTATTTTCATTATTAAACTAATGGTAATGTTTCATAAGTTATAAAAAAACTAACTACGATGAGCATTTTAAGGAAAACTTTATAATAAGAACAACAAAAGGAATAAGACTATTAGGCAGTTTGAGAAAAGTCTAGCTGAAATTTAAACTCACTCATTAAATTAACATATTTCTATTTGGTTCATTCATTATATTTACATTTTCTAATTAGTTCTCTCATCATTCTTATTTATTTGTTAAGTGATTGCTCGTGATTTTGAAGAAACAATAATTTATTAATTTTATTACTTTATTCAGGAGGCGCCGAAGGTGAAGGTGAGGCCGTCGACCCTGAGTCTACCCGGTTCTTCTTCGAGGAGTGTCGAAGAGTCCTTCGATTCCGAGCAGGCGAAACTCATTGCCGGGCTGCGTGCGAAGCTGGAGCAGCAGGAGACCCACTGGATGGCCGAGAAAGCTACCCTGGAGGAGTTCTACGAGGTCAACTCGAGGAACCTGCAGGAGACGATCGGCCAGATGAGGGACGCCTGCCAAGCCCTTCGCCAGGAGAACGACGGACAGCTGCAGCTGTTGCAGAGTTCTCGAAGGGCTCTGTCAGACCTCAGGAACAGATACGACCTAGGAGTGGCGTCCTGGAATGAGGAGAGGGAAAGACTGCTCGCCACCACCAGTCAAGTAAGCAACATCTGAGCATGCCTAATTGTGTGTCTCTGGCAGCAAGGACCTATCTGGTCTTTTGAGAAATTGTATTAGAAGATATTGTGACATAGAGGTCGAGTTGTGATGCAACTATTTCAAACCAAGCAATAGATATTTAGCAATGGGAAGTAAAAGACAAGCCCCGTTGTCCAGGACGGCTGGATCAATCGTTTCTCGATTCAGAGACAATCGCAAACAATGCTCTGCTTTCCAACTTCCCACTGTGAGAAATTGGAGACTAACTTAAGAGGGAAGCTATGAGATATATTGGAGACACCAACATTAGATAGGGTATATGAGACTTTAGAAGGAAACTTTGAGTTATAGGGCACTTCAACATTAAAGGGAAATGTGGCTACAAGAGACTAACTGTAGACTAGAGGTGGTGGGTGAAGTTAAGCATAATACTTTCTCATCTACTTAGTTTGAAAATTTGGCGATAAACTTGGCATTATATTGTAGGGTATTTTAAATATGACAAAAGAGCCGGGTGGGTTACACATAAGTAAACGGCTAGGCACAGAGCAGAGAAGAATGGCATTGTTGTATTCTTGTCCCTGCCTACAGGATAAACGGTTACGAGGAAGTACATTTGAACTGCATTTCAGAAGCTCTTATACTGTAGATGCTACTCAACTGTTTACTACCTTAAATTAGTAAAGGCGATACATTAGTGATGATACGTGGTGAAGACATGAAGTACGCCTCTTAACATTTATTATGCCACATTTCAAATCCTCCTAAGTGCGATGTGTTGACGCATCGACGAATATCCAGTGACGATATTATGTTGAGTTAATGATGATATTTTATTCGTGTGATAGGTGGAACATTACCAAAAGAATATCGCGGTGGTGGAGAGGTCACTGGAAGAGCTCCGGGGTCAACTACGTACGTCGGAGGCCAAGCGACGCGAAGCGGAAAACAGGCTGATGGTAGAGGAAAGTGCCTGGAAATCAGAAAGGGCGGCTCTTGAGGCACGCAAGGTGCGCAGCGTTGGCTTACTTACTTACCATTTTACCAACATCTATTATTCCATAAATTATTCCTTTATTTATTTACCTTCTTTATTCCATCTTAATGAAATTCCACACTTCTCGGTTGCTTTTTTGTTTTTCATATTCAGAAACTTCATTTCTGGGGCTCTGCACAAAGATTATTAATATTTAATGCTCGTAGCTGATGTAGTCCTCAATAATGTCGTGAATTTGTTAATAAGATTAGGCCCGCTGTCGGTGCGACCGTAAATTATAAATTATATTCTGTTTGGTTTTAGTCAAATATTAATGAGTTTTAATTATTGTTGGTAATGCATGTGAAAATAATTATCTGTAGGTTTCGGATGAAGAAAAATCCACAACGAGAGTTTCGGAGTTTCGAGCTCGCTTCGAAAAGTTTGGATCATCCAAGTCGAAGAAGGGAGGATCCCTGGACGAGGAAGGGAGGAAGGGCGAGAAGGACGCCCAGGAGGTCTGTCGAGAGCTTCAGAAGCAGCTGAACGAGCTGGAAAATCTCAGGGAAAAGGAAAGATCTCAGTTTATGGAGAAACTGGAAAAACAGAGGGAAGAGTACGAGAAAGAGATACACCAACAAAGGGAGCGAAACATAATGGTAAGCAGCTGGAAGGTCTGAAGCCAAAGGTGTTTTAAGGGAGTTGGAACAATATTGCCCGCACGCAGAGTCAGCTAGAAGTGAGTTGTGGGCCAAGAGATAACGTGCAGGGCTATCATCATCGTCGTCGTCGTCATCATCACCATCGGTGTCCATGGGTTGAAAGCTCGTTGGTGTTCATTGCACATTTTATCTTTTCCGTGGAACTGGTAGACTAGGGATACGTCCGTGCCGGTGTCATGTTTTGTGATTGTCATTTGCCATGGATTTCTGTCGTCTTTTCCTTTACGGGCGACGTATCTCCAACCTCCCCCCCCCCATTCGTCCGACACTCCACCTTAACCAGGCTTGTAACTGGCTTACAGTAGGTATCCCAAAGCGAGGCTGCCGCTCAGAGTGGGCAACATTTTCAGAAAGGCCCTATGTTAGTTATAATTCGTAATGCACTACCGGAAGATGTCTCTGATCCCCGGGTTAGTTGGGACCAGACATCACTAGCTCTAGAAAATAAGTAGAATTTTTCGTTGGCGGTTAAGCAATACTGTTTAAATCGCCAAACTTTCTCAACGCCACGTAACAGCTGTGTCTAACGGACCAGCTCATACAGCGTCGTCTGATCAATGCGGGTCTACAGTGACAACGATCATAATACGGCGATGAAGATGACGACACTGATGATGAACATAATTGTGATGTTGATGATTTCAGTTGGAGAAGAAAGCGCGGGAAGTTTCGCAGCTCCAGCGCAGTGTAGTTGATATACAGTACCGTCTGGTGGAAGACAGGAATCAATGGCAGCTGGAAAGGTCTCAACTCCAGCGTCGTCTGGAAGAGGCCCGACGAGACTATCTCCAGCAAAAGGAAAAGATTAACCATCTTCTGGCCGAGGTAAGTGACCTTCATCAGATGTAACACGGTTCCAGATTAAATAACACCCAGTGGACAATTCAACCCAGCCTCTGTCTGTCTGTCTGTCTGTCTGTCTGTCTGTCTATCTATCTATCTAAGTCTCCATATCTTCTTGCTCTCGCACTTCTGATTTTTTTAGAAAAGAAACGAACAACACTAATTTACCCTCTTATGAATTGAATAAGGAATCTTCTAATTGTGCTATTGGGTATTTGGTTTCCTATAGGAAATGTCGTATTTCTGACATATGAATTCTTAACAGGTGGTGAGAAAGCATATTCTATGCTAACTCTGTATGTATGTATTCGTGGTTTTATCTGTGACTTTAAGACTGTCTCACTCACTGCCAGTTGAAGATGTTTACCACTCAACATATTTACTCAAACACTGTCTTTATATGACTTGGAATGACCGCTACTAGAGTCACGAGACGCACGACATGGTAAACACCTCGGAATGACTCAACCTTATACAATTTGCTCAGAATATCTGTAAATACATTGTTGCACTCTTTATCTTTCCTTTATCTCCAGACGGTCTTTGTTTACTCCGACACAGGTGAAGAAGCTTCGAGTCCTCGCATCCGGTTTGGCAGAACAAAAGGGAGTCGAAGGAAAGCTAAGGTCAAGGAGTCTGACTCCAAGCGCAGAGAAGATCCGAGTAACGGCTCTGACTCTGTATACGGCCAGAAACGCAGCAGCAGCAGACGACAAGAGGGCTGCAGGGGCAGGTGCTGGGCAGAATAACGGCGCCAAGGATGACGACAACGGAAAACGAGGCATAGATCAGGTATCGCTTGTCGTGCACTCGGAATTTTATCGACGCAAGTTGCGTGGTTTATAAACATTGTGGCCCTAGTACATATTTTTCTAATTATTACAAAAAGGCCACACTAATTCTCTGGCTGCCTATATCACCAGAAGTTTCACATCTACAGTGTTTTAGCCAGCTGTTTGCTGTTTGAGATTATTTTCTGGTGTGTGTGTCTTATCACACCAAACTGCACTAACTTATTTATCATGTTTACATTAGGCAATTCTCAGACATTTCTTACCTTGTAGCGTTTTATGGCTGTGATAATAACTAATCATTAAACGCCCAAGCACCTAATTTTCAGTCTGGGTAAACAAGTTTACCAATTTTCTTTGCCGTCTCAATTACCTTTTAATAAAAATTGCCTAATTCGCTGCCGTTGACTATTTGATGTTAAACTATTTTGATGTTAAACTATGCTAAACTATACTGATGTTAAACTATTTAGATTCACATGATTTTAGCAGAAGTTAAGAAGAAGACGAGAACTGCATTCGCTGAAAGTGATTTTTCAGAATGAGACTAATTACTTAATAACTATAGGTATACGTGTCCACCTAAATCTCTGAATGAAGATTTTTGCTTAACTTTAACATATTTAAATTAATTTTGTGTGTTTCAGCCAATCATTCAAGAACTTGTTCAGGTGAGCCATTTCTGTTGAATAGATTAGGCCCTATCGTTTTAAAAGAAAGACCACAATTAAAACTTCTAGATGACGAATAAAACGTACTACCTGTAGATGGAAATTATTGCTTCCTTTTGATTCTAGCAATTTTCAGAAATTGTACTACTTCTTATACGCTTTTCCTATGAAACGGCAGAATGACATTGATTTTGTGAGGTATTTATAAAACGTTGTTTTAAGTGTCTTAATATATAATTCGGAACAATACGTATATGCGGTAAAAATAGCTCAGAGCAAGGCTCCTGGTGTCGGGTGGGGACATGGTTACGTTCATCCAAATTTGTCCCTAAATATAGAAAACAGACCTGCCTTTTCTCAAGAAAAAGGCAGAGCTCCCTGTTTCAGGGGTAACAGCCAAGACACTCTGATCTTTAATTCTGTCAGAACCGAGCAAGTGCATTCAACGACCTTCGTTTATGGCATCGAAGGCATGACAGAAAGTAAGACCTACTTTCACACATGTGAATTATTGCAAAAATTTACTGTTCTGGCTAAAAGGATATCAAGTAGTCAATTCTGAAAGGATTGTCCGTTTTAGGCAATCGAGGAGGCGTCGCGTTTGGCAGACGACCTCGGAAAGTCCAGACCAACAGAGCAGCAACAGAAGGACCCACGACAACCGGTGACACCTGGACACAACATCGGCGGAACTTTAGGAGGATCCTTCAGGCGGTAAAGAACCATCATTAGTTCTATTCTGCTACTCGCTGATCCTATAATCCACTCCGTCATCTCCCTTCTTCCTCTTCTTCAAAATCGTCATCGCTGTCGTGTTTGCAATGTAATGCAACTAAATGTAATGTAACAGTAATATTTCTAAATTCTATTCGTGTGTTTTAAGCACAATGTCAGTGGAGCAGAATATGCACGTGTAGAATGAATATTCACCTGTGACCAAGACATAGTTGGATGAACATATTCTCTGCTAACTCTGTATGTATGTATTCGTGGTTTTATCTGTGACTTTAAGACTGTCTCACTTTCACTGCCAGTTGAAGATGTTTACCACTCAACATATTTACTCAGACACTGTCTTTATGTGACTTGGAATGACCGCTACTAGAGTCACGAGACACACGACATGGTAAACACCTCGGAATGAGTTGTTCTTACCTTACCCTCGCTGACCGCAATAACAGTTCTAACACTGATACACTTCGTAAAACATTAGTCAATAATTCGAGGAGGAGTGATTTCCGGGTGCTTACAAGAAACCGAAGGAAACTAAGACTATTTTAATGTACAGAATAAGATACACAATCAGAATAATGCATATAATTTATAATTATGAAAGGTCAAAATATTATGATTTAAAATACAAACAAGAAGAAACAAATATAGCGCTGTTTACTTTTGCAGGTCATATTCGTCTGCGGAAGTAGAAGGCAGCCAGATATCCGGGGCTCTTAGTCCGGAGTCCGTTCTTCTTCCGGTCCAGTCCACCGGAGGTTACACTCGCCCTACTGCCTCGCCCGGCGTTAGCATCTACGCCACGACTGGTCGATCAGGGCGCCTCGGTCAGCTGGCCCGGTCTTCGTCTGAGGAGGAGGATCCATCGACCGGGCCAGCCCAGGGATCCACAGCGGCCCCATACCGTGGCCCTGGCTCTAATCGTGGGTCGATGTATGCCTCAGGAACGCAGAGTGCATACGGATCTCGAGATGCTTCTCCCGATAAGGTCGGACAGGGGACTCTTGGAGGGGCTGGGGGATTGGGAATGCGACGGATCTCGCCCTACCCAGCGGCTCCTCCGAGCATGATCATCACCCCTTCGCATACCCCACGCAGAGCACCGTCCGTCGAGAAGGGAGACCTCTTGACCTCCGATGATATCCAGAAGCTCTACGCTAAGTTGGACGCTATCGGGTCACAGAACGCTACGGATGTTCCCACCTCTGCCTCAGCAGCCGGAGGAAGTGTTCAGCGGAGAGTTACTCTAGTCAAAAGTGCCTCGATCGACGCAGCCGAAAGCATGAGTACCAGCGCCCCAGACAGGAGTCTAGGGTCCCCCAGAGTGGACTACACAAGACTCGAACCCGTGCCTCCCTCTTCTTCTCGTCCGACAATCATTCCAGCGCCTAGAACCAGCATCACTGCGGCAGCGGTCACGTCGACTTCCGGTATCGCGACTACAGCCCCGCCACCTGGCATCGGAATAAAGAAACGCCTGGACAAACGATCGGCCAGCGTGTCACCGCGAACGGCCAGGAGGCAGTTCTACGAGGACTACCCCTACGACCCGAAGCCCGTCGCTGTCTCCTCCGCAAGGGACAGTGAATCGACGACGTCTTCGTCGGGAAGGGCAGCCGAAAACCAATCAGCTTCAGGCGCCTGGCCCGACACCAGCGCATCTTCCGGTGATGATAAGTCCAAGACGACTTCGTCTTCGTCGCTGAAACAGTTCTTCCAGAATGTCAAGGACAAGCGAAAGCTGTTCGGATCGAAGAAGTCAACGAGCGTCGACAGTTCAGTGACCCATGTGTCCATCGCCCGAATCGGAGCGAATGTCCTGTCGGAACCAGCGGCTCCATCGACCTACCAGCCGCCTGAAATAACAATTCCAGACCAGAAGAAAAAGCCACACAGCAGGAGTGGCAGCGTCGACCCCCCAGCGGCAACAGGCTCCACAGCACCCACGGCCAAGGACAAGGCTTCCAAAGAAGGTCAGTTGTAAATTCGTCGTCAAGAAATAATCAAGTTGTACACTAACCATATAGAATACATATAGCATAGAGAAGAAGTAAAGTTGCATGTAGTAACAATAAGCAGTAGTCATAGTACCCCGTTTCGCATACCGACAGTGGCTATATTTAAAAGATTTTAATCTCGGGCTATCATTATCCGGACACAAGAATCTTACATGGCGTGGCACACATTCAAACGGCAGCGGTGGTGAAGGATCTCAACCGATAAATTCATTGAAAAATGAGCAGGGTCTAGGCAATGCAGTCTGTAGAAAAAAAGTGTACACTTACAGTTACATTTAACGTCAGCATGTCTGTCTGCCTTGCCTTCTCCGTCTCTCTTGTCTGTGTTTCTTTCTGGCGTGCCTTATCCCTCGAATTTCATAGAATTAATACTGTTATATTTGTTATCAACAGGTAAATACAAATAGAAAGTGTTTATGCTTTCTGTTTGCATCTTCTCATTTCTGTTCGGGAGTCGTTCATCCAGTTACGGTAAGTCAGTCGGATGGCAAATCTAGTGCCTTTAGACTCCATCAAGAATTGCTCGTCATCAGGCTGCTTGCTACACAGGACAGAGTGTCGTGGAGTCTAGCATACGTAGGAGTGACGCAAGTTGGACGAAAATCTGTTCGTTCCAACTATGAGATTTGGAAATAACAATAAAAATTATTCATTTCGAATGTTTTCTTAAATCATTTTCCAGCCGCAATTGGAATAATTTATCTGAGTGTATGAATTGAAGTTCAAAATCATTAGCTACTGAACCTGTAAGAAAGTCTTATACCTAGTAATTGGGTTGCCCTAAAGTACAACAACCGGATGTTTCTGATGTCCTGCGTGAGTGACCTATAAAATTCATTAAGATTGACCTATAAGTGACTGCTTTTATTTGAAATCATAGCAATCATGATACAGCAGGAATAGGTAACTCCGCTTTAAGAATCTCTGTCAGTCTTAGATTTTCTTTGGCGTCAAATACTCATCATTGTTAAACACAACTAAGTGTTAATAACGTGGGCTACTTTAAGATCTTTGTTTTTGATGTTGTCAATTCGGAGATGTGCCGTTTTCGCTGTTGAATTGGCAACATCAACAACATTTTGTGTAAGGCTTCATAGAACAAGATACCGATATTCGAGTTTATTTTAAAATTGACGGTGATTAAAATTCGGCTAAATGATGAAGTATCGCACCGGACGCTCTAATTTTGTTGAGTAGTCAGAGCTTCTTTTTATTAAAACTTCATCTGAAAGTGCAAATACTGTTGTTAAAATGCAGCGAAAATGCATTAAAATGTCTGGTAATAAAATGCGAAACCGTATAAATTGTTGAAAGATGAGAACTCCACAATAAATAAATTTATAACGATCGCTATAGGTTAATAGCGTGTGTTTGCACACGAACTACCTAAAATGTCAAAATACCTTTAAAGTGACTTAGAAATACTCGCAGAAAAGAAATACTGCTGTTATCAGAGTCACCGCATAATCATAACGCCGCTAGGAGGCTTCTCTAGGCAAACCTGTCTAATCTTTGTCTGCAGTCCTTCACGTCATACTGACGCCTGTGCTAAGGGGTTCTGGCTCGCAATCGGCTTGTAGACAATACGCTGCCTGTCAATCTGTTCGGGGTCGGCTAATTCGATACCAAGTACACGCTGCGCTCAGTCCATCAACAATGACCTTATTCGTTCGATCATCTGCTTTGCGGTATGAAGTAAACGCGAGAATCGTATGTAATATTAAGTAGTGTCATTTTAATGCTTCTTATAAAAAAGATGGATTTCTTTCGGAAGAGTTTCTTAAACCCTTGCACTCCTGAAGTGGTCTGCAAAGTGAATTGCGTCTGGAAGAGTAAACAGTGAGAGTGATGAGACGCCCAGTGCGATCTGATACAGAAAACTTCATGCAAAGAATGAAAAGAGCCGACAAGTCAGGGTTGCGCACAGCTCGACGTCTCTGCGAAATTTTATTAGTAGCCCACACTGCTGTTAAGATGTAGGCCACAGTGTCTGCGTTTTCTTAACATGCAGTGTGTAGTTTTCTAGTACGAATTAAATTACCATCAGGCCTACGTATCTAGACATTTTATAGCGCCTTTGCAGTATCTCAAAAGCGCAGTATAAATGTGTGTACTTGTTAGCCGACATGCTTCTAAGAGTGTAAAATGTTCGCTGCTAACTTCGTGCTTTTTCAATAACTCGTTGAGTAATCGTGCAGGTGTTAAGACCACGTGTGAATGACGTCAGTCAGTCACCGCTGTTTGGTATTCAAATCCTGTTCCTGCATGGATGAAAATTGACAGTTCTTTGTCGACCAACACAACAAAAAGTGTAACATCCGGTTGTTTGTATCGCTGTCGTATTTGTCATCAACCATAAAGATCCTTCAGTCAGAGGATGGCGCTTCAGAGAACTACAGTCGAAGGAGGCGCAAAATAAATGACTGATCACTTTACCTTCGCAATCGCCTTAAACCGCAACATTCGAGTTATTTAATTTATTTGGTTCTGAGTGTCAGTTAAAGCAGCAGACACGATATGAAGATTGTAAAGATGTTCATTGCATCCGGATGTTGTTTGCATGTTTTTGCATAGATCTAAGTGGTTTGGCGGTGTATTGTTTTAGTCTGATGTCATATCGTGACGCGTTGACGTCACACCAATGCATGGCTACTTAATAGTTTTACTTGAAAACATCTTAGTTGCCGTGATAAGTCAAAATTTCACATTTTATATGTGTTCAAAGCAGTGCCTTTCTGCTTTCGTTTGTTGTGTTTCCTGCAGCATTTTAGCGTAAGTAAGACATTAATCCCCCTCTGTATCTCCTCGCTTGTTCAAGTAATGTGGTGCAGTTTCAGCCTAAATCCGAGCAACTGCCCAGTACTGCTTTCGTTTATTGACTAATCAGTGAGATTCAGTCCTAAAGCCTGTGGTACCACCACAACCGCTGCAGCTTCTGTGCTTTTTCTATAACGCTTCTATATCAGTCACTACCACGTTCCTGTCCATTGCCACTCGTGGTACTAAAGATACTCTTTTTCCGTAAAGAAGCTAAGATGAGGTCCTTGCACAGCATCGGTCTTTCTCCGCTGCTGAAATCGAGTTAAAATGGAAAATCACACATGGTTGACGAACTAAGGAAAGGTTGCGATGTTGTTGGATTGCTACTGTTGTCTTGAGTCTAGGTTTTACTATCATCCACACCTAAGACCTGCTTTTGCTTTTAAGGGTGTGCCATTAATGGGCCGCTATCTCATTCTTCCATGCCCTGGATGGTTTACGATGAACTAGTGAGTTGAAAGAACAGAATTAACAGAATCGAAGTTAGTCTTCAGATGGTTTACTAGGTCACGTGGCAAATAATCAGGGACTAATTCTTCACCCCTCCCGCAACGCTGTTTCCAACGCCTTCTACAACGACTTCAGACGCTCCCACTTGCAGTTAAATTCTTTGAATGGGACTTGATAGAACTTATGTTCTATTCATGTCGTTATAAGGTTGACTTACAATATACATTACTGGCTACAGACAAGTTACTTCTCTGCCGGTGGAGATAATCGGAGGTGGGAGGGCTAACCTTAATTAATGAGGTCAGTTGATTTTGTGCAACAGTCAACAGACTGACTCGTACCCTCGACTCTTCCAAATGACTTTGATTTCGAAACTTGTGTAAAACGTATAATTCGTGTACTTTAAAATTGTCTCACTTATATGGATGGATAATTTCTTGCCTACCTTGCCTCTGAGGCGATTTGCAACTGAAGATTAAACGTCCAAATTTAACAGATTATTCAGTGGCCCAGTTCAACAATTCCGGTATTGTTGTTTTTAAACTGCTTATCTGCCAGCTAAGCGGATGCTGGCGATACCAGATGACGACGGGAAGAAGGTATAATCACAGTTTGAAATCACGCCGGTGTTATCACCTTATTAGCTTTCGATACTGTCCTGAGACGCATTTAAAAAGATCTAAAATGCTCTATACAAAGTTAAGGTTACATTACATTGTCCGATGTTTTACTATGGTTAGCCCTTCTTCCTAGTTTTCGTTGACTATCTCCGCCTTTACGACTGCTTTGCAAATATACAGGATATACTTGGCGCTATAATGAGTTGCATCCTATGTAGCCTTATATGTGTGCTCATGTTTATGGAATGTTTTCACGGTGTTTGTTCAAGTCAGCTTTAAGGTTGGATTTGTTTGGCTTTCAGCCTGTGACATGGACACACAAACTCTTCACAGAATTTAAATGAATTGTGTGCTAGGCTGCCATAACATACAGTATGAAAATGTGTTGGCATATGTTTACACGTTTAAGTTACAAGTCTAAGTTTAAAAAAGCTGTTGCAAGATTGAAACTTGATTACTTCAACCTTAATGAACTGCGTTGGTTTTTCTTTTAGACTGGTTTTTAACTTAGATAAACTGTTTCAGTTCATATTTGGTTACAATTTGTTGGGACGATTCTCTGCTTATTCAAGTCCTTTAGAGGCCGATTATGTGTTTGCGTATTAATCTTAATAGATATAATGTGATTCAGGTCAGGCTGGTGCATAAAAGCTATTTGCTGTTTGATAATTCGATTGATTGTGTTACTAATGCTTAAACTATTGTAATTGTTCATAATAATAAGACAATAGAATTTTGCAATTGTCTCATTCTGCATGTCATGGCGTACGTTATCGTGATGGTGGTGGTGATTGAAGTGAAGAGATGAGAAGAATCAAGTGAATACACCGCCCTTCTCTTCCACAAACAAAATAGGTCGTGCCCTAGTTTATTAACATCTTATTGGTTTGAAGCGGTAGATATAAACTACCCGCGGTTAAGTAAAAGCATTCATGAGAAGATAGACCAGCCATTATGCAGCGGTAACAAGTAGGGCAGTTGTATACATAAGCTTAGGTCTCATTCTTCTTCCCGCTCTTTGACTCAATGGTATAGTCGGTCAAACTCTTGCTGTAGAGTAAGTGTAAACGTACACGTTTTTATCTAGCGACCGTATGGCCTCGACATTGCTCACTTTTCAAGAGTGTATAGCTAAAACTTAAAAAAACTAAACTTAAACTAGAAATAGAAGAAGAGGTTTGATGGATTGGATATAAAATGGATATATTGTAACGGATCTTTATTTTGTCCTGACATATAAGACATATGTTTATTTAAATGCAAAATTCGGTTATTCTCTTAAACATTTTTATACTTTATTACATTTAGAGCGTAAGCGTTCGTACCACTCCTTTTGTTCTATTAGTTGCTAAATAAAGTAGTTAACTAATGCCCATCAATGCTTATGTGGTATATTAATTGACATAAATATATATAATTTCCGGTAAATACTTCGCTTATACATTAGCTAATTCTGCGCAACTTAAATTTATAGCTCTTTTGCCGCCGCGCTTTTGTACGGTATACCGAATCAAACAAACACGAAAGGAATAAATTAATGAAGGAAAGAAGGAAGGCGAGAAACCAGAATAAAGATATAAAGGAAGAAAAGAAAGAAAAAGAAACGTTATATATGGAAGTAAGTATATAAGGAAGGAAGGAACGAACGAACGAAAGAAAGATGTTAGAATTAGTGCGTATTATAGTCATACTTTCAGATGATGGATTGTTAATTACCTCTTTAATTTGGCGCTCGTTCACTCATCATTAGCGTTTGTTTTCCTGCTCCTGGAAGAAGTTGATTTTCCTTCCAGTTCGCTCAAATTACACTTTGCTGTATTGATCGCCTTTTAATCAACTGATATTTAGCGCCCTTTCAAACAGACAATGGTGGTGAAGGACCTCACCCGATAAATTCATTGCAAAATGAGCAGGGTCGATGCCATGCGGTTGCTGTATAAAACCATGTACATTGACATTTATTTACCCCCCCCCCCCTCATAATCACAGTGCCCGCTATGATTCAGACCTAATGCAGTTTTCGAGCGCAATGACCCCATTCCAAATTTGAGAAGACACCGTTGCAGTTGCAGAAGATCGGTACAAAACTAAGGACAAAGGTTGGTAACATTTTAATCCTGAGATGGCACCTGTGACTTATCAATAAAACGAATTCATAGCATACGACGCTTCATATACTCGCCAGGTGGCGCGAGTTAGGTCAACCACTCAACTCTCCCGCCACAAATAGCTCAAGATACAGTCTCAGGTTATGTTAGCCTCACCTGTTTAGCACAGTTAGATATCTCAGCGCCCTTTCGGAGGTTCTCAAATGCGATGTATGCATGTTCAGTTACATACATACATACATACGTACGTACATACGTACATACATACATATGTACGTACATACGTACGTACATACGTACATACATACATACATACATACAACTGTCAGACTTAGAAACTTATACGCGTAGTTTTCTGTGCACCTAACACTATAAAGTTAAATGAGATATTAACTCATGCTAATTCGATCTAATAATTGTACACTGTTAAACTTAATTTTAATGTTACTGAAAGTCTTTAGGCTAAATAATTAAAAATGTAACAGACTAATGGGTAATCGTAATCGTAATCGCAATCGCTCATTAATATTGCGTAGTGTCTTTTCAATGGAAGCTATTTAGAAGTGCTATCGATCTAACAAAGCAAAGCTGTGATCAAACAGAATGGCTTTCAAACCCCTTACGTATACAGATTGTATCATCGTCATCATCATCATCATCATTATCATCATCATCATTATCATCATCATCGTCGTCGTCGTCGTCATCATCATCGCCATCATCATCATCATCGTCATCATCATAATCATCATCATCGTCATCATCGTCATGATAATCATCATCATCATCGTCGTCATCATCATCAGCAGCAGCACCATCATCATCATCATCATCATCATCACCATCACCATCACCATCATCACTATCATCATCATCATCATCATCATCATCATCATCATCGTCATCATGGTTATTCTTATTATGTTTATGATTATTATTGCTGTTTTTACTCTAGCTACTGCTGTTGCCATTTTATTAGCATGTATTAGTATGTATTATTTAATATTCTCATTAATTATTATTTAATATCACGATTATTTTGTAAAGGTAAACAGTGGTTAGGGCATTGTTGTTGTTATTGTTTTTATTGTCGTTTCTACTGTGTGATACTGATGATATTGTTGAGGAGCTGTTGTTATACAGTATCTATAAAGACAATTGCTGCTACATAAATTAATTATGCGCCTCAAAACTCCGATGTCTTTGAACTCTTTGAACCCCGAGAGGGTTCTGGACGAAGGAGAGTGGAGAGGGTTACAGCAGCTGTTGCGCTGGTCGCTCTTAATTGATGCGGTCAACTGCTATTTCGAAGCGGTCAGCAGACTTACACAGGAAGCCTAACTAGCCTTTTAATGTGATGGCCAACTTCAATCGGACGCATCAAAGAGTCCATTCCACTCCTTCGCGCCGCTTTCCTCCGCTCTTTTCCTCTCTTCTCCCCTTTTCCCTCTTTCCTCCCCTTTCCGCCCTCAAAGTGGTGGAAGGCCAAGCCATGGCGCATATGCATACACCCCAATTAACGGACGTATTAACGGTTCTTCTCTTGGTACCCAAATATTCTTGGGTCAGCTAATTAGCCCATCGGATATTCCCACGGGGATTTCCTGCTTTGTCGCATATGGAGAAGGGAGAAAACAACCCATTCCTTGCCCCTTATAGGTATCTGGACAAATGGCAATCATTTAAATTCCATCAATCAGAATATGAAAACAAGTCAGCCTATGTAAGCCCTGTCTGTATAGGCATATATGTATGCTTGTATGTATACATGTATTTATCTCAGTGTGTAAGTATGCGTGGGTATGTATGTATGTCTGGATGTATGTATGTATGTATGTATGCATGGATGGATGAATGAATGGATGCATGCATGCATGCATCGATAAATGGTAGGATGGATGTGATACATATAGATATGCATAACACACATGCATGATCGAAACATTTCCTCAAATTCAATTTTGAATTCTGTGCCAGATTAACGAGTGAGATCGATCTTCAGTTGACGCTGGAATTCCAGAATTCCACCATATCCCTGACTTTCAAAGTGACTCCTCACGTGAAGAAAAGCAGCGCTATAAAACTGTAAACACTTTATTGATAGGTGGCTGATCGTGCAGAACGAAATTGGACGGACGAACGGCCGGCCGGACTGACGGACGGACGGACGGACGGACGGACGGACTCTGTGTCGACTAATAAAGGCGTAGACGGTATTAATCTGAAAGGCGGGAAACGGCAGACGACACGTAGAACGCGCGGACGGTCACCGCGGATGACGGTCTTAATTAAATTAATTGCATAATTAATGGCAAAAGGATTTAATGACGAGGATCGAAGACACGCGAGCGAGATATACGCGTGGCAGCGAGAAAGAGAAGGGGTCTCGGCTGCTGCAGCTGCTGGAGGGTGTGGATTGGCGAGGGGGACGAGGGCGCAGTGACTCCGTGCGTTGAATTATAAATGTGTCGTGTGCATAGCGCCAACTGAACCAGCGACACGCAACCAGGCGATGATGATGACGACTACGACGAGGGTGACCAAGAATCTCTGAGAAGACCTCCTAGGGTTTCGGGGAAGATAAAATGAATTAGATTCCACATTTTTCCGTTGTATATATGTGTGTATATATATATGTGTAGATTTATTTAGTGTAATATGTATGCTTATAATCACATGTAAGTTTATAGGTACCCATGTGTTGTATGTGGCATTTTTCATACATAGATTTAGCTACTGACACAGGAACATCGTTCAAACGGGCACCGGTGGTAAAGGGTCTTACCCCATAAATGCGTTGCACAATGAGCCGTGAGGGTCTTAGCCATACGGTCGCCATGGAAAACCGTGTACATTTACATTTATGCTGACAGTGGGACGAGTTACGGCCTAGGAAATCAATTTCACACGACGTATAGGCAAGGATCACAGGTTCTGAGTCAGTCATTGATGGCCAGTTGGCCACCATAAGCAATTTGGTGACACTGGTAGTGGTGTGGTGGTGGTGTGATAGCAGTGACGATGATGGTGGTGGTGGTGGTGGTGATGATTATATGAGTAATTATTTCTCTTGTTCTTGTTCGTATTTCTTCTTTTCATTCGTGTTCCTCTCGCTCCTTTTTGTCCTGTCCTCTTTTTCCTCCTCCTCCTCCTCTTCGTGTTTTTAATATTGTTTGGAGACAAAAATTAAAAAAAGTAATACTTTCACTTAATAATTTAGTAAATTATAAACTGAGCTTAGTGTGAAAGACTTAACTTATCACCAAATAATAAACAATGATAAGCAAATAAGGAATGGGTAAATGATAATTGAATAATAACGACAGCTAGAAATGTCTTCACTTAGAACTGATTTCGTATGCGCATTCAAGATTTAAAGTTATGCAAATAGCGAATAATTGGGTTAGGTCAAATGTTAGCCAGCATGGCCTGCACCTTATAATAGTTGGCTATAAGTCTAGGGGGTCGTGGGCCATGACGTCATTCGCTGGCTCCCATGAATCTGCACCGTCATTAATACTATAGGAGCATAAGCTATCATATGCGCAAATCTTGATTTTCTTACGATCAGAACGGGATGTTTTCAGGCAGTCAGTGTTTCTGTTACCATTAATGGTTTACGATATAAATATAAGATGGAAAGCAAGGCACCATATAACTGGGTCATTAGGTACAAATATGGAAACATATTCTGCTGCAGATATCCCACAGCTCCCCCCCCCCCTTTAGAGGAATATATGATATACACCACGCGGAGTAAAAGGGAAATTCTGGTGTCTTGATGCGCGTTCGTCAGCAACAATTATACACCTGTAGTACTTCAGTCAGCGCTCAAGGCCAGAATGTGTCCGACTGACTAAGGATATCTCTCTTTCGACCCAAAGGTTTCTCCAAATGTCTTCAGGAGACATCTATTTCCGGTGAGCGTTATCTGGCTTTCGTTTAGACTTCTTCGCAACCAACTGGACGCTGAACTCAGCCGAAGAACACAGTCGACCATATCTTCTGCTGACGGCCTACCTGGCTCCAATCCGGCTTCGAATTCACCTTCAGGCGACCACTCGCCTCTAGGCCATGCATGCTCTGCTTCGGGCCATTGGAGCCGGCCGGCGGGACGGGACTCGCTTACCTCACCCCTGCAGGGCGCCAAACGACCAGCTACTCTCCTCTCTCTCTCTCTCTCTCTTCTTCTTCTTCTTCTTCTTCTTCTTCTTCTCCTTGTTCTACTTCTTCTTCTCTCTATCCTCTCTCCCCTCTTTCTCTCCTCCTCTGTCTCTCCCTCTGTCTCTCCCTCTCTTTCCCCTCTGTCTGTTTGTCTGTCTCTGTCTGTCTGTCTGTTTGTCTTTCTGTCTCTCTCTCTATTATATATATATATTTCTCTCTGCTTATCTTTCTCCTCCCTTCGTCTGGAAAATATTTTACATAATTTGTTGATAAGGAGGGGAAAGAGGGGCAGGTACAAATAAGGAGCGTTAGTAGCGCCTCTGGTGACAGAAGTATAGTTTTGTAAGCATGGCCTCCGTCAATCTTTCGTCCGTGTATTCAGACCAGACTGAGGGGTGAGACGCGCGGATGTCTGTGCCTAATTATCATCCCAAGAAGGGTGGGGCTGTCTTTTTCACGTATATGTGGGTGTGTCAGTCTGCCTTTTCCTGGTCCTCTTCTTCCTACACCTCCCCTAGACCGGAAAATTAGGTTGTCTGTCTCTCTCTGTCTGTCTGTCTATCTGTCTGTCTGTCTATCTGTATGTATGTATGTATGTATGTATGTATGTATGCATGCATTCATGTATGTATGTATGTATGTATTTATGTATGTATGTATGTATGTATGTATGTATGTACGTATGTATGACTAGTGCCAATATTTCACTACTACAGGGAGAGAGAAAAGTTTTTCCATTACTTTAGAAAAACCAATGTTGCATTGCCCAACCTTTGAGAGATGATTTCAGGTTTCAAACTGTACGAACAAACGAACGAATGGACGGACGGACAAAGCAAACAATGGAAATGGAATAAACCAGCAAAATATGCAATGCAATATTTGGTATTCCTTTAAATATCCGACGTGTGGATTAGATATAACCCACTGGTGTTGCTCAGCCTGCTAATTTTTTGGGGCGGGACATTTTCCTCAACCTCTACCTGTGCGTAGGAGAACATTGGTCTATGTGAACTTTGTAGGCTTTGAATAGGTCAGTTCTCGCAGATCATGTGGGCTGGAGCTCCGCAATTGCGAGAATCGTCGGGGTGCTTAACTACGCCGCTGGTTGACCCTTGTCTTCCAGTGCTTTGGGATGCACCGACTTCAGTGCTGACTTAGATCAGCTGAGGTTGGACAGAGGTCAATGTTTATGCGTCAGATAGCTGTGGCTTTGTCTCTCTGTCTCTGTCTCTGTCTGCCTGTCTGTCTCTGTCTCTCTGTCTGTCTGTCTCTGTCTCTGTCTGCCTGTCTGTCTCTGTCTCTCTGTCTATCTGTCTCTGTCTCTGTCTTTCTCCAGAGCTTCTTTTAGATATACAGACTCACAAATATACAGAAACAGACGCAGAAGCATAAGCACAATGATAAACAGGGAGGGGCAGATGCAGGACAAAGGCAGAAGCAGGACGGGAGGAAGGAGAGAAAGAGAGAGAGAGACAGACAGACAGAAACGCAGAGACACGGAAAGGACGAACAGGACAGACGAAGGTAACGATAGAGATGCAACACAAAAGAGACGGAAAGAGATAGACAGAGAGAAGACGGAGGAGAACAGAGGAAAGAGATGAGAAGGACGGAGAAAGAAGAGAATGGGTGGAAGGCAGCAGAGAGGCGGGGTGTGGAAGAGTCGTGTGGTGTCTGCCACGTGTGTCCTATCAGCCATCGCCTCTGGCTTCAGAGCCTGACGCCGCTCCAGTCCGAATACTCTCGAGGATAATGCAACAGAATTACCGGATGCACGAAAGCATCTAGAGGTGCATCGGAATTGTCCAGAATCTTAGACATAAAAGGATCATCCAACCGCATCTCTAGTCAGTCAGTCAGTCAGTCAGTCAGTCAGTCAGTCAGTCAGTCAGTCAGTCAGTCAGTCAGTCAGTCAGTCAGTCAGTCAGTCAGTCAGTCAGTCAGTCAGTCAGTCAGTAGGACGACGAATGTCAGCCTGACTAGTCATTCAATCAGCCAGTGAGCCAATCAGGTCACTCGCTCACTTGCTTACTCGTTCACTTACTCACGCACTCATTCTTTCACTCACTCATTTACTCAATCAATCATTCGATCACTCAGTGAAGCAATCAGAGCTTTGTCGATAGACAGACAGAAACCGTCTGACAGAGACAGACAGACGGACGGACGGACGGACAGGCGATGATTTGCGTTAATTCTTCTTGCGTTTGTTCGGTCTGCTTCGAACTCCAAGACAGATATAGATATAGACAATGATTTCGCATATTGGCAAAAAGGAAGGCTGTATTCGATAACTGCCTGTATAGACAGCAGATACTTAAAACCATTGTTTACATGTAGAGCATATATCAATGCGATCCATTGGCTTTTTGCTAATTCATAGCTGCACTGTAGCACGCGATTCACAAGTTCGCGGATGATTTGCGTTGATTCTTCTTCACGTTTGTTTGTTCTGCTTCGAACTTCAATTTTTTTAAGGTGATCGTTTTATTTATGAGGCCAAGTCTCTCTAACAAAGGCCTGCGTGTCAGCGTGACCGGCATTGTCTGTGAACAATTGTCTGCCTTTGTACGTACGTGTGTTTATGTGTGTGGATGTGCATGTCTGCATGCATATACACAGTTATTTACAGATCGACATAGCACTATTAGAATAATTCAGATGCGTCGGTTTGTTTGTTGATCATTACTCGCTAGGAGTTGCGGATGCCAATTCTTACTGACCTTCGCTGTGCCAAATGGGGCGAAAAATAGTTGAATGAAGGAAGGGCGAGGAAGCTGTACGGGAGGAAAGGCATACGGAGAATGAAGCGGGTAGGGTAAGTAATGGTTACAACCCATTATCTTTCGACAGGTTTCCCAGTTATAATACGCAGATATACTGCCCTATCAAGGTTCGTTTCTACTTCGATTCTCGTCTTCCGTCATTCAGACGCTGGTTCTACTTCGGCTGCTTGCAGTGAATCAGACTAAACTAGTTGAAAATGGTGTCGTCGTTTTCAGCAGGCGTTTTAACCATGAAGTGACTGGATAAGATCCAGTTTATCCTAATGTTCGCAGCTGCTTATGACCTTCTTCGACTCTTGTGCTTTTAATCCATTTATACATCTATGTAAGCCTTTGTCTTTGTGCAAGTCCTGTTCTCTTCTTATGCCTACGATCGTGCATCTCTTCTCTTTTCAGCATCTCCTCTCTTTTCTTGTGCATTTGCCTGTGTCTCTCTGTCAGTCACATGTCCCGTTCTGGTACGTATGATTGCCTCCTTCTGGTCCTACTATATATCTCTACTTGTTCTCTGCACTTGCTGTCTCTGTCCTTTAACGTACGCCTGTGTCTCTCGGCCAGTCCTACCTGTGTCCCTGTACATAAGCCCGTGTTCCTATGCCAGAGCTATGTGCGTAAATTTCCATATGCCCTTGTTTTTCTGCCTGTGTGTACGCCTGTGTCCTTGTGCCCTTCGGCCGTCTTTGTCCCGCAGTGAGCTGGTATGTGCATTCCTGTCTTCAGTCTGTGGGTTACAGAGGCAGCTGTTCAACGGCTGCTAGGCTACGGTGCGTTCCGTGTTGATGCTCCTGTTACGAGAAGAAGATGCTACGCGCGGCGGCGGCGGCTGCGGCGGCGTCCGTCTCTAATTCCTGCATCACCATCATTGTCGGCTGCCCTATGCATCAACAGCACCACCAGCAGCAGCAGCAGCACAGGCACCAGCATCCCCATCAGCACCAACATCCCACGGGCGGCGCCCGACTCCATCCTCTGCCACGCTGGCATCCGCAGCACCAACTCCAGCAGCAGCAGCAGCCGAATCAAAGGCAGCAGCCGTGACCAAATAAGACGCGCACCTGGCGCCGATCCAGCGCCGTTTGACGCATGTGACCACGTGTGTCCCCCGTCACTCGCACCGCCCCTCTCCAACTCATTCTCCCCCGAGTCCCGAGGGAAGGATCAAGAAGAGGAGGAGGGAGAAGAGGAGGGAGAAGAGGAGGGAGAAGAGGAGGGAGAAGAGGATGAAGAGTAGCAAGCGCCAACAGCTGGTCCTCCCTCAACCGGACTCGACTGCCATAAGATAACCAAACACTCTGACCGAAACCAGTTGCGTCCCATCCTTCGTCCCTCTACCTCCGACTGTTTGCCTCTGTCTTTCTATCGCTGTTTCTCTGCTTTGGTCGCTTGCTTTGCATAAAATGCCGGCTGAAACAGTTTCGTTTCGATCACTTTGATTCACACTTTCTTCTGCCTGACTGATTGTCTTTGACATCTCTCTGCGTCACTTACTTTCTCTTCTTGTCTTTTCACCGTCTCTTTTGTTCTCTTATCTTTCCACTTTTAAAAATCTTTTTCTTTCTTTTTTTGTCTGTCTGTCCCAATCTGTCTGATTCTGCTTCGCACTCCCTCTACCGTCGCTCTCTGTCTCTCTATCTCTTTCTGGTGTTTCCTTTTCTTTCTGTCTTCATCTGTCTCTGTGTCTCAGTGTAAATCTGCGTCTCTCTCTTCTTCTCACTTATATTGCTTATCCTTTAAATCTCATCTGTCATTCGATATGGACATAAACAGCCGGGACGCAGACGCTTCTTCTCTCTCTCTCTCTCCCTCTCTCTCTCTCTCTCTCTCTCTCTCATTCTCTCTCTCTCTCTGTCTCATTCTCTCTCTCTCTCTCATTCTCTCTCTCTCTCCCGATCAGCTCCCTTTTAGCAACTCCTCTACATTCTCTCTCTCTCTCTCTCTCTCTCAATTTATCTGTTTTTCTCTTTCTTTGTCATTTTGTCACTCTTTGCTCTCCGTTTCTTTCTATGTGTTTGTCTGTATGCCTATCTACTCGTCTGTTTCTCTCTACTTTTTAGTCTGTCTCTGGTTCTATCTCATAGTCTCTCTTTCTCTCTGTGTTTATCTTTGTCTCGTTCTCTGTCTCTGTCTATCGGTCTGTCTGTCTGTCCCATCTGCCTGTGATGGCTGCACCGGTTGCTATAAACATCCTTAAGATCACACACAGACAGACAGATCATGAAAGAGATGCACTTTTCTCTTGTCATGTTCCTCCTTCAGCAACTCCTCTTCTCTTTCCTCCTCTTCCTGCCCCTCCTCCCACTCCTCCTCCTGCTCATGTCACCGCCTTCATCTTCTTCTGCTTCCTCCTCCTTCTCTCTCGGCATCTAAGACTCTGGGATTCTCTTGACCGAGTGAATCGATCACCAGAAGCCAAGTACTGAAGGACGTCCGCTGGAATTCATGGCTCACATAATAATCGCCACACCAGCTTAATGACTCGCTAGGTATAGACGGTGAATAAGTTCGGTCGGTCGGTCGGTCGGTCGGTCGGTCGGTCGGTCGGTCGGTCGGTCGGTCGGTCGGTCGGTCGGTCGGTCGGTCGGTCGGTCGGTCGGTCGGTCGGTCGGTCGGTCGGTCGGTCGGTCGGTCGGTCGGTCGGTCGGTCGGTCGGTCGGTCGGTCGGTCGGTCGGTCGGTCGGTCGGTCGGTCGGTCGGTCGGTCGGTCGGTCGGTCGGTCGGTCGGTCGGTCGGTCGGTCGGTCGGTCGGTCGGTCGGTCGGTCGGTCGGTCGGTCGGTCGGTCGGTCGGTCGGTCGGTCGGTCGGTCGGTCGGTCGGTCGGTCGGTCGGTCGGTCGGTCGGTCGGTCGGTCGGTCGGTCGGTATGGTGTAATTTATATGGTTTTGTCTCAAGTGGCATGAATTGGGCATATAGTTTTAGAACCTTTGCGATCAGCCATGATCTGTTTAGATTACTTGAAGCCAGCCTAAGAAGCCAATATCAGGTGATGACAAATGAAATGAATTTAATCCTTATCAGACCCTCCCTGGTTCAGTTGGAGCAAATCAAATCTTATCTAAATTACACCAAATTCAGATTTATCTGGATTAAGAAGCTTTTATAGAGTAAAAACTAATTTTTAAGTAGGCTGATTTTTTAGCCACATGTTCTCTTTACTGCGATTGAAATTTTAAAATTCACTAAACTCTGAAGTCAAGTTTTTTATATGTCTCATGAATTAAAATATGCCAAAATATGTGCAGTTTTGTGACAAGCTTTCTAGAAAGTTTACTAAAAAAAAGTCGTTAAATCGCATTCTATATCTTCGTCTAATCAAAACTTAAAAGAGACAGCTGAATGTAAATATTGTACCACTATAATAATTAATGATAGTGCGCCAACTTATTTACATACGTTGTAATGGAGCAATCACATTTACATACGACGCAAATGTAAGAGAAAATATCGAATAAATTAAAGCAAACAAAACAATACATTCTACGACTGCTTCAATTATTGCCGTTGAATACAAATTTCACCTATAAATATACAATTATTATATGCAAAGTCATTCACGAGATAACGAACAAAAAATATGAGAAATTACGCCTGAAAGCGCATTTATACACAGTTAAGCGAAAGATATTGATGGCTGTCCGATTACAACATCATCGCTATTATTTTAAAATAATAATAATAATAATAATAATAATAATAATAATAATAATAATAATAATAATAATAATAATAATAATGATAATAATAATAATAATAATAATAATAATAACAATAATAATAATGATAATGATGATGATGATGATGATAATAATAATAATAATAATAATAATAATAATAATAATAATAATGTTATAATAATAATAATTTTCATCCGGATAATTTTTCAGCTCCCTGAGGGATCATAATTACCTCGGGGCAAAAAAAATGATGATAATAATAATATTATTATTATTATCATTATTATTATTATCATTATTACTATTAGCGGCCGTTCCAGATGTTTTACCTCTTCTTCAATAAGTTTGTAATCCAGACAGATAATATGTGCCTCGGGAAGTAATAAAAAATATTTTGAAAAACATAATAATAAAAAATAATAATGAGCTTAGTGGCGAAGAGGACAAATGAATTTCTTGCTCCTATGCTAATTTTGAGTTCCTGAGGGATTGCATTTACCTCGGGTAAATAATAATAATAATAATAATAATAATAATAATAAATAATAATAATAATAAAATCGCTGTCACCTTGTATAAAATGTTTTTGACGTTTTTGTACGTAACTTAATAAAGAGCATTGATTAGCCGTATACATCACTAACACACTGACATTTAATATTTTAAGTAATACATTAGTTAACACACCATATGTCCATCGGGTGAGAGAGAAATCGTAGGCGACAATGTATACTACAACATCTGAGATAATGGAATTGTATTGGAAAAAGTAGGCATTACAGAGATCCATATAAAATTCATGCAAACAATTTAACTGCAACAGATACAGTCAAGTCATAGCATAGCATAAACGACTATCTATATACATGCATAGATTAATTAACACTCTAATAAAGAATAAATAGCACAGATTATACCCTTGAACAGAGGTGTCAATAAAGTACGCAACAATTTTGCGTGAATTTTTTCAAATACGCAGTGGATTCATTTGCTTTTAAAGGTACAAATATTTATAATCTCGAAGTTCCCATTGCATAATACATAATATTGCTAGTAAAAGGCTTAACTTGGCGCATCATAAATTGACCTTCAATTCACTGTTTGTTAGCATTGTTAATGTGCAGGAGATTACAGTACAACGTGGTGGTGTAACGGCAATCTGTCTACTAAAACAAAACTAACACTAAACCAGATAAGCAACCAGAACATTATCAAACGCCTGCACTTGCCACGATTCAGCCTCAGCGGCGATTAAAACCCGATTTACAACTGATATGTTAAACGAATAATGGTTGATATGCAGTCAGCCGTGTCGGGTAACAACTATTTTAATAAGGCATAAGTTACTATAGTGATCGATAGTCGTTGGAAAAGGCGCACGTTAAATAAGGTAAAATCCTGAATCCCATGAAACACAGCAGTTCACGGACGTATCCACCCGTTCTATGATTTGCGATTCTACTCATTGTGAGGCACCCACCAAATGATTGGTTTTGATCTGTGTCATTAGATATAGCCTACTGCATTTATGTAACAGGACCCACAAGGAACTTGTTGTGAACCAGTAAATTTGTATTGAAGCATAACTGGAGTTGCCTCAGCTGTAGGTCTGGCTACGCCCATGTCTAGACCAACTTACAGCTTGAAGAAAATGTGCAATGCATTTGTATTGGATAAAACTTTAAGCATTTTGAAATCCAGTTTCTCGTTACCAATTTCTGTGTAAGTTGTCGACAGTTGTGCAATGAGATTCGGTATGTGATCGACGCGGAACAGCGACTAGTCTTGTTTGCAGCTATTCTAGTCATAGCGCAGGAATCCAGTCGAGCAACTAAATCATTCGACAGACGAAACTCAGACTCGTCGAAATGTTTTACTAGTTGAAGTTCATCGGACTATAAGTGCATTTTATACAAAAGGACATAGCCGTACTGACAGTTCTTGGATGTAGACTTCGTCTTCGGTGGCTGGTAGTAGACCTAACCAACAGTAAATTTATTTCTAGTGATTACTGGTAGAATCGTGTGCACCCTTTACTCTGCGGGTGCCTCATTATGATGTCCTCACCTACCACGGTAGCATTGCTCTATACCGTATCCGTCCGTGTGAGGCTGATTAAAGACGTGGCTTGAAGAATGGATTCGTCATTTCAGAGTGCCAACTGTCTTGCAACAGAGGCGACCGGAGCACCGGAAGTGACAAGCAGGTGCTTGTGCAGGTTCTCGTTCTGGCTGTGACGATTGCGACTCTTTCGCGTCGAGAAGATCTTATCGCAGCCGCCGATCGTGCAGCGGAACATCTCCCTGGGATGGGCGCGTTCTTGATGTTCTTTCAGCGCTAGGTTGTCCTTGAATGGATCCTGGCAGATGTGACATACGACGCATCCAGTGGCGTCTGATGTCACAGCGAGAACCGGAGAGTCTCCGCTCTGGCTGTCGTCAACTTCCATGGAGCTCGGCGGTTGGGAGGAAGGATGCGGAGGAGGAGGAAGGGCGACGGAAGTAGGCAGCTTTTCCTGAACCCCAGCACCCGTTGTTCCTGCGCTCCCTTCGTCCGAGTCTTGACTTGCGCGGCGTTCAAGGCTTCCCTGGACGTTCTTTGACAGGTTGAGAACGGTACATGGAGATTCAGTATCGCTGCCATCAGCTCCTCCTCCTCCTCCTCCTCCTCGTCTGTCTGACATAAGGCTGCTGGAACTGACGTCACACGACGCGTCCTGTCCGACCTTGGCGTGTTCGGTCGAGGGCGACGGATGAGGTGCGGTCGAAAGAAGACGCCGGTGGAGATTGAGGTTGGCACTGTGGCGGTCGCGACTGCGCTTCGATGGAAAGGCTGCGTTACATCCCTCAACCATGCAGACGTGATTCGACCTCGAGTGAGCAGCGTCTGGATTGGACCGGACGCCGAAGTGCGTCTGGAAGCTCTTGTTGCACGTCTGACACTTCCTGTCCATCTCCGCATCGTCGACGCACTTAAGGTCGGCCACTCCTGAGTCGTTGATTTCGCTGCTGCTGTCGCGACTGCGCACAGGCGACTCAAGTACAATGCCGCAACAGCCTTTGGTGCGCTCCCTCGCCAACAGATGTCGCTCGTCATAGTCGCCACTCGCTATTGACAGGTTCTCGGAGACTGAACTGTTCTGTGGTGACGATGGGTGGACCGGATTTCCAGGAAGATGGTCTGGTGATGGAGTGACTGTTGTTGTTGCGCTGATTGACGGAGTACTGGTACGAGGTCCGAGGGTACTGGTACGTGGATCAGTCAGTCCCCTTCCTTCGTCAACACCGTCGCCTGCGGGAATCGGCGATTGGCGCCGGATGTTGTCGAAGTGAGAACAGTCTCCTCTTCCATCGTCCACTGGCACCTGGGCTTCACAAGCCGTCAGAGGTTCAGTCGCTGAATTTGAATCTCCGCCCTTAAAGCTACCGTCTATGTCCCTTTCCGTGCGCTCTTTATTGTGTGAAGTTGCCAGTTGCTGCTCGCCTGCCTCTGCGCTGTAGTCGAAGCCGTCCGAAAGGTGACTGGTTCCACGGCACATCCTCTTCTCCTCTGGGGATTCATCGACTGAGTTGTCGTCACTGACGATGTCGTCCGTTTGAAGAGAGCATCTCGTTGGCACGGCGCTCTTGCGTTTGCTGCTGCTGCGACACTGCCCGACCTCTGGCGTCAAATCGTGGCTCTGTTTCAGGTCTTCCGGTTTCTTCGATTCCTCGGGAGGTTTTTGCTCTATCGACAACACTGGAAGCGTCACTGTCACTGCCGGCTGGGTAAGTCGAGGTCCCTCGACTAGGACCTGAGTTGGTAGTGACACGGCCGGCAGTCCGGGGTTCAGAAAGAACCGAGGAGTGGCACCGAGAGGATATGCCGCGTGCGGTCGAACCAGGTTTTCCGCGAGGGCTGCTGGATCGCCCTCGGAGCTATCCGACATGACATCGAGGACAACCGGCTGAGGTCGCTGTGGGAAGCCGCTGCCCTGGCCACCGCCACCGAGAATGATGCCAGCACCTCCGCAGCTGCCTTCATCATGGGAGATGGACGCGGGGCGCGGTGAGTAGACCCCCTTGGCTGCCTCGTCATCGTCGTCTTCGTCGTCCTCCTGATTGGAGGTGACGAGGTTGTCGGGCAGTTTGCGACGGACAGTCTGCGGCATGTGGAGCTTCGGATTGGGATTGGCGCTGTGTCGGTTGCGGCTTCGCCTGGAGCTGAACATCATCGTGCATCCGTCGACCGTGCACCGGTGCATCTCCTTCAGGTGGACGGCGCTGTAGTGGATCTTGAGTGCGCCCTTGTCGCAGAACGTCTTGTGGCAGGCGGTGCAGAGCACGCGCTTCTTGCCGCTCGGCGAGATGAGGGTGCCGCCGTAGCCGGGAGTCGGCTGCCACGGTCGCTTCATGGGGTTCGACGACTTCCGCAGGTGCTTCAGCTTCTGGTGGGCGAAGATCGATGAACTTGGATTGCTGGCTGCTGCTGCCGCCGCCGCGGCCGCAGCTGCTGCAGCTGCTGCGATGGATGACTGCGCAGCTACTGATGAAGATGGATTGGGGAAGATGAGTGGAGCGGCGGACGCAGCAACTCTCATGTCCTTGATGCTGTAGTTGATGGCGCCGTCGGTCTGTATGCAGTCTCTCAACTGCTTGGCTTCTATAGCGCCTCCCTTGACCGACTTATCGTCCGGTACTTCGGACTTCACCATCATTAGATGGGGTCCGGCAACCGCTGGAATCGCTGTGGCCTGACCGCTGCCTCCAACCGCCAGATTCAGTAGTGCCCTGCCGTCGAGCTTCGGTGAGGCGGCATCTATAGGAACTGCTGGACTGGCCTTGGGACTGGCAATAGATTCCTTGCGGTAGTCGAAAGGTTCCATCGTCTGAAGGCTCCGAAGCGGAGAGCGCGATAAGGGGTTGATTATGTTCGGAGCTGCCGGGCTGGACATACCGGGTTTATCGCGCGACGAGATTCCAACGGCGGGCGACAGATTGTGGAGAATCGTCGGTGTCAGAAGTCTCGCGAAGCCGGCGGCCGTCGTCAGGTGAGGGTACATGAAGGTGCGAGACAGAAGCTGCTGTGCGGCGTCGTATCCCTTGATGAAGCTCTGCATCCCGACGTTGCTCCTCTCGATGAATTTCTTGATGTCCGACTCCGTCCTTGAACTGAGCAGACAGTGGGCTCCGCTCGGCCTCGGCTGGTCCCAGCCGTCGCGTGAGATGAGCTCCTGAGCGATGGCCTTCGTCTCACCGAATCGCAGGAACTGCTGGAGTATCAGCTGTTCCTCTTCGTATGTCGCGATCGACCACTTGTCCAGAACACGACCGGTTGAGTCCTGCAAGACACGTCCAACCAGTCGTTCACAATTTCATCGAACGAATTCTATGGCTTTGATATCTTATTGTGGAATGCAGCTGTCACTGTGGCCCTATAATGCGATGCAACTACGCTGAACTGACGGTTGCTGAGAGAGCAAAGCGCTGATCAGACGAAGGAAGGCTATATAAATTCTAGCGCAGGAACGACGGGACGTTCTAAGAATGGGAACTAACTAACAAACTAACTATTATTATTATTATTATTATTATTATTATTATTATTATTATTATTAAATTAAACAGACATTTATAACGCGCGCAGTTAACAACTGCCTTAATTAAAGGCACGTGCAACGACCCTAATAAGTCCTACCGAGTAATATAGGGAAAGAGAGTCGAACAAAGAGTGAATTAGAAAGGAAGGAAGGGAGGGAGACAGAGACGGAGAGATGGAGGGATGGAAATAATAAGAGATAGAGGAAGGGAGGGATAGAGAAAGGGAGGAAGAGAGGAAGGGCCGGACAGAAGGTCGGACGGGTGGATGGAGAGATTTGGCCATCGCAATGTGTACTTACTATCACGGCTATGAGAGGTTTTTAAAAGGTGCTATATGGGTGTCCACATAAATACATGCCAACATACATACACACAAATACATACATACATTCATTAATTCTATACATACACATACATACACATATACACAAATACTTACACACATACATACACACATACATACAGTACATACAAACTCCGATATTTAATCTCAGCTGCCTGTCGGTAAGTTAACTCTTGAATTAGACGATGGTCGGGCTAAATTGGAGAAACCTGATCCGTCCTTCTCTTGGATCCATTGGTTCCCTGAGGCCCTCATTTCTATAGAATGCCAACACATCCACAAACGCCTACTTGCACAATTCTCTTCGGTCGCATCAACAAAGCCTTTTGTTCAAAAGTTCGATCAGATAAGTTCAGACTGTATCAGATCTCATTTTAGTTTTATTACAGTCAATTTTTCCAATCAGGTGAGGTCAGATCAGATTGGGTCAGGTCAGATTATATCAGATCAGACTGGGTCAGGTCAGATCAGGTGTGGTCAGATCAGGTCAAAATAGATTGGGACAGGTCAGATCAGATGAGGTTAGATCATGTCAAAACAGATTGGGTCAGGTCAGGTCAGATCAGGTGAGGTTAGATCACGCCAAAACAGATTGGGTCAGGTCAGATCTGGTGAGGTAAAAGGATAACCGATTAGTTTAGGTTAGACTTAACGAGATTAGTTTAGTGTATATTGGATATATCAGCTGTGATTCGATTGGAGAAGAAGTCGACTCACGTGTAGTATGTATCCTCGGGCGTAGTCCTCGTAGGACCATCCGAAGCTGTGTAGGACCTGAAGGACCTCGTCGTGTTGAACGACGCTGAACAGCCTGTCGAGGAGGATCTTGAGTCGGATGGGAGTGGCATGGGCTCCGTACAACATCAGGCTGGCAATATCGAAGACGATGTTAGGCTGAACAACCTCGACTGATTGTCCACTCACCTGGTGGGCAGGTGTCCTATAAGCCATCTTGTCCAGCGCTGAATTAAATCACAGCCAATAACAAAAAGTTACTTTAGACATTTCGAAAGGCGTTATATAAATGCCCTACTCTGCAAATATTTACACTCATTCATTAAAGTTATGTATAGCGTCTGATCAAGATATCTACTTAGAATCCCTCTGAATCGCGAGAGATTCGAAGAACGGCTTCGCTTAGTTACGTGTTTCGAGGAACAGCTGAGGGAATAGTCACAACTGAAGAGGACGAGGATTTCTGTTCGATTATCCTCGTTGAATGAAATATGCCAGTCGAGGATGCCAATCGGCCTTTGAGAGAAGAACTAAGAACGATGTCATTTAAGCCAAGTTCGCATTATTCATCTGGCTAAGATCTAAACAGGTGTAGTAACAGGGAGGAGGTTACTTCCGTGTGTAAAGAAGCATCGACGAGTTGTTTATGACTGTATGTCTTTATGTATATTTGTATTCATTGTTATGTGCATATATGTGTATACGTATATGTAAACTTTTATCTGTATCTGTATATATATATGTAACATGTATATGCATACGTACATGCGTATCTGTATGTATATTTATATATAGATGCATATATATATATACATATCTGTATGTATGTTGAAAAGCTTAATAATGAATTATTGCTCAAGATACTTGCCGAGGCGATCGGCATTGTGCATGTTATAAACTTGAAACAATTTTTCGTAGGAAATTGTAAATATGGCTATAAATATAATGTGATTTGCTTATTTTGAATGTCATGGGCATGTCCAGTTGACTTTAATTTACCACTTCTATCAAAAGGAAGTGTCGCCATTCCTGAAGCCCAAGATGGCGCCAGTGTAGCTGATTCCATGCTACTTAGGAGAACATCTATAGGTGTTTTAAGCTTACGTAGGCTATATATATATATATATATATATTGAAGAATTTGTTAAAAGTTATAACCTTCGTATTCGGGAAAGACTTCTTTTGTATCGGGCGAGATAAAGTCAATTCTAACTTGAATTTAGTGCCGATCGAGTTGGGAGAAACTGGACACTAACAACGAAGACGCTAGATTTTTCAATTTTGTGGGGCAAGAGGAAGTTCCAGTTTTTCAGGGGGGCAGCGTAACCAAGGAACACTAATTTAAGTCCTTATTTAAGCACCTTCGACACACTGTCCTCAGCGTCAACCGAATCATAGTTAATGCGAATTCGGGACGTGAGTGATTTTCTTATTCACATTTACCAAAGACAACAGTGCTTCGTCGAATTTGCTGTCTAATAACAAAACTAATCCTTCTCGTATGTTAAGCAATCATCACAACGACGACGACGACGATAATAGCAACAACTCATCATCAGTGGAGAGTCGTCTGCCAATGGAACGCGGTCCCCATGCAGCCTCGTTCTCGATCGTCGTACTCTGACGTCACATCAATCTCGCGGACGACTGGCGGAGTGATACATCAGACTAATTTGCGTCTCCTTCCGCCGGCCAATGACAACTTAATGCGACCGGGTAATAAATTGTATCGGCCGAGCGATTAACCAGTGGCTTAATGCGAGCAATCGCCATGTCATAACCCCGATTAGGAATCTAGGACGCCCCTTCTCACTTAACTCATCTGTCTAGTTCGTGAAATTATGGAAGAATCGCTTTAAATTAATGCATTCTTAAAATGTCGACGGTTCCTTGGAAAATATTAAAGATAGCTTCGTCTTATAGCGAGCTAGAGTCTTTAGCTCTAGGCTGTGTCCTGTTACAGATTGGTCATTTGATGGCGTTTAGAACTGCATCGTTCAGTCTCTGCTCTAAATCCTGTTCCCCTCTTCATCTTCAACGTTACAACAGTGTCATCATTTGGCGGATTGTAGGGTCCGTAAAACACCCCATTAATCGCTACGTTCTCAGGTCTCTTTGGGGTTTTGCCACTTTCGGATATCACCACATTCCTTAATTTCAACTCGTGTTCTATTAAAGATCTGTTAAAAGAACTTTTCGTATAAAGCGCTAACCACCACTAGACAATCTGAAACGATATAGAGTAGTTGTTGCTGTGACTTGTTGTGTTTTTGCTCTTCGTTAAATCTTTCAACGCTGTTTGCTACCGGAGGATTCCCGAGACTTTCGTCCGGAAATAGTCAACAACTCTCGCTACATTAATCTAAGCAATAGTTGTTGAAAGACATCCGGTGTGATGGAAGAGATAGTTATTAAGAAACAGCAATACACGTGATAGAAAGCGGACACAAGCAATGGAAAACAATGACACAAACAATTACATCTATCTGCTACTATCGTCAGGACAGTTACTATTGGGGCAGTGATGATGATGGTGATGTTGTTGATGATGGTGATGGTCGTGCGCATCTTTTGCAACTTAGTTACACTAATCCATTATGCTGTGACCGAAGGCAGTGTTTTCCGACCTGTCAATCGTGGGATCCGACCAAGTTAGTCACCAGCTGACCCCGAAATTGCAATTCTTATACGACAATCATAGAAAACAATAGTCGCAGTCTGACAAATGCGCCTCGAAGTGGGAACCACTGGCAAGATCTTGTACAGCCACAAGACAGGCATACTTATAAGTAGACATATAGACACAGACGACCAAGCAGCCGGGGCAGACAAAAGACAGACGCATAAATAGGCATAAAAACAGCCGAGACAAATTGTACACAGAAACCTAGGGATACCCACAAACAATGCGAGAGAGAGTGAGAGAGAGAGAGAGAGAGAGAGAGAGAGAGAGAGAGAGAGAGAAAGAGAGAGTCGTAACGGATGACCGGCTGGCTCAGATCGGAGCAGATTACAGTGCCGATGTGAGCCACAAGGGAGCGGTTGGCATTCGGCGTCGGTGCCCGACAAGCACCTGCAGCCGTTTAGGCGTCCAGCGAAACCGTTTTCACTTAACGCCCAGCTCTCTATATACATAGCTGGTGCTTCTCAATTCATTGTCAGACGAAGCAAGTAGTCGTCGATAGGAGGAGGAGGAGCAGCAGCAGCAGCAACAGGAGGAGGAAAAGAAGAGGAGGAGAAAGAGGAAAAACTAGACGAGAAGGAAGAAGAAGAAAAGGAACAGAAGATAAAGACGAAGGAGAAGATGAACAAGAAGAAAGAGGAGGAGGAAGAGGTTGAAAAGCAGAAGGAGGAGGAGGAGGAGGAGAAGAAAGAGGAGGATGGGAGCCGTAAGAAGACGATAATGATGAGGATGTGGAGAGACAGGTGACGGACAGAGAAGTTTAAAGGCAAAGAAGACGGTAACGAGAAGGGGCAGAAGGAAAACGAAAATGAGGAAAAGGAAGCTGAGGAGGAATAGGAAGCAGATGAAGATGGACAGACAGGATACCCGTGGTGCCACTTACCGTGAACGACCCATCCGTGTTCACAGGAATCGCAGACACGAAGACGAGACTTTCCAGGACAGAAGCAGTCGCAGTTACACCCCATCACTGTGCACTGTATCGACTGGAAAACAAGCGAAATACAACAGCATTATGCATATAATCGTAACTGTAATCGTAACTCCCATATTTCTTAAGCGCCCAACGAAAGCCGCGCCGCGGGGACCAGCTTATACACATAAATTGCACTGAAATTTAAGCGATAGAATGGATTGTTCGTTTGATTCAGATTCGGGTCTCAGCGAATGATGATGTTGTTGTTGATGATGATTATGATGGTGGACAATGCACAGAACATTAGTTAAAAGAGCCATCAATTGTTGGAAATTGAGCGTGGTTTTTTTTGGACCGGCGTGTTTTGGTCCGGATAGACGCCGCATCGTGGTCCTGACGGGTCGTGTGTAGTGTTGAACTGTCGGCCCAGAGGCATCGGCCGCCTCTCTGTTGCATGTCCACCAGGACAACGGTAGATTGAAATGCCGCATATTGCAATTCCACCACCACCGCCATCAGCACCACCACCACCACCAGCACCACCACCACCACCACCAGCAGAGGCTGCAGTGATGGCGGAAAAAGTCGAATTAGGGCGCAACACGACATCGGATGCAATTCGCCAGGGATGTTATCAAATATTTAAAGCGACGAGACGAAAACACGGCCGCCGGCGAGCGATCGAGTGGCTTGATTAAAGCTGCCCCTCAGCCCCGATCGCGTCGTCACGGGGACCGATCGGTCGGTCGGCCGGGGACACTAAAGAAGGCCGCGACGGGCAAGGCTCACTCGGCCGTCGGGCGGTCTCCGGGGGCCCGGCGGTCTGTTGAGGCCGGCCCCGGTGGCCAGAGCGTGCCCCGACTCTGCCCTCGCCGACGCCACGGCCTTTGCGTCCCTTTGGGACTTTGGGAGACGAGTCCCATGCGGATTTCAGCGGGTTTAATACGCAGGGCAATGCGAGAGCTTATTTAATTCATTAGGCGACTTGGTCGGGCGATCGGCCTGGCCCCTGCGCGATGTCACTGTGTGCCAAAGGGTCCAGCTGCCGACCGCCGTTAGATGGCACTAGTGCCAACGAGATGGCACACGAGGGCGGGACATCGGTTCCCAGAATTGGCGGAGGGAGGCCATGGAAGGAGAGGAGGAAGGGATGCTGGATAGATGGATGGCGGCTAAACTGGATGCCAGCTGCAGTATTAATTAAGCAGTGACCGGATGTTCGGATGCAGCGGTCCCGTTGCACTCCCTGTTCAATTGTCCATATTAATCAACAGGTAGTTAGTTACGAGGCTGCACAGCAAGCACATGCTTCCATTGCCCAGCTCAAGGTTTGACTTTTTGGCAGAGAAGGGAGGGAAGGCAAGGAAGCAGGGTCAAGATCGTGATATACGGATAATGTCGAAAACAAGATGAAATTGATGACATTCATATGTTGGTATGAAGCCGAGGTTGCTGATGGTTAAGGATCGGGTCTTTCGTCACTGCGTCTGCGATTCCAATCTCAGGTCAATTTGACAATTCGTTGCATCCCTAAAGGAAAGTCTAACAAGTTGTTGGAAGGTTGTCGTCGTGTTTGCGCTTCAGCCGAGAGTTCCTATAATTCCAGCATCACGCCTCAATATTATTAATAAAAGGGTGTAATTTATTAACGACGACGACGACCTTACCGTATCGCATCTTGCCTTACTTTTTCAGAAAGAAACCAATTAGGGAAATAGAAAACATTGTGAAACTAGAAGACAGGCAGTTCGATGACCCAATGGCAGTTGAAGAAATACCCAGATGTCGCCATAGATCAAATAAACTTTGACGCTCCAGGTTGAAACAGAGGTCAGCGGTTATTCGAACTAGAAACTGAGAGGCTTGTAACCGATAAGAAAAACTGCTTCCGATTATCAGCTACTTCAAATTCCTCGAAAGAAGGACATCTCTGCTTGGATTACTAAATCGAGCATGCGCTTAAGCTCTTATATCGGTGCTACTCAAAGCTTTTGGGTGGAGGTTCAGAAATTTTGATTGACTGAAGTCCAGGATTCAGACCTACGTTCCAGTTTTAAGAGAAATTTAAGTTTTGTCTCACAATGCAGGAGTCGTGTATTTTAAGAGTTATTTGATGCTTTAAAATTTAATTTAATTTAGGGCCTAACTGTAACTTAAAGCAAAGACATATTCTTTAAATGAAAACAATTTCATTCGCCAGCTGGCAGAGAGTGAAGCAACTTATCTCAATAAAAGAAATAAAACTCGCTTTGAGCTTCATTATGCTTTTGTAATCTGGAGAGTATGAAGTCTGGGCAATTCAGTCTGTCAATCAATCAATCATTTTTACTGCCACCAATAGTAACAATCAAATAGTAATAAGAGCAAACATATTCTCAGATACAGGAAGCAAAAGGCAGCTCCGAAGGGATAAAATGAAGACACCTAAGACATGATACAAGATATAATGTTGAAGTGCTGTCTAAGAGGCAGAAAAAACTGATCTTGATATCTAGTCACCAAAAGAGGAAATTGGAAGTTGTCTAACAAGATTTTCTAGAGCAACATTAGACAGGAGAAACTATTTAGGTCTCTGTTGGTTTGTGAGTAATAAATTTCTTTTTCCAAGACTTTTTCCGCAGTCCACAAGAGAAGGTTCTTCGGTCCGGATTTGAGCTGCGGTCCGCAGTTTGAATAGCCATGTCTTATACTGTAATTTCAGGACCTTTCGGATATAATTAATTTCATGCGCGGGATCAGTCTGCCATTACTTTACATTTCCAAACATGTCAGTGAATTACTGCAGAACAGGCGTAGAGAGATAAAGCCTAAGAAACGGGGGCAAGAAGGGGACAGAGCGCCACGAAAAGGGAGGAAAGGCAGACGAAGGCCGAGAGCTAAAGTATCGCGAAAACTTTACTTCTGACCATGAGGTCAGAAAGAAGGTCGTTTTGTTACCCCATCTCATGAGCGATAGGAGTTGGGGGAAGAGAGAAGGGAATGGCGTAGCCGGAGGAACCCATCGGGAGCCTTCGGGAAAGTTGTCATGACACGATAAGCAACCAGAACTATGCACCTCACGGGATGCCCACGAGATGCCTATAGGGTTACCCAAGAGATATCCACAAGATGCCTATAGGGGTACCCAGGAGCCATCCACAAGATAAGCATCGGTCATTTTCAACGACCAAACAAACATCAAGCGATCCTTGATGATCCTTCCCGTATTAAGCGATAAGCTCTTTCGCCCTCTGTTTCTCCCACTGTTTCTTTCCATCCTCTCTTATTATATCTACTTCACTCTCTCTCTCTCACCTCTCTTTCCCTTTTCCTTTTCCTTTTTCTTTTCCTTTCTCTCTCTCTCACACCTCTCTCTTTCTCTTTCTCTGGCTCACTCTTTCTCTCGCGGTGATCCGGAGTGAAAACCTCGCTGGCGCTGGTACCTTTCTGCGCATTTACCGAAGTCATGTACACATGTGTACAAAGCCGTTGCATGTTACACGATTATCTATTTTTTAAAGTGCAGCCTCAGCACATGTCATCAATGCCACTAACAAGAACTGCATGACATTCTAAAAGGCATAGAGACTGCACGTCAGCTATTTTTCCAGGGTTCGAATCCCGGTCCGTCCTTATAACAAGTTTCTCAGAAACGGGCAGTTCGCAATCGTGCCAAGTGAGGTTCTTCTGCCTTCAAGAAGAATTACTTCGAGTGCTACTGTTGGCCTACTATAATCTCACTATGATGCCACAGATGAGAGTCTGAGCAGTTTTCCTGAATGGGCGCTATACAAACGCGCATTTAAGATGACGAATCGTCACTAAAGACACAAACTTTTGGCCGACGCTTGTGACTTAGCCATTAGACTGTGACACCTTTTCGAAGCACCAAATCTAAGGAAATGCTCTGCTATAAAGGTGACGCGGTTCTGGCTCTAGTGATATATCTTCGTGGACTCCTATTTAATTATGGGAGACAGTCGACGTGACACAGTCATTGGGAGACAAGGTCACGAACGCTTACACTGTGACCGCACCGCAATTAGATTCGATTAGAAGGGACTAGATTAGATTAGATCTCGTGGTGAGCGTCATTCAAGCCGAAAATATTTCAGATCACAGCCGTGTGCTAAAGGCTTTGCATCACAGGGACTAGTAATAGTCGAGGCGATTAAAGACCATTATCTTTCCTTTCCATATCTTGTCGTATGTCCTATCTTACCATACCCTACCGCATCATACTAAACTTACCTTATGCATTAACTTACCACATGCATAAATATAGCTTGGGCAACTCTGACAGTGGAACCAAGTTAATTCTTTCCGAGTTTTCCATTTAGACCAACTGATGATCTTTGTGTATGTTGCTGTCAAAATATTTATGTCCATGCTTTTTTCAAGACGTTTGACTAAGTATTTGGATTGGCATCGGACCAACAAACAGCGTCAGTAAGTCAGTGACTTTTTCTGAATATAGAAGCAACCAAAATAAACGACCTTCAAGCTGTCTAGAATGCTCTTGCTCTTGCTCGTGCTCTTACTAAAACCCCCAAACACCATTACATCATTCTGTTCTCAAATAACGTCACTGCCTTAAAATACCTGAACGAGTAGGGTACTAAGTCCTGTCGCTTACCTATAACACTCCTCTAGAATACTATTAATCCTCCCAGTTCTCCTATCTTCGCCAGTTATTTATTATCCAACCACTCTGTTCAACCCGATTCTCTTCTGCCCTAACACGTCGCCCTTCTGTCACCTCATCCTTAAAATTTGGAAATCGCTCCCCAGCCATAGCTGCTAACCCTCTGGAATAAACTCCCGCCAGAATTACGACAATTATCTGAACCATCATAGAACTCACCAACACTTCACATCTTGCAGTTTCTGCGCAGGTCTTTTACTCTAAACTAAAAATATTTCTCTTCCACATATCTTGTCCCGATTCTTCTTACCCTTATCTCTCTTTCCACTCCAATTCCAAACACCATCCACCGTAGCCGTCTGACTGCCTACCTGCCTGACTCTTGGATCTTGACCTGGAACCGAATCCTTCCTGCCTATCAGTTTTGTTTTGACTGAGTGCCTGTGAACAAGCTGGTTCCTGCGACTTAGCTTTCTTTGAGCGCTGAAGAAATCTTGAGCTTAGGATTACTATTAAGTGACACAGTGAACTGCTGATGCCGAGGCAGACTGCGCAGTCAGCCGTTCACTTCTGACTCCTCTCAGCCGCTGCGTGAATGACCAGCCAGACACGGACCGCAATTGTTATTTCGTCTGCACACAGAAACGTCACGTGTCGCTGGAGCAAGGTGACGGTCCACTGGTTCCGTGGCTCTTCATCCGGGCTCGTCCACATCCGGGACTTTGCGGACGCCGGATCCGGAAGCTGTCATCAATAACGATCTGAACGACAGGTGAGGAAATTGACAGAAGCCGTCTTCCGTCAACTCATCAAAGCCGAAGGCGGCGACCGGCGGCCATTACGAGGCCAGACCACACCCGTCAATATGGACCGGTCTTCGCGCACGGACGCCGTCCGGGCCTTTCCCTGCCTCCCTCCGCTTCCACTGCCCTCCATCCACCTCGTCAAAAGTCACCCTGAATGCCGTCCGTCATTCCGTTCGTCAAGCGTCGCTGACGACAGCCGTGGAGAATGTTGCTAGACTGCTAATTTCTGGCTGCGACAGAGGAGAAGCAGACGGTGCCGGAGGAAAGGGCGGGAACAAGTCCAGAGGGACCGGCTGTGACAACCTAACAGCGGCAGAGGACCACAAACAAGCGATGCGTTCATCTCTTTATTGTTCTCTGCGCATATTATTGCGAAATACCAAGTGATTGTCTTTTTGGTTCCGCTGAACGTGTTGCATGTCAGAGGGAAGTAACAATCTGCCGCCCCCCAGAACAAGTTCTTTTTGCCGCCAATTATACTTAGATTCCAAGGCAAGATACTGCGTCGTAACGAAGTCCCTAATATTTATATCATTATATTCATTTACTGTTCTTTCGCTTGCACTTTTAAATTGAATTCAGTGTTCAATATTTAAGTTTTTCCGGTCTCTGGAATGTGTCGCCCCTATATAGGCCATGGCCTCGTTGGTTCCTATAGTAAATCCGCCATTGTTGCATATTATGTAGCGTCTTTCATGGATCACACAGATGTTCTATAGAAGCGACTGTGTCGCATACGTTTAGCGTTAAACAAAGCTGATGGTTTTGTTAAATTAATTAAAATTTGGGTTTCTATGTAGGAAATTTTAAAAAAATTCTAAATTATAAAATCTGACTCTGCCCCGGACAACTAGTTTAACTAAGGACTCGCCTGGAGACAGATGACGACAAGACTCACTGACGCCCAACAGATGATAATCGCTGACAGATGTTTCTTTCCCTCAGAAACGATTCAAGTTCTTAGTTATGAAACGTCATGTTACGCCTTATGAGAAACTTATATATGATATTTCCTAAAGGGCCCTATACAAAATCCCAGAGATATACATATACATGTATATACATTCATAGATAGACAGTATATATATGTCTATGCTTACATGAAGTTATATATATATATATATGCCTTAATGGTGCACCTTCATAGAACACTAACGAGCTGCCGAGAACGGTTCTGATGGGGTCTCTTGTATATATTAGTCAGATGTAAAAATGCACACACTGCTACTTAAGACTGTATTTCAGGGTACCGTTTAGCTGTAAATATTGTTGTAAGATTTTTTGTTCGTATGTTCGGCTACACGCATAAAACAGATAAGTTCTGTAAGCCAAACAAGTGGCAACGATGAGACTGAAGTGTTAGTGACTTAGTTTTCTCCAACGTAGCTTATATAATTCAATCGAGTGGCGGCCATTCCTTTGTCGTTTATCCCCGCTCTATCGAGCCTGCAGAAGCGATTTGCTCAGTTCTACCGACTCACCATGACAGCGCTATCGGGACCGCCCAAGTCTCAATCGAGACTTTTTATCGGCAGCAGTATTCATATTTTGATAAACTACTGTTTAAAACTGCGCTGGTGATATACGGCAGTTCGTGTGCAGTTTTTTAGTGTCATTCTACCCATAACAGGCAAGCAAGTAACTCTTTGTATGTATGCTGAACTTGTAGAGGGAAGATTAGTCGAGTGGTTTGGTAAGGAGTTCCAGATGGAAGGCTCAACCATCACTCAGAGGAAGAGTGTGCGAAATCATAGTCTCAGACCATACAGGCTGACAATGCCGGCGTTTCTGAACACTTTTCTATGCTGATCATGTTTGTATGTCTGTCTGTATGTATTTATATACAGTATATATGTATATATGTATTTTATGTATGCATGTATATATATGTGTATGTGTATGTATGAATGGATGTATGTATGGATGTATGTATGTGTGTGTATGTATGTATCTGGATTCTTGTTTAGCATCTTTCAGGAATCTCCAGAGGCCTTTCTAGACAATGGTTTTAGAATTCACGAAGAATGAAAGATCATCACCTTGTAAATGTAGATTTCGCGTTGATCACATCGCAAAGTATTTTCAACTAGTAGCGTGTGTTGTTATCATGTTTATCTTATAATAGATTACTAATAGTTAATTAGATTACAGCCCTCTAGTGTATACTTGCCTTGGGCTGTCAACGGAATAAATTGGGTTTCTTATTGCTTTAAGTCACCCTGAAACCTTTCTAATCCACGATTTATAGCTGGCAAAGATATAATTTCCTATTTATTGTTCAGCCAGGAATTTGAACCCTAACTTCTGAGTTTGCGGTCTGTCGCGCTAACCACAAAATAAGTGGCCGAAGTAATTGCGGCCTGTGAGAAAAGTGTGCGAAAATGTTAAGCTGCGTAAGATTTAGAGGCGCTGTGTCAATGTTAACTCATTATATTATACGATGATATTAGATAAGTGACGATTGACGTCGAACTAGTGAGTAGCAACTTAAGGAAGGAGTGGCATCTGAGATTAGGAGGCACAGTGACTGCAGAGTCTATTCAGCCTTGCGACCGGGGTTCGAATCCCACATTGGTCATGTGCAATCGCCATGGATCGTACTGTTGAACTGTATTCTCGGTAGCCTTAGACGGCAGCACCTTCATATAATCAAGAGGTGCAGATGCGTCAGAAACTTGAGCATCCTTCCGAGCCACACGGTCGTCATCTGCTGCTGAAGCTGCCTGAGATGAGTTTCAGAATCCAGATGGCCGCTGGAACTATTCCCTGCGACGGCCATCCTCGCCCACTTTCTTCATCCCCTCCTCCTCTAACTCTTACCAACTCACCTTCGAACGGCACGCGTTCGCCTTCACTTTGAAATCTCACCGAAGGCGATGAGTGAGAAGCCTCTGGCAGCTCTTCATCCCCATCACCCTCTCTCCGTTTCTCCTTCCTCCCTCTTTTCCCCCTCCTTGGTCCGTCCGTCCATCCGTCCATCCATCCATCACTGGTGTGGCCACACGCTGTTGACGAAGACCTTGTGCGTCTACCTGTGCTACGGAGTCTGCGTAGCCTGCTACCTCTTCGCTAGGGCATACCCAGCGAAGTGATTGGGGAGGCAGAGGCCGAGATGGCGGCCCTTGATTCCTCCTCGGCTGCTGCAGTCGCTTCAGATGCCGGGCTCCCGCACAGATACCAGCGCTTAGTCGAAGCCCGTGTGTCAAGATACACCGTGCGCCTAAAAATAGACACCGCCGTAGTAGTACCTCGTGCGCCTGCCGCGGATGGCAATGTTTTCCGAGTGCCAAGTTGCACCTCCCTCCGAACGAGTTGCCGTGGGCTTCCTGGTCGAGCTGAGCTGGGCACATGTCCCGCCTGTCGCTTCGGTGCATGTGCCGAGAAGCCCGCGCCTCCTCCTACTTGCCAACCAGATTACCGTTGGCACAGATGCAGGCAGCACTAGTACCTGGTACATTAGAGAACTTGGTCCCCATCATCAACATCATCATCATCAACATCATCTTTATCACCACCATCATCACCAGCAGCAGCAGCAGCAGCAGCTGGATCATACGTCTTAACCTCCAAATGCAGAAAAAGGTAGCGACTTCATCTCATTGGCTCCTTCCGGTGTCGTGCTTCGCTTCGTGGCTGGCGATAATGCAACGGGCTCCAACCGATGCCTTCGGGGTTAGAAGCCCAGTACATCAGCACTAAAAGTCTTCAGCTGGTCTCCGTAGTGCAATGGCTACAGTCTGTGCTTCAGTTGAAAGCTTCTTCTGACTCGACCTAGTCTAGGCAGACGGGAGGGAGGTTGTAGGTTATAATGGAACTGAGCCCCGCTAGATCTGCGTCGTTGTTTGGCCAATGACACTAGATGCGTCGTTTAACAACTGTTCGCATCTGCCAATTCTGCGATGGAAGCGCTTCTGAGTAGATGTCTCAAAGAGTGCTACACAAATTTACTGAATAAACGACTTTCACTGATTGAGAAACATCTTCATTTAGACTTGTAACTTTAATGTGGCAACATCAACTGTCTACTCAAAACTTACTGAGTGAATGACATTCACTGATTGAGAAACATCTTCGTTTAGACTTGTAACTTTAATGTGGCAACATCAACTGTCTCCTCAAAACTTACTGAGTGAATGACATTCACTGATTGAGAAACATCTTCATTTAGACTTGTAACTTTAATGTGGCAACATCAACTGTGTCCTCAAAACTTACTGAGTGAATGACATTCACTGATTGAGAAGCATCGTCATTTAGACTTGTAACACTTAATGTGGCAACATCAACTGTTTCCCCAAAACTCGACACTCGACCGATTATTACAAAACACCAACGGATGCATTCAGACGCTCTAGGTCAAAGAGGTTTATTTATTTATTAAGAGATAATTTATTTAGCGACATCAGCGGTTTTCAAACTATGGGGCTTTGACGGTTCCAAAAGTTTTCTGAGGGAAGCCATGTGAGCAAAAGTCGTTTTTTCGCCCACAATTTTGACATCAAGACTTATTTTACGACTGACAACATTTTTGTCTTCAAATTTCTAAACGCTTCATAGAGTCTTCAAATTAAAATTTCTACGCTTGAGAGGATGACTTTTCGGATTTCCACCTTTCACTAAATAGGCCTACAGCGATTTTAGCGAAACCCAAACATCAGCACACCAAGAATCCTAATCTTTCAATCAAAAGTTAGAGCAAAAGCACCTCTGACTATAAGATTTTTCGGGTGGGTCAATGCCCCTATTTCTATCATCATCGTCGTCGTCGTCATCATCATCATCGTCGTCGTCATCATCATCATCATCATTATCATTTATTAGAAACCTCTATCGCGCTGGTGTCTAATGCAGAAGACACTAACCGTTGGCGCATCAAAACCAAGCCGCAATCAGGTCAATATCCGGAAGATCATAGCTAAAAGCCACCTATAGCGCAGCTGCGCCTCGCTGTAAACTTCTTTCAGACTTCTGGGCTTGAGCTCCAACCGCGATAAGTTAGGTGCCAGTCTTCCCGCGGTTTAAATCGCTCTAATAATTTCATAAATGAATATGTTTTAACTTGCTGAAGAGCTTTCGTCTTCAATAAAACCTATTTAGCTGCAGAACGACACAGGAGGGTAAAGGATGGTGCGAATCTAACTGAGATAAGTTTACGCAAAAGCGGCTCGGCTCAAAGGATGCAAGTGGCAGCCTTTGAGCCTTTGAGCCGAGGCGACTGCCATTAAGATTGTCATTAGGACCCCATTTGTTTGCAGTATGTCAGAGTTGCCTAGTTTGCTGAAAGTTTCCTGTGGGAGAAACTACAAAAACAGCTGAAGAAGCAAACGGACGAACGAACGAACTTAACAATGAAGGAAAACGAATGAACGAAAAAACAAACGCACAACGAACGAACAAACAATCGACCTAACTTACGAATGAATGAATGAACGCACGAATGAATGAACGAAAGTTCTTTGAACAAAAGAATAACAGAATTAATCAGCGAACGGATTACGCAACAATTAGTCTAACTTTCGAACGAACGTTGAAGGAATGAAAAGAAAAAAGAATAGTGAATGATGTTGTTAATTGATGTTTCATTGATTAACGATAAACCCTTCGACTGACTGACTGATTTATAGATAGACTGATTCATTTAATGATTGATTTACGCGTGAACTGATTTAGCGATTTTGACTGAGTATGAATTACTGACTATTCACTGACTATTCACACTGATCGATTGCTGAAAGTAAAATCTGTAATTCTTATGCAACCAGTTCATGTTGCTCTTGAATCTGGTACCAGACCCATTTTTGTTTCAAGTCGAACCTAGAGCTGTATCGACTGATCGATGCAGCAACGTTTCTCTTATGAATGACGCAGATCGATAGTCTGCTTGAGCTTCGAAGTTTCTGTGCGCAGCCCAACTGTTAAAGTTCTTTTGTATATCATCACACAGACAGAAATTGCCTACAAGATAGGCTTGACTATTCTTACAGTTTAAAACCAAAAGCTGTCATCAATTCTTGTATGCTTAGAACGCTTGCCGATACTTCTTGCCTGGCAAAATAGCAGCAATCATAATTGGTGCAGCTAAGCAATTAATGTGACCTTCAGTGTTGATCAGAAGTGATTGACGGTAGGCCACATTTGTTTTTATTACTCGAAAACATAGCATGACTGTGTCTACTGCGTTCTAAATGGCCACATAAATTTCAGCAATATCTTCACTGTCGTCTTAGGGTTATGACCCCCAAAACACTCAAGACATGGATGATGCAGGCCTCGAAATCATCAAAACCAACAGAAGAAGCTGATGATGACTGAGAAAAGTCCCTCATTCAGTGGTACAGACGACCACTTGAGGCCCACAGCTTCCACATACCGGTAGCCACCAGTCAACAGAACCGTACGTCTACTCTAAACCGTGAATCTACCGGATCCAAATCCTTTGAGCGCTGAATAGACAATAGCCTCCACATTAGCAGAGTCCTTCCCACACACCTTTCCGTGGGTCGGCCACTGTTTATAAATTATCACATGAATGAGTAGTATACGTATGACATACTCCGATATATACATGCATTCCGTAGGCTATACGCTGTGCACTAATTACATTCTGAGCTTCTAACGATACGAAGAAACAGTCACTTATTTCGACTTTGATTGTTTAAATTAGCGGTGATCACAACTGCTGCAGAATAGCTGCAGCAGAGAGTCGATGCGTGGTACATCTTCTTCCAGTAGGATGCTTGGCTTCTGCTGGCGTTGCTGCTTCTGCTGCATAGCGCGAGATCTGAAGTTCTAGGCCTATACTATGAATACTATGACTCATTATGCGCCGCTAGTCGACTCTAGGCAGCCTACACGTGGTTTGGGCGGCCTATGTACCGTATCGGATTTTAAAGTCGGTTGTAAAGATGGTGTTATCATTGTGAAGATGATATGCGGATCATCGCACCGATGATAACGATGATAGGCCTATTTCCAGAGATTATCGTATTGTGAAAGGCATCAAATTCACGGAGTTTATTCTCTCCATGGCCACCAGAAGTACCATGGTCAACAGGTCCTGTAGCGTCTCATGCGGCTTTCATGATGAGTTCGGTACACCTCTAGAAGATATAGAAAGCATCGTGACCTTTAGGTCAACTAACCTCTGCAGAGTCGTTTGCTCTGTTTTCACGAGTTATCGCGACCCATCATCAGTTACTTGATAAACTCCCTGTTTGACTCTCTTGACATGACCTTCTCTGATTTCGGCCTGGCACTGGATCTGGCCCATCAACCTGACTCTCGTGAGGCTGAAGCGAATAAGCGCCGGTGAATAAGAAGATCCACCTGGAACGGCGTTTTTGAGGCGCTGCTGGGCAATTTCTGCGATTTACTTTACAGCAGGCCAACATGATGCTGTACACCAACACCAGACCTTAATGTGATTGGTTTAACTTCTGCATAAAACAACTAAATCCCAAATTGAGCTGCACTAGAATCACTAATCTACATGTTACAACGGTATACATCTCCAACCTCTCGCGCACCCGTTTCATTCATATTCGTGACCTTCGCCGTGTCCGACCTACGCTCGATTTTAAGACTGCCTCTACCATCGCTACTTCTATTGTCCACTCTACAGGCGTGTAATCCCCTCTTCCTTAACCTCGAATCCACTTACATTAACTTCAACTCATCCAAAATTCACTAGCCCAAGCTGTCACCAGGACACCCAAGCATCACCATTTCATTCCTATATTGAAATTCCTCTACTGGCTGAAAATCAGTGAACGCATTCATTTCAGAGTTCTTTCTCTAACCTAAACCTCTCTGCAGTATTCCTAACCTTCTCATCCTCGCAAACTCTTATCCAATCAGACCGCTCCATCCGTTCATCCTCTTACCTCAGTCTTGCCCTTCCCCGAAACTACACATCTTAAGTTCTCTAGCCGATCCACATAGCCTACCTGAATGCACCTCTATCCCCTTTTGAATGTCGCAAATTCTCCGTTCTTCTACCCCCCTGTCGTTCACTCACCATCAGCTGCCACAAGCCCTTTATTTATTACTCCTCCGACATATCTTTTAAAACTAGTCTCACCTTTTCAAGAAATCTTACCATGGTCCTTCCAATCCGCCGCCTTCCAATTTCTTTCAACCTAAACCCATGCAACCCACTGTACCAGTTACTCTGTCCCCTACTCTCTCTGGTCCTGTGGCAACAGGACTTTGCTTTTCACATGGCATCTTTGGACAACCCCACCGACTCGGCGCAGCGCTCGTGAATAAGCTGGTGCGCTTTAGAAACTTTCGAGATTTCGATTACGGTACAGAATAATGAAGAATAACGCAGAATAACGAAGAGAACTCTCGCATGAATTTAAGAGAACTTACATTTTGCTTTTGTAAGCGCATTATCTTTGACCGACATTTGACATTATGCTTCTTGAAAGCCGATATACACCGTTGAACTTGTACTTGCGCATGGATCAGGCAGGACATTTGACATCAAATGACTGTCTAATTATACTATTACTGCTGAAAGTTGTAGAAAGATGCTTTTCAACCTGATATTAAGATATGGTAAGGCAGTGGAATAGGCTGGAACATCATTAACTAAGTTAATGTTATGGTCCTCAGAAGATTTTGTGGACCTTCTGAAACGTCTTCGGCTGAAGCGCATACACAGCACCAACACTGGAAATCTGCTTTCTGATTGCAGGGCTCGCCAGTAAATTGCCAGTTTTCAATTGAACTAGACATGAAAGGCCGATGCGTTTCCACGCTGTCACCAACGTACAACCGAATTGCACTAGAATTCTCTGTCGAAAACTAATATTGTAAACAGCTCTTTTTTACAATTTCCAAACAAATACTTGTATAATGAAGCTGATTTCTAGAAGCTCTAATTGATGGCAATTCTCTTTTTAAAACAACGTGCCATACGTCTAGAACTTTACCAAGAACATAGAAATCGTCGTTTTTGAGAGGCGCTATTTAAATATAGGCCCACATTAAATTTATTCTGCTCAAAGATATTATATTTGCAAAATCAGTTTAAATCACGTTTAGAGATAATTCTCCAAATTAAGGCGCTTATTGTTAACGGAACAAAAGTTATTTTTAGTTATTTTCAAGATGTGTCCTCTCACCTCCATTTTCATGTTGGTTGACATAGGAAGTTGTTACAAGATTTCCAGTCGCCCCAAGCGACGAGAACTTAAACCAAAACACAGCACAACTCGCCGTCGGCGGCGCAAAAGTTCCTCGGGAACTTCGGTCCCGTCAGCCAGGAATAAACTTCTTGACGCACGACGCGTTCTGCCTCTTCTCCTCCTCGACTCAGCTGCTGAGGCAGAGGGGCGCTTTCGAAGGAGGAGGAGGAGGAGGAGGAGGACAGGGAGTCGGCCGCGTCGGCGGCGGCGGCTCCGCTGGGCCGGCATCTGGTGGCCAGCCTGCGACGCTCAAGCGACGTCATGCAACGACAAGACCGATTGGCCGCCGATGGTGATAAGCCGCCAAACGACAGCGGCCCGGCCGTTGGGCGGCAGCCGCAGCCGTGTGGCCGCCAGCTGCACGGCCGCCGTAACGCCTGGCCAGGGAGAGGGAGGGCACGAGGCGCGTCCTGTCCATTCCTAGAAGGTCTATAAATAGCTCAGGCCCTGACGTCGTCCCATGAGCAGCTGTGCCGTGCTGCCCCCGCCGCCGCTGCCGACTTCTGCATGTGTACGGACTGTTCGACGCCGGCTCCTCTCGCTACCTGGGATCATTAGGCGCACACGAGTCGTGTTACACGGCAAAGGGCAGAAGGGTGGAATGGGGGAGCGAGGAAGGAAAGAAGGAGGGAGGAGGGCCAGCTGCTCGAGGGGTCCCGAGTCCTCCTGCTTTGCTGCCAAGGAACGCCGGAAGACAAGGAACCAGACTTCCGTCTGCGCATGGCTGGCATTACCAGCGTTAGACAAAGCGCCACCGATGGCTCAACCAGATACACGGTGCTCAGGCAACTGTCCGACTCGGCTCCTCGTGACTGCTCTACGAGCCAGATGTTTGTTTTCGATGAGTGCTGTTATGGGACCTGACCGCCGGGCGGCGCCACTGTTCCAAGGTAAACGACGCCAAATGCGCAGGGCATTTCAGAGTTCAGTAAGTAAGCAAACAATGGAATCCAGAAGAACGACGAAAGTCATTTAGTTCAACTTCATCTCAAGACAAACATAAACCCCCAAGACTAATTTTATTACACCGCCCATCATCTCAAAACCTTATCGTCCCCAAAACCCATGGGTCTTAACAGTTAGTCTTGGTCTTTAAGACTTGACTTAACTAAACCTGGTCTTGACAACAACTCTTACTCTTAATCTCGAGATTTCATCAGCGCCATAAAAACTAAAAGTTGTAAGACCCAGCTTATTCACAGGCGCTATGTCAAAAACACAATCGGTGAGGCCTATGAGGTCAGTGTCGAGTTTATACGGTCGCTATAGAAAAGTGTTCGCTGTTTTATGTGCCAAGAACAGATGATACGCAGCCCAACACAGTGCTCAGTCCAGGCGCAGAAGCCTATAGCCACTTCTTTTTGGCCAGCTATCGGGAAAACTTTCCGCACAGCTCACGTCGTCTTAACGCACTCTTTCACCAGATGGCGTCTAATTTCGGTCCGTACTTTTTCATTGATTCGTTTTGGGGATACTTAAGACATTAATCTTTGATTTGTTTTACCAGAGATGATATCCTTGAATGCACTATCCTTAGTCTTCGGGTACAAGTCATAACCTTCGCGGCAAAGCATCGACACGGAATCGACCATACAAAGTTGGCTCACAAAAATGCATAAAATGTCATGTTGCATACTTTCGTACAGCACATTTCTAGTTTAACACTTTAAAAAGGTCTCTCGTATCACTATCGGCATCGAAACAGGCTCGCGGTCTTGTCCCACCCGCAGGTATAGTGAGGTCAACTTTCCACCTTTTAATGAATTACGCAAGTAAGTATGTCGAGGTGCACGAAATCACGTGACAATTCAAATGAGAGAAAATGTACACTTTCAAGCTTATTTTAACTGATACTCTGTAAATACTGGAATGCATGAGAGGTTGTTCTGTATGTCACGCTTTCGTCATCGTCTTTCTTCTCCCTTCTTGCTTCTTCGTTTCCTCCTCCCGTTAAGTATCGGCCGTTGTCACAAAACAAAAGTTCCTCTGAACTTCTCTAAAGCACAAGTGATTTCGTAACTGAAGCCCAGAGTATTAAGCCACAGCAGAACGCTCCGTGGAAAAGTAGACAGAGATCTCACAAGTACTTACGTGTCAAGTTCATGCACTAGTACTTTGATATCTAGTACAAGTACTTAGGTCATAATACTAGTACACACAGTTACTGCAAAAAACTTCAAGATATTTGTTGAACAATTACGACTAAATCAAGCGTTTAGTTTCACAGATTAAGACTGATAGCCTACATTCAGTTAGAATTGTTCTTGAGAAATATTAGCCCACGTGAGCAACTTGTCACTGATGTTCGATCAGTGGGTCTTTATTTGTTAATATTACACTGCCATAACTAAACATACATCCGAGACAGGTGCGCTAGATGCAGGTACACCCTATGTTTTAAGCAGTGGTTCATCCAGTTTGTCTGATTCTGCAATTCCAGAAGTCCAACCAATCGCCATCATTAGTCATCATAACTACTTATATCCAAATATCCTGTAATTATAATAATCCGAGAAGTTATATAGCGCCACTGTTATAATGCTCAAGGTGTCAGGCGATGGTTGCTGCTAAGCATAGTTGGTTACCTGTCAACATCTAGGGCAAGTCCGGTCAAAGGTCAAGACAGAATCTGAGAAGACCAAGAAACAGCCTACAGAGGAAATGAGTCCAGGAAAAGGTCGAGTTTTTAATCAAGGTCTAAAGGCCAATACAGACTTTGCGGACCGAACGTTGCCGAACGACCCAGTTTTCCAGTCTGGGGCCAAAAACGGAAAAGACACTCCCATCAATAACCGAGCCTGTCCTCGGTACAGAGTGAGCCATTCAAGGTCGCGCAGTAACGTCTTGCCGGTGAATGTAAATGTACACGTTTCTCATTAGCGACCGTGTGGCCTCGACCCTGCTCATTTTTCAGTGAATTAATCGGGCGAGATCCTTCACCACCGCTGCCCGTTTGAATGGGCGCCTCGCCATTTAAAGCCCCGTGTACGGACCCGAGTCAGCAAAGGACGAAGATAGTGAAGTCAGCAAAAATGGAGAACAATCTGAAAATTATCCTAGTTTTGAAAATTATTATCCTCCAATTATTATGTAGCCAGTGTAACAATTTTAAGACCAGAGAGACTTTGGAGTTCTAGCAACATTGCTTTGGTCAGGGTGTTTTGGGCCTTTGAAGCTTCATCAAATTAGCTTTTGAAATGCCAGTAAGAAGCGTGTTACAGCAGTCGAGACAGCTAGATACCAGAGTATTTGACATACAAACAAAGGCAGAAAATGGAAGTTGGCGACTGATCCGCCGGATTTCACGACTATGGTAGTGGGCTGACCTACATAATGAATTACATGTTACCTGAAGGATAGGTTAGAATCGTATACAACACCCAAATTATGCCAATCAACTTTGCTGCATAACAGAATTGTCTAGATGGACATAATTCAATTAGTTAAACTTCTGTTGCTGTGTAGTGCCATACAGCTTAGATGTTTGGCCACACGATATTTTTGTTTCCAGAGGCAAATTTCATCAAGACAAGGTCCATCCAAATACCGGCTGGCACCAACGAAAAACAAAAACTATGTCAAATCATAACAGATAAAGACTAACTGGTAACTAATCAGAGTAAGTGTAAAAGCCTATCTGTTCATCTGCTTCCATTCTAACGAACTTTCGCCGCATATGTCAAGTCTCGAATACAAGTACTAGTACTTTGATTTTCAAGTACAAGTACTTTCGTATCAAGTACAAGATTACAAGCACAGCTCTTAAGAACTGTGCTCGAGTTGTACTCGAGTACAAGTACCAAGTACAACATCTCTGACATTAAAGTAGTGTTTTGATTTCGAAAATGTACTCACTGGCTGATGTTGGATGATTTGAGTAAAAAGATTTCTCTAATGTCTTGACAACAATTCCATCTTCATTCACTTTCACATGAAGTACTAGTATCAAGAAGTAGCATCCAGGTTGCACATGTTACATGTCCACCACGTCCACGCTAGCCTGTATGTTACCACTGTCATTTCTGAAACTTATCTCACCATCACCATGCGATCCAAGCTCAGAGAAAGAACAATATTTCCGACAGGATGAAGTTTGAATCCAACAGCTGCGTTATTTCAATGACAGCTTGAGATACTAAAATAAGTCTGAAAGCAATTGGCCAAATAAAATAAGTTTAATTACTTGGCGTTGTTAACGTTCATTTCATTCCATAGATGGCAGTGGTTACGCGACAATCATGTCTTTCCTAGCTCTTTCTAGGCTCATTTCCTCCGCAGCTCATTTCCTCCGTAGGCTAATATCACATGTTCTCGGATTCCTCTCTTGGTTATTGACCAAATTCACACTGGAATTTGACCGGCACACCGATTTTACTTGGCAGCAGCCACTGGTGCATCATACTTGGTTCTACAGAAGCTCTCTATTATTGTTAGTATCTTTCCAAATCTTCATACGGTTGCAGTGGAAGCAGACGTCTCCAGTTGCACAGCTGCTGCTCATTTCCGTAGCCATGCAGTGCAGCCAGTAACACAATATACCATTAGACTGGTTCCCCATCTCCAAACAGGCCCTAAAATCCTGTTGCTGAAACCCTCTTTCATGTCAATTAAATGCCACTTAACACAATCTGGCTACGCCCCTGATGCTGAACTTACTCCAATCAACAGGCATCATCATCCAGTGTATTTCAGTCGACTTGTGTAGATTAAAGTGGAAACTTTCAAAACTTTTCAATATCTTGATAACAAAAAGTCAAATTTAAATGGTAAAATTTCCTGGTAAATTTAGTGGTAAACAATCAATAGAAATAATTATTACAACATCTCATCATGCTACAAAAACCAAACAAGCACAGAGGCAGAAAATGCAACACCAGAGTAACACACAATCCAGTAAATATCTGTACGCTGCCAAGTTTAGAGAAATGTAGACAACCTGACAGGGGTTCCCAAATATCCCCTGGATGGCAAGGTGAGGCAGATATACTCACTTATTAGGGCCTTTGAACATGTGATCCCGAGGTTTAAATCTCGAGGTTTAATGATCTCTTGACCAACGTACAGATGCAACAAGAGCAACTTACCAACAGGACAGATGTTATGGTTAGACAATGGTTTGGCCATTTCACATGATGCAACAGGAATTGAACAGCAAAGGTAAACTCAAAAGAAGTAATTCAGTTCAGTGACTCAGCTCGAAGACACGGAAGACTGGTGCCAATTAAATGCCCACAACTTGACTCTGGCAGTGTTTGACAGAGAAGTACAGAAGGAAATGACCAAGTGTGCATAAACAGAGATATGATGATACACAAAAACACTAAATTCCTGCATACAAACAGCTGTACAAGAGTTGTTAAATTAACTGTTGATACCAGCATACCAGCAGGATGGATTTACAGAGTATTCATATAACACACTGCCAGCTCCAACAGACCTGTGTCTTCAATTTACCCGTTTATTTCAATGAGCATCTAAATACTTCAAATTCCTTCACACAGTTGCTTGAAAATTCTTTTGCCACCAGAAATAATGCTTTTCCCTAGCCACCAAAATGTTCCAAAGAAGTCCCAGAGTCCAAAACGAAAGAAAACTTTTCACAAAGTCACTGAAGCCTTATGCTTGAAGCCAACGAAAACTGGAGGATCAGCGTATAAGATCTACATGGAGAGTCATTTTCTAAAGCGCTCATAGTCAGATAGCCACTGAATCACGATCGAGCATCGGCAAATCCTGCAGGCACTGTCACCTCCCAGCCATCCATCTCTTTCGTTACAATGATCTGACAACCAAGCCGTGACCTGAACAACAAGGAACACAAACTTTTAAGATAAACGTCACACGCTAACATTATCAACATTTAACACAAATAAATATTTACACAAGAAGTTCATTTGCTCACTGTTTCCAGTCCTTCATGGCACTAATCCTATTCTTTCCTGAACATGAGCCAGATGTAGATTTCTTGATCTGTAAATATTTCTTCCAGGTATTAAGTCAAGTTGCTTGCTAAGAAAGCCACTTCTGAACAATTACATCACTTCAGAAAGCTATGTCTCTTTGATCTGAATTTCTAACTAGATGAGGACATAGTCCGTACTGGTGAGGGAAAGTTTACACTTACAAATCAACCACCAAACCAATCTGTTGCTTGGGCTCTAGGTGCATGTGGGAGCCCACCAGTGGTGACTCTTCTAGTTATCTGAACATTGTTTGCTTACTGATGAACTTTAACATGTTTTAATCAACTTTAACACCACTTAAGGTAGCATAGGTAACATTTTGTGTGAGGAACTTAAAAAGGTGCTATATAAAGTGCCTAGATAAACTATGGATACATTTACCCATGATTCCACATAACGCAAAGTGGCGCTATGTTCCCCAAAGCTATTTACTTAACAAGCTGTACAAATCACAGCTGCACAGCACTTAATATCTACATATTAGAAGCAGGTTTAATTAAATCACACGAACATTCTCTGTAAGGCTTATTTCCTTTTCCTTTTCATCCCAATTTGGTAAGACGTATCACACTTATTATGCTACATATGTTTAGATATATTTAATATGCCTTATTTCATAATGGCAGAGTCAGCTGTCAGGGTTCTTACATTCATAATCATAAACTCAAAATTCCAAAGCGCTACTTAAAAGCTAAGCACAGGGCACCAGCTTATTCACATGTGCTGCATAAGTCGGAGGGGTAGTCCAAAGATGCCATGTCAAGAACCAAGTCCAACTGCCAGAAGACGAGAGAGAGAACGGGGAGAGGAGCTGTTAGGGGGGTTGTGTTTACATTGCTGAGGAAAAAGTAGCTGTTATTGAATGGTTATACTGTATAATGGTGAATAGCAAGCCAAACTTTCTGGGGATCTTGGTATTGCGGCGTGAATTTTATGATGTTGGATAAAAAATGATACAAAGCTGTGTGAATCTATAAAGAACATAGACTGCCGAATGCTAGCATATTGGCTCTGTCACTGTTAGGCTTACAGTACTTAAAAAATTTCATTGTTATTCAGAAAACCAATTCTGGAAAGAATTCAGCTCAAGAAATAAATAGAAGAAACTAACAATACATTTTAATACCTTCGTATGAACTAAATGAACGGAACAAATTAAGGTGTGGTTCTTGCAATATAAATCTCTGGACACTGTAAAATCATGTACTAGATAATGTAAAGTCTGTTCTAATAAACATTATGCCATGTTAATTATTTTCATGTTTAAATTTTATTTAATAAGATTATCAAGTTTAAGTATTTTGCATGTTTTGTGTTTCTTAACATCAGATCACAAACTACATAAAAAATATTTTAAATTATATAAATGAAACAGAGATGGTAGTTGGCCTACTGTACTAGGGGTTTAGTTAGAGAATCTTTTAGGGCATAAGAAAATATTTTAGGCTATAAGAGAATATTTTAGGATATGAGAATATTTTAGGTCATTTGTGCATTACCCCATTTTACATGTGGCCGGATTTACACATGGGTCATTCCATCTCAATTCAACAAATTTTTCAGAAAGTTCCAGCTCGACCATCTCGGATTTCAATGAAAATTTCACAGAATGTTTGCTATGGTATTAGAGGAAGTTATGCAAAATTTTAGCTCAATATGATGAGTAGTTTTGAAGATTCTGAGTCTCAAAGACGTATGGGGTGACCTCGTTTTTGCGTTTCGGAATTCGCATCTAAATTTGTAACGACATTCAGAAGCTCATAACTTCATGGTCTTCAGAATACATATGCTATGAAACTGACTCCATTATACACTCGCAAATGCAGGAAACACTGCCACAAATGAAATAAAAGTATAGCATGAACAAGAAGAGACCCCATCACCATTTTTGGTGCACTTACAGTCTCCGAGCTGCTCTTCCCAATGATGCAAGTTGCATTGCTCCATGACCTGACCCACATGATGATCTTTGGCTTTGAAAATGGTCTTCAGAATACAATTTTCCATTTTCGGAAGGCCATATGGTAGCGGACATGCATCAGAAAAAGAATCTTTCTGCATATTTTTGTAGAGAAAGTATATTAGCATTATGAGTTGTGAAAACATTCTTTAATACTACATCAGTTTGGCCATGTTGGGGCTGCAAAGTATGATCGTCAGACAATCACAAGTTTTTTTTAACCATTTTCAGATGGGTCATAATATCACAGTTTTCAACACTCATCATTCTCTTTTTAAGTATTTCATCTAAGCAACAAAGACTAAATATCCTGAAAATTTCATCAAATTATCTGCGATATTAATGAAGTTATGAGCTTCTGAACATTGTTACAAATTCAGACGCGAGTTCCAAAACGGCAAAAACGAGGTCATCCCATACGTCTTTGAGACTCAGTATCTTCAAAACTACTCATCATATTGATCTAAAAATTTGCATAACTTCCTCTAATACCGTAAGAAACATTCTGTGAAATTTTCATTGAAATTCGAGATGGTCGAGCTGGAGCCATTTGTTGAACTGAGATGGAATGACCTACATGGTTTTGACATCATGTCCCCCGATGACTTTACATGAATGGGTCTACATTGTACATTACATTACATGCAGTGACCTCTGGCCAATGTAGCAAACTTCAGGCTTTATTTACCAGTAGAGGCTATAAATGGTTTATGCCTGAAAATTCAATTCAATTCAATTCAAGTCAGTCATAAATACACAGATGAATGATTCTGAGTAGAAAAACAAAACGAACAACAACAGAGAAGGATTTTAAACACGATCTTACGTGTCACTCAGTCCATAAGCCAGATCTAGCATGTCGAGCTCTTCGTCCGTGGGCTTAGCGCTAATCTTTTTGAAATTTTCCTCTTTGAAAACTATGTGACATGTAGAACAGGCAAGCGTTCCCTCACAGGCACCTGCAGAAAAAAAGAAAAAGGCCAGATAATCTAACAGCATGCACTGTTTTGATAATTAATAATCCCGCTGGCACCTTGATTAGAACACAGCATGGGTCCCAGTCAGTCATCACACTCCCTCCCCTTTTTCCCACAGCTCAAAATCCCACTACTGCCAAAAATAGATGCTACTTGTGACGTTTAATCCTGCGATTTCTTCATAGAATTAATCTTCTAAACTCTAAATTTATTTATTCAACCACCTGATCTCTACAATTATTTATTTCACTCACTGCTCTAACTTCATTTGTTTAGCCATTTCTACAAGAAATTCATTTATTTCAACCTCTAAGCTCCAAATGCATTTAGTAGAACCCTATGCTCTAAATCCATTTATACATAACAACAAAATAATTAAGCTTCAATCGTGAGAGTTTAATAATGAATCATTAATACAATAGATTAGTTAAAGGTTTGTATCCTGCAAAAGCCACAAGTTAATCTGCTGTGAGCGAATCTATACTACTACAGTTGCATGTACTACAACAGAATATTACTTACCATAGCCGTCGATGTCCAGATTATTTTCCAGTACAACATCTAGTAAACTGTCTCCGAGTTTAGCCTTTGCAGCTTTCCGTTTGCCATCCGGCAGAATGAAATTAATTGTTACTCTGCATAAAAAAAGAATTTTTTTTCAAAATACAAAATAAGCTGGCTTCCTTCACTACACAGATAGCAAACAAAAGCACAAGTGCACTAATCAGGTATAAAACTGAGGCTGCCTAATTACTTTCTAAACAGTTACAAAGGTATTGTTAAATCCCACAATGAAAGCAATTTCACTGATAATAAAGTTGCATTTTAAATCACACTGCATGATGGAGATCAAATATATGTGGTTTGGTGACTCATTGTGTGACACAGTATGATTGCTTGGGTGTTTGCCCTGTAATGCTGACAGTTGAAAAGCAAATTAACAGCGAGTTTCAAAGCACAATAACACAACAACAAATGTAGCCATATAAAAGAAACTACAATTTGAAAACGAAAATGTAACCATTCACCTTTTACTACACATTTCTTTATCTGAAGCACTTATTATGTGTGCAAAGTTAATAAAACTGAACCTGAGGCTCATAGGAATAATGTTCAATGGGTCAAAGACAAAATCGTACAAAGGCCAGAGTAAAATATGACGCTGCATATGAAAAGGGACCACGTGGTGGGTATTGAGCTATTCATACCACTATGATCAGCAAAAAATCTGTAAATAATGATGTGTAATGTTGTAATATAGGAGTATTACGGCTTTTTATGTAGAATTCAGAACATGCTGTACTAAAAAAGATGTGATTTTCAGTAAACCTTATTTAAAGTTAAGAAAGCCCAAAGCAAATCCATTTGTTGGAAGTTATGGAGCTTGCAATTTTATACTTGCAATGTTCCATTTTCATGAACAGTTCTGACAGATTGATAGATGGAGGCATCCTCTAGCCGAGTCTAGCGAATGCCAGTGAAAAACCAATTTCATATTTGGTTGGGTGACCTTCTTCAGATGCCTGTATCTCAGTAAATAAATCCCGCTTTGGGTCTCTTTCATATGCGGCATGAAAAATATTTAGCAAGTCTTGACAAACGATTTAACTGCAGCTACAAGCGGGGATTTTCATGGCATACAATTTCAAATAAAGGAGCACAGCCACCAAACACACGTGATTCCATAAGTGTTCTGCGCCTAAGTTCATATAACAAGCCCCAATCAGAGGAATGCAACAGTCTAAGAGGGTGATAACAGGTTACCAGTGTATGAAGACAGGATGGACTACTGGCTTTCTGCACTTTCAAAGTCAAGCATGCATTTTACAATTCATTCAACACCATTCAACAGGTAGCCAATGAAGCTGACAATGTCCAACATCATTCAACAGAACCAAACGTGAAAGAAATCAAGCAGAGCTCAGGTCCAGTCTAGGCAGAGAGACGTCTGACAGACAGCCATACAGAATGGAGAAACATCAGTGTGACATCTGGCAGTGACAAAACTGCTCAAACACTTTTGAATACGTGGTGATTCTGTAGTAATAAGGCATGTTTATAAATGGGTTAATAACAGACTAGCTCTTTCAGTTATATATATCCACAAGCAAAAAAGTAATATCCACAAGCAAACTTTTAACAATTAGTCAGTGAAATACATAAATCATCGTACCAGCAGTCAAGCATATTCTTAAGCAAACCTATCTATGCCAACATTGAATTAAGTAAAAATCAATATATTACTTAATCTAAAAGACCACCCATGTTGGCATGTTCGCACAAACTGTGTCTTTCGGCTTGGCAATAGACCCTCTTAAAGAACGGATTTCTCTTTTGCTTGTTCTCAGTATCATCTCCGACTGCAATGGTCATTAACAAACTTCTGGCACTTAACATACTTCATCTCACCGGATTCTTTTTCTCCTTCACTTCAAAGCTTCACTGATCTTCTCGACTTTGACGCTGAACATAGTCTCTTGCTTTTGAGCGAACCAAACTCCAGTCAGCCACAACTCAGAACAATGATACCAAGACTATTTATATAATGTGGCTGCGTTAACACGCTCCCAGTTTACCCGTGATTCTGCATAACGCGAAGTGGTCGCAGGCCCCCAAAGCTATTAACTTAACACGCTGTGTAAATTAACCTGTTGTACAACAAATGCATTGTAGCGCTAAATATATGGGCTCACTGATTTACTATCAGGAATAAGGCTAATTAAATCCCTGTATGGTGTGTTAGAGGTAATCCGGCACCTGTAACATTCCATTCATTCTCGAACTTGGCACTAGTCGTACATGCGGGAGGGTGTCTTCTAAACAAATGTGCATGTGACTCAACCCCGGGAGGGAGCTATTTAGGGCAGGAAGAATGGACAAGGAAGTCTGGCTGGAACCGGTTTTAACCTATTAGCAGGGGGAATCGGCAGGACAAGGCAGGTATGGCCTGACGGGGTGACCGCAGAGAGGTCGGCTGGCTGGGCGGCTAGCTGAGTACAGATCTGCCTACCGTGTGAAAATGCAAGGAGAAGCTTGGCTGGCGGGAACAGCGTGATAGGGGAGTCTGGGCGACCAGTAGCAGAGGAGATATGTTTCAAAATTGTTCTGTTTAACGCGCAAACTGGTTTACACTCTGTTTCGAAGGCGTGTCTCCCCAAAACTTCGCATTAACGCATCCGCACTGTATGTAGACTCTTCAAAACTGCATAAACTTCACCATCGAACTATCACAGTCCGCCAACGACTTTTCCTTCAAAGTTATGCATGATTCGATCAAAGTAAATCCAAACCCTCGATTTATTGACACATATGACGCGATCAGCTGTCCGATATCTACATGAATCATTTATCCTTCGATAGAACTGTTGGTCTCACAGTTCATTCTAGATCGATCCGGAGTTTACAGAAGACTTTCGAGTGACATCCTACAACTTTGACAAATTCTGTACAACTGAAGAAAATAGTGTTGTGCTTTGCCAACAATCATTAAAAATCGTCTGCTTCCAATCACATGACACAGTCAATCATTTATTTCAAATTCCTGTAACTTGTTCTCCGCTTTCTGTATAGTTCTGTATGATGGCACATATTTTTCTAAACATCTATGTATCTAGATGCTGCCCAATATATAGTTAAACATGCAATCTACACTAAACCTAGCATCAGAAAATCTCTATAAACAAACAAGGTAACACATCTAATGTAGATAACATGGGAACACAAGGAGAATCGCTACAATCAACATATTACTGCATCATTCTGACAAATGGGCAAAATGAAGCTAGAATAGGCAAACACAGTTTGCAGACATGATTGTGTGATTCTTATAAAGTAAAGCAAACATGTACACAAAGGCACAGTGGCCCATTATTATAATCATTACTCACAGCTTCTGATCAGTTGAAGGAGTACCACTACATAAACTGGGAGCAAGACTACTATAAGCAAACCCAGAGTTCAATGACACATCCAGCTTTTTATAAGAAAACTGGCCCTCAGTAGCAGTGGCCTAAAAACAGGACCTATGCCCTAACAAACAGGCTGTTTACCCTGAAGCCTAAACCCGTAAACCCAAGCCTTGCTCCGTATGCTCTACGGCCCACAAACCAAACATCAGCAGTGATACAGCCTTGGCATCAGTAAACAATGCTTCTGTTATCCTTCAGCCTCGTTCCAAAAATATTATTCTCTAAATCCAGTCAAACTTCCTGAATAAACACCAGAAGGCTTTCCACATCACAGGCCAGAAACTCAAAAGGCCTGACCACACATTTTAGTCATAGCTACTAGGGCCATGAATATATTCACAGACGATCACAGCTGCAATCAATTAGGTCATCGGATAGTGTGGCTTGATGCTGTCAACAAGACAGCATGGAGCAGACACTTGGATAAAAGAAAGCAAAGTTTGAATTAGATACACATGACAATCCTAAGCCACTGAAGCTGTTTTGTAGCACAGGTCTATGTGGTCAAGCTTTATTATTTCAACAGCCAGATAAGCAACGGCACTGATGACGGCCGGCAGAAGAATGATACTGCAAGCCATCAAAGACATTGCAGTAATTGATTTGGCTCATAATCAAGCTTTGTATGAGTTGGCGGATCACATCCTATATGAGAGACTGGGACACAGACCTCAGATGTCGCACGATTGTAAAGCTGGTCCTTACATGCACAGATGTCAAAATTTTCTGTAAAATGCAGTACAGGAAACCAAGTCCATTTTGAGTGGGTACCTAGGTACCATTCACTCTGTCATAGGATAAATATTTTTGCCCTCTGATGCACATATTTTGGGGTGAGAACACTGGTCAATATATCTGCTAGCAAAGGCAATATATATATATATATTGCCTTTGCTAGCAAATATATCAATGATCAGTGTTCTCAGTGTTGAGAAGCAGTGTTGAAGGATCTCATTCGATATATAATTGAAAAATGAGCAGGCTCGAGGCCATATGGTTGCTATAGAAACCATGTACATTTACCTAGTCAAATGAACCGGTACATGTAACGGATGTCTTTTCAAACAGGATAAAAACAGTGGAAATTTTCAGAAGATGCTAATTAAAATCTGTCACTGTTCAGTTTAAATGCATTAAGTTACACTACTCTAGTATACTAGAGTAGTATATATAAAACACTTAAATCAAAATCTATGCCACCAGGTTTCACATAAGCTAAAGTGAAACATGAATGTGGACAGCAAAATGTCCTTTCTTATTCTCTATCAATATTTTTGTAACTGGGACCAATCAATCACTAAATAAATCACGTAAATCAGTGTCAATAAAATAACCGATTATTTGTTCAGTCAATCGGTCAAACAATTAATGCAATTAATCTGAATTAAATTCGTGTCAACACCTATACTGTCTCATCTATAAGGTTCAAGATATAAAGCAAGCAAGCAACCAACAACAACCACAACGTAATGTCTTATACTAACTAGGACTGTTTGTAATTGCTTAACTTTAGCTTAGCTAAGTTTCTTTATAACAACTGACGTCAATTAACCATTACTAACGTTTCTTTCTGCGGTGCTGGCTGAGCTGAACTGAATGTTCGACAGGTCCCTGCAGACACATTCGTCAGTCGCTCAGAGCAGCAAAAGCCACGGATCGTCGGCCCTTTAACCAAAAGACGACGGCCATTCTGAAGCAATATCGATAGGGGTCGTCCGAATCGGCCAGCCATTTGACTTGCTAACTTCTATACAGAATCGCTAAAAGTTGTTCTCCACCCAACGACGACTCTTCTTCGCTTTTCCATCCACCTTAAACAGGAAAAGCACAAAGGTCAATACAGGTTACGGAAAAGTGACTCTCGCATCAAATTCAGTAAGAAGTACATACACTAGAGTTACCGACAGAGCAGCGCTGTTAAAGGCAACATAAGTTTGCAATAAATCTATAGTGCTGAAGTTTTAATTGGTCTGTCAACTTTTAGAATATGTAATATTGATTATAATGCTACAATTTCAAGCACCATCCACCTAACTCCCTGACTTATGAATCTTGACCTGAAACCAAACACTTGCCTATCGATTTTGTTTGGACTGAGCGCCTGGGAATAAGCTGGTCCCCGTGACATGGCTTTCGTTGGGCTCTGTAGAAATCTCGGGATTACGATTAAGATTACAATTGAAGTTTATGATTTAGTTGCTAGAAACTTCAATGAAAGAAATCTGATGTGGTGAAAGGTAAAATAAAGGTAAATCTCCGAAATTTCTCTGCGCCACACGAAATTCGCGTTAGGGAGACCTACTTAAACCGGTCCTATATCAAATCAAGTCCGCAAGAATCAGGTTGTTTGGTAAGCTTCGGTGCCAGATCAGAATCCGGGGGTCAAGCCGGGAAGACAATTTGATGCCACCCTGGAAATCGTTGGTAGTAGCGGTAATGATATGATGCGGGAGCAGAAGCAAAAGAGAAGAGCTTGAACAGTTCGGTTTGAAGTCTTGAGTTAAAAGCTGCAGGAGAGAATCGTGGGCGAACGAAGGAGTGCTGGCATTGACAGGCGGCCAAGAGGACATGGCATCTTTGGGCAGCCCCACGGACCTGACGCAGCGCTTGTGAATAAGCTGATGCCCTGCGCTTAGCTTTTAAGTAACGTTGTAGGAATTTCGAGTGTACGATTACGATGTGCGAAGTAGTCTGCATAATAAAAATCGACGTCTGTATGATGGCATCACTACATAGACGGGTTAGGTAAATTTTACCATCTTTCTTTTTGTTTAAATACAATGCCGCATTTCTATTTATCTTCCTCAAATGCATGAAAGTGTTGACTTGTCTTAGCGCTACTGAATCTTATTTTACGACGTACAAATTGGTTGCGCTGGCAAGCGCATGCCATTAATTGATGCTGCTGCAATTCATTGACGTCATATATATCAGTAGCGCCATCTTGCCACGGACAGATTTGTACAGCGCCCAACGAAAGCTAAGTCGCAATGCCATAAAGCTGGAGATAAAACTGAGCGTTCTGAAAACACGTGTTTTCAACAGCATGTTATATGGATGTGAGGCTTGGATAATAACGAAAGACATCGAAAAAAGGATACTGGCCTTCGAGAGAAAATGCTATAGGAAGATTTTGAAAATAAGATGGACACAAAAGTGAGCAATGCATAGCTATACGGAAGGATACATCTGAAAGAGAACTTATTGCAGAAGATGATTCATAGGAAACTTGGATTATAGGGTCACATATGCAGAATGAGTAACGATAGGAAGATGGATGGCCCAAACAAGAGAGGACGACCCCATAAAGAATGGGTAGACGACATAATCAAATGGTGCGGAACATCACTCCGGGAGCTGAGCCACGCCGCACTAGAAAGACAACAGTGGAGGAACATAGTGAGAACGGCATCGGACACTTACGGGCGTTGAGCCCATGGTTTATGATGATGATGACATATACAGCAACATGTAAAACAGTTTGATGATAATTAGTTCGGCGCTTCGCGTCATACCACTTCTACCCCGTGTATCAATCGTTCAAGTCCCACCCCATCAGCCAAACCCACAACGCCTATCAGCTAGTTGCACAGTGCCGACTCGCTTTACCCAAGGAAGGAAGACTAGTTATAACGGTATAAGTACATCGTCTTTGTCGTAGTTGCTACTACCAGCTACGGCAACTTCGTGTTGTCTCACGTTCTCTCTCAGTCACCTCATCTAAGACTCTGGTTCATGCATTTGTCACTAGTCGGTTGGATTACTGCTCTTCTTTATATGTTGGACTCCCTGATGTACGGCTTTTGTGCCTGGAACGTGTGTTGCGGGCGGCTGCACGGCTTATTGGTGGCATTTCTAGGTTTGGTCATGTCTCTGATTTCATGCGAGATGAGTTGCACTGGCTTCCTATGAGTCAGCGCATTCACTATAGGGTCATCGTCTCTGTTTGGAACTCCTTGTTGGGTATTGCCCCCTCTTACTTGAGGGAGCTTTGCCTACCTGTCCGGTCCAATTTGGGACGTGCTTCTCTTCGCTCCGCTGCTAGTTGTAATCTACTAGTACCTCGCACTCGCACCTCGACCATGCAGCGTCGTGCTTTCTCTGTTGCTGGCCCAACCCTCTGGAATGGACTTCCTGTTACTCTACGTCTTCTGCCCCGGGATTTTACTTCTATCTTCTATTCTTCTCTTAAGACTGTTCTCTTTCGCCGAGGTTGGTTTGAGAGCGCTTCTGAGTAGTTTTCTTGAAGGGGCGCTATATAAGTGTTCTGTATAAATAAAATAAATAAATAAGTGGGACATTTTAAAACGGTATTTATTTACAATTCCGTGTGCTAATAGAGGGTCACAGAAGTCCTTAGCATAAGAAGCCTGTATATATCTCATCCAGCAGGCTCCCCACACATAACAGATTCTTAATATTGCAATCAATCTATCTAACAATACATTTTTTGCAATAAACCGGCAATATTATATTTTTTATAAAATAACAAGACTAGGTCAATAGTTTCTTGTTGAAAACAAATGGCACCCGGACCATTTGTGTAAATATGAATGCACAAATCGTGTTCAGAAATTGATATAATGTCAAGCGTTTTAGAATTTCTGGTTGATATAGCTTTTTATTCACAACGTTTCTAAAACTTAGATCTTTTACAAAGTTAACATTATACCGAGGGGAGTGGTGGGAAAGGACAAGGAGATAAAAGGGATGGTTAGAGAAGAGAAATAATCAGTAATGCGTAGGTGTGATTGGCCAATTTCGATCAATTTTTGTTGCAGGATCTGTCGTTATCGAGACGGCAGTATTTGGCTGACAACCAATCGATATAGATATAGACTTCAACTGCTGGAATTCAAAGAAGAATAATAATTGAATAAAATAATATGCAACTGAACCCTTCAACTGTCGCACGTCAGTAAAACGTAAAGAACAAAAGCTTAAAACTGCATAACTGGTTCAAGTTTTTTTCAGACTTTTGCACATCACTGCACACGTCTTTGTTTGATTAATATTAACAGTCATTTCAGGCTTCGAGGCCTGATCTCGATCACGAGGCGTCGGCACGGGGCCAGAGGGCTATGCCCACTCGAAACTCTGAGGGCCAGAGCCGTTTTTTGCCCACCCCACTTTTCGCAAGAGAAACCACGGCATCACTTGAAACTTCCACTGGTCTTGATAAATTACATCATCAAAATATAAATTTACTTGTTTTTAAGAAATAGATCTCTAGTCAAATAGTAAGATAGTGATATTCAATTTATATCTCCTAATTTCGTTAAAGAATATCGTAGATATTGCAGATATGTTAAATTAAGCATAAAAAAACATCACTCACTCACTCACTCAGCGACTGCATGACTAACTTAATGACTGACCGACTGGGCCATCTGGCGAAGCTGTGCTCCTCCCAACCCCGACCACAACCACAACCCCAATCCCAACCCCAACCCCACCCCAAACACAACCCACCCCACCCCACCCCCAACCCAACCCCAACCCAAACCCAAAACCAAACCCTAAACCTAACCCTAACCCTAACCCTTACGGATTGAGCCAACGCTACTTAATTTATGAACCCTTAACACTAACACTAACCCTAACCCCAATATCACCAATATCAATTATGTTAAGTTAGGCGCATCCATTTTTTTGCATTGCTAATTCCAGTTAGTAGTGCAACATCCCCGATCTCCGCCCTTAGGTCTAGTTCCCCGTTTACTATGGTCTCCGTACTATGGCTGTAGTTGGGTTGATCCTGGTTTCCGCCCTAGGATCACATCCCTTAATATTTCGAAATTTGCAAAATGCTTCACGCTTTCGCGGTGTCCATAACATAAGTATGCCAAATATGTAACTATATTGACTTTACCATCAGAAATAAACAAGTTTTTGAATTCCCCGATTCCGTGTTCAAGACTAGGTCCCCGGTTGGTGGGCTAAACAGGTAAGGTAGTAGTAGTAGTTCCACTGTTTAACGACATATTATGGCATCAAAGGCCGTTGACGTCGCCCTCCTCCTTTAGCCAGGCTTGGGACTGGCACTAACCGATTACGGCAGTGGCGGCGTTGAGCTGGTCAACTTCTGATTCAAGTTAAGAGCCAGAGCACCAGCCAGTGTCTGTACAATGTTCACAGAGGCCACACGCCGCCCTGCAGCCATATTAGACTTATGGGGACTGCTTGTGGTGTAAGAGCGTCAGACAAAAGGAGAATTGACAATTGTTTCAGGTCTATAATTCAGCTTACGTGGCGTTTGCAACAATTGTGACGTCATTTGGCGTTCACATGCGATCAAGGAGTGGCGTTTCATTCCTGCACATACATATACGTGATTAATCGTTCATTTTCTATGGAAACTGAACAAATCGGCTTATTTTAGCGGTCTACATCAAGTCATTCGAGCGTACTTCAGAAAGACTGACAAAGAGATGTTGTCGGTGTTTTGCAAAAAGCTGGCTGCCGTTGAGACCCAGCTGGAACAGCACACGAAGATCATCGGCGAGCTTCAAGTGATGCTCGACGTGGATGATGAGACTGGGCAGCGGAAAATGAAGGTGGACAACGGATGGGTCAGTGTAAGGCGACTGATGGCCGATGTCCAGACGCAGATCAGTCGCATGGACTCTCGACTCGACGAACTCGGTTCGCAGCTCGACCAGAACGACGCCGCCATCTGCGACCTGCGCAGTCGCCTGGCCTGGTGCAGAGGAACAGAAGGAGCCGGTGGAGGAGGCGGAAAGGGAAGAGGAGGAGGAGGAGCTGATGCAGGAGAAAGGGGAGGTATCAGAGGTGGAGGAGGACATCATCTTCTGCCGGGTGGTGATGATGGCAACCACGACGACGCTGCTGCTTTCCTGAGCATACCACGAATGACTGCCACTGCCCAGGCACTCGACTGGATCAGAGCGCAGGCAACTGCAGGACCCGGAGTTGAACCTGGCTCAGGACCACCAGCAGCATCAGGAGGCAGCACGCATGCCGCTGAAATTGGTATACTGTTTTTCATGAGGTTGTTTAAAAGACTTGCATAAATGCTTAGATGCGATCGATAGACTCACACATATCTAAAAGTGTGGTCTTATAACATTATAACAACGCAATACAGTACAATACACATTACAATTGATTATGCCCCTTACCAGTGGCTCGCAGTTTCATTTTGAAGCTGAGCATCAACTCTCTAATCTAATCTAATGACTTCTATAGCGCCGTTATCATAACGCCCAAGGCATCAGTCGATGGTCAGTTCAAGCCAAAAACTCTTCAGCTCCACTGCAAAGTTGCTTCGGAGACCAGTTTCAACACAGGCACTAAGTGTTGTGGTCGAATTACATCGGCACCTTGTGTTACTCTGACTTCTTATCAGTTTCAAACATTGCATTTGGCAAGTTATTAAATGTTGGCCACTAAATGAGTAAATTATTTTTTAATCAATCGGGTCTCATTTTCAAGTCTTGTAACACATCAAATCAGTGTCATTCCAGATCGTTATCGACGAACGCACGCAGGATTTTAGCGCCTGGACTACTGTAATACGATATGGCGGGACAAGACATGACAGGACAGGATAGGCGATAGGGTGAAATGACGAAGGATAGCGTATAGTGAGAGCATTATGAGATCATACTAGATTAGGTTAAGGTCATATAATTCGCTGACGTGTTTTTATAACTCGTATACAGAAGAGACTTGTCGTCGTATTTCATCTCAGCCTGAACAAATAAACCAAACAGCTACAACTGGCAGTCTTCACCACGCCCACTACCATCCCAGCCAATCGCAAGATCCGGCTATGTCAAACCAGTCGACCCCAAACGGCCAGATGAGCAGAAACTCTTGTCAGTCATACGCAGACAGCGTTCGCAGTCGGCCAACAGCGACGGACCAAGTACGCGAGGACCCGCCCTGTGGTAACAAGACGATACTACCAAAGTCTTGTCGAGATCAAGAGACGACGGAAGCAGGTAGACCAGATGATACAACAACATTCTGTTCGGGTAAAGGCAAGGAGCGCATGAAAGTGCTTCAGGAAGAGATTCAAAGGAGGGACACCATCATACAAGACCTAATGGCCAATCACGAACAACTCACCAGGAAGGAAAAGGTCAAAAGTGTCTTCACCTCCATTCTGACATTTTACACTTCTTTCTTCTCATTCTTCCTCTCTTTCTCTCATGGATTCTTCCTTCTTTCCTTCTTTTCTTCCTTCTTGCTTGCTGTCTTTTTCTTCCTTTTTCTGTCTTTCTTTTCATCTTTGCTTTTCTGTGTGTCGTTTTAATCTTCGAACTCGTCTAAAGGCATTTTGTTCTTTCGAAATGCAGCCGCCTGTCATCGTCACGCGACTATAGCAAATTCAGTCTTTGTTTACGGATCATTCTAAATCTATATAATATTATTTTATACATTTATATTCAATGAAAGCACATTCACTGGCTGACCGTATGCTACAGGCTACAGCGAATATTATTAATTGCTGTATATACTTATGTGCATATACTTAATCCCTTCCACTGTCACCCTCTAGTGTCTGCTATTTCCAGATACACTTTCAAGATTGGGGATCGAATAAACAAACATTGAGGTCAGCTCAGGGCCGTTTTATTCGTAGGCCCCAACTGCCAACTCTGCATCAGAGTTAAACACACTGAAAACGACTTAATACGGGAAATGACACTTGAGGACTTTATATATGTGATTTTGCTAATGCAAAGAGCCGCAAAGTTAACATAATGTAGCATAGCTTAACTTAAAACTTTCAGTACAAACTTTGAGGTTATTAATATGGTATTTCCTTTTTCCATTTTCGGGTCAATCAATAAATTTATTTTTTCCATATCTCATTTTGGACTTTCGTAGGCCCCTATAAAGTTCGCAGGCCCTAGGCACAGTGCCTACTCTGCCTAATGGATATGACGGCCGTGGGTCAGCCGCATGCAGTTTGGATGTTAGTGCAGACCCCATAGATCCAAAGAGAGTGAGCATAGATCTGCTCACAGTTCAGCGAAGGAGAATAGTGTCTGATAGAGGAGTTTGTTGTCATTTCGGTTTGCTGCTGCAGGAAATCACCAAGAAGGAAGAGTGGTACGAGCACAAGATGCGGCTGCTGAAGCAGGACAAGAGGCGGCGAGGCGAGACGATTGGGAAGCTGTTGCGCTGCCTGGATGACATGAAGGACCAGGGTCGACTGGACGAGACGAGGGTGACCGACGGACGACTCGTCCTGGCAGCAACCATCAACTCCAGAGGGCTGTCTATGGAAGACAGGATCTTCGCAGCCGTCGAAGCCATGGAAACAGAAAGAGGTATATAGGCCTACACCTCACAAATGCCTAAATACCTTGCATGCTTAAAGTACCTCTATCACTTACCACATCACACCTCACAAATCCAAATCACCCTAGCTTGCTCACTTACTTACTTACTTATTTCCTTCCTTCCTTACTTATTTATTTACTTGCTTAATAATGATAGTAGCAACAACAACAATAAGGAAGCCTTGTCATTGTGAGTCTTTTGGAGATTACGCTAAAGGCGTGTGATTTGTAACTTGTAGCGGCCCAACGGGCCCAGGCAGCTGCGGAGGCAGCCGAGGAACTGCAGATGGACGCTGAAGATGACGTAGCATCGCCAGGACCTACTGCATACCTAGAGGGCTTTCAACCACAGTGGCGTTTTACGCCGGGAGGCGTGGCTAGACCGTGGTCCGCCTCCCAGTAATCTATAGATCCGCCTCCGCTAGATGCCGATAGGTCGCATCTAAACGATCGAGAAAACTGTTGACTTCTATAAAATTCTGTTGGTCGACAATGTTGTACATATTCTATCGCGGTTAGTTTATCGCACGACGTTTATTTGTCACTTAAAAACACGTGAGGGGATCCATTTTATATAATTATAAACTCCGGCTAATCATGAACGCATTTGATAGATCAGATGAATAGTTTTATAGTATCGTGAAACCTAAAATTCTACTTTTGTACATTCATATATGGGTCCTAATTTTGAATCGTTTCTAGGAGTACAAAGTAGCTTTAATAAAGTGCGGCTAAAACGAGTGAATATATTTATATACATTTATCCTTATGTAGCGCCAGTATGCAACCATAAAGTGCGCTGCTTCATGCGGGACTTCGAATTTTACAATCATTTCTGCCTGTCTATCTGTGAATTTGTCTGCCCAAATACGTGGTCTGCTGTTCGCACAAAATTTATGCATTATGTAATTATGTATGTATCCATTGTATTTACGTGTGCATTGTATGTATGTATGTACGTAAGTATTTACGTAAGTGTGTGTATGTAAGTCTGTATATATGTAAATGAACATTTTTATAGCGCATTCTAAGTAGGCCTACCTCTCGCATGCACTTCTCGCTAAACCTAAATCATGTCAGAATTCATTAAGAAAAGCGAATTCTTCCGTAAGCAAATAATACCAAGAGAACCGGAAAAGCTGCCAATTGGTGGGCTCTCGCGCATTCGTAGACTCCAACCAACGGAATCCCGTCTAGAATTGACAGTTAACACTCCCCTGCAGATGATAAAAAACCGGTCGGGCTCTCAAACGCATTATTTAAGGCTGCCGCTCTGTAGAACGCTGTCCAAACTGGAACTGGACTATAACCAGAACCAGCTCTAACAATTCAAAACAGCCATCTGGCGTCGGTGAGGCGCGACCAACTACCGTCCAACGAGCATCAACTCCAATGCAGACTTAAGATACAGGCCTAACTCCACAACGCGTAATTAATAAGCGGCACAACAGAAGTCCGAACGAACGAGAATTATCTAGCAAATTCAGCAAATACCAAATTAATCTATCAATATGAACAATGTGCTTAAGCGACGGCGGACATCTAGTATGTGTTGACAGTAACTGACTTGTCGTGGATGTAAACAAACATGACTTAGGGTATACAGAGTTGGTTCCGTGTAATTTTGGCTTCGAGTCGAAATGTGTAGGATTTAAAATCGCAACAGTTTAAAGAGCGCCAAGCGCCCGAGGGTGAAGGGGCATGCAGTGCCTCAAGTTTATCGACTATAGGGGGTCAGCTGCCAACAGGGTTCGGGGCGAAATGCTTCCCGCCAGCTTATCTTTTGAAACCGTCTTTTGAAAATTTGAATTTCAAGCGTAATTTGTGTGTAAATGGCTCGTGACCGCAGCGGGTTAAAAGCAACACCCCGTCTGAACTGGGGAACTTGACTTTGGACATATAGACCTTTGATGCTCCAGTCGTCAGCGGCTATAAAGCATAAATTTTCAAATTTTCTATGAAAATGACTAAAATGGCAACTTCTGCGTAAATGACTGCAGCCGCGTGTAATGGTGTTGGTAGAGACATTTATGGCATCTGAAATTAGAAAGAAATGCTTCTTGTACCAAATCTCGTGTGCAATACGAATTGTGTTTGTATTTATGCTTTTACACTAAGTGTAGGCCTTCTTCTATAGAGCAGTTAGTCAATATACGAGAACATCACTCTGTACGCACCAAGCAAAGTAACCTACGTTGAATCACACATAAAATGACACATAAAATAGCACATGAAATAACCCATAAAATAACACATAAAATGAGACATAACATAACACATAAAATAACACATAAAATAACGCATAAAATAACACATAAAATGAGACATAACATAACACATAAAATGACACATAAAATAACACATAAAATAACACATAAAATAACACATAAAATAACATAAAATAACACATAAAATAACGCATAAAATAACGCATAAAATAACACATAAAATAACACATGATTACAGTGACCAACCTATTTGTAAGAGAAATGTTTCGTCAGATGCGAGAAATCTGGCACAAATGTTCCGGCGCTAAAATTTAACCACTGTCAATATATGAACTCAGTTCGCTGAAGACTAATACTTCGTCATATAGGTCTACCCTACCCATTGCCGAAACTTAATGAGGCCCTAATTGCGATCCTCTAAATTGGTTTGAAGAATAGCGGGACCGCTTCAAGGCAGGGGAGTGGAGGGAGGGAGGACCCCACAATACACTTTACATAATGGCCCCATTACACTGTGCATAATGGCCCCAGTAGCCCTTAAGTTGGGTCTGGATCGATTACGACCTATTGGTGCCTTCCTTATGACGTAGATCGTTTTTCTAGCGAGTAGCTTTGGCAACAGCCAGTTTTTCACAGGGTTTTTGGCACCGACCGTTTAAAGCGCAAGTATTTTTTGGCGCCAATCGTTTGGCGCCTATTGTTTTTGGTGCAGGTCGTTAGGTACAGATCGCTTTTTGGTACTCGATTAAAATTGCATTGATCATTGTCTTCTAAGCAAACACAAAGCGTGATTTTAATGTATTGTTTGTAAATAAGCAATTTATTTGCTCAAGTGAAGGCAGCTGTCAATCTATCACTGAACTGTTCGAGTATTCAGTCCTCCCAAATACTCGAGAACATCTAATTCTCATTGTTTTCGACGAAGGCTTTAAAATGGGCGAATCCAGGAGTGTACAGAGGGTGGAAGGCTACGTTGGGGTCAGAGGTGCAGCCCAAAGTGGGCTCCAGAGGCAATGCCCCGTCGGTAATTTAGGGGCCAGGCCTGTCATTTATAAATTTTAATGAATATTTAGCTTTAAATGGTAATCGTTTTGTAAACGAGTAGGGCTTGCCTTGGGGTTTAAAACCAACTTTCCTGGCCTGAATATTTATCAGCACTAAGGTGGTTGACTGTTGACCTAGTCGTTAGGCTTGTCATGGGGTTCTGGGCAGAGTTCTTACCGAATGTTTTTATATAGTAGGCCTATGCCTTTTGAAAATTTCTTTTTAAATGGTAATTTATGTGTAAACTGATGGGTATTTGCGAAGAGTGTTAAAACCGACTTTATGGCATGAACTGTTCTATATGAAGGCTGGATGGTGACTTTTACCCTACAGATATTAAGCCATCCAGTTGGGAGTTTACTGACTGGATCATTGCCTTTCAGCCTAGTCGGATTAAAAGTTGTATTATATAATGCATACATGGTTTACACTCAGAGATTATAGCCTAATTATGATTATCAGCAGTTTACGATATGATTAGTTCAATTAATTAAAACATGCACACACACATGCATGCCCACGGTTGTAGCCATTTCAGCCTAAGTTAGGGATTGGCACTCCGTGCCAAACTGGGATGGACAGGGCCATAGCTAGATTGTCCCTCGATACGCCCTTGTTTTTTCATATCTTGTGCTTCAAAATCAGTCACACTTGCGACCGTGTCTCTCCGCCTATATAGTGTCGCTCTTGCATTGAATGATTCGGATCTTCCCGAAGAATTCCAGATTATTGGACGATTCAGTCGACTTGCACCTTAACTATATACTACACTTCTGGTGAGTAGAGAGCACGATCTTCCTTTGCGATTTAGACAGACGTGACATTCTCGGTTTCTAGCTCACACAATAGGTTTACAAACAAAGTATATCTAGGGCCAACCTACGTTTTAGAGACCTGACCATGTCACAATATTCTATATTCAGAACCAATTCGTCTTTGGCCCAAAGGACCGACTGACTGACCTACAATTCAGCAAAGATGCTCAAGTTCAGCGAGTGGTTCCTCTGTGTGGCTTCGTTCCTCGTGGTCTTCGTCGTCCCTGAAGGTCGGTCCGTCGGAACATCGGGCGATGAGGACGTGGTAACTTTGAAGTCTAGAGCCGTTTTAATGCTGACGGAGAAACAGAAGCAGGCAGTAGTCGACCGACATAATTATTGGAGGAGGAGCGAGAGAGCCTCCAATATGCAGAAGATGGTAAGATGCGAATCATATCATGATGTCATTAGTATAACAAGGCTATTGATATAATTATTACAAGCTCTATCGATTTTAGTCAGCTGCTTAGCAGATATTATGCTTATAACATATATTCTGCTTATCAGATTTTACGCTTAGCAGATATTATGCTTAACAGATATTATGCTTAACAGATGTTATAGGTCCTATATACATGTATATATATACATATATTACTCTCACCGATAACGATAGTTTTCATATTTTGACTTACATGTAACCACGATTACAGCTATCCAAAAACAGGAAAATTTTGCTTTTCGGGTTCAGCAACAAAGCATCAACTTTTCTTCCTTCCGTCTTTCTTTCTTTCCTTCCTTCCACAATTCCTAAGCTCGTTCTTTCTATCAGTCATGCGTTCATTATTTTAAAGAATTAACCGTTCCTATGATTGCTCCTCTTTTCTTTAATTCAAAAATTCGATAATTGGGCAATTCGACAATTTATTCATTTATTTATTTAGGCCTACTCATTCATTCACTAATTCAGTTAGCCAGTCAATGAATCCACCGTTTATGTTTCCATCATTTTCATTATTTCGTTCGTTCGTTCGCTCTCTCAGTCAATTATTATACTTTCAGAAGTGGAATGACTTCCTGGCAAGTATGGCGACAGAGTGGGTGTCTGGCTGCGTCTTTGGTCATGGCCAACCGCCCACAAGCCTAAAGGACCTTGGGCACATTGGGCAGAATATTTTATCCAGCACCGAACAATCAGATCTAGTCAAGATCACCGATCTTTGGTTTAGTGAGAACAAATATTTCAACTTTGATTCAAACTCGTGCGAGAAAGGGCATGTGTGTGGAGATTACACTCAGGTAAGTTAATGGACAGAACTTTGACTATATTCTCTAGGAATAGGAACATCTATAGGTAGCCGGCTAGCACATGGATACTTGACCGTTCATGAACTACCAGCCCACCTGGGCGAACGGAGCTCGCCATTCCTTCGAGGTTAGAAAATGAGTACCAACACAAGCTGGAAAGTTAAACGTATGCTGTTGTTGAACTGCTATGGTTGTATATTTATGTATTTATATATTTATGTATGCATGCATTGGATTGTCATGGTCGTCTTTTTATCTAAGTATTTATGTATATGTTTGGTTGCTGTATGGTTGTGTTTGTATGTCCATCTGCATGTGTCTAAACATTTATTTAACCCCTCCTCACGAATACTCTAGCCTGAATGATGTTTGAGTTCGATAAGAAGGACAAGTTCATCTGCAGAGGGATGATGTTCGGATAACAGTAGTCTCTGTGAGCACACTCTTGCACACGTGTCCAAGCAAAACAACGGTCTGTCGATTGATGACAGGTTAAGAGCTGCGCTGACGGCAGGCGAATGATACATCGCAGCACACGGTTACATTCTCCGACTGGCACTCCCGGGGCAGATGGTAGAACTTTTGGCGTTTCAGACCTGTCTTGTCGGCTGAAGCAATTTGTGTTTCAACCGAAAGATCCTTCAAACTCTTCGAGCTTGATTCTGAATTGCTATACAGAAGCCTGTACGATTCGGTTCTTTGACCTTTTGTCTTACTGGTTCAATAATAATATCACTTATAGTCAACTGTGTGAAAAGTTAAGATGCACTGCCTTAGCGTTGTACTGAGATATAAATACTAATGTTGATACCATTATCAATGCCATTACTAAGCCTACTCTGCTGATGCTTAGATTATTACAGTAATGCAGATAGTAATACAGTTACTAACATTAACAGATAAAATTTCAGACAAATTCTCTTTAATAATTTTAGGTGGTCTGGAGTTCCAGCAGTGAAATTGGATGCGGTGTTGCTTATTGCGAGTTTTCTAGCACGTCGTGGTGGTACTACGCCTGTAACTACGAACCCGGGTATATAAGAGGCCATTTCCAGAGTGTTTTCTCTGTGTGTATAAGTAACTGACTACTTGTAAGTCACTGCTAGTTAGCATTCCATTATGCACATCTTACAAATGCAAGCCTTCAAAGGCGATGATTTTGAGTTTCAAGACCTGTCACTCTCAGCTCAGGCAAGACGACGACAGCAATTGGACAACCAAAGCTATATAGTCGGCAATTACTGGGCAAGCTCCCTTTGATATAGGGCCTACGTTTGATTACTTAGGGGCCATGTAGAAAGGCTGAGCAATGATTAGAGGAAGAGGAGAAGGAGTAGCTTGTGGAGGAGGAGGAGAGAAGAAGAAGGAGGAGGAGAAGCAGCAGCAGTCTGTGCAGGACCAGGGCATGAAACAGAGGGCGATGGAGTTTGTGAGGGAACTAGAGAGAGGGAGTAAGAATCCAACACGAGTGCGTGGGGCAAAGCAGGCAGCAAGTTTGTTCGTCGCATATTTATTAGCGCATTTGGCTGCCAAGCGTGTCATAACGTACCCTATAGAAATTGGCATTATTATTATTATTATTATTATTATTATTATTATTATTATTATTATTATTATTATTATTATTATTATTATTATTATTATTATTATTATTCCTATTGTTATTATTATTATTCCTATTATTATTAATATTATTACTATTATTACTATTATTATGCCTTTAAAACTACTGTGTTATTCATTTTGTAGAGGAAATATTGTCGGTGAAAAGCCTTACGAGAAAGGACCTGTCTGTTCCAAATGCGGAGACGAGCAATCGTGTGACGATGGACTGTGCTGTAATAAGTATTCTATATCATGAAATAAAAGTACCATTTTATAAAATCATTGATTGACTGACTGACTGAATAACTGACTGACTGACCGACCGACGGACTGATCGACCAACAGAAATCGATTGATTGCTGTTGTTTGTAGAATAGCCAAATTACCTTACCTGAGGCTGAAATCCATAAATGGCACTACTGCTTGGAAAAGTAGAGGCAAGAGTGAATGGCACTAAATGTAATCAAAATGGCACCGTTAATAAGAAACGAGACGTATGAGACTCAGTGCTGGGCAAGCATAGGCCAGTCTCTGGTTGACGTGGTTAATGACGAACCTAAGATCCGTCGGCAATGAGAAAAGGTGAACTGAGGGAAGTTAGTAGCTAAGTAAACGAATAGCATTTCATTAGTTGCTGTCAATTATCAAACCGGCAGTATGCATGTGACCAATGCCTCATTATGTGTGGCCTTTGCAAAGGTACTTCAATTCTAAAACCCGTACTTCTACACATTACTTCAAATTTCAAGTTAAAAACTGTACACGCCTATCACAGGCGGCTTAGTAGAGCAGCCTAGTGTCAATGGCAATTTTGCCTAAGTATAGAAAACGGCGTATCCCCCAACCCAACCCTTATAACTCCCAGACCCTTTAACGATTAACTTCTAATCTGATAAAGAGTTTGCCCATAAATTTGACCAAAAATTTCGCAACTTAAATCTGTAAGCACTTTTACTTTTTCGTAACTCATAATATGCCAAATTCCGCCAGAAATATCAATTTTTTTAAATATCGACAAAACGCTAAATTAACGGCGAAAACGCGACTATTATTTAAAATTCGAAATAAAGTTATTAATTTTTATTACTAATCAATCACTTATATCGTTCCAATTTATGAATTCACCTCAAAAGCACTGGAAATAGATAAGTCTTCGATTGTTTGTGAAATGAGATAAGAGAAAAGAAGGGTCCCTATAGCTGGTGGTAGTGGATTCCATAGATATGGACCAGCATGTGAAAAGGCACGAAAACGTCATTTTTGGTAGGTTGGAGCAAACAGTTGGCCAGAGGAGGCTGATCTTAAGTTTGTCCTGATGGGATTAAGTGTGAGTGGAATGCATGAGTCAGCAAGATAGCTCGATGCTAAATCATGAAGGACCTTGTATTCAAGGACATCAGCTTTTAACTGGACCCTAGGTGGAAAAGATAACAGTGTAATTTTGAAGACAATAAGTCGGTATGCGGAGATCCTGGATGAATCTGAAGAACAAGGCGAGCAGCTGTACGCAAAACTGATTGTAAGAAGCTTAAAAAAGACGAGGAAGAAAACTTAGAATTGAATTGCAATTGTGTAAGCGTGATAAAACAAGTGAACGGACAAGAGCATGGGCAGCATCAAGAGCAAGAGTCCGACGAATAGGTGGAAGTTGTCTCAGATAAAAGTAACAGATTCGTGTAATCTTATTACATTAGATTCGAGTGTTAACCAGGAATCAAGAGCCACTCGTAGGTCACGAACTTGGAGCACTGGTAGGATGTTATTATCGATTTTTCTGGAATATAGGCTAGGTCATGCTAGTGATGATGATTCGACGATGATGATACAGATGATGACAAGAACGACGACAGCGTCGACCAACGACGACGACTGTGATGACACAATGATGGCTAATAAGAAGAGTTATTGTTGTAGATAAAAATTATACAATTCTGTCCATTGCATGACCAACGGAATTTCTGAAACTCGTCAGACTCCGACAAGCGACTTCAAGTTTGAAGACTTCTAAACGAAAGACGAACAGTCATTTGCGATGGTTTCATTCTGCACAATATGTCCTCTCTCCACTACATGAACGATAGGATATATGCTTCCTCCTGTTATAATTAGATTACTATATGACCACATTTTAAACTCTTGTCGCTGGCTACTCTGGTTCGTAATAGATATTTCATTCTACCATAAATTTTCATTTCTTAAAATAGGCTTGGAAAATAACATGAGAAATTAATTAACTATTAATAAAATAAATAATTCAAACAGCGTGATTTATTCTTACTGAGCGATTCGAAGCGAAATTTGATCCCCTAACATTTTGGCCTAATTGATAATTATGACTATTGTGACCCACAGGGAGAAAAAGCTTCAAACTGGGATAAGCATTTACAGTTAAGCTCAAGCTTGAATGTATACGGGGTCATTTTGTGGGGCACGGTAGCCGATTGGCTAGAGCGCTCAGCTATTAACACGGAGAGTACAGGTTCGAGCCTCCCTGAGACGATTACTGTGTAGGGACCTTGGGCAAGTCCTTTATTCACAATTGCTCAACGCCATCGATTGATTGATGCTTAGTCATTAGATAGTGGCGCTTAATGAATGCAGAAATAATTATTTCTAATGGTTTTGCTGGTTTGGACTTGTACTGAATCTAGATAATGCTGAAGTATATTAAAAGTTTATTAATATTGAGTACCATAAGTGTACTTTATTCATATGGCAAAGGCGATAATTAAGAAAAGGTATTTTAAGCGGGGCTCAGTTTAACCTCTTTATTATTATTTCATTTGCACTCTCTTTTGGGGTGTTTTAAAAGCGCAGATCTTTGTTGAGTTTATATATTCAATAGTTTGTGGTGCCTCACATTTTTTTAGTAAACAGTTCTTAGAAAGTCTTGCTTATATGATAATTATTAGTGCAATATAGTTATAGTGGTTAATGTTAGCGAATCAAATATATGCTTCGCATTAAACCAGCGTTCAGAGCCGCGAAACGTTGCAGACACTTGAAACAATGCGATAAGAACACTATATGGTTGTTCAAAAAGTTCATATTCCTGTTTAGACTGCATGATTTTGCAAGAACCTCAGCTTTTACAAATAGTAATAGTAATAGAAATAGTTCCAGGGGCTGCATGATAGCATGAACCCATCTCTCTGATGTCCTTCTCAACAATTCCGAACATTTGATTAGCTTTCGTTTGTTCAGATGGTTTGCCTGTTAATCATACTAAATGTTACAACACAGTCTTGGTTTAAATCCGCCATTTCTGAAGCGGGGGGTCGCATTATTCTCAGCTTCATTCTCAGCTTCTCTCGGACCACACGAAGTTTAAGTCACAGTACAAACTTGTACAAAAACATATTTCATCCGCCAAATCTGTATAGATAATTAATGTTATAATTAAAAGTTGTGCATCACCAAAAAACCTTGTAACTGGTCTTAAATAAGTTATTGCATGGGTAGAAGTTAGCGTTGCTTCCTGCCCGTGCGCTCGAATACCCATGAGTTTGCAGTAAATTCTTGACCTTTTCCGCACGCAAAATCTCTGGTATAAGGCTGACATTTGTCGGTTCATCTGCATCGGATAAATTTCTTCATTCTAATTCTTCACCTTGTCTTGACCCGCCCTACGCATTTAAGTTGGTTGAGTGCAGATGTTATGCCTCAATATAAGGACATTAGACTCAAAGATACGATGAACCGTCGATGTTGGGAACGGAACGACGCCACTGAGGTATGTATAGCATATAAAGTCTACAGAATAATATTGAAGAATTCTAGGTTATGAGAAGAAATCAGCCACTTATAAAGATTATTCATTCTGTCCAAAATCAGAGATCAAAACGAATCCTATACTACATTGAAATAAAATCAGCCAAAGCTCAAACAAAGCCTCTGCAGGTAATTTTGGTAAAATGGTTCATCCCTTAATGTAAAAATCAACAACCGTTGCAGCCGTGATTACAAAATCGGTTTTAACTCAACTACAACTCCAACTACCTTCGTAGAATTCTACTCCATTTAATTGTCCTAGTGTTCAAACTCTATAGTTAGATAAGAATAGCTGTACGGCCATACTTAAGGCATACTCTTGCGCCCAGTGGACAGTTCGCAAGAGTCTCTTCGATTACTCCGAACATCATATCGTTTGTCAAAGTTCTGGCCCTTCACGCTGACCAACCAGCGCTGGATTTCAACAGGCATTCCTCCTCCTCTTCCTACTCTTCCTCCTCCTCCTCTGCATCTCCTCTTGTAATCGTAATTCTAATGTCCAGTTTTCTTCGTCGCCCAACATAGCTTAGTCTTGGAAACCAGCTTATTCACAGACACTCGATCAAAAATTAAACCGACGAGGCAGGTATGTCAAGGTCCGGTCCAAATCCAGAACCAAAGTCAGACGCGTAGACCAGTAGATTACAACGGTGGATAATGTTGGTAAAGGAAATGAAGAAAAAAATAAGAAGAACAGGAATCAGAATAGAATTTTTTAAAGGTGCAGTATTCAAGTCTGAATGAGAGGCCTGCACTGCAGTGATTGCAAGAGGAGCAGAGTTGGTGAGCTGGTAGCGTCCACCAACAAGCAGTCGATTGCTGTGGTCCGCGCGTTCGCGCCAGATCGCTCAACGGAATCCCTGTTCTTCGGGCACAATCGCCTGTTGGGTTTGCCTGCCTCAACACCCAATCTATTCACCATAAAATTGAGGACCTACAATACGAGATCCAGGATGACATCCTAGATGTCAAAGCTTGTATGAAACAATAAACATGACACACTGACTCTGGCTCCCGCAATTATCGCCTGCAATCAGAGGGTTTCAATGTTGTCAAGGTTGCACGTCCGATTCAAAGCAAGATAAAAATAAACAAGTTGTTTTAGTGTAATCATGAAGACCTGTAGCCGTTACTTCAAAACACGGTATATGACTGACGAAAGTTAACCTAGAATTTATCGCTACCGAATTCGAGTATTGGCTGCTCGGTTAACCTTGCTATTTACCTGATCGCTCTTTAGTATCCGTCTATAGATGAAACTACCCCTGAGAAATAATGCATCCTCACTAACCTCCTGTAGTTTGATAGAAAAAACTGGCGGTTGTTGAAGAGCTCAACATCCACCTGAATGACAAATTGAATCCTCACAGTGTTTAACCGAAAAGAATATGTCACCCGCGTCCATTTTCAACCTCGCAATTTGCCGTTGAAAACTACGTAGATCGGATAAAGCTGAGAGCTGCCTGCTTTCCTCACTCTGGCGATTGGCTAATCATACTCCTAACTCCCTCATGTGACTTCTCTGTGGATACTGAGGCCGAGCGAATAGCAGCCGATAATCGCATGGGATTTGATCTCAGAAACCATTATAAAATGCAGATTCGGAGACGCGGTTGGCCCAGACGGCCAGTGCGAGCTAAATCAATCCAATCTGGCGCTCCATTCGACATCATGCTATGATTGGCATTTAATGGCGGTCACTCCAGAGCACGAAGTACTGGTGACAAACATTCTTATTGCCTAAAGCATTCTTGAATGCTTGCATGTATAGAATAATGAATATTATTCTTAAGAATGCTGCTTCCTTTTAAGATGCTGATTGATCACAGTGTAACAAATTTGTAATTACTTATTGCTCCTGGGTAGTAAGTGTTATTTCCTAATTGCTTATGCCTCAAAATTATAGAAAATGGCTATTATTTCCCACAAACTTTGTTTTTGCGACCAGGACAGTGATATTCTGAAATTTACCTACTTTACAGAACATTCAAGATGAATTCAGTGCTGAATAAACTTGGAGTAACTGCCAGAACTTTCTAGAACTTTCGAGAATATCTAGAACTTCCGAGAACCGTCTGGAACTTTCCAGAAATATAAATAGCAGTATAAATACAGTGGCCTTAGCCAACCAGTTCAGTTTAGCTGTAGCTGCATAAGTTGATACATATCTGAGATGGCATCAAGAGGCTGCAAGCATCCGGCATAAGCATTTTGCTATGTCTGCGGCCAATTTATCAAGACAAGAGCGAAAAAGGAAGCATCTGCTAAGATGTGTGAAGCCTATAAGGCATATTTCGGCATGCCAGTCGAGGGTCAAGACAAACCTTGGGCACTTCATTTCATCTGCGAGCGCTGCAAAAAACGGTAAGATGGACAATCGATATTCGCTTAGATGCCGACATTTTATGTAATAAAGGTTTTAAAAGTTTGAAATGTTGTAATTTCACAATTTTTGAAAAATTTCAATGTTATTGAGCAAATATATGAAATATGAAATATGTTGCGAGAATGTCTTACACATTAGTCATGGGTGAAATACATTTATTTTGTCATGATCACAATTTCATTTTGTTCTTTCCCAGGATGGTACAAAGGGGAAAAGAGAGCTATGAAGAGAGCCAAGAATTTGGCGAGAACCTACTGACCACTCAAGCAGTTACTACTTCTGCATGGTAAATCCTTCCAAACGTCGGACTGGCAATCACGTATCCGGAACTTCCTTCATCCATCGCCCTGGTGTCACGCTGCCCTGAGCTTCTCGTACCCACTCCTCCGGAGAGAAAGCAGCCGTCTTCAGAAGAGAGCAGTAAGTCAGAGAACGAGGAAGACGTTGTAGATCCAGATTACAATATCCGAGCTGAGGAGAGAAACCCATACTATCCCAACCAAAAAGACCTCAACGACTTGATCAGAGATCTTGGTCTCACCAAGTCCAATGCCGAGCTTTTTACGTCTAGGTTCAAGCAGCGGAATTTGTTGGACGAAAGCGCGCAAGTCGCAGATCAGAGGAAGCGATTACAACAGCATCAAGAGATTACTAGACGCCTTGAAGTATGATGAGTACGGCTTAGAGGTCATCGGAAATTTCAAAATGGTGGCATTCGTGATGGGTCTCCAAGGAGGTTTTACCAAGTTTATCTGCTATCTTTGCACGGACAACAAGATGCACTACCACAGGCGGACTGGCCACAGCGGACCGAGTGCTCTGTGGGGAGGAACAACGTCAAGTGGGAGCCACTGGTGGACCCCCAGAAGGTGCTGATGCCACCACTGCACATCAAGCTGGGCCTTATGAAACAATTTGTCACAGCTCTAGATAAGGAGTCGGCAGCCTTCAAGTACCTTCAAGACTTCATCCCTAAGCTGTCTGCGGCAAAGGTCAAAGCCGATGTCTTCGTCGGTCCACAGATAAAGAAGATTCTGGAGTGCAAAGAATTCCTCAAGAAGCTCACTAGGAAGGAGAAAGCGGTTTGGAACAGCTTTGTCGCAGGGGTCAGGGTATATATAACGAGAACATGATGGGAGTCTATAAGTAGTAAGGCCTTACTACTGTCTATATTTGGGGCCTGATTCGTGAAAGTGGTTTACAGTATAATCGTAAATCTCGAAAAACTACTCACTCCTAAATCTTTTGTGGTCATTTTTGTATAACTGTAGTGTAAATACATGTTAGTATTGAATCATATATTGTTTTTGACTTTATTTGCACCGAAGGATGCAAATTCGCCCGTTTCTTTATTGGAAATAGTTAAATTTCGAAATATCATTGTGCTGGTCACAAAAGCAAAGTTTGAAAGGAACAACAGTCATTTTCTATACTTTTGAGGCATAAGCAAGTAAGAAATAACACTTACTACCCAGGCACAAAAATTGTTTTAATCAAACTCAGTTACTTTATAAGGTTCTTAAAAGGCGCTGTACAAGTGATTAGATAGGCCCACATACATACATACATACATACATACATACATACAAACGGCATGAGCAAAATTAGCTACAAGTGTAGTTTAGAAAGTTTAGTTAACTACTTTTAGCGCCGATCGTTTTTGATGCAGGTCGCTTGGTGCAGGTTGTTTTGGTACTCCATTATCATTGAATTCATTATGATTTTGTTTGCCTTTTAAAAAGCCGAACGCAAGGCGTGATTTTAATGTATTGTTTGTAAATAAGCAATTTATTTGCTCAACTGAAGGTAATTTTCTATACATCACTAAATTGCATAATTGCATTCGAATCCTACCAGATACTTGATAACATCGAGTTATCGTTAGTTTACAACTACGTGCTTTTGCTTGGGAGGATCTAGAAGGATAAAGAGTATGGGAGGCTAAGATGTGCTCTAGGGTGATACCTGTTCAAGGGCGAAGGCCCAGTCGGAGATCAGAATGCGAAGCGAAAAGCATTTTCATAGCTAAGGAGCAAAGTGTTTTGTGAATTTTAGTGTATATTTTTAGGACATAATTTAAAACATGCTCTACAGAAGCTGTTTCTAAAAGAATTAAATGCTTAAGAGCGAAAGCATGATAGAAATTTTATGTGAAATTACATTAGGTTCAGAGGCGCGTAAGCCTGCCAGTGAAAGGCTGAAACGTCAACAATCTTAGAATGCAGCTTTTATAGTTTTTTTATTAAAAATTTAACATTTAAAATTAAGAAACACAAAATAATTCGCCGGTGAACGAGCAGCCATCGAAAGTCTGCATTGGCAGCACTCAACTCAAACTCACGTGGGCCTAGAACCAGGCGAGTCGGATACATTTAGAATTAAATTAAAATTAATGCAATGCGTATTATTATTTATGGGAAGCTTTTGGAAAAAGACAAGTTCTAATGGCTTTGTACTATTTATGCGTAAAGCGCAGACTGTAAGCATACGGACGTGTGATTTATAAGAGACCGTCTTAGAATAGTTAATAAGGAGAACCAGCGCGTCTTCGGTCCACAGTATGTTGCTACCGAACGGGCACTTCGTGAAAATGTTCAAGTGCAGAGATTGGCTCCTGTGTGTGGCTTCGTTCCTCCTGCTTGTCGTCGTCTGTGAAGGTTCGTTCATTAAGAACTCGGACGATGAAAACGCTGCAGTTTTCAAGGCTACTGTCACTGAAAAGGCCTCAGTGATTTCTGAACAACTCCATCCCATTGGACGTGTAGAGGTGCTGACGGAGAATGAGAAGCAGGCGGTGGTCGACCGACACAATTATCTGAGGAGGGGAGAAGGAGCCTCCAATATGCAGAAGATAGTAAGATGCAAATCGTATCATGATGCCGTTAGTAAGGTAAGGCAGTTGCTTATTTATTACACGCCTCTGTCGACTGTGCCAACTGCTTGCGGATGTCACACCCACCGGCCATCCCATCCTGGCCATACCACCCTGAAGCACTTTGTCAATTGCTGCTGTCGCCGCCTTCGAGATTGTGCGAATAACTGCACGCACTACCACCAGTCTTTGTGAAGAATTTCGTGGATGACTGTCTTGCCGTTTCTTGCACTTTTGAACGAGGGTTCCATTCCGCCTACTAGAAAAGAGTCTGTTGTTTCTCCTCACTCAACGCCGGGCTCTGGACACTGATGTCATGGCCCGTTATCTACCAGTCTCCATTTATCTTTCTTAAAATCATATATGGTGGAGAAGATTAAGTCGATGCAGTTGATATGTTATCTAGATGCAAATTCCCTCTTATCCAAAAGACAATCTGATTCCAGGGTGCTTCACTCAACAGAGTCCGTGCTGTATTTCATATATTTGAATCTCGAGCTGACATGGTCCGTACACGAAGATCTTAAATGGCGTGACGCTCATTCAAAAAGACAGCGGTGGCGAAGGATCTCACCTGAAAATTTCGCCGAACTCACTACGCGGAACAGTCTTCCTGATCATGTAACGAGTGCACCATCCCTGGACACATTCAAGTCATGGCTCAAGACATATCTATTTTAAGATATCTTATGACTGTTGCTGATTTTTGAACTCATGTACAGCCCCCCTTTTCTTCTCTCTCAGCCCTGCTACGGCACTGTACAATTTTATTATTATTATTATTATTATTATTATTATTATTATTATTATTATTATTATTATTAAATTCGCTGAAAATGGGCTGGGTCGAAATCATACGGTTGCAAAATAAAACCGGATACTTTTACATTTACATTTAAATCGCATTATTTCTATTTTGGGTTCTGGATCGTGATGAGGTAGCTCAGCTTGCTCTGTTTGATTTATGCTGTTGACACCGTTGACCACGGTATTCTCTTGGAACGCAATGAAACATCATTCGTTATTGTGGGTCGTATCCAATGACATTCAGGCGATCGTATTCGATTCCACCTGGTCAGCCCGGTTCCCATTTCACCATTGCACTCAGGTTTATCTGGTTTAGAAATGGTTTGGAGATTGAGATCCGAAATGAATGTTACTGCACTAGGTTGAAGACAGGTCTTATTAAAAGCAAGTTTGTGTAAAGAATTATTACAAAGAATGTTTTGCAGAGTTGCACCTTCATTCCCTGAGACAGCAAATGGTCAGTTGGTCAGTGTTCAGGTTTTAAAGCCTAATTAGTCCAGGATTTAGTTCAATATAGTCAGCCAATAGATGGAACAGAAACAGGAGGCAGGGCCTACACAAAAACCCACAACTGTTAGCGGAAGATAAATTTCAGCCTAAGACGGAAAGTAATGTAACCGGTATCATGCAACAGCAGCACATAGGCCTACAACCGAAGTGAAATGCCGCACCCGGCACCAGGCACCATGCATTAGGCACCAGGCACCAGGCAAAACGAATGGGCATGAACCAAATTCACCAGGCAAAACGAATGGGCATGAACCAAATTCACCAGGCAAAACGAATGGGCATGAACCAAATTCACCAGGCAAAACGAATGGGCATGAACCAAATTCACCAGGCAAAACGAATGGGCATGAACCAAATTCACCAGGCAAAACGAATGGGCATGAACCAAATTCACCAGGCAAAACGAATGGGCATGAACCAAATTCGCCAGGCAAAACGAATGGGCATGAACCAGATTCATACACAGTCTAGACCGCGAAGATGCATATATGAATTTAATAACAGACGAAGTAAATAGTGTTCAGCAGCAAATACGATGTAAAACCATCCAACCTAATGGGGCACCCATAATCACAGAATTTAAAAACACATGGAAAACGGCACGGAAAGTAAATAAGCGTGATCTTGTAAGGTAAGAAAGGACAGTTCTTTCAGCTCATGGGCGACTGATGAACACATACAAATTAGCTAGAGTTCCAGATGGGTTTGTTGATCTAAAACAATGACTTATGGAGATTATGACTGGAAACATGCTGTGCCTGTCTAGGTCAAAGGGCACAGGAAACACATCGTTGGCACTGAGGCCAGATGGCCGGAGCAATAATGGCACGAAAGCACTAAAATCAAGGCATAAATAATTGAAAACTTATCTCGTGGCAGCAAAATGAATTATTCAACCATCGTGATAAAATTTAAAAGTAAAATTGCTAACAGCGCTGTTAGAAAGGTAAATATATGTGAAACTGCGACAGATATTTTAAATCAATACATCCGGTGAACTGCTTCGATCCCTCTTCTGTTAGTCATAAGAGTCAACTGTGGCAATGTCAATTATACGAGTCTCAAATTTTCTCATCCGTAATCCTATAAGTCTTGTTAAAAAGACATATATATATATATATATATATATACGAGTTAAATATTTAAAATCGATACATCTAGTAAAATGCCTAGCGCCTCCTTTAGGTTTACACTAGATCTGTGTCGGTATTAGTTTTGAAGTCGGTATCGGTTTTTGTTTTCCCGTTTTTAACTTGGTTTGAACTTAATATTAGACCTGCGCCGCTTATTCAGCAAGTTTTCAGCCTTTTGAATATACTTCTGAGCTTTTCAAGGGGCTTCGGCCCCTGACTCCAACCAGGGCTTTGCCACTGAACCCCACCGGGGCTCCAACTCACGCCCCCGTATAGGCTCCGCGCTCGCCATTTGGCCCCCTTAGTGAAATCTTGGATCCGCCCTTGCATGTTCATATGTGACTTTCTAGAAATGCATAACTGACAGTAGGCCTACGAGTGTCCTCTGTTTATTCAGTTGAGTGTACACTTAAAGCACTTTCACGTGACAGGCAGGCTTGCTGTTCTGACGAAAACCATGTATCAATACTTTAGTTTATTTACTTTATTTTTTGTGCTGCCGTGTGAAATCAAGGTTTTTACAATTCGATAATTCAATAATGAGATAATTCATTAATTCGTTCGTTCGTTCACCGCTCATTTGTTTCTTCATTTTTTCATTCTTTCGTCTATTCACTTTCAATAATTCTCTTTTTGTCCGTTTAGAAGTGGAATGAATACCTGGCAGATATGGCGGCAGAATGGGTGAGTGGCTGCGTCTTTAAGCACGGCCACCCCCCGAGGGACCCAAAGGACCGTCCCTTCAAATACATCGGGCAGAACCTATTCTATATCTCCGCTAGAAAAGACCTGGTCTGGGGCACCGATGGTTATTTTGATGAGAAAAAATATTTCACCTACGATACAAATTCGTGCGAAGAAGGGAAGGTGTGTGGACATTACACTCAGGTAATTTCATGGACAGAACTTCGACAATTTCCTAACTGAATAGGAACTCTCAGTGTATCCGTTATCCAAATATGTAGGTCGATGTGGTCGGTTAGTATTTGGATGGGTGACTCCGTGGAACGCCAGGCCACCTGAGCTAACCCAGCCCCCATCCTTCCGGGATCGGCATGTGAGAACCAATAAAATGTGGTAGGTTAGAAAGGTCCACAACAGCAACTCATGTGCGTATGTGCGTAGGACATATGAAGCCCACATCACAAAATCCCCATAAGGGCTTCATATAGGCCTATCCTACGTATGTAATCATATGGTCTCATTTGTGAGACTTTGAAGCCCTTATGGGTATATTGTAATATGGGTTTCATATGTCCTACCAATGACGTTGCTGTTGTGATGTTATCCTACTGTTCGATTGCTATTGTCGTATTTTTATGTAGCCCATGCATGCAATGCATTGCTGTGGTCGTAGTTGCATGTTTGTGTCCATGTATCTGGATATTATGTAGCGTCTTGGAAAACCTCTTGAAGATGTAGCCTAAATGATCTTTCACTTTGTTAAGAACAAGATTCGTTTGTAGGCGAAAGAAGTTCGAATTACATAATTATCTGTTGGCTCGCTCCTGCACCACGTAGAGCCAACCAGCGAAGTCTTGGCCATGACTTGCTGATGGCAGGTTAAGAGTTACGCTGAAGGCGAAGAATGATGACAACCAAATGAAACTTTCGCAGAACATGGATACACTCTCCGACTGGCATTCCCTAGGCTGATGGTAGAACGTGCTGCTTGTCAATATCTCTTCAATCCACCAAATCCCTTGTGCCAGCTAAAGTGATTTGTGCTCCATAGAAGCGCCCTTTTCTTCGGCCTCTGCTGTGCTACGGCGCTACATAAATTGTCTTATTATTATTTACTATTATTATAGAAACGTGTAAAATGTGCTAGCTTTGAATATTAACCCAATTAGTTCATTATCAATAATACTAATAGCTTAGTTAGGTGGAAAAGGTAAGTTGTGTAACCTTTAATATTTTACCTAACTGTTTAATAATAATACCACATGTAAACATATACTAATGAATATTTATGCTGATGCTAAAGTGTAAACGTAATTAAATCTCCAAATTTCTGAGCGCCACACAGAAGCTGTTTCAGGGATACAAGCTTATCCACCGGTAATAATGATACCATTACTAATACCAGTGCTACTAGTGCTATTTTGTTAATTCCTATTGTTGGATAGCAATTACATGTATAAACATTATCATTAACATGCTATGAATGTTAATTACCATTTCATGTATCTTTTGCTTATTAAACCATTAATGTTATAGATATTTTCTGCTTATTAACATCAGGTGGTCTGGAGTTCAACCACTGACATCGGGTGCGCCATTGCTTTCTGCAATTCTTCTAAGCCGTGGTGGTTCCACGCCTGCAACTACGGACCAGGGTAGGAAGCCTTTTCCTTGTTTACTCTCTGTGCATGACTGAACCTGGAAATTTGGGAACAGAAAAACTAGTCTCTGGGCAAATGTAAACCTAAGTTTCATATCTATTTCTGTGACTAGAAGACGCTTTGTGTGAGCTAGTCTGTAAGCAATCAAATAAGTTCTGCAATGTAGCTTAGGTTTTTTTCGATTGCTTATAGCTGTAGCAATAAATATAGGCCTGGTTAAACTTTTATTTGAGCACATTCATACGTGGAATCACAGAAAAGCATTAGACTATCACTGAATGAATAGAAATAACATGTTGACCTTGTCCCGTGACACCGAGGTCGCATCCATTGCGTCGTTGTGATAGTTTGTCCGTTACTGACCTTGCCAGTTGACCCAATCTAGTCTCACGTCTCCTATTAAGTAGTATTAATCTTACTATTAGTATTAGTATCAATTTAAAGCTTGTATTAGTATTAGTATTAAATTATAATTAGTATTTCTATTTGTATGTATTTTGATATGTATTTGTATTACTGCAATGATCCTAATCAAACTGATTTGGGTTTGTAGAGGAAATGTTATCACTATAAAGCCTTACAAGAAGGGACCTGCCTGTTCCAAATGCAGTGACAGCAAATGGTGCGAAGATGGACTATGCAAACGTAAGTTTGTGTTTCGAACATCACAGTTTAAAATTAACATTATACATATTGATTGATCGACTGACTGACTGACTGACTTACTTACTGACGGCTGATCGATTGCCCGACTGATTGACTGACTGACTGACTGGCTTGCTCACTCACAAATAAATCGATTGATTATTTGATCAGTTAATTGATTTATTTAATTATTCGTTTGATCAGTTAACTGATGGATAACTATTGTTGATAGATGAAGTCGACCAACTTTACATTGGTAAATTACCTTATCTTCAAAGCCAAGGTCAGCTGGAAAACGGGGCAATTATCTTTACCCTCTTCTTCGTATGACTGACTGTATGCCCAAGACGTGAAAGTCAACTAGAACACGATTCATCGCTCATTGCATAATTTCAATTTGGCACAAATCTCGCGAAGCACCCTTGAGTCTAAATCTTCTGCGTGCTTCCCTACATAGTTTGCCTTCATCGATAGGATTAGACCTATCTACCAAAGCGAATGTAGAACTTGTAAAATAAAATTATTTTTTCGGTTAAAATTTAAAATGTTGCAACTCTTTCTTCTTAGGTGGATGCAATAAATCTCTCGAAAATTGTGGTAAGTACATGTCCATAAAACACGCGTAGTACACAGGGTGAGAATTGGGTTGATTCTAGCTCGCGTGGCCAGTTATAAATAAAAGTAAATGTAATACACTTGTTCATGCACCTCGACAGAAACTCCTAAGCAGCGGTCTCGAGACTGAAAGAACTGTCAGCAGGAGCCATCATGACTACAGCAATCCTAACAGAAGCCATCGTTTCTTTTGGGGTCGTTATGAGTAGCAACTCACGCTGGTACTCATCTACCGACCCTAGAGGTTGGAACCAGGTACCGTGGTATTATAGGGAGAGTCATCAATCCAAGTACTAACCGGGTTCGATGTTGTTTATCTCAAATACTGCGACGGCCCCGCAGCGACGTAAAACTGCACAAAGCTAGTTATCGTGGTCAATTATTTCCGATGGTGAAACGGGGTTCATAATTAAGAGGACATGTCGACGGTACAGTTGCCGGATAAGGAAAACCCACTTCCTGCGGCAATTGATGACTCCCAGCTGCAAGTCTGCAACTACAGATGAGAACCGACTGCATTTGTTAAAGAGACAGCAACAAAACTTCCCATGGTGAAGCATTCTGGCGTCGTTGGCGAGGAACTTTCTTTCAATTTCAGCACAGATCCCTAGGGTAATGTCGTTCATGAAAAGCATCAGATGACTTTATGTCGCCCTGAACCAACAAGCTCGTCAGGTCTTCAAGAATGTAATCGTGTTCAGGTCTCCCATTCTTATGACATCTTAAAGGAAGAACTAGGTAAACATAGATATGAGGCAAAATAAACTACAATACGAACTTCATGATTCCAAACTGTCAATTATTATCAAGATATACACGTATTGAGAGTTCTAGTTAAGAGAAATGTATAGTTATTAGAGAATATAGCCGCCATATCACTTTCGACGACCTACTCCTGCCGCATCGCTGTCCTCGCGAACCCTTCCCACGCTTCTTTTAGCACCGTCCTTAGAAACGAATTGCCATGGAGTATGTGACCGATCAATTCATTTGGTTTTTCCTACTCATAAGTGTTTTCCTCTTTTACCAAGGGCAGCACCTCCTCATTTGTTTTATGATCTTTCCAGCTGATTTCAGCTAGTTTTCTCCATATCCACACTTCAAATGCCTCCAGGCTCCAAACTTCTGCCCCGCATAAGCACATTAAACTAATGCATTGTTCATGTCAGAATGTTCAGCCGTCTGCGAGAACTGCGCAACTGTCGACCCAGAGAATTGTACATGCCAATGTAAGGACGGATGGCAGGGACCAGAGTGTGACGGTAAGTTTCTCTTTCGATTTCTCTGTGTGTCTAAATATCGTTCAATACCATGGTTGAACGAGACTGAGAAACACACGGAGAAAATTCATTCAATCATTGTTTCGCTTTTCCTTTATTTATTCGTTCATTCTTTCATAATTTATTCTTGCATTTGGCCGTTCGTTTGTTCATTCGGTAGTTCAGAGCCATGATAAAGCCCGTCTTTGAGATACCTACTCAGGAGCGTTCCCAGCGCAGCCCAGATGACAGGAAAAAGTCTTTTCAAACTTTGAAAAGTTGCATGTAGCCTACTTTATAGCTATAAGAAGACGCAGGTCTAGTTGTAGGAAATTTCATGCATATGGCTCCACTGCCAGAAAGGTACACGATTTTCAGATATATATTCAGTTTCTGCCGGATCGTGGAGCTCAGGGATCTGCAACCAGTCAAATTTGAGACATGACGATTAAACTCTTGCACACAGACATGCGCAAATCAAGCTGACATCGCAAGCCCACTGAAAAGCCTTTAAACTTGATGCACGGTAGGACAACGTAGCCATTTGCAGTAAGACACGCATAGAATCAGAAAAGTAACTACATTTGAAACTACCAGCTGCAGGCAACACACATCCTCCGATTGCACCATGTGCCCAACTAGGCCTTTAAGGGAAGGCTTGCATAAATGACACTGCATAAAAATGTAGATAAAAAAGTTACTGCAGCCGTAAATATAACCAAAATAGACAATCGGCAATAGGCACAACTGATAAGAAAGAGTGAGGATCCCGTAGACTCACAGCAGAAGAAAGGTAAATGAAGAGAACTGATGCCAGTGGCTAATCACGGAAAAACACTTGCATTAGTTGCTACCAACCAACCATGTTGCCCTGTTAATGAGTTTGTGATGAATGCCTATTCAAGCATAGACGGTTGCATGTAAACTCCAACAAAAAGACGCTCGCTAAATGTAGTCTCCAATAGACATGATATTATTTAAGTTTTAGTGTCGCTGTCTTCTTCGTTTGTTCTGAAACTTGTTTTCACGCTTTGTGTGCATTTCAGTACAATGCATAGATATCGAGAGGTGCAAGGGTTTTGGTCATTCATATTGCCCGAAATCTATATTTGTACGTCTCAAATGCCCCGTCATGTGTGGATTTTGCAAAGGTAGGCCCACATTAACTTTAAACTCGTGTCTCTACAAATTATTTCAAAATCCGGGTTTAAGAAGACACTTCCACGTTTTCGTTAAGTTTCAATTATAGTATTTTGACAAGGAGTGCTGATGTTGTTGTTGTTGATGATGATTACGACGACGACGACGATCATGATCATGATCATAACGATCATGCTGATCATGATGATGATCATGATGATGATCATGATGGTGATCATGATGATAAAGATGATCATGATGACGACGACAACGATACATGATGGATGTTGAAGATGACAATGGCACCGACGATGATGATAGCAATGATGGTGATGATAACGACGATGACGACAACGATAATGTCGATGACGATGGTGGTGGTGTTCGTCGTCGAGATGATAAAGAAGACAGTAATAATAACGACGATGGATGTTTCGTTATTGAAGGATGTTGAAGATGATATGGATGATGATGACGACGACGGTAACGTCCAACGACAATCAATGTGTGTGCTGACACAATGATGACTATATGAAGGGTTGTTTTTGCAGCCTCTAATGCTACAGTTCAACCAACGTGCGAGGCGAACAGAATAACTGAACAGAATAATGCATCAAATTCCGATAAAGAATTTCAAGTTCAAAGGGCCTCGCTGTGACGAACACTTATTTTCAACGCATTGATCTGGCGAACCGTGTCTGATTTCTTTCGGATACAAATATGATCACTTTATGACCAAAATAGACGTCGTTCGATTCTGAATTAGACTGATTTAATTTATTCAAGTATAATTTGAAAATAATTTGAAAATGATTAATTTAATAAAATATATCACCAGTTAAAACCACACTCTTGAACTTATGCCGCCCGCTATTATACTTTAAGATACAAATAGATTTCGTTCAACTTTAGATTAAACTGATTTTCTTTATTCAACTAGACTTGAATATAACCTGCAAATAAGTAGAGTAACATCTGCAAGACACTTTTTATTGTTACTGAATAGTTTTGAATTTAGGTCTACTGATAAAATCTTAGATACAGGACAGGAGGTTTTTTGTGTGCAAATGTCATGATGGTTGCAACCACTCCAGATGGTTGCATCATGAGTGGTTGCAACCATCATGACATTTAAACAATAATAGGCACTAAGGAAGAGCTCAGAGATCGATAGAGTAAGTGCAATAATTTGGAGAGAAAGAGGTGAAGATGCTGGTATCGTCGGCATAACGGTGATGATCAAATGAAGATACCTGATAAGCGCGCTAAATGGGGGCTAGCTTGCGTGAAAGATGAGTAGAAGAGGTCCAAGAACATAATAGAGCCTTGAGAAAGTCCTCAGATGAGAGAGAGCGAGATTGGGATGAATTTTCCAATGCATAAGCCTTTACAGAGAAAGAGCTGGAGGCGAGATAGGATAGTATCCAGATGAGAACAGTGTCAAAAGAAACCAACCAGATTGAATGTCTTTGGAGTAAGATTTTGTGTGATCAGTGGTGCTGAAGCATTGACGAGACAGAGGTAAGAGAACTCCTGATGAGTGATGACGGCACGAAGCTTTTAGATGGAAGTGAATTGGGTTTCATTTGAGTGCCGTTAGGTAAATCCAGCCTGATTTGAAGTTAAGTTAAGGAGCGAGTTGGTAGTTAGATAGCCATTATTTCAGTATAAGACGACGGGTGTCTTCAGTTAATTTGGACATAAAAGTTTTGAACAGGTCGGTAATTAATCAGAAAGGATTTCGTTATCAGGGAATGGTTTCTTGAAAAGAGCGATAACTAAATCTCCCAGACAGCCAGGTACATTGGATCAATAGGTGACCTGCACTGTTTCACTGGTGATAAATGGTGACTAGCTATGGGTCCAACGAATGTGGCTGTCAGAGGAGATATCGAGTGTTTGACGAGAAGAGGGAAGTTTCCTACAGGCACAGAGATATTAATTAATTTGGTAATGATGAGAACAAGGACAGGTGCACAGCTATCAGCAAGGAAGTAGGTTGGTTGTGACAGTAGTCTGAGAGATATTTTAGTTGATGTGATACTGCAGTCTCTGGGATGGGTTCAGTGGGTTGGAATAGAGAATGTGCTAATGTGAAATGAGATGGGAGGGTTGACGGTCGCGATAGGGGTGGAAGCGTTAAAAGAATGTCAAATATTAGTGCGTGGTTTTGGAAAGGAGGGACTCGAGAGCAAAAAGAACTCAGCAATTGAGATGGGAGAAATTTGGATGTGGACCTGAGGAGTTCGACTGAAGACGATGACTTAAGCCTGCATTTTAAGGAGTTAGGCTTACATCTAACGTCTGACTGTCTGCCTGCCTGACTCTTGGATCTTGACCTGGAACCGAACCCTTCCTGCCTATCGATCTTATTTTGACTGAGTGCGTAGCTTTCGCTGGGCACTGTAGAAATCTTGAGTTTACGATTACGAATAGGCTAAGGGGGTAAACCATTTTAGAAGCACAAGATGCACCCATACTTTTTAAGCAACAGTGCATGCAAAATTCAATAAAAACGTGCACTATTAGAGTAAGACAAGCCTAACTCAGATCTGGTAATCTATCGTTTGGCATATTTAATTCTCAATCTGAGCCTTAATTTGATTTTGATTTTTGAACATTAATTTTTCAAATTTTTGTCTGATATTATATCAAGGCGCTATACAAACACGGGTTATAGGCCTTCGCTATCAGCTGGTATCTATCATTTCCGGCGAAGTAATCGTTGTTGAGAAGGGAATAAAACTTTTTATGTTTGTTTTACACAATTTTACGATTACAGTCGCGATTTAAAAGGACTGTTGTTGACTCTTGAAACTTCACAAATGGATAGAGTCACAACGGTACATTTTTTATTTTCAAAGCCGCTAGTATGAAGTTTTCTACATTGGCCTTGTTTGGCAGTTTCTTAAATGTTGTATCGAGAGGCATTTGTCCTTTCGTTGGAATAAACTGTAAAGAAATACACGTTGATAAGTATTACATCGCGTAGAACCCGACAGCTAGATTTGGGATCTCATGCTTATTGGCTTTGCGGGAGGTTTGGGTGGTTGGATAGCGTCGAAGAGATGAAGGCAGAAATGAAAGATGGGGTAGGGAGTTTGCCCAATCCAGTTCAGTTCGGCTGTTATTGTTTATGCTTGGTCTATAAATCGAGAGAGAGAGACAGACAGACAGACAGACAGACAGAGAACAATGTTTGGTTAAATAAGTAATATGAAGACACCATGGAGATCTGTATACCAGTCTGGAGTCAAATGGGTCTGTGATCGCTGCACTGTGCTGTTCATGGAATTGTGCAGATGCCGTGTTTCCACACATCAACTCAAGCCCAGTGTGCCTTCTTCTGTGTTGGACCTTCATCTTGGAACAGTTTTCTGCTGTACATACGTACTGTTGCATTTGACTGTGTTCAGCAAACCTTATCAGACTGTCTTAAAATGCAATGCACTTGTTTAGATCATTCATGTGTTCAGTGTTTTGTGAGGTACTTAAGACATACTGTACTAAGTATCTTGATATATACATACATACATGCATACGTATGTCAATGTAAAAAGTAAAACTGAATGTTGATAAACCAAGTATGAATCTGGCTCAAAGCAGAATCAAAATTGCCAGCTTGCAAGATGGAATTTTACCCCTGCAGTCTGAATGGATTTTTTGAGTGGCAGCAAATTATAAATATCCAGAGTGGCTGCAATGGGGCAGTCACTTTCAGTCGTGTCCCACCTAGACTCTGCAATAATTGAATTACCTTGAAGTGCAGCTGTGTGGTTATAATAAACCCCAGAAGAACGGTCACAAACTAGAAATTAACAAACGCCAGAGATTAAGCTCAAGAAGTTACTATAAAAGTTCTCACAACTTTATTGTACTGTATTGAGGTTTTTCACTTGTCTGCATTGACTTATCTGGGTTAACCTACAGATTGGATTGATTGCCAATGTTTATGCATCTTAGATTGAAACATCAGGGAAGTATATGAAAGTGGTTATTCATTTTGTCTTTAAAGTCATTTTTTATTTGTTTTGTCTTTGAAGTCTTATATAATTTGCATACACTAGCAAAAGATACAACAATTGATACCACAAATAATCTTGAGCAGTTAAAACACCGTTGTACTGTAATGCTGTTTTTCAATTACAATACTCATGTTTTATATAATAATCATCCCTGTAGTGCTTATATGCCTGCAGGCTTATGTATTATAGTAGATCTAAATCAAACAAAACCTTTCATTAGTAAATATAGGTAAATGAGATAAGATTAGATCAAAGAATGGTTGAACAGGTGCTAGTCTATGCTATGTAACTAAAGCACTCAAATTTCTGAAATAATATATAAATTTAGATATATATTTAAAGTATGTATATAAACCCCTACAATTCCTCGGTCAGTCGATGGACATATGGCCTGTTAACAAATGCGTTACTTGCTAAATCTTTCTGATATGCATACATGTATATCAGTGTCTAATGCTAGAAGGATTAGCATGACTAGTGCACAAAAGATCCTAGCAGAAGGTGTGCTGAAATATGTATACGAATTATTTACATGTGCTGCTTCATTTATTAGATGGAAAAGAAAGAGGAAGAAGTGCAGATACCAATACCTCATGTTGCTCAGAAATATACCTGGGACTGTGGTCTGGCTTGTGCACGAATGATTCTTAGGTATGACCTGATTCTTAGACATAGAATATTGTCTTTGATTTGAATTTGGAACCTAATTTGACCTAACCTGCATTGTCAGCTGCTTCAGTTTTGTACCTCTGAATAGGCTAGTTCCAAGTACTTCTTTGGGGGCTGAAGAAGTGCAAAGTTTACAGCTACAGTTTCATTGTGTCCATTTAACACTGACTGCAGAGTCTGTAATCAAATTATAGCAATTCAGAATTGCTTGAGGAGAGCAATAGTTTTTTGAGCTGTTTCTGAGCTGTGTTTTTGCATCATTTTAGAACAGTCAATCCTTGTGCGTTATGTATTGGTGTTCTGTATTACAAATGTAAAAAAATATTATTTATAAAGAATCAAAATTACTGGTAATGTTATCTGTTTTGCAGTTATTGTGATAAGCCATTTGAAGATTTTGACGAGGTGTGCCAACAGTTTGAATTTAACACAAGGTTAGTGAGTGGCAAAATATGCAAGTGGTTATTATGCTAAACTGTCAGCCCAGAGGCTGGTGTTTTAATTGTGTGGCAGGACAATGAGGTATTTCCTATTATGCCTACTAGTGAACTTGGCTATAGAAGGAGGTTGCTTTAACAGGATAGGATGACAACTGAGAGTCCACCTGTTCATGTATTCTGGACTAAGAAAACCAAACCACTAATACTTCAGGGTGATGCTGGTGTTCGGGGTGAAGTTACTGATGCTTATGTAAAGTAACATTACAAGGGTTTTAAGTGGTTTAGAAGACTTGAAATCTGTTTTTGAACCACTGCAAATTAACCAGGAATTAGACACTCTATCCTGGCTTCTTCAAGGCTGTAATAGTACCCACTGAGACGGTGCTATCATCCAAATTATTAATCGTGTCTGTAACTCTAGCGCTAAAGAATTTCTGCCCTAATGTTCCTTTCCGTTTCTTAAATAATTTAGATCTTATTATTTCTACTTATATTAAGCAACACTATCTAATGCCTTAGCATCAGTCAGTGGTGCTGAGCAACTGTGAGTGAAGGGGAAGCTCAAACTCACACACTGCGTTAAAAACCAAGCACTCTAGCCAGTTGGCTGATATGCCCCGCTAATAATTGATATCTGTGGCCTTGAGTCACCTTGTTTGGTGCTAATTCAAAGAACCTTTGCCACTGTGCAGACTTCTTTCCAACGAGGATCTTGTAAGCATCAGTTCACCTTGTCACCTTGTGCTAGCAGCTCTTTGAGCTCTAGCGACCGTCATGATCAATCTTCTCCATTTCTTTCTTTCCAGTGTCGCGTCCCTTAGTTGTGCCAAGTTCATTCCAGTTGCTTCGTGTATCTTGTCCATCCATTTTTTCCTTGGTCTCCCTTGTTTTCTCTTTCCCTCTCCACAAGCCAGCATCATTTCTTTTTCCAATCCATCTGATCTCATAACATGTCCAAAGAACCTCAGCTTTGATTTAGCACTGTTTGTTGTAACGTCTCATCTTGCTCAATTCCAATCGCCCTGCGTACCCATTCATTAGTGCTTTTCTCCGTCCATGATGTTCTCAGCATCTTCCTTCATATCCACATTTCACAAGCATTGATTTTTTTCTCTATTTTCTTGGTCATTGTCCACGTCTCACTGCCGTATGTTACTGTTGGTATAATCAAGGCCCTCACCAATCTTTTTTTCGTGTCTGTGCTCACATGTTTGTCTTTCCATATTTTTTCTAGTCCATTCATTGCGGCTTTTCCGATCGCCACCCTTCGGTTTATTTCCATATCGCACTTTCCTTCTCTTTCTACTACTGATCCCAAGAATGTAAAGCTTGTTACCGTCTCTAATTCCTCTCCATCCACCATAAAACTGCCCTCCTCAGCTGTTGTCATCAGTTAGACAGATTCAATTACATTATGTTCTCAGCTGGAATATATTAATGGTCTGAACTTCTAGTAATTCTTTAATTAAATTGTTTTCTGTATAAAAGAAATTATAAAAATTCTTTAAAACTTATAAGTCTTTTAGTTGTTCAGATTTGCTGTATCATATGTATATTACATATATTATTATTATGCTTTCTTTGTTTATCTGTTTAACTTGTTTTTTCTTTCTGTATGTCTTAGTCTTATAGTGTATTTCTTCTTTGATGCTTTGCCTGTCTGTCTGTCTGTCTTTCTATCTGTCTGTCTTTCTGTCTGTCTGTCAAATATAATTTCCTAATTTGCTGCTGTTTCAGTGTTTGGACAATAGACCTGGCTCGCATACTTACACACTATTCCGTTAAAACCAGTTATGTAACAGTTACTCTTGGCGTAGACAAAGACTATTCCAAAAAAGTAAGGTTCACAGCATAATATTTCTAGGAAGTTTTAGAAATACTTCCTAATTTGAAAATTATCATCAAATAAGTTGTGGACATAGTACATACACTGTGTTACAAGATGATCACTGAATTGGTCCCCATATCTTACTCTGGTGTACCAGAGGGAGTTCTAGCTGGATGCTGACATTTATGTCACAGTATGTATTGCAAAGTAGGAGGGGCATTTTATACTCTCTTCAGTGAAGTCACAATGCTGTAGGATTTTAGAAGTTCATATAATTTTGTTTGGTTTTTGTAATTCTTTTGTGATCTTAGGTGCTTTTCCAAATCAGACCCACATTTCTAGTTAGGATTTAATTGAAGCCTTCCTCGGTTAATCTGGAAAGAGGACAGTAAACTGACTTTCTTGTTGTTTTTTCCACAGAGTTTTTATAAAGAACGTTTTGACAAAGATCAGAAGAGAGTGGATAAGCTCTTTAATGATGCTGATAAACTTGGTCTTTCTGTAAGGAAAGGGTAAGAATTTTTCAATTATGGTGTAGTTTATCTTTGGTGCAAAGATTGCTGTTAATATCTGTGAAACACCTGTCAAACACCGAAACACATCTTCATATTCTTGCGTATGCTTATAGCGCACATCCATCGAATCCACTGCCTTCCCATTTATCTCAGCTTAAACACAACCCACCCTAACAGTTCTTTTCCCCCTTCTCTCTCTGGTCTTCTGGCAACCAGACTTTGTTCTTGACATGGCATCTTTGTACAACCCTTCTGACTTGATGCACCACTCATGAATAAGCTGGTGCCCTGTGCTTAGCTTTTAAGTAGCGCTTTAGAATTTTGAGTTGACAATTATGATTACATAGAACTCATTTTAGGGACTTTATATTTGGATCTCACATATTGATATCTTAATATTTTGGGTGGATGAACTGCAATACTGTTAATTAGTGTTCACTAGGAAGGCTTCATTTCAGTTCTGTATATGAAATATTGATTTAGGTAATTTTTTATTTCGACTTTATAATTTATATTGCACTTTCCTAGTCATTAACATTATTAAACTGAAAGGTTCATTATTTATAACTGGGACCTGTTTAATTCTGACAACATTTTACTCTTATCACATTTGCTTAGTACAGCAAAGTTGCTATACCTCTGTGTGAAGACTTACCAATTAACTTATCATTTATTTATGCATAATGACAAAATTATATTTACCACTGCCAGTTTTGATGTTGGTTTCCAGGTCTGTCGAAGTGGAAGAAATTATGCAGCATCTTTTGAGGTGTTGTCCATTGATTGCTCTTATCGATGCCAACCTGCTCAAATGTCTCTGGTGCAATAGCCTTGTCTCTGTGAGTTTTTTTGCTTTATTGGGTCAACATATAGAGTACTAAGTGATACTTGGATGCAGTACTAAAGACTACGTTTTCAAAAATTGTTCTTGGAGGCAGTTAGTAAGGAGCATGTGATGTGCCGCAGACCCTTCTTACAACAGGCTTGAATATAACAAGTCCAGTATTGTGCAGGTTGAAACTTGGACCCATATTTAATGTAGCTTTAGAATGTAATATCATTTTAACGCGTCTGTTATAATGCAGTACTTCCTCAGGTTTTCACAGGTATTGTTATTTAGATAGTGTCATTTTTACAGGCCTTGCTAATTTCTTTATTAGCCATGTGCTGTCATTGGGTTTGCTGACTCAGTGGAAAGTTTGGGCATATCTCTGACTTATGTGGGATGAGCTCCCCATCCAAAAAGCAGAGTGACTCTTGTGCAAGTGTCTGAATAACTGTGTTGGATCTTTTCTCAGGGAGCTGTGCATCTTGATACCTTCCACACTGAGCCACTATGCAGTTGGAAGGTGATGAGCTTGTTCCTTCATATGGAACTTTTACAGTGCAGAATTGAAGTTTTGTTGTTTAAAATTAGTAATTGATCCTGGTCTGGTGTTGTTGCGTTTCAGTGCACGTGTTTAGGACAGTGTCTGGGTGGACTCGGAGGATATCAAGGTGAGATCTTCGTAGTTAGTCTGACCGTTGTACTGCGTACTTTGTTATCTGTCTGATCTCAACTTATGACTTGTATGTTTCTGCATATATGTATGAATGTTTGTATGCTGTATATATGTATTTATGTATGTATGTGTGTATGTATGTATATATATTTTTATATAGCACCTTTTAAGAACCTGAGAGGTGCTAAATCATGGCTATCTAGCAGATCTTAAAAGGTACTTAAAATAGCTGTCTGTTCTGCGATGTATTCTAGGATTGCTCTGACAACGGAGGCTCTCTCTTGACTCTAATCCTGTCCTCAACCCCTACCCAGTGCAGTGCGTCTTGCATGTAGCTCACAACTTGTGAAAAGTTTAGCAGGTTGGACGACGATTCAGGTGGCTCAGTTGAGTATGGACTGAAACTGAGATCCGAAACTTGGTCTGGCCTTCAAGAATAGTTTGCGTCTTACTCTGTCACAGTGGCTCAGCATAATTACCTCAGATGGCAAACCCACTGATAGTAGATGGCTAATACAGAAGAGAGCAAGTCCTAATAAGTGGCACTTGTCAGTTGGAATTGACTGTCATTTTCAGTGATGTACTAGAAAACCTCTATTTTATTAGTGTCATTAAGGAGTAGTCTGAAAATTTGAAAACAACATTATATTGTCATTTTTAGGTCATTACGTTGTTATCTGTGGCTTTAACAGCAAACAAAAGGTTTTCTATTATAAGAACCCAGCTCACAATAATGGTGAGTAGGAACCATTGGAGAGATATTCTTTGTTATTTATCTTGAACACAGAGTTTCATATGCTTGATTAGGTCACTCATATTCAAGGATATTGTTTTCATAGACCTTTTCTGCTACTGGTTCACCTTTTGTGATCACATGCCCTCCTTTTACTTGTATAAAACTCCTTAGTTTGTGACTTACAGCAGGGTGAATTTTTTGCCCTGCTTTTTGATTTTACAAGCAGACTATATTTTGACCCTAGTATCATACTGATAGGAAATCAGAAAGACCGTTGGAGTGACACTCTTACGTGACTGTTTTTTGGTAACATATCTGTTGGTTAGGTAATGAGTTATATCAAGATTGTGACTGTATTGTGTTGATTGTTGAATCAAGATCAGTGCATTAGATATGGACCTGCAAATCATTAATTTTCTATAGAATTTCAGATCAAATCTAATTGGTAGCATGTAAGCTATAAATATAGCTGACATGCGCATGTGTGTAGTCAAGGGCATCTAGTATGTCGATATTTATGTATATTCATGTTTGAAAGATATATCTTGTTGAGGCTTACCTCGGAAAGGCTGTAAAGCATAATTAGCCTTTTAGCTCAGTTGACCTGTTTTTTTTCTAGAGCTTTGTTGCTGTACGGTGAAGGTTTTCGATAAAGCTCGAATGGCACACGGCACAGATCAGGATCTGATCTTCATTCATCATCAGAAAAATGCTGAGTCATGAGGCAGTGTCTGGCATGATATTAATGCTGTTGTCAGAGACTTGCAGAATTCCCAGCCGATGGGATTACATTTGAATGTGTCCTCTCCTGATCTGTCTTTGCTTGTGAATCTTTCAGGGCCCTAAGTCAAGCATCAGGATTGTGAATTTGGGTAAAGCATGTTAAGATTTCTGCTTGAGGAATTGTGAAAATTTGGGACACATTGGAATGCTACATCTCAACTAGCAAACTGTATGATTACGAAAGTCTGGCAGATACCTTGCCGTGGAAAATGTCTCATGGTGTAATGTCACTGCAGTAACTTGCGTGCATTGGACCTATGGAACAGTTGTGATAAATTTTAAGCATATGGTATTAGTTTTGATCTGGTGAATCTTGAAAGCCATTGATGTTAAAAATTAACCTTGTGAAGTGTGGCTTGCTCAGGTGAGATGAGTGTCTGGTAGTCATAAATGGGTCAACCTGAATGACAAGTCAATGACATTTATTGCTTCATGTGATGAAGACTTTTGCAGTTTTTTACTTGTGCTGCATTATAGTTTTTAACCATGACAGAATAAAGCTAGGTATCATTGGCTTCAGCAGGTATTGCTGTCGGAGGTTGCCTATAAAGGAAAAATACTGCCCTACTTTGGACCCTCCCTCCCCTTGTCTGCATTTGGCACTGCTTTCCCCCACTTCTCCTTCGTGGATGTCTGCACTCCAACTGAGTACTAAGGCCTAGATTAGGCTGTCCTGTTGATCTTGCACACCTAACGGTGCCACAGGGTGGAGTGTTTTAATAGTTCTGTCCAGCAGAGGGACTCTTGTTAGATTCAGTGCAATATGGACTATCTGCTGAGTTAATTTGGTCTTTATAGCACAGGCTGTACTAAAACAATTCTGCAACAAATTTAGATGTGGACATCCACATTGGGCATCCCCTTCCCTTGTCTGCATTTTGGTGACCCCCACTGTGCAGACGTACTTTATGGACGATCCCTGATGTATGTGTGACCATTTGCTGGTAATGTTGACTAATTAGCCTTTTAACAATGTAACTATTTCTTTCTCAAAAGCTGTACCTCTTTGTCACTTTTCTCTCTTTTGGAGCAACATTTTCACATGTTTAGATGATTGTTAGATTCTGGGTTGCCTTTTGAATGTTTCTTTGACAGTATTCTGTTAGATTTCGTTGTGGCTTTCGTGATGATCTTGTTACTAATTGTATGTTCATTATGCGGATAAACTGAGATAAATCATATTTTTATTGTATATAATTTCTTTGGTATTTACTTTCAAACACTTTTCTAGTGCTGTTGTTATGTAGTGTTTTGTTTTTGCATTCAGACTTGAATGAAACAAGTTTAAGGTTATCCTGACTGTCTTGTTGTTAGGCCTTTTCAGCAGCATTCAACCTTTTGAAGTCAAGTCATTTTCTGTTGCTATGATTAGGAACTGGTTAAACCTGCAGATTTCTCTAAACTATGCATCGCTATTGTGTGTTCTACCATATTTGATAACACTGAGTAATACTATTGTTGGAGGGATATCATAAATGAGCACCAATCTTACCTACTTCTGCATACCTCAGTTTTGCTGCATGTGCTACCATACTTAATTTGCTGCCAGTTTTCTATATCACCACATTGATATTCTAAAAGTTTTATCTCTTTTGATTTGATTTCTATGCTGGTATATTTGGTTTGCTGTCTACCTTCTGTGCTACCATACTTCATTGACTTTCTTTACTATCATACTTGATACTTGATTGATCTTTGCTATATCTGTTATCATATTTGATTGACTTTATCTGCTCTCATCCTTGATTGACTTTTCTTTTACAGCCATGGTTGATTGATTTTCGTTGCTATCAAATTTATTTGAGTGTTATTTATGGATTAAAAATTTGCTACTTGCCTTAATATAGTCCACTGAAGTCGTCATTAAATAAGCAGTGATTAGTCTTCACTTTGATCAACAAAGCTAGCACGAATTTGTTCAGAGACAGTTATGTGCTGAGTAAAATGACTGAAAATCACCACGTCCTTTCATCAATCAGACATAACAGAATGCATTTTAAAACAAGATAAATCTTGTGACATGATAAAAGAATTTGAAGGTTTAAGTTTATAATTGTATGCACTTTATAACAGAATTTTAGAATTTAGAAGCAAATCTGCAGACAAATAAGATGAATTAGCCACAGATTATGCAACAAATGATGATAACACTGATGCCACCAACATGGCTCCACTTCCAGCGTGTTTTTGATGCCATGATTGAGGCAAACGCCACCAGATTACTGGCAATACTGAATATGTTTAACTTTCTAGATTTTCTCAAATGGAAAAGACCAGATTTTCATTAGTGAAATATTTAAAGATTTTTTTCTGTAAGTAACTGGTATTTTCTTTCTCAATTTCAGTTTAATTTGCATGTTTTTTATGTTTTGTTGTGACCTGACCCATGAACCCATGTTCAACATGTTCAAGCCCCTATGTGGCCCTCGCATTCACTTAAGTTTTACCCCCTGTCATAATAATACCTTCAATAACTTAATTCAGATTCAGTTAATTGGCAGTACTTGTGCAAGACTTTTCTAAATGCATGAAGCCTTATGCTGAAAATTGTTGGAGTCCCTGTACTGCTATTATAATTAATACCGATGTCTCAGTACTCTGCTTGTTTTCATGTTGTAACACATTACTGTAATAACCTTGGAGGTGTTGGTATTAAATAAGTGGTGATCATACATTTGTAAATGCTTTCAGTAGAGTTTTTCTAACAGAATGTAATTTTATCATCTTTGTACTTGAGAATGCCCATTTAAGTATTTATTCATATAATGCAGACATTTTACTTGGCATATTAGTTGCTTTTGTTGCTTTTCTTTATTATTGTATTTTGCATCTTCTTATCGTTTGTGCTTGTGATTACTTTCTGCATCTTCTGGCCATCTTTGTGTATGATCATTTTTGTCTCGTCTTATTACATTCTCATATCTTAATCCAATCATCTTTTTCCCATTGTTTTATCATCTTTGTTTATGATCATTTCTTCATCTTATCGTCAGTGTATGATTTTTTCCTTGATCTTCTGCCTGTATGATCTTTTTTGCATTATTTTGTATTCATATATATATTGTATCTGTAATATTTGCTTAGGTAATCTTATCTGCTTATCATAATTTTGGCATCGTTTTTCTCCTGCATTCATAATCAACTTTTGTTTCGTCTACACTTTGCACTTGTAAGCAGCAAGATGTGGAAATTCATTAGAACACTGGTCATTTTGCTCTTCCTAGTTAGCTACATCGATAAATGCGTACTCCTAGGAAGCCTCTGTGTACGATGATCTCCGGTTCAGTACCGGTCGTGGATTATTTCAGAGATTTGAGGGTCGGGCTAGTACGGTCCATGTACGGAGACCTTACATGGCATGTAGCGGTGGTGAAGGATCTCACCCGATAGAATCGCGGCCATACGGTCGCTATAGAAAAACATGCACAGTTTACAATTTTTTCCTCCAAATGGTGTCTGAATTGGTTCCGCTGTTGTTAAAGAATTAGACTGTACAAAGAAAACACTTCTTTCTGTTGATATCAAGCAGTCGTCTTTATTAATTTTGACAAATTAAGGTACCAAAAATGGAAGAATTTCAGTGTGTAGTGTCATTTGAGCAGGAGGTTTGAGATTTTGTCGTGAAAACTAAAAATTCTAAACCCTGGCCGTCTTCAACAATTTCATCGACCAATCAAGAGGGTAGTCTTGCGGAGTGTACAGTCTGATTTTTGCAAAATGTTGAATATCATTTACTGTTTATCCTGTTTATTTGGAAACATGACGGATGTTATTGACTATGAAACAGTTGAAGTTTGTACCGTATTTTAAACGTTAGGTAGGAACTGAACTTTTATACTATGCTTCTGCTCAGAGGCGTCGATCCGTAGTAAACATTGGAGGGGCCCGGGCCTAAAGTGGGGGTCTGGGCGCAAAGCCCCTGTCGGGTTCCAGAGGCAAAGCCCTTAGTATGGGGTCAAGAATAGGCCTAATACAGGAAGAATGAGAACTTTTTCAGTGCATAGCTGCCGTTTACTGATTTTACAGGTAAAATATTGCTGGCCAACCAATGGCCGAGCTCTCATACTCAAAATATTGCCTGAGCACGGGTTCCGGGGGCACCCATATGATTGACGCCTCTGGGAACATTGGCGTCAATGTAAATCTGTGAAGTAGCACCGCAAGAAAAAAAATTGCATCAGAAAGACCAGCGTAACTGCTTCCCAAATAGAGGTGTCGAACCATAGGCCACATTTAGTGAACACATTTTTCTTTTCTACTTCCTCTAATAAAATTACTTTTTTAATTCTAGATCCCAAATTTTTCGTTAATAAAGACTGGATTTGACCCATATAGATTCCTTGGATTGGACCTAAAGACTATTCTTTGAGCATAGACAAAAGTAAAACCATAATTCTTTTCAAAAATGTTTTAATTGCATTAGCAAGATGGCAGCACAGGTTCATTAATGTCAGTTATATTCGCTAGGTGACAGCACGGTTTTGAAAAAGACCATTAGATCAAATTGCGCGCTGGTTACACGAATCCTATGCACGTGTTGACCACTCCTTCACATTCCTTCGGACTGTACGTTTGGCTGTCCCTGTGCTTGTCTGTCGGCCTGTCTGTGTTTATGGCAGATTAGGCAGCTGGAAAGTGTGCTGCCTGCAGATACGAGAAGGATTGTTGACGTTATTACTACATTTCGGACGCTTGATTTCTTGTTTGCATATAATTAGTCATGTATGTTATTTCCTGCCCATCCCGCTGAGCACCTGCTTTTAAAGGTTTCGCTGTGAGTGTGGCGTTGCCAGATCCATACGTAATACACCTGCCTACTTAAAATAGTTTTGCCGCCCTTTCTCGGATCTGGCTGGTCACCGATCCCTTATTAAATGGGAAAAGCCTGAACAGCGCCCTTTTCTTCGGCCTCGGCTGTGCTACGGCGCTATATAAATTTTATTATTATTATTGTTTGTTATTGTTCTTGTTATTATTATTATTATTATTATTATTATTATTATTATTATTATTATTATTATTATTACTACTACTACTACTATTATTATTAAGTGGGGAAGACTTAAGGGCAGGAACAAAATGTTGGAGGAAATGAATCTTCGGTGAGAAATATAGAAAAAAACTGATGTGGAGGGAAGAATGTTTGCACACACGTGCCACACCACTCTGGAATAAACTCCCCCCAGAATTGCCACAGTTTTCTGACCCATCATACAAACTCATCGATGCTCCACCGCTTGCAATTTCTGCTTCGGCCTTTCATTGAAAGCTCAAAACATTCATCTTTCACAGATTGTACCCTGACACCCGTTCTTCCTCATCTCTCTCCCCTCTTCAACCCCAAACACCACCACCCGTAGCTGCCACCCTGTCTCTCCATCTGACTTTTGGATCTTGACTTGGAACTGAACCCTTTTACCTATCGATTTTGTTTTGACTGAGCGCCTGTGAATAAGCTGGTACTCGCGGCGCGGCTTTCGCTGGGCGCTGTAGAAATCTCAGAATTACGATTACGATTACAACTTTGTCACCAGGCAGTAAAATTTGGTAACGATTTATGCTGGAAAGTAAATGGGCCCGTGTCTAGGACCTTGGGATTCATCCATTGCCGGCTCAAGGATCAGCGGAGCTGGAATGAACGTGTCCCCTACGTCCTAATGTTGGACATGGTAGCCTTATTGCAGTAGCTTCCAGTGTTTAACATCTTATGGCTGCCAGGGTCGTTGACGTCGACCTTTACCTTACTTTACCATTAAAGTCATGCGTTTACACAAAATATGCGTGGGGAGGTCAGCTAACTTACTTAAAAATAGAGGTGTCGGCGTGTATCCGACATGGAATGAACAAGTTTGTTCTTTACCACTTTCGCATCCTATAAAATTACTTTAACTGATATAACATCAGCCCTAATATTTTACTAATAAAAACATGGTTTAGCAAAAAGAAATATCTTCGAAAATAAGTAGAAATTAAACAGCGTCTTCTACATTGATTGTGAAAAGACGCATGCCTATTGAAAATGGTTCATTTGCATTCGCTAGGTGGGAGCACGGTTTCAAAAGCCCATTGAGCTGGCAGTTTCAACACGAATTCCAAACACGTAAGCTATTGACTACTCCTTTTCGTTGCTTCTCTGATTGTTGTAATACAGCATTTGTAAAGCGCCTCGCATAACCTCTCAAAAACGCTCTAAATTTATTAATTACTCATTTATAACCGGATGTCAACACATTATATAATCCGCTTACGTTATTCTTTTCTTATACCTCTACAGATGGGACGGATAGTTGAGTCAACTAGGAAAATTTTCTATACATGGAGTTGAACCTTGGGAAACTAAGTAACTGGCTTTCAATTTCACCTCATTGCATCTACACCAAACAGTGATGAAAAGCTGATGAGCCTACCTCCACAAGTGCAATTTCACCATCAATATTGACTTGTTCAAAATTAACGAAATCTTATATCCATATACTTAACAGAGGGCGCTTTCTTCGGCTAGCGATGCAGAGACTGTGTGGGGATTATAATTATAAAGGGCGACTATACGAAAATGGGTATATATGTATCCACCCCATAATTACAAAACCATATGTACATAAGGTACATGTATATGGTTTTGTAACTGAAGAGACTAATTTAGCGGGTCGGCTTGCATCTGTACTGCCTGACTAGTCGAAGATGACATCCAGATGGCGATGGCCTTGATGTGAGAGCAAGTTGTATGACCTGCATTCCATTAATTTTTCAGGGTTGTGTCAAACATTGCTATAGTTCTGTGCCCCCGGCGACCTGTGTGGCTTAAAGTCTGTATGTCCAACTGCTTGTGACTCGCTTCGCTTGGTCGACCTGCATATAATTATGTACTGTTGTAGTACATATTCATGTATCTGTCTTTCTGTCTGTCCGTTTGTCTACCTAAGCAAAAGTAGGCATAGACAGCAATACCTAGAGAGGTACATACAATCGGAAATTACGGACTGGGATTGTTTACTAAAGTCTTAAAGTGAAGAATGACAACTTTTGTCAGTCCAGAGCTGCCTTGTACCGATTTTACAGCTAAAATATTGCCGGGGCCCAAGCAATGGCCGGGCCCCCAGGCTCAAAATATTGCCGGGGCCCGGGCCCCAGGGGCACCCATAGGATCGACGCCTGCTATTCTGCGTCCTATTTGTTCTCTTCCATCCCTCCTCCTACTCCCAGCATCGCGGCCTTTCCCATTTATACGCCTCCTCTTCCTCCTGATATTCCTTCTTCCTCCTCCTTTCTCCCTTCCTTCTGAGTTCTCGCCGCAGTTGTCCCGCGCTTTTCTTGGTCGACATCGCCTAGAATCCGACAGCTAGGGTTGGGGCCTAATGCTTATGGGCTCTGCTGCTGGAGGTTTGGGTGGTTGGATAGCGTGGAAGAGATGAAGGCACAGCTGAAGGGTGGGGTGGGGAGTTTGCCCAATCCAGTTCGGCTGTTATTGTTTATGCTTAGTCTATAAATCTAGAAGAGAGAGAGAGAGAGAGAGAGAGAGAGAGAGAGAGAGAGAGAGAGAGAGAGAGAGAGAGAGAGAGAGAGAGAGAGAGCGGTGTAAGATCCCGTCCGGAGGTATCATATGTTGGCCGATCTGCGAGGGCTCTTGTGGTCTAGAGGTTGATGCCTGGTCTACCTGCGCCTAGGCTCAGCCTTCAGTTACTCAATGGTATTCTTAGCAAGTCGCTGCCGCCGTTGCCACCGCCTGAATTATGGCCTACCGCCGTCGCCTAAATTTGTCGCTGTGTTTCCTGGACTAAACCTCTGCTTGCATGATTCTATGGAACACCGAAACATCTCCCAGAGTACTGGACCTTAGCGGATGCTGCAATGGGAAGCTATAAGTCATGGGAAATCCTCGGAAACTCAAAAAGGAGAGGACGCATGGAAAGGGCATTGCACACAAGAGCGAGGCACATATGCAAGTAAAGAAAGACGAAAGAACGAACGAGTGCCGGAAAAAAGAAGAAACTGTGAAGCAAGACAGACAGAAAGTCGTTGCGCAAATAATTAAACGAGGTAGAGCTAGACGATACCTTGAGACGGTAGCATGCATGGAAAAACAAAGGAGGAAGGAGGGCGGGAATGATTGGTATACAAGGGAGGACAGGAGCAGAGGACAGACAGTGAAGGGAGTGAAGGTAGAAATTATATAAGGCGGAATAAAAGTGATAGATTGGAAGTTATTTGGAGGGAAGGAGAAGAGTAAGTAAGTAATGCATTTGTTAACAATGAAGGAGGAAGTGAGGCAGGAAAGAATGAAGTTGAATTAAAGCTGGCCTCTAGGGGAATGAGAGGAGAATGAAAGGACAGAAGGAGGAAAATACTTAGTACAGAAGGATTAACTGGACGGAGGTAAAGAGAGAAGTAGACCCAGATGCTACTGCAGTGAATGCTCCATAAGCTCCTTATTATTTTCACATTAGCTCCTCATAATAAAACATCCACCGGAAGCCAGATGCCTATTATTACCTCGTTTGCAAAACAACGACGGTAGACTGATTCCCTGCAGTACATGAGCTGCCGACAGAGATCGAAGTCTGCTTTATATATTTATACGACAGTCGGCTTTCCATAGGGACCCGGATTCTCTCTCATGGGATATCCTCGGCCGACAGGACTCAATCCATCATCCTGAACCGGTGGAGAGATTGAGTGCAAGAGAGGGGACTCAGCAGCGGCGTCTTGCATGGCTAGCAGAGGCGACCGTATGCCGACCTGATTCACCAACGGCGTAGGTGGCTCTTGGGTCCTCGCTTCGTTGACGGAATACTATGTTCGCCCTCCTGCCGTCCCCCGTCGTCGGTCCGGGTCCTAGTTACCCCCCAAACCCACTGACCACGAAGCATGTGTTGTCGTCGTCGCGATGGGACCCCCATCATCATGAGGCAACGACGGATATCAGACGCAGGGTGACGATCTACCGAAACAGTCTCGACACCCCTTGGGGATTTCGTCTGCAAGGGGGAAAGGATTTCAACACCCCTCTGTCAGTTAAGAGGGTAAGCCAATGCATGTAGGTTTTCGTCATTAAACTAAAAATAAATTGCATTTTGTTTCGTTTGAAATTTTCAGTCGCTCAACGTCAGGGAGCGACGAGATATTAGTGAATGTTTCTAACTGCAGACTACAAATTAATGAAATAGGGTACTGGCTAATTGTTTGACCTGTTACCCGTATAGGCCCTAATTCAATGACTTAGACCTTATGAAGTTGATGGCACTCGCATTTTAATTCTTTTCACTTGGTAGCTGTTCTGTTGCTTATAAAGTCTGACTGACCGATCGACTTTAACTGACAAACGGACGAAGAAACCGAACCCTTTTGCCTATCGATTTTGTTTTGACTTAGCGCCTGTGAATAAGCTGGTCCCCGCGGCGCGGCTTTCGTTGGGCGCTGTAGAACTCTTGGAATTACGATTACGATTACGAAATGAACTACAAAAACGAACGGACGGATGAACGAAACAAATGAACCGACGAACGGATGAACTGACAAACGAACAAATGGACGGACGAACCGACAAATAAACGAACGAATGAACGCACGAACGGATGAACTGACAAACGAACGGACAGATAAACGGATGAACGAAGCGAGCAGATGAACGAACAAACGACCGGATAGACGGACGGAGAACGGACAAACGATTAACAGATGAACGGACGAACGGATGGACGAAGCGAACAGATGAACGAACGAACGATCGGATAGACGGACGGAGAACGGACAAACGATTAACAGATGAACGGACGAACGGATGGACGAAGCGAACAGATGAACGAACGAACGATCGGATAGACGGACGGAGAACGGACAAACGATTAACAGATGAACGGACGAACGGATGAACTGACAAACGAACGGACAGATAAACGGATGAACGAAGCGAACAGATGAACGAACAAACGACCGGATAGACTGACGGAGAACGGACAAACGATTAACAGATGAACGGACGAACGGATGGACGAAGCGAACAGATGAACGAACGAACGATCGGATAGACGGACGGAGAACGGACAAACGATTAACAGATGAACGGACGAACGGATGAACTGACAAACGAACGGACAGATAAACGGATGAACGAAGCGAACAGATGAACGAACAAACGACCGGATAGACTGACGGAGAACGGACAAACGATTAACAGATGAACGGACGAACGGATGAACGAAGCGAACAGATGAACGAACGAACGATCGGATAGACGGACGGAGAACGGACAAACGATTAACAGATGAACGGACGAACGGATGGACGAACGACGTAGACTAATCGTAATCGTAATCCCGAGATTTCTATAGCGCCCAACGAAAGCTACCTCACGGGGACAGGTACTATTCAGAGGCGCTCAGTCAAAACAAAATTGATAGGCAAAAAGTGTTCGGTTCCAGGTCAAGAACCAAGAGTCAGGCAGAGAGACAGCGTGGGACGAACGGACGAACGAATGAACGGACGAGAAAGAGACAGAAAGAGAGCAAGAGAGAGTGAGAGGGAGAGACAGGGAGAGAGCGAGAGAGGCGCGAGAGAGGGGGAGAGAGTGAGGGAGAGAGCTAGAGAGTGAGATAGAGATGTTGTTGCTCCAGTGCGACACGGGAGGTCTCAGTGAGTTCGAGTTGAGCGAAAGAGAGTTGAAGGGAGTACAGTTGGACGAAGGTAGTGTAGAAGAAGTTTTTGGACGAAGTAGAAGACTAAGCTCAGATTTCTTTTGTAAATAATTGTAAATAAATTTAGTAAAGTAGTTTCGAAAATAAAACTAAAAAATTAAAGTCGGCAAAGCAAGAGTTTTCATTAAAAACCTTTCGACTCTGCCGTACAAATTATGAGCTCGTAACAGTTACACTATGTGAAGCTGTAATATGTTAAGTTGTTTAGTTATTATGTTATGCTATACTATGCTATGCTATGCTACTTTATACTATGCTATGCTATTATGTTGACTGTCATTCGTTGCTGCCATTGCTTGTGTATGTGCTAGAAAAAGAGTAGGTATATTTCTCTACAATTGCTTTTGATTTCATGCGTTCGTAGTAGGCCTAGTGTTAATACCCGTATATTATGCAAGTGCCTAACCTGAGGTCTTTCGTGGTAGGCCTATGTTTAGGCCCAGAACTTCGTAATTTCTCAGCGCCAGATGAAATTCACACCATGGACACCATCCCATGTGTATTTAGGCTCACCTGCACTCGACCGATCCACGGCCTGAGGAGGAGGAGGAGGAGGAGGAAGAAGAAGAGGAGGAGGAGGAGGAGGAGGAGGAAGAGGAGGAGGAGGAGGAGGGTAGAAGCAGGAGGAGCAGGAGGTGAACAGCAGAAAGAAGAGGATATGAAGGAGGAGGAGGAAGAGGAGGAGGCCTAGATGTTTTAATAATCTTGCATAAAATACTAAAAATAGAGATGGTCTGGAGAGAGGGAGCAAGGTATAAAAAGGTATATAGGGAGGGAAGGAATAGGGGGGAAGGAGGGACGTCAGAGAGGCAACAGATGGTGTTTCTTTGAGAAGGAAGACGCTTGTGAAGCAGAACACACCTCGATCGAACTGGAAGAGAAACAACAAAAGGGAGCAGACTAACAGCTGCGAAATGGTCGATAAGTGTATACAGAATAACATATACGACTCTTGGCCCTGGCTTTTAGTCCGGCGTCTAAACATTGATGCAGAGCCAGGTAATACGTGAGGTCAAGCAAAGAAGTGAATGAAAAATAATAATAGCTAAAAAACCTAAGTGTAAAAACCTAAAAACCTAATTTTCTTCTGTTCAAAATGCAGGATTTTTGCACCTTTGCTTCGTACCCAGGGCTGCTTCATGGAATTAGTCCAAGGGACTGTCTGCTTTCTCTTCATATAGGCCTAATGAAGATAGTGGCATAGTGGCTGTGCGGGCTTTCCAAATGTGTCAGTTGGTGCCACCAAATAGGCCCTAGTCCTAATAACTGAGGCCCTGAGCGTGCCTTCCCAGCAGACTGACCCTCACCGCCGGCCCACCGCGTGCCTTCCCAGCAGGCTGACCCTCACCGCCGGCCCACCGCTAGCGCCCCTGCATGACATTCTATACAGTTTATGGCTTAGCCCCTCCCCCCCCCCACTTAATGCTGTACGTCGATAAAACAATTATTAATTTTAGTTTTGATGAAATTACGATTTTACCTTGCTCTTAGCACGGCTGGGCCGTGTTTCTGGAATGCACTTCCTCCATCGTTCTGCTCTGTTTGCTATATCTTTGGCGTCTTTCCAATCCCAACTGCCTGTTTCAGCGCGCATTGATTAGAAATAGGCCACAATTGTCTGTTTTTGCAAGCCATTATTGTGGTAACATGCAGGTATTTTCGGGAAGTCCGGCTGATGGTCAACTGACAAGAGATGACCTGATACTGGCCATCAATGACCAGTCGGTCGATGACCTTCCGCAAGCAGATGTCCTCGAAAAGGTCAAGTCTGCCGGAAGTTCAATCGTTCTGACCGTACAAACTAGGTGGGTACCCGACCACGTGAGTGTCTTTTAAACATTTCTATCGCACATTTTACATTTAAACGTGACTTTTCGGTAAAGACTAACGTGAATGACTTTGTCATATTACCATAGTCATAAGCAAGGGTGTCGGCACGTGGTCCAGGGCCAGGAGCCACATGGCCTCACGCGAAAATCTCAGGTCCAGAGGTGCTTTTATCCTCCATTTCTTCTGACCCTAGAGATTCGAATTTTGGTCTGCCTGAGTTCGGCCTGGCTACAAGCGTTTGAAACCTGTTGAGAATGAACCTGTTGAGAATGAAGGTTAATGAATATGTGGAACTCTGGAGAGTCTCACTCAAGCGTGAAAAGTCAAAATTTGCAACAGCATTTGTGAAGCAATTGCCTAATAAACAGCGAAGAGCAATAAAGTCAAAAATTTTGACGACAAAAGGTTCCCCAAAACTCGTGATGACTGAAAAGGTGGCCGAGTTTTTGGCGACCTTTCTTATTTAGCCGTCTTACAAAAGCTTCCGAATTCGCCACTGCTCCTCCCCCACTCAAAACTCAAAGCTGGCGATCCTGGACTGCTTAGCCGCCAACATTTTTACAGGTAACCGTAATTTTTTGCAAATTCTATTGAAGTTTGAATTTCTATGGGTATTTGTTCGTAAAGCCCTGGGGTTGCAACTGATAAGCAACAACCCGCAGCCAGAACTTTTCTATCAAGACTGTAAGGTGATTGACTTTTGACCTTGCGTTGAGCTCCCACGCAAGCAGTGTCCTGGTCTGAGACCCGGTCGGCTCCCACCATGACAACAATTTTTGAAGGGATCTTTTAAAATTTCTACTTCTCAACCGAGTGACTTGATAAGGGGTAAGCGTAGCTATAGGCCAAAGACTTAGCCTATGATTCAAAAAATTTAATTTTTGTGTCATGTTGCAGTGCCTTAGAATCGGAATTCGGTTATGCTAGCCAAGGTAATTTTCAAGTTAAAGGCACCAGCCATCAAGAACAGGTAGGCGTTATAAGCTGATCATCAGCAACATCGAGGCTAGCATTGTATTATTTTTGCGCGATTTTGATAGCGAATCGACGATCGACCGTATAACTGGTGCAATCCTATCCTAAATGTAGCCCTAATGTAATGGGAATTGCCACGCCGGCTTAAGTGATGTTAACGCTCGTTAATACTGTTATTATTATTATACCCTAAATTGTTAAAGACCCAAGAGCTATGTAAAATCAATCCGGTGAGAAGATAATGAGTTAAATTCATCATCATCATCATCATCATCATCATCATCATCATCATCATCATCATCATCATCATCATCATCATCATCAGGGCCTATCTGCCTTAAGTTGCGGGAATGAGTTTATTCACAGGCGCTCACTTAAAACGAAAGCGAATAAGCAGGAAGGGTTGGATTCAGTTCCAGGTCAAGAGCCAAATTTATGTAACTGTAGCAGTATAGTTCCATTGTTTAACAACATCTTATGGCATCAAAGGCCGCTGACGTCACCCTCCTCCTTTATTCAGGCTTGGCGCTGGAACTACACGAACATGGCAGTGGCGGAGTTATCAAATTTAACTGTAACTGTACACGTTTTTATATAGCGACCGTATTTATATAGCGACCGTATGCTCGTATTTCAATGAATTAATAGGGTGAGAATCCAAGGGTCATGCAGGCAGACAAACGGCTACAGTGAATGGTGTTTAGAATTGGAAACCTAACCTGAGTTAGAACCTAACTTCCAGGTTGACTAAAATATTGAATTTTAATCAAATATTACGAATAAAATTACTTTAACACAACAATGCTATTAAATCGCTTTGGCAAAAACGTCAACTGTGCAGCACGAGTGGGCGGAGTTTATTCCATCCAACTGCGTCTTTGTGTTTGCATATAGGGGCCTAGGCTTAAGCGAGTTACAGACTGCGCAAGCCAATATGTTAAAGTGACTGTCACGGTAGCCGAGGCCACGAATTGATTAGTCTTTTAATCAAAACAGGAACGAAATACAACTTAGGAGAAACCGAAGAAACTGAATGCTAAGTAGTTGATTTCATTTACAGAGTTCGGTCTGGTCTGATCTAGAGAGTTCTTGCTCTCCTGTTTTAAAACTTGCCCGGCACTCCCTCGAGTAAGGTAAGTGTCGTTCTGGCGCGCCGATGGTGTACCTCCAAGGCTCCAGTTGCCATCCGTGATCACCTAAGGCACCAGCGGACGCACATGTTGATGACGACAGGTGGTGAACGTGACAGCGTCCAATCGTGTTCCCTTTTTAAAATCTTGGTAATTTTTGGTAATCGCAGAACCAAAAACATCAATGAAACTAGGCCCTACTCGCGTCTAGAGAAAAACAAATATAACGTCAGCATGGAATACGTATTGGCAATAAATGTTCGACTACAAAGAAAGTATGTAAAAGCAGCTGGTTGTGAATGGCTGACTTTTTCAGTTTTGCAAGATCAAGGTATAAATTCTTATTTAAAATAAACGAATGACTCGTTTCTATGAACAGATAGCTGGTAAAATAAATTTTGTTATGGTCGCTGCAGGAAAATTCTGACTCCAGTAGGGAGCCTCTGTCACTTTGCATACCGGTTAATCCGGCTGTGGGTGCTAAGCACCAAAGCGCGACGTAAAAATCGATTATTTCTTGTTATAATTATAGTCTTCTACAGCGCACATTTTGGGACAAACAACGTTGTCCAATAGTGTCCCATAGTCGTCAACATTATCCCGTAAGTAACTTTTAAAAAATCAGAAATACTGGGGAGACATATCACAGGCGTCACCCAACCTAAACAATGGGTGGGACTTGTCACTTAGCTTTCTTATGGGGTCGACGTCCCTGCTGCCTGACTATAATTCAGAGGTTTGCAAGCATGTGTATACACTGTATAGCCCACTCTTCTAGAACAAAGGCTTCTGCTACCTGTACATTATTAAAGCAATGGATTTCTTTGCTATAAACAGTTATACAGTCCTGAAGAAACGACAAGACAGTACGATTCTTATCAAACCCCATCTGCCTCCAGCTATGACACCTCGCCAACCACTTATGAGACTTCGCCAACTACTTACGAGACCTCACCATCTACTTATGAGACCTCGCCTACTACTTACGAGACTTCATACCCAAGTCACAGCCGTGCCACAAGTAAGCTAAATCTATGTTGTGCAGCAGAGACAATTTGCACCCTGCTACATGATGTCATGGCTTAATTAAATGTAGTGCTTAAATGCCCATTTCAAAGCTAAAATTGAATTTTGGAGTAGAGAGTGGAGTTGATGCAGTGGTTAAATTCATCTGGGTCCTGCCAGGTGTATTTTGAGATAGCCACCTGAAATATGGGACCCACCACTTGAAATATGATTATCTGCCACCAAAAATAGGAGACCCATCATCTGAGGCTAAGCCTAGTCATTTCTAACATATTGTTTAATGCTTTTTAGTTGATATGTTTCTGCTTACAATAATAATAATATTAAAAATATTAATACTTACAACAACATGTGTCGTGTTTCGCGCATTTTTATGTTTTATCCAAATAGCGAATTTTGGAAATATATATATATTCACCAGATAAGCTTGGACTTCAGATTTGCAAAAATTTGGAGACCTCCACCTCTGGATGAGCGATTTAACCACTGAATGGATGGGAGCGAAGGGGTATGGGGTGGGACTCACGACAAGTAGAACTATATTCAGACAGGGAGAGTAGGGGTAGTAGGAATAGGGGCCCTGGCAGCAAGCTCATGTCACATAGTCCCAAGTAGGACTCATGTGGATCCCATTAAATGTTTGTGGAACCATGCTGTTCAACTCAGCAGAATTAATACATTTGGAAAAGTAAAATGAGGTTACTGACTAAGAGGCAAATAAAGGATGGATTTACTAATAACGTAATATGAAACTGGGCATATAGGGCACTTATAATCAGTTAGATGGTTGGAAATGGTGTGTTTCAGATATTTACAGTCCGAAGATTACAACACACGAGAGTCGGCACAGGTCTGCCAAGAGATTTCAAGCCACAGCTGCTGTGCCATCTGGGCTATCAGAACCAGGATGGGTGCCAAGACCAAAGTCAGTTTCTAAAGCTTTCCCTTCATCATCCCCTCAACTGCCACATCCTCCCCCTCAATATAGGTCTCCACCAGCACCAACTGGTTCTCAACCAGCACAGTATCCTGCTCACCGAGATATCTGGAAAGCAGAAAGTGCTTCGGTAGCAGAGTCAGGTGTGTCGGCATGGTACGGTTCATTGCGCTCAACGAGAGCTCCCCATTCTTGGGAATTGCGAGCTGCAAAGATCCAGATCCCACCAGAGCAGGAGTCTTATGGCACGAGGAAAGCGCCAGAACAGGAAAAACCACAACAGGCACAACTACATCAGGCACAAGTGCAACAACCGCAGCAGGTACAACCGGAGCCGAGCCGCACATTTAAGGCAGAGATTCGAGGGCTGATACTGGCACGTCCATCCTATACCCAGTCAGGGTCGACTCCAGAATGGGAAGATGCATCTGAAGCAAACTTATATCGATCCCGAGATCATGCACACAGTGCACCGGAAACTGCAGTTGCTGATACAACTTTAACCTCAGAGGTCAAGAACATGACCATTTATCAAGATAACCAAACATCCCCTGCTGCCATTCGTTCACAGCAGACGGTAGAATCACCACCCTTTAAAATCCAACCATCATTACTGTTTGGTGATCGAAGTGGTAGAGTTGTACAACAACCAACAGCACAATCTCATGTCATCATCAGAGCTGAGCCTCAGGCGACGAAGACGACCATTGGTAGAGTGCAGACAAGGCACGAAGTCACATTAACAGCTCCTGCACGAAATGCTCAGATTGTGTCTGCTCCTACAATAGTGCCAGTTCAAGAGGCTGTGTCAGCTTTTCAGGCAAATCCTCAAATAGTGCCAGATGCTCAAGCAGTGCCAACTACTCAAGTGAAAGCCCCAGTAGCCATCGCTACTCCTTCTGTCCAGAATCTAGTTAAACCGTCAAAGGAACATCCACCAGTCACCAAAGTGCCAGCTCAACCAGCTAAACCAACATATCTACCAGAAAGAGTGGAACGTTTCAATCCAACGCCAGACATGCCAGAACCAAAAGCACCAGCAGCTGTGAAACTTTTGCATCCAGTTCCTGAGAGGCGGACAAATTTACCACACATGCCAGTGGAACGTTTTAATCCAGTGCCAGACAGGCCAGAAGAATTGACACAGACTCACGTGAAACACAGTTCAGTGCCTCAAACGCTTGGGAAGTCGTCACAAATACCAGTGCAATGTTTTCATCCAGTGCCAGACAGGGCAGCAAAAATACCAAAAACACCAGTAGAACGTTTCAATCCAGTGCCAGACAGGCCGAATCAGTTAACGCAAGCACTAGAGAAGCATTTAAGTCCCACATCAGGGAAATTTCCCAAAATGTCAGTGGAACGCTTCAATCCAGTCCCGGACAGGCCAGAGAAAATACAAAAAATGCCAGTGGAACGTTTCAACCCCATGCCAGACAGACTGAACACAGCTTGGCAATGTATGTACAATTTCAATAAATTATAATATAGCATAAATATCTGCCATTTAGACCTGCCAATTTTCCTATGGGGGTTGTTTAAATTACCTCCTTTGGACCCTTTCACCCCTTGTCAGCATTTGGCATTATCCTTCCCCGCCCCTTTGCAGATGTGTGCATTCCAACATACATGTGGTACTGTGGCCTATATTAGGCTACCCTGTTGATCTTGCAAGGCTAATTGTGCTATGGGGTGGGGTATTTTGATACTGCCACATTCAGCAAAAGGACTGATATTCAATCCAGTGCAGTGGAGACTGTCTGCCGTCGGACTGGTGTTGGTGTTTCAGGCACAGTAAGTAAAACTCCCACGTCCCATGAGGAACATAGGGTAGGTGCTTGTTTCCATTTTTCTGGTCCCTGAGCCGGCAATGGTCGAATCCCAAGGTCCTGAACACAGGGCCAATGCATCGCAGGACTTGTTTACTTCCCAGCTTCTGCTGGTACCAAATTATGCTGCTTGGTGACAGAGGCACATCTGTGCAAACAGCTTGCCCAGGGTTGTTACACGGAGTTGAACCCATGATCCCTGACCAAATGCGTTACCAATAGACCACCGTGTCGTACAGGCTGTACTCAAAATGACTATGTACCAAACTAAGATGTTGACCTCCCCACTGAGCATAATCTCCTACCCCTTGTCCACATTGGGATGATCCCTCGCTTCCCCTCCGCAGATGTCCTGAATGGATGACCCGTAATTTCTCTTTCAAATATGGCACTGATGCATCCATAAAATTCACATATGTTCAAAGCACAGCATGTAGCTACTCTTCTTTAAAAAACTGCAATGTACTGAGTAGAATTTTCATTTGTTTTGCACTGTAACATGAAATAGACACAGGCTAAAGCTGTGTATGTGTGTGTGTGTGTTTTAGAGTGGAAAGAGAGCCTGATCAAAGAAAGACAATGTTTATGGGCAAATCATGGATATGATTGAAGTTATAAAATTACTCCAAACTCATAGTAAAAGGAATTCTCATTGAGAATAACGTTAAAAACCTATGAAGATAAATCAAAAAGTTTTCTGTGATGTGTTTGAGTGGTGTTGAAGTGTGTCATTAGTGTGCTATCAACATAACCCTGCCACTTAAATGCAGAAAGAAGTACGAGTGTTCTAGAAACCTACAGCATGAGATCATTTTAAAGAAGACATTAAGTCAGCAAGTAGATAGATATTCAGACAGTTTGTATTTTGGAAGATCATAGCAAAGCTATGACATTCCTGTAATTTGCAGTACAGCTATGGCAGAATTCTGCTGTGCATTTAGACAAGTCACATTATTGAACTGTAACTTTCATCGATGAACATTTGACATTTTTTTCACTTGATGGCCCAGCATCACAGGCACATAGACATAGCATGACTTGTCTCTAAGGGAGTGTTATCTTGAGTTACTCCATTTGGTGTGCTTTGTTTGAACTGAAACAATTTCCTTCCAGCTTTATAAATTTAGTATTAAACGTTTTCAGAGTATTGTTGCCTTAATGTTTAACGATATCAAACCATGTTTGTCTCAATCCCGAAAATTATTGTAATTTTCCCGAAAACATTTAAATTCTGAAATAACATTCAACATGGCTACACTTAATTTACCCAAAAAGTGCCTATCAGTGAACTATGGCTTTTCTTCTGCATGTGCCAGTCTGTAGACAGCGGTTCTAAATTGATGTGGAAATCTATGCAAAAATCCACCACTTGAGAAGCTAGTCTTTTAGATGATAACAAGCATAGTGTATAGAACAAACCAATAACTTGGGCTAAAGGTACAAGCTCAGATCGAGGTAGTTGCACATAATGATAAATATAGCAGCAAACATCTTTCACTGAGACAACCAGCAAACATATACCAGTAGCTCTATTGCAGTTCACTGTCCAAGCTAAAAGGTAGCTCATTAATCTCCTTTCCTTGCAGAACCTTATGGCAGAAAATGCTCAGATATGATGAAAAAGACAAACTAATACAACACATCCACTAGCATTTACTTGCAAGAGAAAGGCCTAGCTAATCATAACCTGCCTTCATATGTATTCATAATGCATATGCTATAACTCGACAAAACTCCAGTGAAATTCACATATGATCAGATAAACAATTGCATTGCCTGTAATAAGTAATGAGTTTAATTTTCTGTTTTCTATTTACAGCAATACATGCATTGTTTAGTAAAACCCATGTGTCAAGACTTGACCAGCAAACAATTCTTATGCCAGTACCAAAAACAGTAAGCCAGTATTGAAAATACATCCGATGCCAGCAAAGACACTGACCACCACCATCCTCAGGTCTTGCACCCCTGTGATCTAAGATTTCTAAGCATTTTTTGGCTGACTGGCATCGGTTTCTGTTTTCTCAGTGACTTCATTGAAACCAAGCTTATTCCAGTCTTCCTTGGCCATCAGGTTTCTAAAAGAAAATAGTAAATGTTAGGAGCTCAACCAAAACAGATCATAAAGTATTTTGGCAGAAGGAGTCTAAACAGCTTAACCCTTTGCTTTCTAAGATATTTTTACCCAGTAACCTGGCCTCTGCCAGATATTTTTGGGGTTTGATCAAATTTCACCTAAAACCCTTAAGCATGCCGTAGGTGCAAACTGTGACATTGGAAAGCTTCCCTCGGATGCTATAGGTGCCAAATTGCGAAATCATAGGCGAACAAAGACAAAATTTGGTGTATGATTTTGGTATAGGAGTTGTTAAAGATATCACATTTATAGGTAGCCGGACCAAATGTACTGTAAGTAGCATTCATACTAATGATTTTATAGAACTTTTAAGCAATAATGAAAGTGATACCATCAAACACATATTAACTTGTCATAATGTAAAAAAACAAGCACATACAAACGATTAAATGACAGGCATGTTCAAAATTCAGTTTAAAACAAATTTCAGGCATATCCAAAATTCAGTTTAAAACAAATTTCATGTTTACACTTTAACTATATCCCTATTGGTTGATGAGATATAATATTTTTAACCATACGGGGTGGAATGCACTATAATCAAAAAATATCTTCGTAAAATTTTCAGCCAGCAGATCTGCGTCTGTGGAACATGTGGAAAGTTACTGATTGTCACAACATTGCACCTGTGGCGGGCAATGGGTTAAGCAATTTGTCACAGGTGAATGCATTGAAATACATTACAAGTTGATCAGGCTTATATGAGCTCATTCAATGTCTTAAGAAGACTGGCTTCAAGAGATAAACATATTTTTGCTACAATACAGTAAAGATTGGCACCCTGCCCCTGTGAGCTGTAAGAATAATTTTACCAGGATTTCATCCACATATGCATCTGTGCTAAGTCAGAACATTACCAGTTGACTCCATAACAAAACCCTCTATATCAGAGAACAGTGGTTCTTTCATACATAAAATCTCTTACATTAACAGCTGAATAAGAAGCACTTGGCTGGAATAAGTCAACATAAGAAAAACAGCTCAAAATTAAACACAGCAGTCAATTGAGCCTCATAATTAAATACAGCATTCAGCTGAGCAGAATAACACAAACACATTTGCCATATTCAAAATCTGACAGAAAAAGACAGACTCTCAGTTTGATCATAAGAAATTCTTACTTTTCCATGCGACACTGTAAATATTCCTTTGCTTGCAGACGACACAGTGAATTCTGAGAACTATTTTCTCGAAGACATCGCATGTATCGTGCCATGAACTCCTTGCACTCAGCTGTTAAAGACACATGTTTACTAAACAATTAAAACAATCTTGCATTTTCATGCTTATGCTGTACAAAACGTATGCTTGCTTGATTATTTATTATTTTACTAATGCATCACAGAAATGGTAAGAGAAGATTACAAAAATTGGTTTTGCAAGAACCAAAAAACTTCACACACTTAAAATTAGAAAATCTAAAGTGTCATCCATTTCTTAATTAGTCAGCTTTTTATCATATCTAAATGTATACCCTTTTGGAACAAGTTTTAAATATGATACATTTTAATCCTTTAAAAAAATGTTAAAAATTAATTAGAATTGTCAAAAAAACTGTCTGTGGACAGTTCTTGAATTACACACCATCACCCTATGCTCAAGACAATTCCTTTTTCATACATCACTCGACCATCAAATTTTTTTTACAGAAACAGTGAAGTCCTTTCCTTAAGTCTCAGTCAAGCTGTAGTGCTGTTTTGTGTGTTCTATACTTTCCCTCTTGGCTTTTGAAACAATGTGCCTTGTAATTTGGCTTGCACAACAATTTTGGTTCGTAGTGACCGTTTACTGATGTCATGGTCATTATTACAGTGGTAAAACAGAAAACCTCAATGGCTCTTCAATGAGGAAACACCATCTGCTTTTTTGAAACTTCAACTTCAAGCTCTGAGCCCTTGTCAGATGCCACTGCAGAAATTCTTTTATGGTATGCTCAAGCACTACATTTAGACTCATCATGCAACCATACACAGTGAAGTAAAATATAACAAGTAATTTTGAGGCAAATTATGTATAATATTATTATTAATAATAATTATAGTATTAATAATTATTTAATAACATTAATTATAACATGGATATGACAATGCTCCAGAAAACGGCATACCACAGATGGTGGTGGTGGTGGTAATAATTCTGGATTTCTTGAGATTATTAGCTTTAGATTGAAACTAACCTTCATGATCGAGAGGAAAGCTGCCCTTGTCAGGAGGTTTAACATCGCGAAAAGTCGTCTGAAAGTTCATCACAGACATTCTGGTTATCTAATAAATTGACTGCCTTGCAAGGAGGAACAGAACACTAAATTAAATTTTAGAGAAAATAAATTCTAACCAGTAAATGCCAGAAGTCAATGAATCAACATATTATCGGTGAGCGATAAACAATAACATTAACGCCACTTCCCTATGTTACTCGACCAAGAAACGATATTGTTGCTCATTTTTTTAGTAGATAAGAAATAATCTCGTCAATAGTTTTTTATATTCAGGCAAACAGCCAATTAAAACTAAAACATCCTTGAAGTTGTAGATACAACTAAATTGTTAAACTTTTAAACAAATTTCGATAATATAAATCTTATGAGTCAGAAAACAATCTAATAATCTAAGAACTTCTATAGCGCCACTGTATAATGCTCAAGGCATCAGTCGATGGTCACTACTAAGCAAAATCGTTGTGCAAGCCCGATCGAAAAGAATTAGAAACAGCCTACCGAGGAAATGAATCCTGGAAGAAATTGATTTTCACTCGAGATCTGCGCCTGTGAATAAGCTGGTTCTTGCGACTTAGCTTTCGTTGGGCGCTGTGGAAATCTCGAGATTACGATTATAATAACGATCTGAAGACCAAAGCAGAATGTACAAAGCTAACATTTGCCGGAAGAGTTCTGTAGTCTAGGGCCAGAAAAGGCACGACTGCCGAGAAATCTCCTTGTCCACGGAATAGTTTTAAAAATTTAGAAAGCCAGTAGATCTGATCGAGTAGTGACAAATCTTGGGAGTTAGTACTAGAGAGTGAAGATAGCGAGTTTAGCTGAAATTTAGAGTCTTGTATACAATTAGCCGAGCCTTGAACATTATTCGCTTTGCTATGAGCAACCAATGCAATGATTTTAGGATCGGTGATATATGTTTAGCTTTTGCAATGCCAGTAAGAAGTGGGTTGCAATGGCCAAGGTGACTTGAAACCAGGGTATTCGCCAAATAAACCAGAAAAGGGAACGTGGCGCCTAATCCTAAGGATATCACGGATGTGGTAGTGTGTAGATCTATTACCTCGACGAGGCAGACCTGCATAAGCTTATAGAATTAATGTGTTCACTGAATGATAGGTTGGAGTCAAACACGACACCTAAATTGCGAGATAAACAGCTGCGTTGGATGACATTGATACTAAGATGGACTGAATTCAAACGGTTAAATTTATTCAGTTGCGTTGAAGTTCCAGAAAGGAGAAATTTAATTTTGGATGAATTGAACAGTAGTCCATTTTCTGCCATCCAAGACTCAACTTGATTAAAGACGTCAGATGATAGAGTGAGAGAGCCAGAAGAAGAGGAATTATGGACGGAAATATAGAGTTGAGTATCGTCAGCGTAAAGATGGTGCCTCATACCACTTTTACTCAGTAAAATTCTTAGTGGAGTGGTGTACAAGAAGAAAAGTAAGGAGCCGGGAACAGAGCCTTGAGGAATACCGCAGGTGAATGATAGGGTACCAGGTCCGATATTGCTCCACTGATGTAGGCAGATTGAGTACGGGGAGGGGCAAGATTTGTTTGAGACCAGTTTAGAGCCCGAATTGATATACTACACCACTGCTCAAGGCGACGGAGTGAGATGGCGTAAGAGACAGTGTTGAAGGCGACAGATAAGTCAAGAAGAGCAAGTACAGTTACTAATATAGTTTATTGAGCATAATAATGTCATTGTGTACAGAGAGAAGAGTTGTCTCAGTGGCGTGGAATTTGCTATGCATGCAGATGGAAAGGGAGAAGTAAGGAATTTGTATACAGTTAAGTCAGAAATTAATTTAAGGTATACCCTTTACGAATGATCCAGGGAGTTTTCCTTGTCTTCTCGGACTCCCTTCTTGGTTTCTGATCGGACTTATCTGGAATTTGTCTTACACAACGAACTTGCTTAGTATCGATTGAGCATTAAAACGGCGGCATTAGCGTGAATAAGCAAGAACCAATTTATTTTACCCTCCGCATCATCATCATCATCATCATCATCATCATCATCATCATCATCATCAGTACGGTTCGTGCACGGGGACCTGAAATGGCGTGGCACCCATTCAAACGGGTAGCGGTTTTAAACAATCTCATCCGTTCAATTCATTGAAAAATGAGCAGGGTCGAGGCCATACGGTCGCTTATAAAATCGTGTATATTTACAGTTGCATTGTCTAGGCGCCTCTGTGCGTGAGGATGCCGGTTCGTATACCGATAGTGGCTATGTTTCAGATTTAAATCTCGGGCTAACGCGGTCCGCTCGCGAGGACCTTAAATGGCCCGGCACCCAATCAAGCGGACAGCGGTGGTGAAGGATCTCACGCGATAAATTCATTGCAAATTGAGCAAGGTCGAGGCCATACGGTAGCTTAAAAACCGTGTAGAGGCCTACATTTACATTTGTATCACCACCATCATCAAAAACATCATCGTGATAGTCATCAGTTGGGCACTAGGGCACCAGCCCACACAACGTGAGCGCCATCTGGAGCCGTGTTCGTCTGATGTAAATGTGTCGCGACTATTCGTGTGTTTACTATTATACTAACTGCGACTGGCGTGTTGTGTAGGAGATTTGTTAATCTGTTCGACGGATTTTATTCTGTTGTTCTTAAAATCTGAAGACACATTTCCCCGCATATCATCAGTCTGTTCATCTAAAAGTCGGATTTACAGATTAAGGTAATTTTGGACGATGAATTTAAAGGAATCGTCGTCGGTGTGCAGTGCAGTGCACACTACGACCACTTTTGTATTCGTAATTAGCTGTCTAGTATTATTAAATTTAGGCGGACGAATTATAATGATAAATTACGTTGTTTATCAGCTTATGTTTGAGCGTCTTCTTTTAAAATCTTTTTCTGTCATGTCAAAGGAAATGAGTAAGTTATTTATAGACATTCGGCAGTTATTACTTAAATTTAATAAAGTTAAGCTTAATTGGCTTTGTTAACAATACGAAATTCATTAATATCATGAAATCAGGCACAAAATTATTAGCATGTGGTTTGCTTTGTTCAGCCGAAACATTGTGCTTTGCCGAGGTACATGTATATGATTTATAGTGTAATACGCTGTTAGAGGGGCGTTTCATTACTATTCTTGCCGTACCACGGTTGTGGTTTTGTGGTCATCACAGTGGGCTCTGCTTCGGAAGTCATCTCGGAAAAAATGGTGGCTGCATGCCTTTTGATTAATATTTGAGTAGTTTAGGAATTCGATAAAGAAACCTTATCAGACTGGTAATTGGTGATTGGTAGCAGACACAGTGAAGCCGAAATTATACTGTACACTTGTAATGTAACAATCATTTATGAAGATAATTATCTTGAGAAGTCTTGAAAAGCTGTTATTTTTCCAGTATATTAAATAAACTGCCCTACAAGCTGCTAGATTAAATAACAGTAACTAGAATTGCTGTGTTTCCCTATGGCTGACCATTGCCAACTTTTAGTGTGGGGGCATCGTTTGAATGTGGTTGAGTTGTCTTATTCTAAATTCGGAAAGAGGCTGCCAAAATGGCTAAAAGGGTTAAAGCAGAGAATCTCTGCAAGTTATTGACAGTGTATGGCATTAAATATATGCCAGTATATATTACAACGGTGGGACGTGGTGGTGTAATGGTATGTTCGATGCCTCGTAACCGGAGGGTCGCGGGTTCGAATCTACCTCACGCCACTGCGTAGCAACCTTGGACAAGTTGCTCACCCACAGTTGTCTGTGAGGAAGCCAACGGGAAACCACCTCACTCATCTCATCCCCGGGTGGCATAAAGCCAATGGACCTGCCTTTGGGCAGAAAACTCATCATCATCATCATATATTGCAACATGGCAACTAATATATACAAAATTGTCTTATCAACAGTGAGTCATTCTCCGTTAGAGGCAGGACTTTCACCGTTAGTCGCATATTTCATGTGACTTTGTGACAGTTATTCACAAAAACTCTCCTGAAGCTGCACGTCAATCTTTTCTCTTCCTATTCTCTTCCTCTTCTTGAAGAGAAGAGGATTAAAATAGCCAGAAAACTCTTCTGATTTCATAAGAATTATCTTATGATTTCAGAAATTCCAAAAAAGAGTCTAAATTTATTTTAAGTGAACTGAAAGTATCAATTTTTGGTGACTTGGTGATAGCACTTTAGCCTATTGTAGACTAGTTCAGTCAGAAGAACAAGACTGTAATAAAATTTATCACTTGCACACTGTATCCATTTTGATATGCGGTCAAGTCAGGCTGCTTTTGCACTTTTTAAATTGGTAATATTATTAGTGTTACATTTATGATTTGTTAATTTATTATTTTGATGAACATTTGTCACACATGTAAGCAGGTTGCATTTGGTGAATAGAAGCAGTATGGGAAAAAACTCACTGATAGGAGCAACATGAATGGGCAAATGCATCCAAATTTAGAATATTCTGAACCACCGAGGAGGAAAATTTCACCCTGCAATCTAATTCAAACTACATACATGAGCCACAAGTGCCCTGTGAATCTAAGCTATTCAAAAGCTAGAGTTAAATTAATTGCAAAACATTAAGATAATTTAACAACCTTGAATTAATTTCAGAAGTTTGAGGCCTATGGTTAAATCAGGCGTGAAGATCCAGTTAAAACACAAAGTCCAGTTTGAAGCGCAGTTCCAGTTCTTGCTTTGGCTTTCTTACTATAGTATTTAGATGTATTTTCAGCCCATGTATATTATATACAAAAACTGAAGTTGATTTCACTCGGCCCAACGCAAAACATAATGAAATGCTTAACATCGCTTTGCAGTACACAGGTATGGTGATCAAGCCAAGCAGTAACCCAAATGATTTTGAATTTCCATAAAATTAATTATGTATACATATTTTCATAAATTGTATATTGATGGGGTAACTTGCTGCAATATTTAAATAAAACTGACCAGCATTCCAGTGAGTGTGCAGATCACATAACCATTGCTTTGGGTTCTGAGCCCTTCAAATATTGTACACTTATTCCAGTATAACAGTAATATGTGTATGCTTATATATGCATGTGACACTATATATATTATCATAAATGGGATATGATGGAAAATGTATATGTTCTGGCATAAACTGCCATATTTACTGCAAACTCCAGCTAAAGTTCAGTAGCATGCAACTGCATGGATTTTATTGATAGTTCAGCTGTTGTATATTATGCCGTTACCTGTTTAAGAGAGCAAAGCCTTAGACATAAGCATACATACGCAGGGTAGTGTTCAGAGTGTTTTTCTAGGACAATCTGGGTCTGGAGGTTGATCTTTCAGTGTGCCCTGGTGAGTGGGAAGAACAGATTTATGGCTGACCCCATGAAATATCAAACTGTTTTTGTTGTTGCTTTGCATGCGCAACTCAGAGATGTTGATCTGGTTCTAAGCCATAAGCTGCAGAGGCAGATGCCATGGCCTTATGCTTCCACTGGGGACTATGTGATGCTTTGGTCGTGACCTACTTAGTATGATGGGATTAAATATTAATAACAAATGAAATTGGTATCCAACCGAGTATCCTATGATTAAAGGTTGTTTTCATGATGCTTGTTTTTGTGTTCATTAGCCAAACTGTATTTATCCTTGGAGCCGGTTTTAAAAATAATTATAGATGATGCAGACATTTTAAAATATTGACAGTTATGTTGCTGTACATGTAGTTACCTGAGGCTACAGCAATTTGATGCAGAGAATGCAGATTTTATAACTTCCCAAAGTTATGTAACTTGGAATTATGGAATCTTAAGAGTTGTTTTTATAGATTTTAGATTATATTTTATGAACATGTTGGCTGGAATTGCCATTAGAACATAAATAACTTATTCTTATGTGACTATGATATAAGTAACTAAACATGGCATGCTTTAAATAAAATTTTATGTGACAAAACAGTATTCTATTCATACTGAATTTCTGGTATTAATTAGTAATTCTGTCAATGAACAGAGGGTAATTTTGGAGTTCCTGATGACTGAAAGGATATCTTATCGATGAATCTGTAATTATAAATATCGTAATCATAATCCCGGGATTTCTACTGCGCCCAATGAAAGCTATGGGGACCAGCTTATTCAGAGGCGCTCAGTCAAAATAAAATCGATAGGCAAAAGTGTTCGGTTCCAGATCAAGATCCATAAGTCAGGCAGGGAGACAGCTTGGCAGTTTCGGTGGGTGATGTTTGGGATTGGAGTGCAAAGAGGGATAAGAGGAAGAAGGGGAGTCAAGATAGGATCTGTGAAAGAGGAATGTTTTCAGTTTTGAGTGAAAGGCCAATGCAGAAAATGCAAGCAGTGGAGCATAGGTGAGTTTGTATCATAACCTTCTTATAATCATAACCTTCTTATAACACTGTCCCTGTAATGGGAGCCATATCAAGTATGCCATATTATAGTAAGGTTGTGGTAACATAGTGCATGTTTAAAAGCCGAATTTTATTTTGAGTACATGTCCCCAGCTGTGATATGTCAGAATTCATATCAAAATGGTGCATGCTGTAAGGGGTTTACTAGAACTAAAAACATAGTCCTACATGCTTTGCTTCTGTTTACCTTAGGTTGCACCTCAGTGAGACAGCTGTGTGTATATCAACTTTTCTGAGTGGTCGTGTAAAGGTGCTGTAAAATGCCAGGATACATACTATTATGAATAAGCTTGTCTCACTTCAGTCACGTTTTACTGCTACCTTGATATTTGTTTAAACACAAGATAAGAACTGAATCGTCTTGAGAGTTTGACGTTCTTTCTGACTCACTACACTTGTTTCTTGACCCGCTGTAGAAAGATAAGAGACTTGCGTCATATGCATTATCATCACATGCATATCAAGCTAGCAAAACTGGATGGCCTTTGCTCTTTGTGTTACAAGTGTAATTTTATGATTGTGTAACATATGTAATTTATGTAACTGATTTTCCTAACTGCAGTTGCGAGTTTAAGATTTATCACAGTCACTGGTACCGGATCTTATTACAAAATAGGGGTTGCATAGCGATGGAAAGAGAGGTGCACTGGTTTTAGGTTTTGGCATGCAGTTTAATACTGGAAAATCATTAAGATGTGCACAACTCATAAGGAGTGGCTGTCCAGTTGTTTGTCTGTGTTTCTGTCAAAAGATCCTTAGGCATTTATGTAGCACCTTTAGGAACTTATCAGAGGTATTAATGAAGCAGAAGAATATTACTGCACAGTATCAGGTACCTACTTTGTGGCTCTGTCGGCAGTACAGGCACCAGGTTCCTCTCCGTAGGAAATATTTTTTTATATTTTAATATGCTGATTTTGAAACAAAATCAAAAAATCAAAACTCTTAACTTAAAGCACTTTTCAGATCAGTTAGATAGTCACATGTGTAGCCTTTTGTGAGGTACTTGAGCTGCACGTTATCAAGTATCTTGATGCATACATACATACATACATATATATATACATGCATGCATGCATATGTACATACATACATACATATCTACACACATATGTACTTATATACTATGTATATATTTATGTATATGATTTCTTGCATATTATCATATAATTAGTGGCCTGATCTCTTGATTACCTGAAGCATTAATAAAAGTTATCTTGATTACTTGATAACTGTTCATTCTCTAAATAACTCGTTGATTAGATAATGATGACTGATTCACTGTGTTAGTGCAGTAACTTATTATGAATTTATTTGTCATAATCTCATTGGCTGACTGCATCATGGTAAAAGTGAAGAATCTGTGTATCTCTGAACTTGGTTTCAAATGTCAAACCTGGACGTTACTCTGTAGGTTAGGTTCTACATGTTTGCAAGAGGCCAACAGTGGTGACTTCCAGTTATCTGCCCAGACATTAGTTGCTTAGAGACGAACTTTTTTGTTCTTAATGAAATCTTAACATCACATGAGCTAGAGTTTGCAGTGCTTTTGTGAGGTTTGCAGTGCTATATTAAGTGTCATGCATACATGCATATCTTTGGATGTTAGCTTTTTTGTAGATCAAACACTTTGTTGATTATTTCTTTAACAGACTGTTCATCATTTATTTACCTCACATCAACTGAAGAAAATTTTCATCCAAGGGATTTTGCAGCACTAGACATTAGTTTTGACACTGTGTTTTGGGCCATCGATCCATGGTAGTTATCAGTGCTGCAATAAACAGATTGATATATCATTGTGCGCTGGCCTGCAGCTATGTAATCCTGTGAGAGCTTTAGAACGTGAACTCTGGGGCAAGAGGATAGATGATTAACTTCTTGATCATCATGCTCTTAAGAGAACTGCATTTAGATGAGTTCTCGTTGCTATGATGCAGTACTTGGCTTGGTACCGCTTTTTACAGAAAGAGGCACTTAGCTACTTCAAATGTTGATCAGTGCTCTTAAAGACTGCTGAAGAGGTACTTTATTATACTATGTGATGTTAAGCAAAAAGACCAAGAAGGCCAGTGTTAAGTTTCCAGCTTTCCAAAGACTTCCTTGTTTTGTGATATGTATGGGTTTTATTTATAATTTGTTATTGTATTCATAAAGTCTGCATTTCGTTATTAACCAACAAGCTAAGTAAAGAGAATCAGCTTCTTGATCAGTAGCTTTACAAAGGCACTTTCCATTGCCCAGATCTTTACAGTGGAGTCCTTTTTGTAGCCAAGGTACAGCAGTTAATAATTTATTATAATGTAATGTTGTAATGTATTGTAAGAGAGCATTTATATAGGGCCAAGACATCTACTTTATTGATCTGTGTACAGTACTCGTCTTTGGCATGGTTCTCTTTTTGAATTATCATGTATCGAGAGCATAAATGTCTGCACAACAGTTTAACAACAATGTTTGCTTTATGTGTAATTCAGTAATATCACTGGATATAAAAACAATATACTCGGCATTGTCTGTTGAAGAAATTGAAGAACTGGGTCAAATCCAAGATCTGCTGGTTGTTTAATCTGCTCCACAAGGGATTGTTTCTTTCATGGAACACTTGGGTTCCACCCTCACTCACCACCCCCTGCTGCTGGGGTCGTAGGAACTGTATTGGCAGTCATCCAGCATGTCACCTTATATGGAGGATGTCTGTGGAAAGGTTCTCCGCACAGAGATAGTTGAATGGAAACCAACACTTCAGGGAGGAGCAATTTTAGTTGGACTGTTTACCAGTTAATAGTTTTCAGGAAGAGCAGTCATTTGCTTCCTATAAACACACACATACACACACTTAAATGCACTCACTGATATCTGCGCATTAGCCATACATTTACTATATATAGATATGTATATGTATATATATATTGTTGCAAGGGCACGTGTGGAAGGCAGATTGGGTTAGGTCTGAAGGTGGCACGTGCCCATGCAACATTCTGTTAGGAACACGTGCTCATGCACCTGTGTTGAAGGAGTGTTTGAGGGAGTGGTTAAAGGAGTGGTTTTCTGGTTGGTTGAGGAGAGGGTATAAAAGAGAGAGCTTAAACTGTTGTAAAAGAAGTTCTTTGAGTCTTTTGGAGTCCATTGTTCGAAAATACAGATTTTAAACCCACTACCAGCCTAATCATTTCCAGCATGCAACAGTATATATATATAAATATTTATATATATGCTTATTTACCTTACCTCTGTTAGATATGCATTTATGTGTTTATTGTTTATTTGTAAAAGGAAGTGATAAATGACCAGCTCTTAAGCGCTGGAATAGCTAGTAGGAAATGCCATTCAGTGTTAAATCTCCCAGGTCCTTCCCAACCTCAACACATCTCTTATACACTGGTGCAAACTTGCTGGTGCAAGCAGAGAAGAAGTCTTGAGAAAACTTAGTAGAATCCGGACAGCATTTCTGTCCACATTGGTTGGCCTAAATATATTTAGATGCACTTTTCTTAGTTTTTGTCCAGTCCGTGACCAATAATGCTATCCATATGGACCACATGAGGTGCCTGGCTGAAAGAGCCCTGATGTATTGGGACATGAATGGATTGTACAGTTCTTCTGTGCATATCTCCAAGGAACTCTTAACTGTTTGATGCTGAGAGTTAAATGATTGCTGCTGCTTATTGTCTGGAATTTCCTTCAGTAATATAATTTACATAGACCTGGCCATGTGCATTGTAGTTGTGTGCGCGCGTGTGTGTGTGTGTGTGTGTGTGTGTGTGCAGGCAGAGCTCAGATGATAATTTGATCCCCCTCAGTTATGCTGGTTTGTCTTGGTGCATGGAAATCTAAATGTGCCTGGTGGTACCAGTGAGAGATAAACCAGATGCCCCAGTCACACATCCTGTGTTGAATGAAGACCAAAGTCTGAGTCTTATCAGCTCATAAGGCCTCTTCAAACAATCAGATTATGTCTGTCCTCTTTCGTTATTGATTACTTAACTTTCACAGTCATACTTTACATAACTGAATGGTGTTAGGGTAACAAAGTTATAACATAATTTTACACTTGTACTGTGTTTCAGTACAATTACTATGAATTTTATATATATTTACATACATAAAACTGATGGCATACCAAAACTAAGCCACAATCACATCCGTATGCAGAAGTTTAGTCCACTAGACAGAGAGGCAGCCTGTGGTGGGTAAACAATTTTGAAAAAGGTATGGTAAGTCTTAAGTTGAGAATAAAAAGACACAAGCAACTGAGCAGAACAGACAGATAGAGGCAGGTAGTTCCAAAATGTAGGTCCAGCAAGCAAAAATGTTCGTTCATCAAGAGCAGTTTAGTTTTAGGCATGACTAGAGAAAGACAACCAGGTGACCTGGTTGAATAATGAAAAGTCTGGGGAATGAGGGCTAATTTTTAAGTGTTGTGGTTGGCTAGAGTTCAATGTTTTATAAACTATAAACCATAGAGGGAGGGAGGGAGGGAGGGACAGGGACCTAAATAACCAGTGACACAGAAAGAGCCTAGCAGAATTGCTTAGCCTAGTTCGAGTTGATTTTTTTGTCTTGGGTTGATTGAACGAAGAGATGTTATTTATGCTGTGGGGCAGTCCATTGTTCAGTGTTGTTCAGTCCAGTGTGTATCCTGTGACCAGGATAACTATACAGGGATTAATTATTATTAATTGTAAACTTATATCACATTGATATCTAATGCACAAGGCATCAACCAATGGTGCACCAAAAACAAACCGTAATTATATCAGTATCCAGAAAGTCAGTCTGCTGAATTGAGAGGCAGCCTACAGTGGATAAACCAGCTGAAAAAGGTAAGTCTTAAGTTGAGATCGAAGTGACAAAAGAATCTGAGCATAATGCACGGATGCGGAAAGAGAATTCCAAAATTTAGATCCAGCAACTGAGGAAGCTCATTCACCAAGGGATGCCACTCCTGCAGCCTTGGAGCCATTGGCAGGTGCTTCCTTCTTATAGTTACTATTTACTTCCGAACAATTTGAGAGACCTAGTTGATTTTCACAGGCTTGGTTTTGTGCACATTTTTGTGTGAAAGTGGAGAGGGACAGTGAGGACAGCTGCTGTTCAGAAGGTGTTTATTATCTTTCTGTGGGCTGAATGGATGCTGAGACAGTAAGAACAAATGGGACAATAACCTGAGTGAGGGCTGTACTTCAGCTATGCACTGTTTGTGTCTGTGTATGCATTGGTACAAATGCATATACATGTATGCATGTTTGTACTTATCTACGTACATATCATCTATATATATATATATATATATATATATATATATATATATATATATATATATATATATATATATATATATATATGTATATTTCTGTATAATATATTTCTGCCAGGAAATATGTGGTGGGTTGTTTATGTGCTGGATGACTAAGTTCAGTGCATCTGATCATTGTATGTTTTTAACTTCAGCATCCTTGGCCTACTACTTCAGGTCCTGTTTATCTGCACTAGAGCTGCATTTCAAAAGCCCCTGTGGCCAATTGCTGGTCTGGTTAATCTGGACAGAGGTCAGAAACCTTAGAAATTCTGTGAGGGGCAATTTAAGAATGATGGAATTGGTTCCCATTGGAGCCAGGCTGCTTTCTTTAAATGCGCTTGTAGTTTTACAGTAAACTGCATTGCACGGATTTGCACGAAAGTGTTGAAAAGGTAGTAATAGTGCAAGACAAAATTCTGTCTCCAGTGTCGTGGCACTATATGCTTTAATGGTTTATATTTTCCTGCCAAGGTGGTAAATACCCTGGTTGTTCTTTGTAACGGTAGTGCTGAAATACAGACGGAACTTGAATTTTAATTTTAACTGAGCACATTGCTCATCTGTTTATGCTTTCCTTACACATATCCGGTAATATTTGAGTGACACAGCTTATGTCTGACCCTCACAGAGACTAGAGTGACTCAGGGACAAAAATTTTCTCCATCCCACCCCATACTCATGGGTCTGTTCCCATCCCCATCCCATCCCCATCAGGTCTGTCCCATCCCTGTCCCCATTCCCGGCACAATGAAGCAAAAAACAATGAAATGCTCACACATGTGACCCGCTTTGACAAAATGAGTGTTAAGTTGCAAACCAAATTTTTTAGAAACTGACATTATCTCCGGAACTACAGCATTTGGAATATTTACATAAATAATATACCAATTTAAACAGAATTAAATTCACTATTTGACAACAGAAAACAACTGAAAATGTGAAAAATGTCCCTTGGCTTTTGTTGTCAGAGTGGGTCACATAGGCCCCTATTATATGTATGTATTGTAATCTTAAAAGGTCATATAACAGATAATACTTCAAAACTGTTCATCGTTTATTTGATTGTTGCATTTGGTTATAGTCAAATATCACTGCAATAAAGAGTTGTCTTATTTCTTAGGTCAAATATCACTGCAATTAAGTGGTCTTATTTCTTAGGTCAAATATCGATGCAATAAAGTGTTCTTGTGTCCTTTTAACCCGTGGAGGAAAAGAAGTCCATCAACAGTATCTGGAAGAACACTTTAGAGAAAAAGTAATTATCTGATGCAGTGGGGATTTTTGGTAATGCCACAACTGTTACAGCGGGAATTACCATGCTCGTATTTCCATCCCCATGGTATTACCGCAAGCCTCTATTCCATCCCAACATTATTACCGTTGCTTCTGACACCATTACAGCGGTAAAATCTGCGGTAACCGTGGTATTACCACATTCCCCATTACCATGTCACTGTCTAACATAGACCTTTCCAGCAGAGACTCAACCCTGCACATGCCACCTTACGAATCAAGCACTCGACCTGTCTGCTATTGTCTTATGCTGACGACATTTTCTTAGGTTGTTCTGGTGAACTTTGTTTTCAAAGCATACTGTATGATTTTTAGAAAGAGCCGTTCTTTCATTTCAAAAGGTGCAATTTGAAAAGAAAACGCATCCACTAATTTAACCAGACATTAATTAATTTTGTGGTATACAAGCACATTCTTTGTATCCTTTGACCAAGGGTTATTATTGTGGCCTTTTTAGTACATGTATTTAGACAAAACTGTATGTCTGGCAGTAAGCAACGTTAAATGTGATTTGACAGTAAATGATCTGTGTCTGGCATTCTGACCACTATAGTGCATGCTGTTAGGAGAAATTTTTTAAAGAGTGTATACTCCGCAGATCTGTTCTGCCAAACTTGTTTTTAAGGCCTAATGTCTCGTTGTTATTCAGGTCACAGCATCTGCTGAACAAATGAAGCATTGCATTGAGTGGCAGCCAATTGGCTATTTATTTATGAGCAGAAGTTGCTGCTTGCGTCTAGGCCTTTATAGTTCACCATATGCTACGCTTACCTCTGAACTAAGAAAATCAATTGCAGTTCTCTGAGGAGGAAACCGTGTGAAGGGGAGGAAACTATTTAATGGTTGTAGTAATTTGCTTTTTCTTTGATCTTCAAAGCACTTTCTTACAGCAATAATTAAACAATTTTATCCATCTTGTCTTCATATTTTGGTCTAGACGTTAAGGTGCATTTCTACAAAGGCCTTGGATTTAACTCCAAGCCTTGACAGAAATGCAGGTTAAGTTGTCTGATCTGTTTACCCCGACCTTTGAGATTGATAAATATACTTACAAAGAAGAAATATTTGTAAATAATATGTTTATTTAGGTGAAATAATTAACATTTTCTATTAATTTGTGATTGATCTAAGTTTTGCTGATTGCCTGCAGCTATCTGTATTTCAATTACAAATTTGTATGATTGATTGGGCTGTCATTTTCTTTGCTGATATAATTTGTGAATGTTTGTTTTTCTTTCTGTGTGATTTGTTATCAAGCAGCTGATGTCTGTGGGCCCTTCTGGCAAAATTAGTATCTGTTATTTATGTTATTTATGTTATTTATTTTGTATGAGTGTATTAGCCAACTGAGACACAGTGGTCTATCAGGATATTTGACAAACAGTGACTCTTGAAGTAGTGCTGTGGAATGTTTTGATCATGTTGCATTGCTTCTGTTCTAGGACGACATATCCAGGTCAACTGACCAATCAAGATGGCTGCCGACATTTCTGCAGCCCACAGTGGAAGTACAGTGTTAGGTGTTGTTTCAGAGGATGGCACGAGTTCAGCTACGACGAGCAATGCTGCAGCGTCCGAGATATTCCTTCAGACTGTGGCTGCCAAGGCAATTGCTGGCGTTTTTGCCTTTCTGTCCATAGTAATCACCTGCATTCAGGCAAGTCTCAAATTGAAATTAGATTAAATGACTGTAGTAGTAAGAAACTTTAGCTGCTCTAAAGGTAGATCTGTGGTGATCTGCTGCTTTATTTTTGAGTCTTCATTTCAGTCAAATGCACTTTTTTGTTGTTGATTAACTCAACTGGTGTTTTGTCCAATTGGTGTGAGAGTTTACAAACAGTAAATTAACTGAAATTCAGATTGAAGTTTAAGTAAAATTTGTAAAGTCTGGGAGTTGAAATTTTTTGTACATGAAATATATACAAATGGTAGTCAATAAAGACTTAAGTGCATGTTGAGCCTAAATTCTTTCATGAGAGTTGAAGTTGAGAAGGCTTTGGATATGTTGAGTGACTGGTTTGGTATTAAAGGAACGACTGGCTGTTGATCTCCAGAAGAAACTGGTTCTACATTTCACTTGGGCTTATAGACAGATTTTTGCCTAGCTGCAGTAAAATGCTTCTTGAAGTGTGTGGGTGTTGGCAAAAATGGCTACTCTTTAAAACCTGTTAAAACTGATTAATTTGTGTCATCACTGATGTCTGCTGTTGGCAAACATAATTTTCTTAAAGGTACTTTAATTGCATTGTTATGTAACATTACTCCCTGTCTGTAAATTACTCATCTAATTGTCAATTCTGCTTCAGTTAATGTCATCTTTTGCTTCCTGATGGGAGCTTTATCAAACCTTGACCGTAGATGATTGTCAGCCATGATGAATGTCTCAAATAATGATTTCAGATCTATCAACATCTGCGGTATTACACGTGTCCAAGCCAGCAGAGATGGATCGTCCGGATTCTATTTATAGTACCGATCTATTCGTTTGATTCATGGCTCAGCCTCATTTTCTTCAGCAACAACAACTACTATGTCTACTTTAATACCGTTCGTGACTGCTATGAAGGTAGGGCTCTTCCAGCAAAGCCGGGTTTTTCTTTTGATGAATGAGCTTGATATTGGCATTTGTATTTTACGGTGGAGGATAGAGGGGCAGTTGGAATGAAGTGCTTGTCTCGTCTTCCCTCTGGCGCTGTTTAGAGAAATCAGGACGTTGAAATTGATTAGGGCAAGTTGGCATTAAAAGAGCATCCGGTCGTAGAACTGGCCTCCACCATGTAGTGGATGATGATGGGCACTGAAAGAAAAAAGGGGAAGGTATTGTAGGTATCAACTAACCCAGGGTGTCCTTGGATAAGCGACTGTAGTAATTGTGATGTCTCTCTAAGGACACAGTCATATTTTTGTAATAAAGCAGATATTCATTATGTAATTGAATGTAAATTATTGTAAATCAATTTAACATGGCCAGTTTACAAAGTTATGAGGTTATACAGGATACATGGTGTTACACAGGGCGTCAGGCAATGGTGTATGAAGCCGTTCATTCTTATATATATGTTTAATGTTTTTATGGTTTGTATTTACCACGTGCTTTCACATTCTGGCATCATCTGTTGCATATGCAGTTGAAAACCAGATTAATTACTATCACTGACACCAGAGGCCACTGAAGTGTCTGCCTCAGGAATAATTAATGTAATTGTCTGGATGGCTTTAATAATTTATTGCCTGCTTTTATGTCATGTTTTCCAGCATTCGTGATTTACAGTTTTCTGAGCCTGTGCTATGAGTACCTCGGTGGAGAGAGCTGTATCATGGCAGAAATACATGGAAAGCCTATCAAGTCAGTCCAAGAGGATTCATATTTTGTATCATCATTATCATGACAAATGATATGGTCATCTTCAGTCATCATCATCATCATCATCATCATAACTAAAACTACCATCATTAAGGTAAAGATATACAGGTAGCACACTTAATTATGTGCCTCTGTAGACACACCTCACAGAGTTGAAGAGTCTGGACGACTGAAGTACAAATTTGACCACAGGAAACCAATAACAGGACACTTAAAATTATAGTTCCTACCTTCACCATCATCAGCTTCTCATCATAGCCACTACTGTGATCACAGATTATCATCAGTATGGTTAGCTTTAATCATCGTGATCAGCCTAACGGCCAGTGCTTCTTTGTTGTTTATCACGTATCATTATCATTTGGTTTTAGCTTCAGAATTTAGACCTACATTTTCTAGGATACCGTATTCTTCTGGTTTGGAAGCTTCTTCAGCTGTTCGTACTTGTTGCAACTGTGATTGATAGCTTGCAAGTGTATTTGAGCATTTATGCCTTCTATAGATGTCAATATAAAAGATACTTTGTAATAGTATTTTCATTATTTTTCATTCTTTATCATGTTTTTGTTGCCATGAATGTGATAAAATCCTAGTCCTGGCTTATTTTCCAATCACATTCTTGATTTCTGAACAGCTTTGTTTATGTTTGAAGTCACGTGAACAGGTTTTCAGCGTGAAGAATTAGACTATGTTGCACAGAGTTACGTATCCACTTTGTCATTCTTTTGTCTGAAATAAGGTCCAGTTGGTTTTATGGCACCTGTTGTTTGTCTGGAAGACAATACACCATCACTTTTCTGCGCTTCTGCAAACAGGTAAGCATATGAAGATAAGAGTGATGGTTCTGGTTTCAACGACAGTGGAAAGAACAATGATAAATGTCAACGATGATGATGATGACGAGGAGACGATGACAAAGCCAGTGCCAATGATGATGACAATGATGATGATGATGTGGAGTAATATAAAAAATTGTTTTGGGCCCACTTTACATCTTCTTAGAGGACCTGTAGGAGGAACAACAATATCTAGTTAGAATATTGAGTCTGTTTGTAGTTGAATGCTGTGTCAGAAATGGCAGTGTTAGCAAGGAAACATGCACACAAACTCATGCACACACACACACACAAACACGTGCACACACACACTCTGTCTGATGTATAGAGGCTGATATAAGATAAATAAGAATGAAGGAAACCTTTTCATGTGAACTCTTTTGTATTTATCTTGTATCTGTAGGCAACACTCCAGTTCTGTATAGTCAAGCCACTGATGGCCATTTTGACTCTGATTCTACAACCATTTGGCCTTTACAAGGATGGTGATTTCACGTATGTTCATTATCCGTGTTGTTTTTAACAGATTTATGCATTACCTGATACTAGTCTGAGAATGAAAAGTAATAGTAGCGGTTGAAAAAGGAGTAGAATACTATGAAAAGATGAGGGCTGTTTTTAAACAACGATTGTCAGCCTTCACGTGTGAAAGAAAGCTTTGAAAGACCAATTCAGGATCCAGTGCATTTTGTCATTGTGATAGAATTTAAAGCTGTCGTCTGTCACTTTTGTGTATCTGTATGTCTACTCTTTTAGATACCATATAAATCTACTGTTACATTACACTGTTACATTATATCACATCGCATTACATCGGTCTTCATGGGCAACTGGGCTCACTTTCTCTAAGCAAATTCTTGTTAAATACTTCAGTTGCCTTCTTGAAGTGTTGCTATCTAATGGCTCAGTTAGACATACGATTGATGGTCAGTGCCACTCCAAAGACTCTCTTTGCCCTTTTTCCACTGAATCCAAGATTTCCCAAAGTAGACGGCTTACGTATGTCTGTTGGTTTGAGGGTTGACCGTCCAGCTGGAATCCTGTGCCCCCTGTGTAGGTGGACTATTCCAGTCACAGAAGGTCATGATAACATGCAACAAAGCCTGCCCAAAATGCAGTTGTATCTGTGTTGAAAACAAGAAGTAATTCTGACATGCCGACTCGGCAACAGTAACAGTCCAAACTGTCAAACTATGAAGGAAATTTTGCTTTTAGTCAGCGTATTCCATCAAAATGACATAAAGACAGCCAAAGACTAATACAGCTACGAACATGCACAGAAGACATAATATACAGTATATTTGAAAAAAATATATATACACTTGTGTGTACGACAGTGCAAGCACAATGTGCTTTCTCATGCATTAAGCCGTCCTTCTGGAACAGTCTTCCCTAGAGAATACATACTTTTTGAGAGAGACAGCTCAAGATGCATTTTAAACTCACATTAAACCACACCTTTTTAGATCTATTAGACAGCCTTGTTTAGCCCTTTTGTGAGGTTCTTACAAGACATTACATAAATAGCCACATGTATACATGAATACATATAGATTGTCTTGTGCTATAAACTGAAAACTTACCTCTTCCAATCTATTTATAGTTGATGTTTCTGTTGCCTGGCTTAGTTTGCACTTCTGAACTTTGTCAAGGGACATAATTATCGAATTTCAGTTGTATTGTATGTGACACAAAATCGTTCGTTCGACAGGGGTCGGTGAGTTCGGCCTGGCCTGTGTGGCCCAGGACTTAAAAGGCTGACGTCGAGGACGGCGAGGCGTAGACCGTCAAGGCGGCGTCGGTGCCCGAGGCGAAGACGTCGAAGACGGAGACTGCGTCCAGGCGGAGACGGCAGACCCGGCGTAGACCGTCAAGGCGGCGTCGGAGCCCGAGGCGAAGACGTTGAAGACTGAGACTGCGTCCAGGCGGAGACGGCAGACCCGGCGTAGACCGTCAAGGCGGCGTCGGTGCCCGAGGCGAAGACGTCGAAGACTGAGACTGCGTCCAGGCGGAGACGGCAGACCCGGCGTAGACCGTCAAGGCGGCGTCGGTGCCCGAGGCGAAGACGTCGAAGACGGAGACTGCGTCCAGGCGGAGACGGCAGACCCGGCGTAGACCGTCAAGGCGGCGTCGGTGCCCGAGGCGAAGACGTTGAAGACTGAGACTGCGTCCAGGCGGAGACGGCAGACCCGGCGTAGACCGTCAAGGCGGCGTCGGTGCCCGAGGCGAAGACGTCGAAGACGGAGACTGCGTCCTGGCGGAGACGGCAGACCCGGCGTAGACCGTCAAGGCGGCGTCGGTGCCCGAGGCGAAGACGTTGAAGACTGAGACTGCGTCCAGGCAGAGACGACAGACCCGGCGTAGACCGTCAAGGCGGCGTCGGTGCCCGAGGCGAAGACGTTGAAGACTGAGACTGCGTCCAGGCGGAGACGTTGAAGACTGAGACTGCGTCCAGGCAGAGACGACAGACCCGGCGTAGACCGTCAAGGCGGCGTCGGTGCCCGAGGCGAAGACGTCGAAGACTGAGACTGCGTCCAGGCGGAGACGACAGACCCGGCGTAGACCGTCAAGGCGGAGACGTCGAAGACCTGTATATACAACATGCACACACATAAGTCCTTTTCTGTTCGTCGTTCCTCGGGTAAGTATAGCGCCTCTGGCAACTAAAAAAAAGGTGTGACGAAAGTTTGATGCAGAGATAATTCAAAAGCACTCGGCAGGTGGCGGTACCGAGGCGTCGCAGTCACAGTTTTGTGACATCCTCCCGCCGCCAGGGGGCGAACTCAGCAGTACTTGTAGCTGCTGGATCTTTCAACATTGTAGTTATTGAGCGCATAGCAAAATCGGTCTGGTTTTCGAATCTGACGCTTGGGTCTTCCTTCGGCATCTCTGAGATGTAGCGAATCGTCCTCCTCCTCGTCCCTGTCGAGCGTAGTTTCTTCATCTCCGGACCCATCATCAGAAGATTGGTCCAGGCTGAGAGCACGTCGCCGGGAACCAGTTGGCTGAACAGACTGCTCTCCACCATCGAGCCAGCTGTGAAGACCAGGTGTGTAGCACGGTTTCAGCTTGTCAACATGCACAATCGTGGGTTTACTCCGCCGGCTACGCTGGATTTCCACGTTGACGTCGCTTATTTCCCTGGTCACCAGAAACGGTCCGTGGTAGAAGCTGGTCCATTTCGCGCTTCGGCCAGGAAGACGTCGAGGAATCAGGCACCACACCCAGGTACCTTTTGGAAAAGTGAGAGGGCGAGTTTTCATATTATAGCGTAACTTCCTTCTCTCGGCAGCGCGATTAAGGTGCTCCCGTACCAAGGAGAAGGCTTCTCGTAGCTGCTCTTGCTGCTCAACAACGAACTCCACGTGGCTGCGCTGCTCTCCCTCTGTGGGCGGCGGTCCATACACGATATCCGCTGGAATCCTTGCCTCGCGCCCGAACATGAGGAAGTACGGTGTGAAGCCGGTGGACTCCTGGATAGACGTTCGATAAGCAAACGCCACAGCCGGCAGCTTATCATCCCAGTCCCGATGATTATCAGACACCCATTTGGCCAGGAGGGCATTGAGTGTGCCGTGGAATCTTTCAATGTTGCCGTTGGTAGATGGTTTGTAGGCGGTGGTACGGATCTTGTCTATGGAGAGGGCACGACAGATCTCTCTAAATAGGTCGCTCTCGAAGTTCCTACCTTGGTCGGTCAGCAGCTGAAGCGGCAGTCCGTGAGTGCAGAAAACTCGGTCTACAAGAATACGAGCGACGGTTGAGGCCTCTTGATTCCGCATGGGAAATATCTCCACCCATTTGGTGAAGTGGTCAATCAGCGTGAGGATATACACGTTCCCTTTTGCAGACTTTGGGTGTGGTCCTGTTATATCTACGCCAATCCTTTCCCATGGCTCTCCCGTCAACATTGGCTGAAGCCTTCCTTGTCGGTGAGGCCGTGGTCTTTTAAATTTTGCACACTGATCGCACTGCAACAAGACCAGGCGAATGTCACGAGACCAACCCGGCCAGTAGAAACGCCTCTGCACCTGCCACGTGGCACGTCGTATGCCTAAATGTCCGCCATTCAGCCCGCGATGCAGATCGGCCGCCAACTCGCGTCTGTAGGCAAAGGGAACGACTTTCTGCAGGTGGCTACCGCCGCCGATTTTCTCAAACCTCCTGTATAGCACCCCATCTGTTCCCAACTCTAGTTGGTTGTATTGGCTGCATAATGTTTTCACGTCCGAACTTAGGGCGGTGATATCCTCCGGCCTTGGCTTTGGTGAGCGGTTCTTGAGCAGATTGTAGACGAACCCGACGTCCGTGTCGTCCTGCTGTATGATGTGGAGGTGTGGTTGAAGAGGCGACGGAGAGGCGATCCAGGACATCGGTCATCTGACGTAAGCAGCGGCTCGTCTGGTCCATATAGTCTCTCATGGCGCCCGGCACACACTCGCCGTTTCCCCGCGTTGCGCCTAGCTCCAGCGGTGTTGGCGTCTATCCCATTTTCGTCCTCACCGACTGTGACGCGCACCATCGGGTGTCGCTGGTGGGTGAGGTTCGTGAGTGCTCGGAAACGTTCGTACAAAGTGCACGCCTCATCCAATGTCATCGGCTCTTTATCTTTGATGTAAAATATTACATCTTTGTCCGGGATTGCTCGGAGAAAGAATCCCAACATCAACTGATTCTTAGCCCTACCAGTTAGGTCACTATAGGCCCTTTTGGTAAGCCTCTGGACCTCCTGTGAGAGCTCCCGAATATTCTGTCCAGGAGCGAGCCGGAGCTGGTTGAGTGCCTGCTCATGCACTCCTGGATAGTCGGCAGGTCCGAAGCGCTTAAGTAAGGCAGTTTTTACCTCTTGGTACGAAACGGCCGCTGGGTCCTCCACCTCAGCCAGGACGCCCCTTGCCGGTCCATCGAGAGCGCATAGAAGGGATGAGGCCTTTTCCTGATCTGTCCAGCAGTTGTAATCGGCAGCAAGATCAAATTGGAGCAGGTAATCCTCAATCGAATCCTTTCCGTTGTAGCGTCGAATCTCTCTCTCCTTTCGCTTCACCCAGAAAGGTCCAAATGACGTATCTCCGCAGAGGCGGCTCTGACCAGGGGTGGAGGCAGGTAATTCACGGTCGATAGAATACGGGCGTCGATCGACCTTCGTCTCATCTTCATGGCAAGGAGCTGAAGGTTCATCCATGATCGAGCCCCACGTTGGGCGCCAATGACACAAAATCGTTCGTTCGACAGGGGTCGGTGAGTTCGGCCTGGCCTGTGTGGCCCAGGACTTAAAAGGCTGACGTCGAGGACGGCGAGGCGTAGACCGTCAAGGCGGCGTCGGTGCCCGAGGCGAAGACGTCGAAGACGGAGACTGCGTCCAGGCGGAGACGGCAGACCCGGCGTAGACCGTCAAGGCGGCGTCGGAGCCCGAGGCGAAGACGTCGAAGACTGAGACTGCGTCCAGGCGGAGACGGCAGACCCGGCGTAGACCGTCAAGGCGGCGTCGGTGCCCGAGGCGAAGACGTCGAAGACGGAGACTGCGTCCAGGCGGAGACGGCAGACCCGGCGTAGACCGTCAAGGCGGCGTCGGTGCCCGAGGCGAAGACGTTGAAGACTGAGACTGCGTCCAGGCGGAGACGGCAGACCCGGCGTAGACCGTCAAGGCGGCGTCGGTGCCCGAGGCGAAGACGTCGAAGACGGAGACTGCGTCCAGGCGGAGACGGCAGACCCGGCGTAGACCGTCAAGGCGGCGTCGGTGCCCGAGGCGAAGACGTTGAAGACTGAGACTGCGTCCAGGCGGAGACGTTGAAGACTGAGACTGCGTCCAGGCAGAGACGACAGACCCGGCGTAGACCGTCAAGGCGGCGTCGGTGCCCGAGGCGAAGACGTCGAAGACTGAGACTGCGTCCAGGCGGAGACGACAGACCCGGCGTAGACCGTCAAGGCGGCGTCGGAGCCCGAGGCGAAGACGTCGAAGACTGAGACTGCGTCCAGGCGGAGACGGCAGACCCGGCGTAGACCGTCAAGGCGGCGTCGGTGCCCGAGGCGAAGACGTCGAAGACGGAGACTGCGTCCAGGCGGAGACGGCAGACCCGGCGTAGACCGTCAAGGCGGCGTCGGTGCCCGAGGCGAAGACGTTGAAGACTGAGACTGCGTCCAGGCGGAGACGGCAGACCCGGCGTAGACCGTCAAGGCGGCGTCGGTGCCCGAGGCGAAGACGTCGAAGACGGAGACTGCGTCCAGGCGGAGACGGCAGACCCGGCGTAGACCGTCAAGGCGGCGTCGGTGCCCGAGGCGAAGACGTTGAAGACTGAGACTGCGTCCAGGCGGAGACGTTGAAGACTGAGACTGCGTCCAGGCAGAGACGACAGACCCGGCGTAGACCGTCAAGGCGGCGTCGGTGCCCGAGGCGAAGACGTCGAAGACTGAGACTGCGTCCAGGCGGAGACGACAGACCCGGCGTAGACCGTCAAGGCGGAGACGTCGAAGACCTGTATATACAACATGCACACACATAAGTCCTTTTCTGTTCGTCGTTCCTCGGGTAAGTATAGCGCCTCTGGCAACTAAAAAAAAGGTGTGACGAAAGTTTGATGCAGAGATAATTCAAAAGCACTCGGCAGGTGGCGGTACCGAGGCGTCGCAGTCACAGTTTTGTGACATATGCATATACACACACATAAATATATACATATTCTCATTATACACAGGTAACCGTAGCAGTTGATTTGCATTAATTTGATGTTGTTTTTATGTGTTGTTTGTTGCTAGTGTGTATGGTGGCTATCTTTACATTACAATCATATACAACATAAGTATCAGCTTGGCGCTGTATGCTCTCTTCCTGTTCTATTTTGCCACCAAAGAACTTCTACGACCTTATGACCCAGTTCTCAAGTTCCTGTCGGTCAAGTCAATCATCTTCCTTTCATTCTGGCAAGGTAAGAAATCTAACTTCTGTAGGCAGATTTTTGTTTTTGTCGTGTAAGTAAGTAAGAATTAGAGGATTTAAATGTTATCCAATAAGTAATTAAGCAACAAAGAATTGGAGGATAAATCTACCTTTAACATACTCTCTTTCAGTCAGAATTTACTCCAGAGTCGAATCAGGAAATACCAATGATCAGTGAAAATCTTTAAAGACTAGTCATTTTAGAGTAATCAGAAGGCAGATGAAGCAACTCAGAGTCGCTAAGAACTCTTCATTTGTAAGTCATATAGGGCTAGATAGTAGCCAGCTAAGACAGTTAGACAGTCAGCAGAGGTCAGTTAGAACCTGTAAGAACCAGTTGTATTATCTAGATAAGTCCATAAAAAGTCATCTGAGGTCAGTCAAAGTCTGTACCAGTTATATTAGCCAGGTAACGCTAGTCAAAAGTCAGACTACAAGTTAGATGTGTGGCACAATAACATATTGCTAAAGCATTTGCCTGTCACCTTTGTGTCTGGGGTTTGAATCCCTATGCTTCATGTGAAATTGACAATTCGTTTTCAAGTCATATATCTGACTAGGAACAGTTGTCCAGTTGCTGGATTGCTGTTGTTGTTTTTGGGCTTCTGTTGTAAGATTCCTTAACTCTCGGACCTTGATATAAGGACTGAAATTGACAGATGCATAGAATGTATGATTGCTGAACTTGATTTACAAGTGAGAAACCAGATATATGTGAATAAAGACAGCTAATGAAGACCAGTCAGTTAGTATTAACATGCATACAGTGTTCTCGGTAGGACCATTCAACAGCGGTGAGAAATGCTGTGTACAACAGCACTTTGAAATTGTTTGGTATAGTGTTATTTGTTAATTAGCGGAAGAGATTATATCAATTACTGACCATTTATGGTTTGAGCTAAAATGTTGCATCTTAAATGACTGGATGAACCTGGATGGTTATGACGATGACAGTGGTAAGAGTTGTTGATAATGTGTCATGTGTGTTAATGGGCTGAAGATAATGGTTGTTCTTCAACCAAAACCTTCTTGAACACCACTGTTTTGATTCTGAGGATCTCTGTTGATGTTAAATGGGCTGTCATAGTACCTTACTTATTCATAACAGCTTTATGTAATGTTTCTGTTTCTCACTCGTTTCATAGGTGTTCTTCTGGCAATACTGGAAATGGCAGGAGTCCTCAGCCCAGTCTACGTCGATGAGGGAGTAATTCTTATTGGTGTGGGAACGGTTGCTGCTGGCTACCAGAACTTCCTCATCTGCATCGAGATGTTCCTTGGTGCCATAGCCATGTATTTTGCCTTTCCACATCGACCATATGCCAAGAACCAGCCGACGTCCATTAGCTGCGGAGGTAGCAGCTCCCTGCAAAGCATCTCAAGCAACCTCAAGGAGACGATGAATCCCAAGGACATCATGGTTGATGCTATCCATAACTTCCATCCGAACTACCAGCAGTACACCCAGCATGACTCGCAGGTGCCAAAGGAGGAGCTGGAGGCCTACTACTACCACGAATACCTGGCACAAGCACGCATTGCTAATGGTGGTCACTACCAAGAACAGTCCCTCGAAGTTCCTGTTGCCGCTGTTGCACCAGGCCAACCAGACGCAACCAAACCCCCAATTGAAGCTGACCAAAATCCAGCAGCAATTATGCCCGGACTGACAAGAAACAAGCTTACGGAAAAGGCAGTCTTGCTTACATCTGCGGAGGAGTTGGCATGAGACATGTAGGATGAAGACCAACAGGAGATTAGACAGAATTAGCTTTCTTGTCATTGCCTAATAAAATATTGCAGATTTTTCTTAAAATGCTGAATTCCGCTGGTTCTGTGCACAGAGCTTCATATGTTTTGCACTGGTTCCAGTATCATTTGCCCTTTTATGACCTGACCTGTTAGTTATGTCATTGCACATTTTTTGTAAAATGTTGTATAATTTGTATAAAGTTTAGGTTACAAGTTGTCAGAAAACTAAATGTTTTGAAAGCTCAGTGATGTCAGAAAACTAAATGCTTTGAAGGCTCAATGCTGTCACAAAACTAAGTGCTCTGAAGGCTCAATGCTGATGCAACTACTTTGGTTTCATTTGCACATGGTTATCTTTCTCACTAGAACCCAGTGTTCATTCAGTTGCCAAGTTCCGTCAGGCAGGTTTGCTTGAGCTGGGCCACAGGGTTCCTAACACAGACATGCAAAGTCCACAAACATGTCACGCCCTTCATTTGCAGAACTGATGTGTTCCATCAGACAAAGACATGGTGTTTGGCAGGGTCTTCAGCATGATGGCTGATGCGTCATCGGTTGCACCATCTGTTGATTCCCTGGTGCATTAGACAACGGTGAATTAGAAGTTACTATTTATGTAATACGTAAGCCTTTTAGCACTGGATTTGGAATTCAATTTCTGGTGTAATTAATAAACTAGAGCCAGCTGAATGGCCATACCGCCTGGTGAGAAATGTTGCTACTGGGAATATTGTCTGCATGTTAAATCAAAGCATTGTAGTTGGCAACTCAGTTTTTATTGTTTTAATGCAAATGTTTGGTTTTCTGAGAACTTGTAGCCATCCTGAACTAAGTATAGCTGACTTGGTCTGTGAGCTTTTGAAAGTTCAGAGAGTGAGACTCTGCGTTGGCTGAGATGTCTGAATTTCTCGGCTATTGTTGTTTTCCTGTATCCTCTGATGTAGCAACATCTGCTGCTGTGCAATAAAAGTCATGAAACTGGTTCTGTAAGATACCAAATGTTGAAATTTTTATGGTGCTTAGCAAGATTCAAATGACTGAAATTATGAACATCTTAGATCTGTGATTTTGTCTTGTCCTTAGATCATTCAAGAATAACTGTTTGCCTGCAAGTTTCCAGCTTTTTGGCTTTAATTATTTTGAAATTGTTACTGTTGTTGATTATGGTCCAGGATATGCAATTTTATAAAGTATTAACTTGATTTACTGTGTCAAGTCTGTTGGTAGCTACTGGTGTTATTACTCTAATTCTGTAGTTGTTATTATTATCATTCATATTAATATTATTATTATTACCACTGCTGCAACAACAACTTCTGCTACTAATACTACTGTCATTATTACAAATCACCATTAGTTCGTAAGTTAGAAATTAGCTCTTAAAAACCTTTCTAACTTGAGAACTAGCCTTTCATTTTTTCAGGTATCTGGGTGAGAGTGAGTCTCCTGATTTCTGTGGCTACAACGAGACTAAATGCAGATGAGATTACATATTACAGATTGAGGCAGTAATGTAATGCCATCATACATTTATATGGCATGTTTAGGTGCCTCTAAAACAGTGTGCTTGATGACCTCCTAACCTTATATCTACTCATGGTGGCCTTGATGTGTTTGATCTCCTTCATGCATAGGGCAGTGTTATTTGGCAAATTTCCAGCTTTTCCAGCTCATTTTTTGTATTTAGGTATTGATACCTTAGGCATTTAATCTCTAATTATATATGTGGGGTAGTAGCCATTTGAAAATGCATTGATCTTTCACTGCTGTGTCCTGAGTTTGAATCCTGGGCTGTTATGTGGATTTGGTGATTTCAGTCCTGTTGTTGGATTGCACTTGAGCTGAAAGATCCTTTAAAGCCAGAACCATGCTTCTGAGGAGTTTCTATGGAAGCCTGTAAACAAATGTGCTAATTAGCTCTAGCTTTATCTATCCACAGCCAAGATTGCACTTATTTTTAGCACTTCACCCAAAAAGGTCTTTCGGCATTAGGTTCACTTCTGTAAGCAGATTTTATAACGGAACTTACATTGCAACTTACCTGAATATTCTACTACTACTAATCTTGCTGTTACCAACTGACTACATGATCAATATTTTAGGCTTATATTTTGTTTCTTACATCTATCTGGTTGCTTTCTATCTTTTGCATCTCACATGTATGCATCGTGTTTTCTCTTGTGCATTGTTTCACTCGTCCTGGTTAAGCAACTGCAGTGGAAATGTTTATGACATGCGTTGGTATATCTAAGGTTTGAATTCTCTGGAATTAGATTTGCCAAAGACATTATTGTCCAAGTTCTGAACAGATCTGTCCTGCATATTGCAACAATCTTCCAGGAAATCAGTGCAAATGCACCACTGTATCAGAAGTCTCCTTTAATAACTGGGCGTTGTTTTCATTTATCGCAAACGAAGCCATGTAAGTTTATGGAGTATTAAATCAGGCACAGATCAGAATGACACTTGCATATGATTATTCTTGTGTAGGTTGTTTACGTACACGTTTTTATGCACAGACAGGAGTTACGTGTTTTCTTGTGCACAGCTGTGTATAGATTTTTGTAAATGTTCAGATGCTGTATTAGGACATGCCTGTAATACTGATCTCTACTGGAGCATGTGCAAAAATAATATTAATAAATAATGTAAATGTATTTGGAGTATAGATTATGTTATGTTACTTAATATTTCTCATGCACAGTGTCCATTGAATGCATGTTAATGAGACAAGCTCAGGAAGGTGTTTTTTGTGAAACTGAGATAATTGCCAGATTTTGACATTTTCCTCTTGACAAAAGTTTGAGTATTAAACAGCAATAATTCCATGAGCATTCCTATTTTAGATTTTATTTTGAAAAAGTGGGAGTAAAGTTATGGCTTGATGTTTACAAAAAAGATACACAGTTATGATATGATGTCCTATTTGTTTTTTTTGCTTGGCTTGGTTATTGAAACAAAAGTTTTGGTTAATCAGAGGTATTATTTGTATTTACTGAAGTGTCAGGCACAGCATATATTTGACTTTTTCTGGATACTTAAATGCATCAGTCTTTGAAGTTGAAATATAATGTGTTTCTGATCAGTTATAATATTTTTATGGTAATGTTATATAATTGCTGCCTGTAATATCTAGCTACTATTTAGTATTCTGCAAACCTGTGAGGAAAAATTTAATGATAATAGTTGAGTAAAAATGTTTCTTTATTTGTCTCGTGTTTGGCCAAATCTGCTGTGACTTCATGCACAGTTGCTTGACATTATCGTGGACCAATTATTTCAGATTTTTTAGAAACTTGTTATATTTACTCTTTGAGTTGTGGTATTGTTTTCTTTTTAATGATGGGTGGCTTACTTAATTTTGTTTCTTGCAGTTACTGCTGCTCTAATTATAATCTTTATTGTGTTGTTGTAATTATTAATTAGTAACAAAATCCCAGAAACTACAGGTGGCCACGAACAACCACACCAGCACACTGCACTTCACTGTGAAAAAACAAGCTTCTAGTAAATGCACCTATCAGTAAAATATAGACATCTAGTACCAGACAGAAAGTGCTGGAGCCTTGGATTGCCACAACTTGTAATGCATTTTACCTGCTGTTGATACTTTCATATCGTAGTGGAAGTTGTGTGCCATTTTGAATGTTTGTGGCTGGTGAAGGGTTGTTGTTGTTTTGTGGGCAGTTAGGATTATGTATAAATGTCTAACTAAGTTAATTCATCTGCTGTTTCTTTTGGATTCTAATGTAACTAGTCATGTGCTTCCACTTTTTGTTTATGCTTTGATTTCTGCACATATTATATTTTAAGCAAATGGCTTTATAGAGAAACATTTCATGAATGACCCCTAGTTCTGATGGCATTAACGTTTGAACACTGCTGTTGGTGTCGTTGCACTGTTTAACGTGCAAATATTACTAAGTGTTGATAATGTTACACTTGGTAACAACTTCATTTAGTACTTACTTTGAATTTTGAATGTACGGTATTCATATAATTATTGTGGTTTTAGGGATTCCAGAAGTCTGTTGCCAGTTTCTGGCAGATTTTAACGATACCCTGAAGGTAATCTTTAGGGTCCAGTGGTGCTAATTGGGTGAGTTCTATTATGTAGGCCATTGATTTGTTCAAATTTCAGTTCACTTTTTGTGCAAAGATTCAATATGACAATGTTTACTTGAAGGCTTTATGAATGCTTAAAAACGAAAATGTTACAGAGAGGGTGAATAGTTTATGGCATTTTAAAAGCTCCACACAAGTAAACAATTGTCAAGGGGGCAAGAAATGTTTATACAAAGCCAAATCTTATTGACCACATTCATAAAGGTGATAAGGGTTAGCACTGTGCTCATGTATGTGCAAATAAATGTGTAAGAGGCTGACATTCATTAGTTCAGAATTATGGCTTTGTGGAAGTCATTTAGACTGTGCAATGTTACGCAACTGACTTCAGTTTGCCATGTTCCATTCTGGTGCTTTGAATTCATTGGTGAAGGATGAGTAAACATTTTGTCTGTATGGTGCTCCAAACAGATATGGTATTTTTAATGCCTGAATTACCGTCATCACTGACGGCTATCATGCATTAACTTAAAAAAGTTAATTTAATGATAGTATAAAATATGAACATCACCTAGGCATACGTTCTGTTTTAAGATCATAGCAAGTCTGGGGTCATCCATAAAGCACGTCCACAAAAAATTAACAACTTTGGACCTCTCCCTCGCATCTGTCCACATTTGGCATTACCCTCCCTCACACCCCCCTTTGCAGATGTCCGCACTTCAAATTATTCTTTCTAAGGCTTAGATTAGGCTATCCTGTTGATCTTGCAGGGCTATTGGTGCCACAAAATCGGGCATTTTGATACTGCTGCATCCAGCAAAAGGACTTCGATTAGATCCAGTGCATAACAGACTGTCTGCTATCTGCCTTAAGATGTTTAAAGCACAGGCTGTACTTTTAGTGTGCGGTTCGTGCCCAACCATTTGCAAGCATCATAAGTGAGACAAAGACCTTACAGTCCGCCATTGAAGCATGTTCACGGACAAACATCGATAATGTGCGCCACTGTCTGCACTGCACCACAGCTGCACAAAGTAGCCCGACCCCATTTGACAAGATTTTTTGACAGCAAGGAGGAGCAATGGATCAGCGTTCGTACTGTACTGAAATAACAGTATGCACCAAAAGTTATATGCAGATGCCTGCAATGGGCAAAACGCCTCTAGTTCAAATCTGGGCGACCTCTCCATCCCCTCTGCGGATGTCCATTATGGAAGACCCCTTTGGAATATTGCATAACCTCATTTCTTGTTTGGCTTTCTCTACACTACGAGGTTAATTTCCTGAAAAATACAATTCATAATTTTAACAATAACTATGCCACGTAACATTTCTTTTAAAAATTATATAATTCTAATATGAATGAAATTTATTGGTGTTTTTGTACTCATTTATTCTGTTGACCAAATTTCATTTTCATGTATACTGAGACTGTATCTGATTGTTGGAACTGCAAACTGTTATTGTCTGTCAATTTCAAGGTACACTCTTTCAACTAAATTTGTATTAACAGTATTTGGTGCATATTAGATGGTCTGTTGGGTTGACTGTTCTTCAGGTTTTAATTACAATAAAAGGATGGAATAACTTGTTTGCAAACTTGTACACAACTAGGCATTTCAAAGCACTTTTCAGAACCCCTGTTAGAAGCCAGTTCTTGTATTATTATTTATTGTAACAGGGATGGGTCCCTGCATTATGGATGTTGTAGAGCACGATATTTGAGAGCACGCTGGCTGCACCCAACAGATGGAAGACATACAGTAGTCACATAGTTAAATAAGCATTTTCTTGCCTCAGATTTATTTTCTTGCCAAACAGAAAAATCTTGATAAAACAGACCAACATCCTCCTCAGATTCACTATGCACTAAGTCAACTCCTTTGTCTATTATTTTGCCTCAATAATCAAATATAACAACACTCGAGCTGTCGAATTAGTTGCTCAAAATTCCATCAGAACTTCATGTAAGGTCGATGACCAAGATCAGGAGCCCAACCAGCTTTATATCGGAAAACTGGATGCTGAAAAGAAAAAAGGACAGACAAGAAGTTACTTAGTGGTAGCCAAACATAATTTTGAGTTGCATGGTTTGTTTTGGCTGTAACATAATCCACTAATTACGAGGAAGACGATTTTTTCTTGTCATAACAGGAAGAAGAAATTGGTAATTTCAACACTTAGAAACAGTTCCTGCAAAATTCTTTGGATATTTCACAGTCAAATGATTTAATTAGCATATACCGAGTGCAACTCATCCCAACAACTCATCCCATGCTGCTTAAATCACTATGCAACTCAAATCTAACCAGAAACTAAAACTGTTATACTTAAAACAGTTAAACCACACAATTTTTCATAGATTTGGATTTGCTCTTGGTTTAGCATCCAAACAGAAGTTTAGAGAGTGCCACTTCAAGGCAACTCATGAGTACTAGCCTTATCTTACCTACTGAACCAGTTAGGCATGATATCTTGATGCTACACAGAAATCGAGTAGGTCAGACTAATTCTATAATGGGGCTGACCTCCAGAATGAGTCTGCTGAGTGCCGCAGAATCTTCTGGAGTTGCCATGACTTCAGGACATTCAAGGGGCAATTCCTTCATCAAGATTCCAGTAATGAAGTCCTCATTATCAACGCTGCAACAACAAAATATCAAGTATCATACTTTTCAACATTTTTTCAGGCAGAAACTTATGGAGGAGGATAACAGGATCCAAAGCACCAATCTCCACTGCAAATGTAATTCTAAGCACTACTACAATTCCACTCAACATACCAATACACTAAATCGACGCTGCTTGTGGGTATGATTTTCGAGTACTGTGGTTCTTGTTCTCTGTTCATGTTTACATAAAACACCTAAACAAGAAGAGCAGTTGTTTAATAAGCTACCCCAATAGGCAGCCATGTTTGAGCTATGAAGAGTCGGCAACTTCGTTTTCTTAGCCTCAACATATAAGGGCTGTTGGCTAGATTTTTCCCTTGCCCCATATCTTCCCAAGGACAGTGCGCATGTAGCCAGCATGCTCATTTTATAGCCAGCTAATGGCAGAAGTGGAACAGAAATACTTCTCTATCATGTCTGACACTAGGCAGTGAGTAGTCAAAGGCTTACGGGAAGAAGAGTGGATTTCACATCAGCAGTCATTAACACTTGGCCTGGATTCCTGCAGACAAGGACCTTAAATAGTATGGAGTTTGACTGTAACTGATGGCTATGATGTGACAGCATCCTATGTGTCAAGTGACAATGGAAATAGAGATTAATCCCCCTAAAGATGAATGGTATAGTAGGCACATCCAACAGTCCCAGTATTATTTTACAAATTATAAAATGCAATGTTGTGGCAAGTTGTAGTCAGCGCAGATCAAACTATAATGATATTTCCAGGACACTGTCCGCTGCCACCGATTCCATACTAGATAGCAAATAAAAGAATTAATTATGCACCAGCTCACGAATGCCATTTGATTTTTACTGTCCTTCTGTGCAGGATGGACTTGGAAAGTGCATTTGTGAACAATGTGGACAGTATTTTCCCTCCCAGTCTGCAAAACGCAATCACATCCACATTCACATACAGAAAGACGAGTGCTCACAAGATGAAGTAGTACTAGATCTTGGCAAAATGGTTCTTGAGAAATCAGAGAATTTTCAAAGTGCAGCAACTTCTATTTCTGGCAATGAAACTACAGATGGTTGGCCAGTTGTGCGCGACCTTTTTGATCGGCTTCAATCGGCGTTTATTGATGATGTGTAAAGTAAATCAGTATTAAAGGTGATATAGGTACTATTTGATGCTGAGCATTTAACAATATAGATATTATGTTGATTTTAGTGTTTGCTGTTTTAAATGCAGTAACTGATGTAGAGAATTTGCTTACTCTCAAGTTTTAAACAGCATGCACTCTTAGACATTTTAAAAACGCTGCTTTTAAATAAAATAGAACGAACAGTTTATTAATAACATTCTTGACGATGTTGGTCTTTTATAGTTTTTATAGCTCACTAGCTTTGGAGTGCAGACATCTGCAAAGGGGGAGGGGCAGGGCATGGCCAAATGGGGACAAATGCGGACAAAGCAAAGCAGGTAATTTTTTGCAGATGTCCTTTATGGAGGACCCCTAATGGAAGTTAGAAGACACTCCAAAGACCCCGGCTCACCACAGCATTACCAAATTCTTGATTTCTAGATACAGAGTCATACTGACTAAAAGTTCTAGTTTCTTACAATCTGCGAAGACTCATGTAATCATCTTCTTCATTTCGGCTCCAGTCTTCATACTTTGTATCATCCCTGTCTTCTCTCTCAAGTTTAAGCAACTGCAGCTCCTCCACAATCTTAACAAAGCAAAATTTTTTATGTAATTATAACATATAATTATAAATATATATAATTGTAAGCATATATATAGTTCTTATAACATTTCACAGCAACACTTCTAAGTCCCTTAAAAAGTTATTATATATATATATATATATATATATAAAACTGAAAAGAGATGCTCAGCACCGTGAAGAATGGCGCCATTCGACGTATGAACCTGCCTAGAGGGCAGAGAACCACAAGAAGAAGAAGAAGATATATATAAAACCCTCACATATATATACACACATACAATACAAATCGTATGATTTTTCATGCTTTCTTATGTATTGGATAAAGGTAATCTTGAAAAACTTCTCTGTTGTCGCAGGGATTTGAACCTCTGACCTCTGGTATGACAGTCCAACATGCTAACCACTAGATTATCTTGCACTCCAGTCTTACCACAGTCATTCCAACGGGTGGAATTGTCCAGCACAAGACCACCTATTGTTTATACAGTGTGGAATATCCAGTTACCCTACCTAGGTGGAGAAAAAACAAGGTCACTTACCATGTCCATGTCCATTTCAGTAGCCACTTCTGTCCAGTCAATCTCCACAACTTCTCCTGATTCCCTGCAAAAATTTACATAAGCGCTTTAATTGACAGCAAACAAATCAGAGATAGCACAGAAAATATTGAGCTGTAACAAGATGCATATTATAAAACATCATGCTAGCACTATTACTGGCACGTGTGGCATGTGAACATATGTTGCAAGTTGCAACCTTGACTACAACCAACACAGACGACATTACACTGCTACCAAGAAAACATAGATTGCTAATTTATTTTGAGCTCCTTCAGACAAACCCACATGTATGAAAAAGCCAGCATTCTAAAGGTGAATTAAATTTGAGATCTTTATCCCCCAGTGCCACGATGCATGAACGCATGTTACTACATCTGTCATAAGTATGTTCCAGCACCATATACCTTTGGTAAATGCTTTGATACATAAAATACACATAAGGTGTATATATATATATATATATATATACAGGTGCGAAAAAGAGTAGGAAACACAAGAAACATCAAGCAGGTGATAATGGAGAGAAAACTGAATTTCTTCGGACATGTATGCAGAATGGGAGATGACAGACTCATCAAGCAAGCCATTTTCGGGATCATGGACGGAACAGGGATTAGAGGAAGACCGTGCAGGGAGTGGCTAGATGACATCACAGACTGGTGCGAAGTGGACATACACGAGCTGAGCAGAATGGCACTGGAAAGAGACAAGTGGAGATGGATGGTGAAACATGCGATTGACACCAACAGGCACTGAGCCCACGGACGATGATGATGATATATATATATATATATATATATATAAACTAATCCACTTAATGATGGTGACCTTAGGTTTAAAACATGTCCTTTAGCTCAGCCATTGGCTAGTTCTCTCCCAAGTCAGAGTCTTTGGGTAACAGAGGTACAAAAAGTCTGGCCTTTGATCAGCATTCATAGGGGCTGACCATGCTTTCCACGCATCTGCAATTCTACATGTCCCTAACTCAGACAGTTATTTGTTAAATATTTTTATAGAAATTATAAGCACATTGCTTCCAACTAGCCTATGGCATCAAGCTACCTCTTTTCAGGACTTTTAAGTGCACCCATAAACTATTTCAAAAGAATAAAAATATAAAAATTTTCAGTTAAATTGTACTTTTGTTGTTAAAGCAATATTTAGAACATGAACAACAAATCAAATTAAAACAACTGCATCAAATCTTTAAAATGTTTTCTGAATTAGATATTCAAAAAATAATTTAACTTTAACAACATCAAACTTGAATGTTGCAAAGTTCAAAACTACATGAAACTAATTTACACAGGTTTCTTTAAAAATCAAACTTGTTATCTGCTTAGAGTATCAGCATGCTAAAGACTGATGTAAGTATAATTTTTACTGTAACACTACCTCATTAATGGAAGAAATTTATCCCGATAGACATTCTGAATGGTCTTCAAGTACTCATCAGACAGCACTTTGCTGTTCACTTCCCTTGGCTGTTAAAATACAGAAGAGTTAGCTCAACTGAATCCATACATGCTAAACTGGGCTGGAAGTAAGAAAACAGACAGACAGGCAGTGGGGTGGTTGATTCACTGATCTTTCATCTTACCATATACATTGTACGAGTTTTAATCTCAGTATCACCTCATGAAGCACAGCAAGTGACAATGGCAATTTCTTATGAAATCATTCAACCCACAGGCTAAAGTCAATTATTCATTAGGTTCCTGTTATCGTATAGCTCATTCACCTGAAAGATCTAACACACTCCAACGATTCCACATTTAAGAACTAAGTTATACCAGCCTTGAAGAACTAAACTAGCACATCAGAATTCATAGAAAAATAATATGTTAGCCTTCCTGCCTGGAAGTGTGGTAAATTACATTTACCACACAAATTACATTTACCACACAACCAGGCAGAAAGGCACACAGTAGGGATAGGTGAGTGTCATATTGGTTACAAATGGCTGTCTTCTGCTCTAAGCTGGAAACTTACCTCTTTCAGTCTATTTGTGACTCTTAATGTTTCCTGTTTACCGACTTCAATGTTCACTTATGAACTTTGTAAGGAAGGCATTATTAAATTATAGTTGTATTGTATTGTATTGTATAAATGACATTGCAGAAAAACATGGAGTTTGTGCCTGTTCCTCTGTCACACCTTGTTTCTCATGCCAAAATGCCGCACATAAACGGTTTGCATTAAAACTATGCATTGGGATAAAGCAGTACTAACTATACTGGGAGGTTTCAAGTTTATATACACACAGAACTCTGCAAGAATGGAAACTCAACTGGATACATACATCGTTCCTCTTGTTGATTCTCTGACGAAGAACTTCAATTGGTGCATCAAGAAAGATAGTGAGATGTGGCTTCCAAAGTTCACAGATGCTGTTGTTACGCAGTTCATAGTAGTATTTCGCAACTGAAACAGAAAACTGAGCAGACTGGCCAAGTAGTTAAAACCAGAGCACATCTCTGCCATTGCTTTTGGTTCAACTCCCAAGACCAAATTCTACGTTATTTCTATTCTGCAGTGTTTACCGATTTCAGATTATTAATAGAGCTGTCTGAATGAACTCTCTGAGAGTTAGCATTTCTGGCCATGCTTTTGTATTAAGATCTTGAAGTTAATGTCTTCAGGTAAGGGTGATAACATCTCTCAAAGCTCTCAGCTTAGGGCGATAATATATCATCTGTATAACCTGAGGCACTGACTGCTGCTGTCCTGTTCCTTGATTCTAAACCCTGCCTTAGCAACTGCAAATAGGTCAGCTCTTAATCGTATTTTCTTCACCATCCTTTTCCTACTCTTGGTGGCAGAATACTAAAACCTAGTGATCTTGCAGGTTTAACAGTGCAGGGTGAGGTGCTTTCATACTGCCAAGTAGAGCAAATGGGCCACAATTACCTGTGTATCATTTAAGGTATTCTATGGGGAAGGCTACTTTGATACAGCCAAGTGGAGTAAAGCAACTACCAGTATATTATCATAATGTATAACTGTCCAAAATTTCTTGACTCTTATGCGAGTATTTATGATAGGCAGAAGTCCAGATTCCTCAAGACTGCATTTGGAGATATAAGTCTCTGTTCCTTATGAGGCCGTACAAACGGGTGAATAGACACTACAATGCAAGGAAATTTTCTTACAGTTTGGTGTCAGCCAGTTCAGGCGTCGACACGCTTCAACGAAGACCAAATCAGAATACACTGACCTAACCAAAACGACTCCCTGACCTGTCACAAAAAAACCAAAAGATATGAGTTATCAAAATAGAAATTGTAAATGCTGCTATAATAAATATAGCAGCTAGTTATATATCAAAAAGCGGCTGCACAAAAGTCTTCTGGTTAGCATGCTGGATTGTCATTTGAAAGGTCAGGGTTCCAATCCCTACCAAGGAAAAAATCTGTTTCAGAAGTTTCACTCCACTTGTGTCCCCTCACAAATTCAGCTGTAAATGAGTACATTGACTGCAAACTACTGTCAGTGGGAAGATCAAGTGGCACGTGAGAGGACTGGCCACCTGCCCTCATATGCCAAGGCTAAGAAAAATGAAGTCACTAAGACTTCATGCCCTGACTGTCTATTGGGACCAGCAGAAGGGACTGCTCTTCTTCTCTTCTATTTATCAAAAATGCATTACGTCTCCGACAACACGCACCCAACAAATGCAATCAGTATCAGTTTCACTGGGTTGACCAAGCTTTAAACCAGTCTTTTACTTTATGCACTGGACATCTTTCTGGCCCTGAAGGGGACATACCATCTTCTCCCTTGTCTGACATCACTCCCCATATTTCAACTCTCTCCTGAAGGTCTTTTATCTACTGGACCAGTCATCCCACGGTGCACTAGGGAAAAAGTGCAGTGAGTAAGATGTCTTCCCAAGTGCTCCACCAGCACTCCAGGTACTGAACAGTCACTGTACTAATCACTCTGTAGGTACTTATAAATCTGTCTCTGAAAACTGGAATTCACCAAAAATGACTCCTAGATTTAGGCCTGCTGAGTAGTCTGTTATAACTATAAAGTCTTGATTTATAATGTATTATGTTAGTAACTACAGAAGTCATTAGTTTATCCCTACAATCATTTTTTGCTTAAAGACCATTGGGTCATGCACAGCATTCTTTGGGCTATACAACACATAGATATTGCGTGTTTTATTGTACTAATCACCTGTCTGGCTTTTACGATATAAAAATGAAGCATAGCAATTCCATCCCAGCAGTAAGTTTGATGTTCAGCAAAAAGTTAGCATTTTCGTGTCACAAAATACAGTATCATCTTGATATGGTTAAAGTACCTGTACTAAGCAAATGTTTCAAAGCCTCCAAATAGTCATAGAATTTCTTCTCATACCAACGCAGTTGCAACTTTCCCACCCATCCCTTTTCTGGATGTTTGTCTCCGTAGAATTTTGCAAGATCGTAGGATTGGGCACTAGGTGGCAGCAACTCATCCAGCTTACGCAAGTCGAATCCGTATTCTTCGCGTATATAACAATCACCATCTGTGGATGGGGGAAAGAACTTCAGGTCGAAATTCGTGGCCAACTTCCTTGCAAACTCCGTCTTACCAACTCCTACGTTGCCCTCTACAACAATAATTTTGCTGTTTTCGTTGAGTCGCGGAATCGTCTTGTCATAAAAGCTCTCAATGAGCCCAAACTTTTTCCTTTCATATGGGAAGGGTTTGGCGTAAGGGTATTTGCCTCCGTATGTAGCTTTCAATGTGGCTACTTGGATGGCGTTTCCAGATCCATACACCATCAGACGCGGGCATTCAGCGGCATGACGGCGCAACACAGAGCCAACACAAGCGATTCTGGCGTTTCCGCATAGACTCACTATTAGTGCCATGGTGCACTATTTACTGTCGAAATAAATTTGTTTATTTTAGGCAACAAATCCGTGTGTTGTCAGCAATCACTGTACATTTTGCCAGTGACCTTCCTACAGGAAAGTCCTAACGCGCATGCGCTGAATGTTTACATTATGTAGAGCCGATATATTTAGAAGCATTTTAAAAAATTAAAGCTACAACTACGAATAAATTATCACGTAATTAATTAAACAGTCAGGCATTTTAGACGAAAAATTAAGGCACCCTTGTCTGGATAAATATAACGCATCTATGCATAAACTGGATGTGATTGAAAGTGTTGAAAATACGATTGCCAAGGCGGATTAGCGGTTTTAAAATAGTGTGTTAACATCCGGTAAACCCAGTTTCGGAACGTTCTGTTGTGAAGGACGGTGGTAGTTTGTTCAGGTTTGACATTTTATTATGTATTTCACTATTATTTGTGCACAGCAAGACTTGAATGCAAATATCGCATATTTAGTAAAATTTCTTTTAAAAATTTAGTTAAAGTGAAAGGTTTAGTTCAATGACCATGTAGGACGGGTGAAGGGCGTTAGAAGCTATGTGGTCAGGGCACCCCTTCTGTCTGCTCACGACTGTACAGCGTCGTCGCGATGCAAAGGAACACTTGATGGGCATCTTTAAATAGCGAAATTCCACCAAATCCACCGAAAGTGTGGATTTTGGCGGTGTGCGAGAATCCAGATTTTGACTCTAATCAAGCCAAGTCATAAAGTACGCCAACAGATACCGGTTTGTGCTTATGTTGTGTGAGGAGCGTATACCTATCATCACATTAATTAATCCCGGGGATAGGCCACTTGAGAATGGGGCGGGTTAAAACCTGTCAGTAATGTCATGCACGATTCCAAGGCAACGTTTGTCATATAATGAAGCCAGGTTTGGCTGCTGCTACTTTTTAAATAAAAGAACTTGGCCTCAGGACTTTGGAATGGCATCTAATCATAAAAGTCGTTCATCAATACAAGAGTAACATATGCGAAACCTAAAATCAAGGGCTTCAGCCTAGGTGTTTAGGTAAGCAATAAAACTTGTTTGTTTCAGTGAAAATGGCTGGGCTGCTGAAAAAGACAACTGGACTCACAGGCCTTGCTGTAGCCAGAGACCCACATAAAACACTCACAGTCATGTACGAGAAAATACTTCGAGTTGTACAGAAAATGCCAGAAAGTGCAGTCTACCGCAAACACACGCAGGTTGATTTTGGACTTTTTCGATGATGGTTGGTGGTGCATGGCATTAATGAGTTATACTAGTAGTAGTGCTTGTAGTGTCTACAACAGCAATGAACTGTGTGACTTTATCTTATTAAATGTTGTAATCTCCAGAATTTGGTTTGTGTTTGCTTGGCTGATTTCTGTGATATTCTTACTGTGCTCCATTTATTAGGTTTCTTCCATCCATGGCTGCATATTTCTTCGTTCTGCTGTGCAAGGTGACTTGATTGTCCCGCTGACTCAAACTTCCTCAACTTGGCAAATAAGTTATCTTTCTGGAATGAGCTACCATTCTAATATGTGTGACTTGAGCTCTTGGTTTTTCTTGGCCTCTTTTATGAAAATGCTTGAAAACTGTTCTACTTCATCGTGGTTTTGTGTTGTCAGGTCAGGAGCATCTGTGATGAGTTTCTTTTAAAGTGGTGCTATATAAATTTGCAATTACAATCAAGCCAACCAAAACCTATTAGGAGTCATGTAGGCTGTACTGGATGTAATGAGGAACTCGTACAATAGAAAACACTCAACATGAAAACGTTTAACACGAAATGTTGGTTTTAATTTAAATTAGTAACTTTAACATGGAAAAAATGTTGGCCTGCAGAAGCAAATGCAATACATAACCTTGTATGACACAAAACGTTGATTTATATTCATCTGGCTCCACTCATCCAATGCGAAACTATTGTATTTTGTTTCAAGTTGCACTTTAGGGCATGTTTGCTGGTAGAGGTTAATACAGTGCTGCAACATTTTGGCCTACACCATTTATAATCTCGCCATTCCACAGCATCATTCATGACCTTTGCATTCATGGGAAGATACTTGATAATTTACACAACTACATAGACTGCATTAGGTATTTAACTCCTGCTGTGGTCGATTTCAGTGGAATCTGAGCTCCAATAAATTTTACCCTTTGTTACCACTCATATTTCAATATAAGCATGCCAATGTTATCAGCATAGGATTTGAATTTTTATTTAATTTTTAGAGTAGTATCTTTCAGTTTTTGTCTGAGGAGTTAGTCTTGAAGCATTACTGTACAAATTCATAATTAAAAGTACAATAAAATAGTTTCTTAATTTCGTTTTCTCTTTGCTTGTTATAATTTGGCTTTAACTTTTTTGAATTTTCAAAAGTCTGTTTGTTTTGCCATGAATATTATGTTCTTATTGATTTTTTGTTAGGCTCTTGTTCAGGATCGTCTGAAAGTGGTAAAGTCTGAGCCAAATGTGGAGAAATTGGAAGCAAAGATCAACTGTGGTCAGGTGGAAGAGCTGATTCTGCAGGCAGAGCGTGAGCTTAATTTGGCTCGTAGGATGGTCGAGTGGAGAGCGTGGGAGCCCTTGGTCAAGGAGGCACCTCCAAACCAATGGAAGTGGCCGATCTAGACTGAAATACAGCAATGACCATTTTTAACTTTAGCGGCTTTCAGTGACACTGGGAACTCTAGTAGCAATTTTTTGTTCACCAAGGACACACACTTGTAAAAGGTTCAGATTAGCTTATCTTGGAAATAATCAGAAATTTATTAAAAATGTTTTCAGCAAATTCATTTTTGTTGAGGGGTGGGGGTTCAGTGTTTACAAATGGAATAAGATGCCATCAGTTTTAACAAAGGTGGAATTTTCATCTTCATGGTGCAGCTGGTGCACATTATTAGAGAATGTTTTTCAGTGATGGCTTATGGTCTCAACAGTGTCTTGAATATTTGCTTTATGACATTTTATAGGTTAGTTGTCACCAATGTTCCCTCAGAGTTGTGCAGTCACACAGCAGTTTTGTCGCTACACGCACCCTGAAACTGTCAAATTGTATAGTCGTCCTTAAAGACGTTTCCACGCAGCAAGTACAGAAATGTACATGCTGAATTTTTGGCCTGGATGGAATGATGGTTGCCAGTTCAAAAATATCAGTGCTTATGTTTATTTGAATATCCCAAAATGATTGTGAGATATTTTGATTGCTACTGCTGTTTGCACTTCAGATGAAAGACGACATGCGGGACCAGGTCTTGGAAAACTGCTGTTCATAGAGGCATGCGATAAATAAGCAATATATCAACATAAAGGTGCTATTTAACATTGCTGTGCAAATAGTAAAACACACAAGCTCCATTCCCGTATTTAAGCAACATGAAATAGCTCGCTTGTGTTAAACAACTTGTGAACCAGCATGACCTCTTGCCAAACCTCCTAAGAATTGGAGCTTTGTAAACTTGCAGTGCAAATTTTAACTAGTTAAGCCCTGAATCTGCAGTGCACTCTGACTTCTGTTGCTGCTTTTGACCTGCTACCACTACGTGTGTGATGAAAAAGAATGTGTTCACAAGAGTGGCATTATGAAATTTTTTAATGTTTTAGAAAACTCTGATTACAGATTGCCAAAATAACTTAAAATTATCTTGTCAAAGAAGTTAGAGCCAGGATTCCACTAGCAACGGAGCTTAAGAAAGTTTTCCCAGGCTTACTCATTTTTCCTGACATTTGTAGAATATATAAAATCCTAAAATGATGAAGCTAACGTGCAAAACTAATAGAACAGTACATCAAGCACAGTTATTCCAAAAATCAGTCAACTCCTCTGTCATCATAATGGCCTTTATCTAGTTTGTATACTAGGTTTACCCACAGCATCAGCTACCCACAATTTAAATGGCAATGTGAAGTACATGTATTTACAATGCCACACTACTACTTCACCTAGACAACAAGAAATTTACAAACACAAAACCACATTTATAGATAAACAAATATACAATAGAATACAACCATTCTATTCCTGACAGAGGTGAAACTTAAATCCTAGTAAAATTTCAGCTAATCAGATTATTGTCCTGTTAACAGATGGTCAAACATGCTATACTAAAGGTAGACACTATTACTTCATTGTAGAATCATGTCAGAGGCATTTAAACATTCTGTGATTTTATAAAATGCATGTATATAGTGCTCTTTGAAATAGAAATCCGGTAAAATGCTGCAGCTACCACTAAATTTAGGAAGCTAAAGGTTGAAAACAACTAAACATAAGAATTATGATGTTATCATTTCATCGTTGCCGTTAGTAGACTGCTCCTTGCTTTCTTTCCATTCGAGACATTTTCTTATCTCTAGTCCAACTGCACGAGCCATTGGTGGCGGAACTGCATTTCCCACCTGTCGATGCCTGTCAAGAATGTTCCCAAAGAAGCGATACGTGTCCGGAAATCCCTGTGAGCGAGCACATTCCCTCACACTCACTACTCGATGCTGTTCTGGGTGCAGAACTCGACCTTGTTTGCCCATTGGCTCTGGGTTGGTCACGGTGGTGCTGAAGAAGCCATCCCACTCCAGTCGTCCATAAAGCCCTGCCCAGTGGTTGTGACGATTTCCAGTGTGTGGCAGGCACCAAGGAATCAATGTGTTGAACTGACGATGAATTGGATCGCATGGGTGGCCTTCTGCACAAGAACAGATGCCCCGCAGGTCACCGGTGGATGACTTTCCGTTTCGTTTGTCATGGTGGGTGTAGCGGAGTTTTTTCGTTTTGTTACCGTCTGACAATCGAACCTCAATGTTTGGAAGGTCTCGCCAATCGGATCCCCTTGCCAGAGGAATGTGCTGCATCCTGGCCAGCACCAGGGCACTCATTTCTTTACAGATATGATCACGCAAGACTGGCTGGTATTGGTTTCCCCTAATCAACCTCTGAAAGTGTGACTGAGGATCGTAGTTGTAGGCAATTTCCTCTGCTTTTGCACCGTTTTTTACCTCTGGCAGGTCAGACATAGCATCCCGCACAGTGATCGTACGGAATGGAGCAGATGTCCCGCGTTTGACGCAGCTCTCGTACTTCTTATCATCGATGACGACAGAGAGTTGCATTGCTCGTGGTGAGAATGTGTGCAGAGGCTGTGGGAAATGTGGAAGTTTTTCACCCGGAGCTGCTGCAAGAATTATAGCTCTGCGTCTTGTCTGCGGCACTCCATAGTTTCCTGCCTGAAGAACACCAAAAGTACACTGGTAACCCATTCGAACGAGGCAACGCATTGCTAGTTTCAAAACCATGGATCGTTTGAAAGAAACAAAGTTGCGGACATTTTCGAGCAGAAAGAACTTTGGCCTGTAGTAGTCACAGTAGCTAAGATAACTGGCTATGAGGGAGTTCTTAAACTTGGAATATTCACGTGAATTGAATCGATTCATTCCACTGAATCCTTGGCATGGAGGTCCACCACAAAGCAGCTCCACCTCTCCCTTCTGTGGCAGGCGCTGGCCAGTGGAATTTGTCTTTTCACCATTTATCACCAGCCTCAGCAGTTCATTGCAGTCATCTGAGAAGACAGTGCATCCCGGGTTGTTAAGTCGGAAAGCCTGAGCCGCTGGCTCCTCCTTCTCAATTGCCCACATTGACTCTGTCACTTCTGCTTGATGAAATCCCTCAGAAAGCCCTCCACATCCAGCAAAAACATCCAGACATCTCAGCTTCCTCCATTTCGTTTCACTCTTTTCCAGCAGCTGATCTTTTGCCTCATCTTTGGCTGACTTTGCCTTCCCCTTACCTTTGCCTTTTCCTTTTCCCTTCCCTTTCTGAACAAGGTGATCCTGGGCATCTGCAGACGCCTCCTCAAACTTCTTAGTTTCTGCATTGTAAGCCTCTGTGAAATAGAACCGATCTGGTCCACCCTTGAAATACTCGTCAATGGCTGCCCTACTCTCAATCGAATCCTCTGTGAAGATCACCTGGCATTTACCAAGCATATCCTTCAGTCCCACTTTTGCTTGTTCACTGCTCCAATACAGCAAGTTCAGATCCACTGTCTGCCCAGCCAAATGACCCTTGTGGGTATTTTCTGGTCTGTAGAACTTCTGAACTGTAAAGCAAATGTCCTCGCAGTCGGGTTTCTTGCCAGCATCCTTAGCTACGAAGATACTCAATATCTTGGCAACTCTGAATGGCTCTGGCACTTCTTCATTTGAGCCTTTTATATAGTCTCCTTTCCTGTATGCTTCAGGATACAGATCTTCATCTAAATCTCTTTTGCGTTCTTGTTTGACTGGCTTAACTGGTGGAATTTTGATGGCAAAACTAAAGCTTTCTGGATCGAAGTATGCACAGTCACCTAGTCTGATCTCTTCTCCATGGTAGCAAAGACTATTGTAATATATCTTTGAACTTTTCAACCCATCATCCAGTGATTTAACAGTGTCGCCCAAAACTGGAGTTTCGTAAAGTTTTTGTTGTTGAATTCGAGTGCAAGATGGACAAAATTTGGATGTTGCATCATCAATTGTTTTTAGATCATCCTCATCTGGATCTTCAAACCTTGCCATGTCAGGATCATACCACTTTTGGAAGAAAAACGATCTTCCATCATCTTCGAGGATGAGATTTTCTGTCCCTCTGTCTTCCATTCCACCCATCATAAACCAGTCGCCAGCAGGCTTTTTACACAGCACCTTGGCCTTATAGAGGACAAAATTTAGTGGTGTATCCTGGCAGTCATCGACTAGGAACAGCTCCAAAGGATCAGATGTCTCGCCCAAAAGCGTGTCACTACCACGATTTAACCACTTTGCATGGAACATCTTTTCTCCAGCAGTTTCCCACAAGTAGCGCACCTGGGCAATGTACAATGGCACAGATGGATCGTCAGGCTTCACGCAAACAAATTCACCCACTTCCACTCTCTCATCATTTACAAGCACGGCCCTGTAGAACAACTTGTTACCTTCCTTGTGGATCACTTCCCCAGACCACTCCACTTGGCTGGTGATTTTGCTGAAAAGATGTTCTGTCTTGGGCCGCCCAAGAGCAAGGTCCTTCACCTTTGTTTGAATGGATTTACAAAGGTCATCTGACTCCTCACTGTCATCCAGAATGTCATCTTCCTCAGCCTCCTTGACGGCCATGTTTGGACATCGTCTCTGAAGGCACGCCTGCTTTGATCGACCAGAGCCACCGAACTTCACCATGTCAAGACAAGCACGGCACTGACCACAGTCGGATTGCTGGCACACCTCACAGATGCCACAGCGTGTGCGTTTTGTAGTGTGACCTTTTTCATCGATCTGGCCTTGGAACATGCTATTGAAAATATTCTGTACCAGCGGTGTCACTGTTGCCATGGAATCTTTTGATGCAGTTTTATCCTTCTTCTGTTTCACTTCTTTTCGCATCTCCTTCCTCATTGCTCGTCTTTTTCCTAGTGTCACACCAGCCAATTTTATCAGTGCTCTCACACAAGGCACTGTCACGAGAAGCATTTCATCTTCATCAGCAGCTTCATCATAGCTTTCCACCTGATCAACGACCCACTGTGAATGCCTGAGAAGCGTGTCTTCAGTGAAACTTGTTGTGCCATGAAGAGGAACAGTTGTCTGGATTTTGTTCAAGAGGTCTTCATAAGTTGCAAGCAGATTGTCCTTCAGAAACTCAATAACCACTTTGCTCAGCTGAATCTTTTCCATCATTACATCCATAAACGGCTTATACTCCTCACTTGGTGCCATAAGAATATATTCGGCAAAGGCGGTGCTGAATCCAATGAGTGCATTCTGCCCACCATCAAATCCTGCTGTCCACCACTCATTTATAGGACCCATGTTTCTAGTACAAATACTTCCTTCAATGTTTGAGTTTTCGTCATAGATTGGTTTGACATATCCACTGAAATAGAGTTCAACATTCTTCTCAATAAGACCTGTGTCAAATGCACAAAGATGTGTACACTTGTCATAGACGCTAAAATTTGTAATCTTGTGCTGTGGTCTTTCGTCTGCTTCATTTATCATGTCTTCATCACCAGTAAAGAGAGACAGTTTAGGATCGGTCAGCATGATGAACTCCTCTACAGCCTCTGCTGGGTCACCAGGAAACAGCCTCAAATCTGTGCTGTTCAAAAGCTGGTGACACTCCTTGCATCTCACAAGTGATGGCTTCTCTTTTTCGTCACGACAGACCACAGGCTTTGAGGTTGGCTCTTCTTGTTCCACAGTCTCCTCTAATTTAACTCGTTTGTCATCATGTGCTTTTATATCCTTCTCAACCACTTCTGAGCTGCCATTTTCGATATGTTTTGATGATTTTCTTTTGTTCTGGCATTTTGCAAACATTGACATAATGTCTGGTTGATTTTTTAGTGCTGTCTCCTTTTTCTGCCTCTTGTTCTCATCTTCTGCCTGCTCATCATCACTTTCTGTTTCCTCTATTTTGACTTTCTGCAACCTCTTTGGTCCACCTCCCTCTGATGATCGCTTGCCTTTTTTGTTAGCTTTACTGTTGCTGGAACTCTGAAGACTGGCCCTCTGTCCAGTGCTGATCTCTGGAGATCCATTTAGCTCCTCTAATACCATGGTAGAGTTCTCTCCATTCGGACTGCCCTTACTCGAGGAAGGCTCTGTTAGCAAATTAGCAAAATCTGATATTATATAAAAACATTATCAAGAACTTACAACATATTTTTCATTTATGCAAAGTACAAGCAAAGATATTAGCTACGAAGTGTCATATGTGTCTGCATCACAATAATGAAAACTATCCATAATTTTGTTTTCAGTCATGTACATTACACCAACACGCACAAAAGACACTTGTGGATTCAGACGCCAGACATATGCACACACAGAATGGCTATCACTGTTTGTTGTGAGAATATTTTCACAAACGTTCTTTATATATAAAACTTTCTTTATGTATTGCACTATCCCTTATACTGTAGGTGATTTTAATAAGCCAGACATAACTAGCTTCCTCTCTGATTTGGGACTATAGCAGATGGTGGCAATACTCTCAGTAACAGTAGGCTTGACTTTTCTTCACCAATAGCTTAAGATCTGATGACAAGCCAGATGGTCACCTCTTGCATCAAGAGTGATCATAAAGTGCTTATCATTAATAGCGAACAAGCAACGAACATTTCATCACACAATGGCTCAGCCTCAGACAAAAAGAGACATAACAGAAACATTAGAGTGCACATCTTTATAGTTTTAGATATGCCCTTCAATTTATAACTGGAATCACCTTCCTCCAGTGTCCTCTGTCTTCCACCAGCCTGAGCATCTCCTCCATTGTTAGCCCAGTCCATGCCCTGATGTTGCCCAACCAGTTTATTCTCGGTCTTCCTCTTTTCTGTCCTCCCGGTATTGTGCCCTGTATTATCTCCTTCTCGATGCATGTTCCCTCCTTCCTCATGATGTGGCCAAAATAGATCAATTTCCTTTTCCTTACTGTCTTCAAAAGATTCCTCTCTACTCCAGCCGCTTCCAGTACCCATTCATTTGACCGCATTTCCATCCACGATATTTGCATGATCATTCTTAGACATTTCATCTCGAATGCTTCTATCCTCCTCTCTTCCTCCTTCCTCAAAGTCCAACTCTCACATCTGTACAGTGCCACCGGCCATACTAATGTCATCAAGAGCCTCATCTTTGTTACCAGTGATATGCCATGGCTTTTCCATATTTTTTTAAGATTTGTAGCCATTGCATATCCCTTTGCAAGTCGTACCCTTATCTCTGCTCCACAATCGCTGGAATCACCTTCTCACTAATCTTGATGTTGAGCAAGGCTATCTTGACTTTCTCTTTGTTATACAATGGCACATTAACATGTACATTCCTAAATGAAATGCAACTCTTAATAATGCAATAATCCATCATATATAACTCCTCTTGTTACAAGCTTACAGAGAAAAAGGAATCAGATGCTGAAGCATGGAAGACTCAAAAAGGCTGAAACACTCAATCCTAATATATGTAACATAGTTGGTCAAGTTACTGGACACTCATAATGAGGATATGTGTGAAAACAGCATTTCTCCATGTTTGGGCCTTTTTGGCTGGAAGGAGTTCGAGGTATTCTGTGACTGCTTAGGTGGATAACTCATGATCGGAAACTTAAAAACTAGTTTGCCAAGTTACCTGACATTTATAGCGAAGAAATAGCATGTTTCCATGCTTGGGCCGTTTTAGGGTCCCCTTACACAATAGCTTGGAGCAGTTTGAGATTTTCCACTGATTTTCCATTGAGGATAACTCAGAATACAAAGCTTAAAAACTTTACTCTGCCAAGTTACCTGACACTTTGAGTGAGGAAGTTCCTAAATACTTATTTCAACAATTTCGGTTTTCTGAATATCGCGATATCAGGGCATACTTATGGTATCGGGGCTATTTTGGGCGTGGCTTTCGGTCTGGCTCTGCCTACTGTGACTGGCAATAGCTGCCGCTAAGATGAATCTTTTCAAGCTAAACGTTACTTGCAAAGATCAATTAAGCGGTATTCAATATTTATAAAGTCGAACTAACCCTAACTTTAACCCTAACCCTTATTTAACAGCAGGCATTAGAATCCATGTTTATTTACTTCAATCAATGACGGGACACTTACCGAAGCCATGACTATAATTAACGCTAATTCGACGCCGAAAAGCCAAAACAGAGCGATCCCGATACTATAAGTATGCCGATATCGGTTCGCTACTAGGCTAAACCGGCCCAGCACTAATACATATAAGACACTTCTATGTTTGTTTTACTTGGGGTGCTAAAGTTACAGATTAACCTGTTCTTGATTCTTTAGTATTCCCGCGCTTCATTCGACCGTCGCTTACGATGTTACTATATAATCAAAATGCATGAACTTTACCACAACAATGGGGGATGGTGCTCTTGTAAAGAAAAAGCAACTATTCCACGACTTTTATGGTTTCTCAATGTACTAACCGGCTCCGTCGGCCACAGAAGCAGAATTCTGAGCATAAACCATCTTCTCCAAGAGAAATTTAATCAGCTCCCGCGCATACTAACACTCTCACTTCCGATTACCAACCAAAAATAATCTATCAACAAAGAATCCACACTCGATAACGGTCTAGCCAGCGGTCTCTTCAAGTTCTCTGCCGCAAGAGAGGTTCGCAATTCCAATGGCGCCATTCCTGACGTTGTTGGTTGAGTTTAAATACGGTTTTCCGTTTAAATATACCGTTTTATACTGTTTAAATTTGGAGATTTGTATGGTCATATATACAGGCGATCGTAAGATGGCGTTGTTTAATTGTAACTAAATGTAAATGCTCATGTTTTTCTGTGGCGACCGTATGGTTTCGACCCCCCTCATTTTCAATGAATTGATCGGGCGAGCTCTTTCACTACCGCAACCCGTTTTGGTGCCACGCCGTGTAAGGGCCGAGATAGCCAGAGAATCAAATCGAACCGGTGTCATAACATAGAGGCAAAGTAAGAAGCTACCAATGTAGTTAACCAGATCTTGACCCTTCTGCCTATCGATTTTGTTTTGACTGAGCGCCTGTGAATAAGCTGGTTCCCGCGACTTAGCTTTCGTTGAGCGCTGTCCGATAGCGAACAAGTACCGTGAGGGAAAGTTGAAAAGAACTTTGAAGAGAGAGTTCAACAGTACGAGATTACGATTACGATTACGATAGAGGCGCCTTGACGCCCGCGTTGACCAATGTAGCTTATAATCAGACCGAGGGCCGAAGGAAACATTTCGCCATAAATCCATAAGTTTTAATGGGGAATAACTATGGACTTCTGCCCCGTGTTTTGACGATGTTATGTGCTTCGGCACTCTAGGTTTTGCTGTTATTTTTTGTGCAACTGAGATCTGTAGGCTAAATGTGTGGATCAAAAGGACCACAGGCTGTAAATGCAATTGTAAACTTTTACTAGAGTGACCGTATAGCCTCGACCCTGCTCATTTTTCAATGAATTAATCGGGTGAGATCCTTCACCACCGCTGCCTGTTTGAATGGGTGCCCTTCAAAGTTCCCATGAATGGACCTTGCAAGCCCGAAATATAGCCACAACTGGTATGCAAATCGGCATCCTCACTCAAAGAGGCATCTTGATGTACGCTTGTACCAATGTAGTTAACCAGGACATCTCCAAAGCTTGGTTTGGGAATGGAAACACATGGCCCATTAATGCTATTTCAACTGAATCTCTACTGTACATGAAAATTTACTACAGCACCAGAGAAATTGCTTAATACAGAGGCTATTTCTCGATAATAATATGCTGAAACAATCAACATTAAACTCACCACCTTCAGTACATCAACCATTACAAATATACACAGTGCACCAGTTTAAAATTAGAATCAAACACATCCTGGATCATACACTATTACCTTGCTTACACTGCTTAGTTGTGAACCTGTATGTGCACATTAGTTTAAGTGCAATTCCCACATGTAATGTGTGTGTGCGTGTGTGTGTGACAGCCCCTATTGGTCCAATGAACGAGGCCGTCTGGGAAATTGCTTGTGAAAACTGGAGTTGCTAGCTGTGGAATATTAAATTGGTTCCTCTGGGGTAACCCTTAGTGCCAAATTGAATGATCCGGCAATTATTTTAATTTTGCAGTTTTACTTGGTGTTCAAACAACAAGATAATAAACTTTGGTACTTTTTGCATCCAAATTGAAATCTTTTTGAAGGGACAAAATGACTATTGGCCTCAGACATCTTGATTTTTTATGTTCTTTGCCACTGCTTGTATATTCAGTGTTATGAATCTTGTATTATCATTGTGCACCTTGGTCAAAATATCTGCTAAAATGTGGTGCAAGAAGGATTTCTGGCCTCCCAAGTCTTGTGGTGGCATCCCATGCCCTCTGATCACTTGTGTCGACATTTAACCATATTATTTAGATTTCTTCATGCTATTATATAAAATGCTTGTGAAACCTAAGGGGTTTAAATGTGCTTTGCAAAGAGGTTATATTCTTTATTATTTGTTACACTAAATTTAAATTTCTCAGGTAGGGATGGTAGAGCCAAAAGGACCTCCAATTCCTATCTGTGCAAGTGGGGGCCATAGCTTCTCCCATATATAAAGTTATGATGTTCATGGGGCCAAAAGGACCTTTCAGAGGACCACTGCCTCATCAGCTTCCTCATATATGCATACAATTGTATGGTAATAGGCCTATACAGACCAGTCTAAAAAGTGGATGCAGTTAAAATCAAAATGGCTTCAGCAGTGTACTGGTATACTCAAGGGTCTGATATTATTTGTGCACGCCTAAATTGAAATCTTATGGCTTCACAGTAGGAGCAAAGAAAAGGACTTTTGGTTCCCAGGTTTCTGAAGAGGTAGGCATAGTTCCCTCTGTGCTGATGCCTATGCTTACATTGAATGCTTATATCAATACAATACATAACAATACAGGTAGGCATGCAGTAATTAACTGGCCTTCTATAATTAAGATGAAATGACCAGATGTGTAATGTAATGTATAAGCCTATGCAAATCGGCTTATTTGCATGCTCTCAACCAAAGTTCAAGTCAATGAGGAAAATTAAACAGCCTAACGCATTGAGATACCAAAGTGTGATACTAAGCCAGACACTGAAAATTTTTTGAAAAGGTAGTGTAAAGGACAGGTATGGATATTATGGCAGTTTGAGTTGTCATTTTTTAATAATATTAAAAAAACTGACAGCTTGAATATTGGTTTCAGCAACGTCTGATGCTTCTTTTCTTTCTAAGACTAGATAAAGAAATGCTTGTACATATAAATTCATTCATTCACAGAGATTTTCGAAAATTATATCAACAGTGTTGCTAATGTACTTCATCGTAAAAGCCAGTTTTGTTCTGCATACAAGGTAATAGCACACTTCCACTTCAGTCCTTGAAAGCACACTTACAGTAGGTTCTTATGTTTTCACAGAAATAAAACTACATAACAATAGCAGTGCAACAAGTAGGAAACTTTTCTTTATGTATTATATCATGTAAATCACTAATTTCACACAACATGTCTACATGGTGGAAAACCCACAATTGACCTCAATGACGAGCAACTATATAGAATGTTTTAAACCTCCAGCAGTTAACCTGATTAGGCTAAATTTACAGACTATTAGATTAAGAACACACACTGATGTTTGAGATATACTTTAACTTGGCAGGTTAATTGTACTGCAAGGAGTGCTAGACTAAACAAACATCACAATTCAGATGCTGATAACATGGTACTTTGCCTGCTTATGTTTCTATGAGCACTTGGTTTCCAGTTAGAGGGATGTGCCCATTGATCACATGATCATACATCAATGGAAACAGGACATTGGCCATTTTTGGCATAACCAAGGCATGCCAACACTAATTCTACACACCTGTTATGATACACAGTATTGCTGTGTTACATTACTGTGCTGAACTTTGCTCCTGCTATTCTTTTGAGTACCAGTAGTAAAAGTGCCAGAATTTATGGCTTCAGCATCACACGAGTTCTAGGTCAAAAGCAGCATATACTAATGGAGCAACCTATGTAAATATTACCAATTATTACACTTATTACATGTTATTACAGTTGTGATTTATATTTACAATAGGTTTTCCAGTGAAAGAACAATTTTCATTACTATTATAATTCACATGGCAGAAGAGTTTTAGAAGAAATTAGCAATATGCCCACACACTGGATTTCAATTGTGGGTTTTGTTGAAGCATTTGGTTGATGCAGCATACATACATGGACATCTTGCCAATATAAGTCATCTTTTGCATATGTCTGAGAGTGAGAAGCACAGATTTTGTTTCAAGAATCATTTTAATAAGAATCTATGCAAAGATCAGACAAGATTATATGGTAGAACATTACCATACAAATCTTAAATCAGACCACACAGTTTAAAATACAATTCTTAAATATTGCATGGAAAACATGCACCATGTAAACATAGCATGGAAAGTTCATCACCCTAACCTCAAGTTTAGTGATAAGTTTCTTTTCATTTGGTAAGACGAGTTAAGTTGATTTGATGCTGGCCATCCTGGCTGGACTTCTATTGACCTTTCTATGTCAGGCATATGATGAACATATGCCCATCACAATAAGCATAAAATACCTTAATGAATAACCATGATATAATATAACTATGGGAAGGTTTGTAAAAGGAAATGAATGTTCACCGGTTCTACATAAACCGTTAAAGGCAGAGAAACAAATCGGGTCCATATTTCTGCTTCCCCTATAACATTTAGATTTTACATATACTGGGTATCGGTTGATGCCCTGTGCAACAGACACCGATGGGATATAAGTTACTAATTACAATTATTACAATTATTTGCGCTGATATCTCGCAGCATGAATTCTTAATTAAAAGTACAACGTACCGCCAATGTGTGCACGAATTAAAATATATGGATTAAATGGACAGGCTATGAGAAGTTATACAAATTATTAGTTACCTACAGTGTGATGCATTTAAATCATGAACTTGTTAGGCAGTTTAATCACTTTCCTTTTTATATTTGGACGGAAACAGAAAGAGACGGAACGCCATAAATCTTTTAATTTTGTTGACAACAGGTGACACCAGTGGTGCGGCATGTTTAAAGATGGCGGCTGTTCAGGTATTTGGGAAGTGTTAAGAATAAATCAACTTATCTGTTTATTTCTTAGGCTGATTTTTCTATTTTTGCACGTAAATGGCATCGTGTCACGATCAGCGATGTGTTGTGGTAATAACGTGCTCTGACTAGATGTGAGGTGTTGAATTGAACGACACTTGCTTACGCCCCCTTACTCAGTTACATCAGATGCGTTATAAAATAAAATTTAATGCTAGCTTTGGTATACGATGTGCGACACACTGGAAGGAATAGTAACTAATCATAGGGTGAAAGATAATAGTGCGATCTCTTGACATCATGAACTGTCAGTCGTGGCTGCAAAGGCTGAAATCCTGCGAACGTAGATTTTTATTAATGTTTTGGATGTGACGCGCCATTTTTCTGCCTACCTTAATCCTGACGGAAATGTGTGCATTTTGAGTTAAGGCTGTTTCCAAATTTGATGACCATTTCTTTCAACATATGTGATGTGATCCCCAGGGTGTCATGTGATCCTGTAGCTCTTTGATGATTAAGCTGTATGGTGAGTGATAGGCGATTTGTTGGTCATTCATCCCCAAGTTTACGGTTTTAGCAATTATTGCTCAATGACATGCATTGCCTAGCTGTATAATCCGTGTAGAAATGTTTCAACTTTGCTTACCCACTGTAGCCTAGCTTCTGGTTTTTTTCTGACCTATCAAAATTTGACCCGGCTTCTGCAACAGATTATGATTTTGGATTGTGATTTTGACTTGAAGCGCCCATTGACTGATGCCTTGGGCATTATGATAACAGTGCTATAGAAGTCATATGATTAGATTAGATTAGTCCTGTTATTAAATTGCTGCAGTTTTGCCTTGCCTGAGGGTACTGATGGTAAAGGCATGCAATAAGCGAGCTGCTACTTTACATCACCTGACCCCATCATGTTTATTAGGTACTATGAATGAGTTAATCTATTGTAAGGAATGGTGGGTAACCATTTATTACATGCCTTTGTCAGTCTTAGTTTCTTTAAATTGATGTTAGTTAGACAGAGCTTCTGGCTGAAGTACAAGTTACATTTACCCCGTTGAAATGGGGTTTGAATCCAGGCAGCAGTGGTGAAAAGCAAATGCACTTGTAACATGCCACTATTTGTTTATTGTCACTCCACAACTTTGTTTTTGTAACTGTAATAGACAAATTCAACAAAGTTCTGAGGCATTCGCTTCTAAGTCCATTGGAACCTCAGACTGCATGCATTCATTCTAGATGCTGTTCACCTACTGGGTGTACCTTGTATGATGACCCTGTTCAAGTTGTTTGCACATGCTTGTCTCACGCTTCAGGTTCAGATTTACTGATCATGATCATATAATAAGTATAATAAATGAACTAATGAATAAATTTGACTCATTTGGCGAAAAGCCAGTCAGGATCACCTCTGTGGATGATATAACAAGGGATTTCTAGCTACCAATTTTATGTACTGGAACCTCATGATTGCTGCAACCATATAGAGGTGCAAAACAAGTGTAACAACCAGCTTTTGGCAAATCACTGCCTGCCTTCTTCTGAGTGACTGAAAGTGCTACCAGTTGATGTCTTTTACTTTCTCTTAGTTGTTAAGAGTTATAATCTGTAAAATGAAAATTTTTATTATAAGTACTTGTTTGAGATATGCATATAAATGAATTTCTGCTAATTAGAAACAGGAGCCAGATCTTGCAGTTGCTTATCTGCACAACATGTTTGAAGGGTTAACATTTTATAATACATTGCATAAAAAGTTGCAACATGGTAGTAAAGCTTGTTGGTATTCCACTTGTGATGCTGTAGGCCAAAGCATTGTTTGATTTTGCAAGTGGAGGAACGGGAGAATTGAGCTTCTGTGCTAATGAAATCCTAACAGTTGTTAGACAGGTGAGCATATTATTTGTTTCCAGTGGTGGAACAGCATGTTTTTGTATGCTGTGTTGAATTTTAGAGAGATTTTATGATGTGCCCTGGCTTTTTATTAAACAGCTTTTAGCTTCAAAGAGTCTGTGAATGTGCCTTGACAGTTTTAAACCAGGGCAAGAAGATGCTATGTATGAAGTTAAGAACAGCTGAGCTATATGATAAATGGATCAAATCAATTGTTAAATTGTGGAGATTTACAAACCTGCATGTAATTTATTGCTTTTGCTTAATTTTTTTTACCAGTAATGACATTTGTTAGATTTGGTACAGTGTTTCAAACTAATTCTTTGTTGTCACTGTCTGATAAGCAATGTGTCAGCTTATGGTATACTGATGGCTAACTGATTAGTTGTCACACAGAAGAGATAGGTAGCAATGGTAGCATACTAGTGACTGACTAGAAAGTAAGACAAGGTAAAAAATGATTTGGTGCATTACATACGGACATTTACAGTATCTACTTGTCACCTTGTCATTAGTTTTGTTGATTTCCAACATGAGAAAAGTAGGCATAGTGTTTTTTTCACTCTGTAAATTATAGAAATACAGTACAAAACAGCTGAATATAAAAATGTGGTTCTTGTGGTTTGAGATGTTGGTTTTTGAGATTTGAAGAGCCAAAAGTGTTATAAATTTGAGATTAGGCAAAGGAAATGTGTTATGTGTATTACTTACGTGCCTGGACTTTGATTTAGCAATCTTGGGAACCTATCAAAGTTAGCACCAGTCAGGAACCTATAAAAGTTAGCTCCTTTCAGGGCATATCAAAGTTAGCACCTTTCAGGACATATCAAAGTTAGCACTTTTCATGAACATATCAAAGCTAGCACCTTCTAGAGGCCTGTCACAGTTAGCACCTTTTTGTAGCACTTGCTTATCATTGCCTTGGCAGGTTGTAAATGAACTATTTACCTCAAGAGGAATATCGTTAGCAAGACATCAGTCATCAGACAGTCTATAGTATTATGGGTCAAAGCTTACATGTATTACATCTATAATCTTATGTACATGTGCAGTGTCCAATAATATTAACTGAACTAGTTCTTATCTGTCTAGGCAGAGATGATTCAAAGATTTGCTGTGGAAGTTGCACGTAATAGGTAGATAACTTGCACTGGGTGTAGAAAGTTAGAAGTAGAATACTTCAGGTCGAGATTGCCACTTGTGAAACTCTGTTTTTGCAGGAACCGCAGTCCCAGATTGCTACTGTTAAACTGCTCAAAATTTTTAATCCAGATTGAAGCCAAGTATCAGTTAAATGAAAATGAAATTGTCAATGATTTTCTGACCTGAATGGTATGTGAGCTCTTCACCCATGAAACAACATGTTTATGCTTACATTAATAGATGCCTTTTTTTCAGGATGTTGGGGGAGGATGGTGGGAAGCGGCTAACAGCCGCGGAGAGTCAGGGCTAGTTCCAGAATCTTATCTGGAGGTATGTTGTTGCTTTTGAGCATTAGATGGTTAATTATTAATTTTTGCATTTTCCGTATCAAATTGCTGAGGGTTAAACCGAGATTTGGTACACCAGGCCCTTGGAAGCACTCCATTGTTTTATCTGGAAGGCATGCTGTGTAAATCTTGTTTCATTCTATGGTCTGTTCAGCATTTAATGCACACTCTAGATTGTGTAGTAATGAGTCATAATGCCTTTCGACACTAGCTTTGGTTTTCTAAGTCTGGTGCTTCATGTGACTAGTCAGGAATACTGGAAAACATTTTAGTCTTTAGCTTTGTTGACTTTGGTTGAGAAAGGCATTTGAGGAGATCGATTATCTTTGCTGAATTTACTTTGCCTTGCATAAGTTAATCAAAACTGGGAAAAGTGAAGACCGTGAGCAGCTGTCCAAATTTAAAATACATGTTGTTGGGTTCTGGGTATATGTTATACAACTGTCTGAACACATGAAATTGTAACAAAGTAACTTCTGGTAAAACATCTACAATTTGACATATTGAGTACTTTTCATTTAATCTGGAATACTGTTATTGCGAATTATTTGATATTCACTACTACATCTCCTGATTGTTAAAAGCTGTTTTTGGTGTTTACTCAGATTACTCAGGTGCCAGAACCTTCAATGCCTCCACCTCCTGTGCCAAAGGCATTTGCCCCTTCTGCATGGCAGCAAAGTACCTCAGAGGCAAAAGCATCCAAGACAAAGCCAACCAGCCAGCAAGTTGCCAAAACTCAAGATGAAACCTATGACGATTGGGACGATGAATGGGATGATGATGATGATGATAATATTTCTAATGTTGATAACCCTGTAAGTTAAATATTGTCGTTCATTTCTAACTGTAACATTTGGTTGCACAACAAGGCAAGCATTCACAGACCAGAAACTGTGATCATGATGTGGAGGAACTTGTTGTAAATGAGGTCCAACATTGTTTAAGATTGCAATGATTGGCTTTACAAGATTCTCAGAAGGTGCTGTAAAAATTTCCAGATACACACATACATATGTTCACCAAATTAGTGATTGTACTTGTACTACGGCTGAAAGATCCTTAAACATCATCACCCTCCTGTGACAACTATTTCTGATACGTAAAGTTGAGAGTAACATGCAGGTATAAGCAACCACCTTAATTAACTTCTTTTACTTTCATTATTGTGTTAACTTTCATTTTCCTAGCAATAGTGCATTTAAAATAGCTTTTATTTGCAGAAACGTCTAACAATTCTGTGAAAATGATTAGCAATGGTTTATTCGATTATTTGGACAACTGATGTTATTTTCGCATGGTTTTAGGTTGTTGGAACTATTTTTAAAGTTTGTTTGTTGGCTATAGGAAGCAAACAGAGGGCCAAACGACCCAAATGGAAACCAAAATGTTGTAAGACGCCGGCAGGACAAAACGCAGGGACAGGGTGGAAGTGTCCGAATTACATTAAACCGGTAAATCATGACTGAGTCTCATGCACTTGAGTTTGAGCATGTATGAATTTATGTATGTAGATATGAAAGTATGTTCTGCTGCATGTCTTGTCTTCTGAGAGACCCATTCTGGTTCTTTGAAACTAGAGTTTTTCTGGGCTAACTATCTGTGATTTTGATCTTGACACTAGACTTTATCTCTGCAACGAGAAAGAGGGCAAGTCTTCCCTTCCACAGACTGCCGCTCTGTTTCCATGGGACTGGCTTGACATCCTGACTTTCATCGCCTTGACCAGAAGCACAAGCCTTGACCAGAAGCCTTGTGCTTCTGGTCAAGGCGATGAAAGCCATCATTCACTAGCACACACATGCACTGGTAGAATGCAGTACACATCTGCACTGGACATTGATTTGGAAGCCAGATCCAGCCCAGTTTACCCCTTTTAGTCTTCACTGTTTAAGAAATTGAGTTAACATTAATTTAGAGTTTTTCTAAAAGAAAATGAAAACTGAGGTGGATAATAATTAATTATTTGAGAGATGCCTGAGAAAGTCTGTGACTGCTGAAAAGATTTGTTTGGAGCATTTACGCAGCACTTTTTCCAGGTGTCAACTCAAAAGCATTCCCAATCTTGCCTTAGCTAAAACAAACAGTTTTAAAGTGTCTATATAAGGTGCCCATGAAAACCAGCAGAAAATCTGTTGGGCTGGTGTTTACATAACATGGATACAAATGTATTGCCCATTGCTGTTCATTCGATGTATTATGGGAAATTGGGAAAAAATTCCTGTCAGTTTTCGAAGAGGTCTGATTCGCAGCTATTTTTACATCAGAATTTTGCTCTGGGAATTGGCTATAGTGCCTTGTAATTCTGCAGTTGTATTCTTGAAAATTTATCATGTTTGTCCTTTTACAGTTGTACGATTCAGTTTTATTTCTTTGTTTTCAGGTTTTCACAGTTCACACGAACAGGAGTCGATTCATATCTGTTTGAAACGTTTAATGTTCCCGAATCAGAAAAGACTGCATCTATAGTAGTCAGTACCAAACAGTTTAACGTTATTCATATGTTATGCTATCATAACAATCTACTTATTAAACATTTTTTTTAAGAGACCTTATGTACTTATGGATGTGATACACATTTCAGAATTTTAGATTTTTTGGTTTAATCAGACTGACTTTGGTTATTGGTGAATTTGATTTGAATGACAGTTTGATTTGCATTAGAATTACTGTTTTAGCAGTTTATAGGTGAACATTTTGGATTAGAAATCTGAAACTTTATGTGGGCAGTTAGTGATCTTGTAATATTTTTGAGGATTGTCTGATTGATATCTGACTGTGATCGTGTACTTTATAAGTTCTGGTAATGGATTGCAAAAACTGACTTTTTTGTGAAGGGATTTTGCAAAATTTGGTGTGTAATGTGTGTACTAGTGTTTATGGAAATGATTAACTGATTTGTTGCACTTTAATCATAATTGTAATGACCCAGTTGAGGATTTTCAAAGCACTACTTAAGTTCTAAGTTCAAGGCACAAGCTTATTCCTGAATACTGTGTCACATTAGAGGGGTTGTCCAGAGATACCATGCAAAGAACAATATTCAGTTGCTGAAAAGCAGATAGAGATGGAGACGGAGGAGCAGTTGTAGAGAATTCTGTTTAGGTCAAGAGAAGGGAGAAGCTTGAGCTGTATTATTTGTTTTTATATGAATGTTGTGTGCATCTCATTGTTCGTTTTAGGTTGGTAGTCATGGTCCAATGTGGCAAAAAATTGACCACCCCTTCCACTGTGTTATAACATCGCCTAAAAAAGAATCAAAGTTTCATGGAATAAAAACATTCATTGCCTATCAGTTGACGGCAAGCGTTAGTATTTTCTTCTAGAACTGTTTATAATTGTAAGGCAGCTATTTTACTATAACTAATAGTATTAATAGTTGACTTGTAGTGGATCATCCATAAAGGATGTCCACACAGAGGGATGAGGGAAGGGTCACCCAAAAGCGGACATGGGTAGCGGGTTTATTCCCAATGTAGGTGTTTGCATCTAAATTTGGTACATTCACTTATTTCAGTTCAGTCTATGCATTAAGCACCAGCTTCAATCAGACAGGAGACAGTCTGTACTGCATTTGATCTCAGAGTACCTTTGCAGGATGCAACAGTATCAAGGTACCCCAACCCATAGCATAGATAGCCTGAAAGGTCAATAGGTTAGCATAATCTAGGCCTTAGTACTGTACTGGAATGCAGACTTCTGAAAGGGGATGGAGAGGGTAATGCCAAATGCAGACAAGAGGCAGGGAGGGGCCAAGCAGGTCTTATTTTGTGGATATCCATTGCGGACAATCCCCAAGGACTTATCAAAGACTTGTGAAAGTGCATGAGACTGCAAGTGAGTATTGCTGTGGCTAAAGCTGCTTTATAACATCCTTAGTTATCACTGCTGCCAAAGAAATGTCACTTGTCAGTGGGAACTTTACAGCTTGGTTTCGGGCATATTTAGTTATAGCTAAAGCGAACTTGGCTGAACCTACTATTTCTGCAGTTTTGTAACAAAAACCATAAATGAAACCAAATTTAATTAACATAGAATTTATTAAATCAGTAATAATATTGTAATATTACTATTAAACGTGATTTATTATGTTGATATTGGTACAGTAAAAGTCTGGTAATGCACAGATAATGGGAGTTAAGCCATCCGAGCCACGTGATAATGGAACGTGTGTTACCGAAATACATGGAAAAATCTCAGAAACTGCTTATTACTTGTTCCTATACAGGTCTTTTTTCTTATGCGCATTTACAGTATCTTAATTTAGACTTTTGACTTCTTTTAAAATAATATAAATAGAAATGTGCATATAATAAAATCCCTAAATGCAGTGCAATGATTGAAACTTTTTAAAAAGTATAAATTTAGGCTTTAAAAGATATTAAGACTACTGTTTTAAAAGAACATTTTAAAAGAACTTTCTTGTGTATGACTTCATTAAATGTCAGCCTTGTTCAATCAGTCGTCTTCTGCTAAAGTGCCTAATTTTTACAATTTTGTAGTACTGTTTGATTATTTGGCATTGTTTCTTTTTGCCACTTCTCAACAAACTATATGCATAGTGCTTATCTGCATCAGGTTTTGACGCACAGCACCCTGACGTTTTTGCCAAAGCCCCACATTTGAAGTTTTATCTCAAAACGATTTGTGGTTTCACCTAGCTTTGTAGCCCTCAAAATCATCTTTGAGAAGCTTGACTTGTGGTTTTTTATTGCATGGAAAAGGAAATTTGATGCTTGACCTAAGCAATTACAGCATTGGGCTTAATCAGAGACTATTGAAGACTAATTATTTCTATTAATTCACAGTTGAACAGCTGTGCCAATATGATATTAGGCCTAATCAAATGCCGTCTAAGGCTGTAATAACTTCTACACATCTATTGACATATATGTCTATAGAGATATGGTTGTACGTGAAATAGCGATACCATAGCAGTACAAATATAAGTGGTACATCTCGACCATATTGGCAATCGCAAAAAGAGTGAAGGAAACGCCTGTAGCGTACTTTGCGGCTTGTTCATGTGCTGCTGTGTGCTATGCAAATGAGTTGGCTTATGTTGCCAGTCTTCGTATTGGGCATTAATGATTTCTCCATGTTGATTTGGTACATTTGAAAGTCATGATGTTGACGTGTGTTAACCAAATTAGCATGTTAATGGTAAGGTTTGTAACAGGGCTTTTGCTGTACTAGAAATGATGTGGTTATTATCATATTAATGTTAGTAATGCTTATAATATAATAACCATAAAGATTTTGTTGTTATTGTTTAGTTTTCCAACATCCAGGTCAGTCGCCGATACAAACATTTTGACTGGTTACAGCAGCGTCTTGCAGAGAAATTTTCAGTCTTGACTGTTCCACCACTGCCTGAAAAACAGATTTCAGGTGAGTTCATGTTGTTTTTATGGGGTAAACAGAGGCAATAGAGCCACATTTATAAGGATGGCCTTTCACCTGCAGGTTTCATATCCAGGCATATTCTTGTGAAATTGAGGAATTTTCAAACCACAGAATTATTATTATTTTGGCATTTATTAGGTGCCATTTTCTAATGACTAAGCATCAGTCAATGGCACTGAGAAGCTGTGAGTGAAGGACTTGATTAAGCTTAGTCTCTGCACAGTAACCATCTGAGTGGAGGCCCAAACCCTTACTCCACCAGTTACAAGCTGAGCACTCTGACCAATTGGTTACCTTGCTCCACACAAATTATTAGTATAAGTAACTCAGAACAAATTTCGTTTAGGGTGCTGTTAAAAATTTATTATAAAATTGTTGTAAGCGGAGGCATTGTTGTAGTGTCATTGCCCTTATCTTGTTTGCATTTTAGCCAATTATGTTTAAAACCTATGTGGAGTGTCATGCCCTATAAATTTTCTGTTATCTTGGCAAGTTTATGTGATCTGAAGACTGACTGTCTTCAGAAGGTTTCAAAGAGGCACAAGAAGAACATTGTGCTGCTTTGTTTTAAAGTCTCCCATACTGTATAGACATCTAGAGTTACAAAAGCTACTATTATAACTTCTCACAAGTGCTGCTCACACACACACATATATATATAACAGATATGTATATATATATATATATAAAACAGACTTAACGTATGCCATTATTTGATTTCTGTTTGCTGAATCAAGTTGTTGTTTGATGTAGGGAGATTTGAAGATGACTTTGTGAGTCAGAGATTACGACAACTTCAACTGTGGGTTGACCGAATGTGTCAGCATCCAGTCATAGCTCAGTCAGACGTCTTGCATCATTTCCTCACTTGTACTGAAGACAAAGTGAGCAGCTTGCGTCTAGTTACGTGTGTTGGCCTGTAGTTTCTGTTGTGGCCTTTAACCACTAAGTTTGGAATTCAGATTCATAGACTCATTGTCATTTCTAGGGTCACCTTATGGAAAACGGGATTGTTTTTCATAGTGATAGCGTTGTGCTAATGGTCAGGCCTTACAGAATTATGAAGCCAATGCCTTAGGTTAAATTGGCTAAGTATTGTCAAACCATGCAACCGATAAGAAGGTGATTATGTTTGGATTTGTGTTTGTGGTGTTTTCACGTCACGTGAAAGATATAGCAACTAGGACCTTATCTCCAACTTTCACATTGTTTCAAGTTTTCTTCTGCCTTCTGATTGACAGTCTAATGCACTTGTGGTTGCTGAAGACGTAAGAGGCAAATGAGAAATGCGTTGTTGCATTATTTTATTATTGTATCATTCATTTGTGTCTTATATTTTTGCACTGCCCTGTCTCATGACTTCACATTAGGTGATGGTGTTAAGCTCCTATTTTTTTGTTAAAGGCATGCACATGAGGTCTTGATTTGAATAACTTCTCAGTTGGATTCCCACTGGATGAAAATGTGTCTTAGACACTATTTTTACTTGAATCGCTAAATTGTGTTAGAATATGTACCAAAATCTTATTTTTATGCTGTAAATCAAATTTTTGTATAAATTAGAAATGGAAAGTAGGAAAGAGAAAGGCAGAAAAGGATGAATACATTGGAGGGAAATTCTTTCTGACAGTGAAGACGCCAGATCAACCAGTAGACAGCAAACAATCGTAAGGTTTCGTTTGTAATTACAAAATATATTTTGTTCGAATAGGAAATGGCATAGAGTTGGTCATTGTCACTTTACATCAGAAAAATTGTCGGTTGTAAACTATTCTGTTCTGCTTCTGTAAATGTTTCCCTCGGGCCTGAGAAAATCTGGAAAATTTTTATTATCAAGAAATATTTGGAACAGGATTCATTTCATTTGGCACCAAATGTATGAATGTCTATCAGTGTCTAGATAACAGGTTGATGTTTTATTAGAATACCTTGTCATATATTGAAAGTCTGAAATCAGGTTGCAGAGAGAAATGTTCTCAAATTACGGTGGCCAGAGATGGCTTTCAGGTGTGATGATTACAAGTTATACCCATTTCAAACCTTTCTTGACAGCTTCCCTCTCCAGGCGATCTGAGGAGCTGTAGCTTTGAAAAATATCAATGCTTCAACAGATAATTATTATAGTTTTAATTTCTTGTAGTCCGACTGTTTGAAAATGGTTTTGATTCAGAATCTTACTTTGGCTTTTTGTGATGGCAATGTGTTTTGATTAGTGTCAGTAACTGTAAAGATGCATTTTCTTTAGGGAAACCAAAATTGAAACATTTGGAAAGCTTTTGCGCAACATGGATGAAAGTGTTAGGCGCCTTTCTGAAGTTGGCGAAAGTAGCACAAAAAAGCACGAGGGTCGTAAGTATGATGACCAGAAACTGTGTGTAAAAGCTGTCCAGATAAACAGACCATAATATTAGGCATAGTGCTAAAATTATGAATTGATATATCTTAACTGATGGAGGTTGCAGTTTTTATGTACACAGTAATTAGGTTCACTATAAAACCTATATTAGGTTCACTATAAAACTTGTACTATAATAATTTTAGGTTTTAATATTTCTTGAAACAACTTTTATCCTCACTAAACAGATTGTCATAAACTTTGAAACAAATGAATGGTCAAAAGTTTAGGTGAGTGTGGTTTGGGAAAAACTTGGTATCCAAAAGTGTTCCTTAAATGTTGAATAGTTTTTTAATTTTTTGTGTAAAGGTCTACTTTAAGGAGTTTGCACAGTGCACAGATGTTTAAAAATCAATTCTGTTTTGTTTATAATTATTGTTTTATTTTTAGCTTTTAAAAAAGAATTTCAGAAACTTGGTGATGCCTTTTCCAGTCTTGCAAAATCTTTTGTATTTGATGAGCGAACAGGTAAGAGAATCGTGTTGGTTGATGGTTTCATGTTGCCATCACAAAGAAGATGATTGAGACATCTGATTGGCTCACCTACCTTTTTCTGATGCTAAGCAGAAGTTTAATCCTTATATGTCTTGTAAGCTTTTGTTTCCTTAACAATCTGCCCATCCCATAAGGAAAGAATAGTAACTTTAAAACTTCCTGTTTTCTGGTCTGTGATTGAGGCTCAGCTATTCTTGCCAGTTAAATGTTTTTTCTACAGTTTTACTGAACAGCTGTATAATACTTTTAAGAGATTTTTGAAAGCACTGATTCGACTTGGAGATATTCACTGACTGCATGTGTTTACTTTTTCTTTGAGGATCTACCATGAGGAGACAGTTTATTAAGATGCCTTGATTTACCCTATATCAAAACGTTTTTTATAAGCTGACTAACGTATCTGGCTTCATAACTTTTCTTTTCATTATAAAATACTAAGTTATTTTGTAAATGTCAAAGATGAAATATTTATAATTAATTTTGGTACAGTGTCTGGTAATTGCATTATTAGTGGCGCAGAGTTTAACAAAAGCTGTTGAGAACACTGGACAAACGTACAACGACATCGGACAAATGTTTGAGAAGCAAGTAAGTGTGCTGGAGTGCATATTTGTTCCAAAGTGTTTCTATGTGGACATATTTATTATAATTTCCTATATCATTGAAAGTTTCTTCAGAAGCTCCATGCAGATACCCACATGCATTCATGCAATGAGTTGTTTTGAATGAATAAAGATGTGTATGTGTGCATACCTGTTTTTTTGCTTTACTAATGTAAATGCTTATGTAGGATGTGTGTTCTTATGCCATGTTTGTTTGGGCTTGTATATTTGCACATGAAAATATGTTGATTTTGTATGACACATATGCATAATTGCTCAAAAATCTGGTTTCTGTAATGTGGCTTTTTGACTAATGAATTAAAGTTGTAGGTAAATTAGATTAAATCATTTGCAAACATTTACAACTATCGACACTTCTACCATTTATGCTAATGTTGGTACTTTGATTGCTCCAGCTACTAATAATGATAATGAACCTGATAATAACTGAAGAGATGCTTTTGCTGATTGTGATTAAATAGCCTCCGAATGACATGCACTATCTTCTTGAGGGTCTTCATGAGTACCGAGGTCTTCTGTCATCCTTTCCAGAAACACTTATGGTACAGAAGGTGAGAATGTTTTTGTATGTTTACTTTTGTGCGTGCGTGTGTGTGTCAACATTTTCACCATGCTCTTCTAAGAAGATCTCGAAAGTGTTATCATGAAATGCTCTGTAATAAGCCTCATAAATCGTTGTAATCGTGTAACAGATCATTGGAGAATACTTGAAATTTCTTCATGAAAGAGATTTACATTTTGAAGTCTCCAGCTAGTTTAGTCCTACGACTGAATCTGTGAAGGTTTTGTATGTAATATGAAGGAATAGAATTAAATATGGCTAAACATTTACGAGTACATAAAGCCAGTTAGAACTTCTTTAAGTGTACTGTAGTGAGTGCACTGTGTAATATTAAGTTAAAAATCTTAGTCTGTTGAACTTTCCCAATGGATTGTGATCTTTGACTATGGTTTAACTTAGAGCATCCAGCAATAGATACTTTGTGCAATATAATAATGATACTATAGAAGTCATTTGATTGTATTACATTGTATAAGTAAGGGACTGAAATCGAATAAAATGTATGGTCCTTTCATTTTGGAATGAAGATTTTAGAAATGGAGAAAACTGAACTGAATAATGTAATGTAACGAGGATTTATGTTTCATTCTTTGAAGACGATTTCAAAATCCAGCCCAGCAGAAGAGAACAGCTGCTTGCAGTATGTAATTAGGCCTGGCTTGGATGCATCTAGTGACATGTGGACTAGGGTGGAGCTTATTTTTTAAGTTGAGAAATATGATCTTCTTACCCTTTCATGTTGTTCCTGTACTTTAAAAAATATTTCAGGCAAAATATGACTACTACTGATAAATATTTAGAGGTAGCTCAACAATGATGAAGTTTCTCACACTACACAAGCTGAGGCCGCTGGCCGGCATTTTGAAAACTAATTACCAGTAGGCATTTTCTTGAGTCATCATGCATTTTCAAGTATTCCTTCACTAATCTGTCATTGCTTCACACATTTTGCCCATTTTGTTACTTACTTATTGTTTCTGAGACACACTTAGACATTTGTTTGTTATAAAAAAGTGATAGTTTTGTAATGTATACTGAATTTCTGTTAGCTGAACAATAGTTCGTCAGTCAGAGATGGAGATGAAACTGATGACAATGAGATTGAGGGAGCTGTTGGGAGCAGCATATTTCAAATGCCCACAAAGAGAAAAAGGGGTTGAAAAACTATTGTAACACCACCAATTGCAGCTACTCTGGACGGAACAAAGGTGTCAGATCGCAAGGCAATATTCTTTATTGCGAAAACAGCAAAGAGCTTAAGCCAAAACATTAATGACTTTGCTCTGATTTTGGGACTCAATTTCATGACAGAGAGCAGAATACTGAGCTCAGAGATCAGCAAGTTTAAAGGTAGAATTTCAAGGATCCATTGCCCTGGTTGTACATTGGGACGGCAAACTCATTCCTGATTTGACTGGAAAAGAGAAGGTTGACCATCTTCTGGTGCTTGTTTCTGGTAAAGGTGTTTCTCAGCTGCTCGGTGTTGCCAAACTTCCATCTGGAACAGGAGAAGCTCAAGCTGCTGCTGTCTTTCAGGCAACTGAAGACTGGAGCATAACCAACACCACTCGAGCTATGTGTTTTGACATCACCATCTCAAATACTGGTCGAATTGCCGGTACTTGTGGCCTTTTGGAGCAAGAGGTGGGCAAGGAGCTTCTATCACTGGCATGCAGACATCGCATTATGGAACAGATCATTGGTAAAGTCTTCCAATTATGCACGGGATCAGTGTATTCGTCAGAAGTAGCACTCTTCAAACACTCTCAAGATTCCTGAGGACTCATAGATACTGAATCCTATGAAACAGGTATTGCAACAGATGATGATGCAAGTTTTGTGATGGATATTAAGCAGAGCACCGTTGGGTTTGCTAGCTAGCATCTTGAGAAAAGTCAGCCGAGAGCTGTTTACAGAGAACTCCTGGAACTGGTACTTGTCTTATTCGGTGCAGTTCCCGCTAATGGAGTATGATTCTTGTCATCTGGAGCTATGCGCCATGCTCGCTGGCTGTCCAAAGTCATCTGCAGTCTGTAGATCTGGATGTGTTGGGCCCATTTCACACTGACTCCAAGAGCAGAAAGGGGGCTACAAGATGCATGTGTGTGTGTGTGTGTGTTTGCTTTATGTTTTTATCTGAAAGTCTGGTTTACTGCTCCTTTATCTAGCACTAAGTGCCTGCAATGACTTGCTTCTGCTTAAATCTCTGCTGGAGTACTCAGCAATCCATCCAAGGCAACATGAATGAAGTTTTCTATGCACTTGTGGTGTTTGTCCCCAGAACATTTTGGCTTGGCTTTCTTCGACAGTCAGGTCCGTCCATCAACAAAGAGGCTGATGTTGAGTGCCATGCAAAATGGAGATTCACATCAAGAACAAGATCATATTAAGTGACTAAGTGTTGACCTTAAATCATTCCAGGACAAGAATCTAGAAGATTTTGTCACAACAAAGTCAATGTGACTGTTCAAAATGATGGAGCTTCCAGCAGGATTTCTTGCAGTTGATCCTCCAACATGGGAGGAACGTGATGAATTCAAGCATGCTGCACACATGGTTACAGCACTGAAAGTGGTCAACGATCACACTGAATGTGCAGTTATGCTGATCCAAGAGTTGAGCGGACTGATTACACACGCTGAATCTTAGGTCCATTTCCTGCTGCAGGCTGTTGAAGACCATCATCCAGGCTGTTGAGGACCATCATCAACCCTACCCAGAAGGCAGGAAACAGACTTTGGCAGGGCAGCCAGCAAAGAACAAAGGCCCTAAACCACTCCCCCCGTTAAGATCACAACACACACTTATCTGACAATCTTAGAATACAAAGCTGTATTCTTCAGCTAAACATGGGCGATGGACATTCGTTGGACAACTGTGATTCTGTGAACTGCTGTGTGTGTAGATGACTGAACATTTAAATTTACGAGTTATGACTGAACCTTTTCAATCTGTAATTCATATTAGTGTTGATAAGAAGTTATTGCTAATGAAGTTTGCTATTGCAATAACAGTGACAGCAAATCACTCGTAATTCAGTAAATTTCACGAACTTCATCATCTTTGAGACACTTGTGCTACCTCAAAATATAAATATTTTTTATTCAAAATTTTTTCTCTAATGTTTTTTGCTTAAAAGTAACACTTTTGGGGTGTAAGACTTTCAAAATTCAAATTTTTATTTTTTCTTATATCTTAAGCTCCTCCCTAATGTTGACCCTGACTTGATAGTAATTAACTGCTTGTAATGGGAATAATTCCCTGACTGAGGAGGAGTGACTGATGTGAGTTTTGTTTGAAGAGTGCTATGACCAAAGTTCAGGAAGGAGCGACCAAACTCTCAGAGTCAGAGCTGCAGCTGCTGCAGGGTCGTGCTGACGTCATAACCTATACAGTATTAGCCGAGATCGAGCACTTCAATCAAGGCCGAGTCGTTGACTTCAAGGGCTATCTACAGAAATACCTTAGTGGCCAGATTGAGTTCTACAAGCAGGTTAGGACTGGCATCATTGTTTTGTCGTTCTTTTGCATGTTTGCTGGAACTTCATTAGAGTACAAAATTTATGAGCCATATGAAATACCTGTTATTAAAAGGTTCTGTTCAAAAGCTAAAATTAATTATTTTGTTGTATTCAGATGTTTATGTTATTCCTGAATTTGAGTTATAATTAATAATGTAAGAAAGTTATGATGTATTTACCTACATTTGTACACAGTAATTGGCATTTCAATCTTAGAAATAATGCATAACAGATGACACACTTAAACGTGCATTATAATATAGGAGCCAATCTCGTAAGTAAGAAGATAGGAACAAATCTTGTAGCTCTTTGCAGCTATTGATTGAGCATGTCTGGTTGAGACTGTGTTTTTTAAATTTATTTTTGATGAATGTACTGTCATGATGGGCCATTGTTAGGAGAGTACTGGTAACCTGCGACTTGGATGTATATGTGTGATCATGCTTTTACTGTGGCTGAATTGAGGGCCTTGCTTAGTTCAGATGTCTCTTTTGTTTTTGCAAATCATATGGTGGCTGATTTTTGTGACTGTGTGCCCTTGAAATTGCTTTGCTATTGAACTTCAGGGTGTTCTTTAGATTATGTTGCATTGGCAAGACGTATGGCATGAGAAATCTGTGATTGCAATACAATTATCTCAGAGTGTTTATTGTTTCACAGATAACGTCGAAGCTGGAAGATGCGCTAAGCCAAATTGACAGAGCATGAGAGGAACGCGTCCATACAATGAAGTGAAGATTTTCTAGTTTTGTTTCCTGAACATCGTATTTTAACTTCTGTAGTGACATCCCAGTTTTGAGACACTAAAACAATTAGGCCCTGTTGCCTTATTTCTTAGTTGCATTTTAATATTCACATTCTATATAATATCCAGTGTATTCATTTTCATGTGATTTTACAAACACGTTTTCTCAGTGTCTTTGAAAATCAGTATAGCATAGCTGTATTAGTTAAACAAATTTTCAAGTGCTACAGTTCTTGCAATTAACGTGTCTTTCTTCACATGAACATTAAAGGTACTTTACTTGTATTACATACTTATGTACAGTAGCACATATTGTACCATTTGTGCTACTTTGCATAGTTATATCTGCTTGCATATTGTACATTATTTATAAATATATGAATTTTAATATATATACATGTATACCATAATGATAAATAATATTAATGCCAGTGTGCTAAGCACACTTTAGTACTTTATTGCATTTGCTGAAATTGTGTGCTCTATTTTTGTGTGTAAAACTTTAGTATTAATGTGTCTGAGTGTACCAAGTATATAGTTTATAAATGTTTGTTACAGGAATATTACCCAAAACTTAATGTTAGAAACAAAATGTTTATTATATCGTGTTTAATGTGGATTTGTATTTGTATCGTTTTCTGTGTTGACCAGCCACTAAGTTCTGTGTACTGTCTGTTGTTTTAGAGTTCTTGATACTCCCTTTTTCCATTTGGGCATCTTGGTTATGTCTGGTTTTTCTTAGTCATCCGCTCTTTGTTCCTTTGTCTATCTGTTTCTTCTTTTGAACTTTGCTCTAGGTTCGGTCAGACTGATGCAACTCCATGTTCTCATACTCAGTGACTTAACAACTTTGTTTAGATGTTAATCATTGTCGTTTGATTTGCTGTGAAATGAATAGTTCTAGTTTTTGGTCTAACCAAAGAAAGGCAGTCAGTGCTAATGTGGTGAATGAGTGCTTAGCCACAATCAAATGTTTTATGAACTATAAGCCCCAACGTGAAACGGATATGGTGGTGAGTAGAAAGCCAATGCAAAGAATACTGGCATTTGCCAGAGATATCCTTGAAGACATAGGGACTTACTGCCTAAGCAAATAGAGATATAACGCCTGACAGTGATGTTCAAGAGTGGGGTTCTTACCTATTGGCATCATTAAGCTGGAGGACCAGACTGATCTTGTATTCTAAATTAAAATTTTCTTTGTAATGCTTGTGATTTTTCTCTGATTTGGAAATGTATGTGTGTGCTTAGTGTGTACTAAGTTAGACTGTAAGTTTGCGTAATATGTAATCTGTTAGTGGTAATATTTGTTTTTCTCCAAGTGACTTTAAATCTATGCTCACATCTTTGATGTAAACTTGTATTTTTATAATCAGTAGTTTATGTTTAGTTGTTGAGATTAAAACAATTGATAATGGGCTTGGGATTAGATAAAGATACATACAGCATTCCTTGACACCTAAGACATAGGTGCATTTAACAGTTTCACTTGAGTTATTTGGTTTATAATTTGTGAGGAAGAGCTTTTTCCCATAACTTTGGGTGTCTGTTTTTTAAAGTGGCTTCAAAAGGAAACATTAAGACTGCCCAATCTCCTAATCGGTTTTCTAACTTGAATGAGGCCAGAAAATGACGTGTTGAGCTGATGGTTGAAAAATGTTTATGTGTGTTTGTTGCTTATGAGTCTCCCTAGTCAAGTCAGTTGAAAGGAAAATACAAATGCTAGATTACTGGTACATTATGGTACAGACTCTGGCCAGATTCTTTAAACCTGAATGTGGTTCTGTTTTTTTAAATAGAAAAAATAAGGACCAAGGTCTGTGTGGTTGAAACTTTTAGGTTTAATTTTATGATTCATTTTAAAATTTAATTTCTTTGCTCATGTTTTCATTGTAATCCCGTCAAGCCGTTAAACTAGTGCCACTAACAAGAAAGTGATACAATGAATTGAAGTGTGACTATCATCTTATCCTGTGAGTTTTGAACTTTGCAATTTCATTTCTATTTATTTTTTAATATTTATTTCTGTTCTCATACCATGGCTGTAAACTGGTCAGACATCAGTCGTTAAATATTTATCCGAAAAAGTCAGCAGATAACTGTCGTTAATGGTGACATTCTATGTTTTGTTTTTGCAAATGTACTCTACACTTTAAAGCAACATTTTTGGCCTTTAATTTTTAAAATAGTCTCTAATTAAAACCTCTTTGTGCCTTTGTCTAGTAGAGCTGTTGTTCTATAGACCTGTCTGATGAAATATGACCTAAAGTGCAATTAATTTGGAGTATTTTGTAATGGGACTATAAAAATTATAGCTGGTATTATGGTGCCAGGTGAACTCAGAGCTCTGAAACAATCAATTAGGTATGTTACTACTGCCATGGTATATGTAATATAAAAAAAGTACAATTTATATTTTCTGAAGTGTGAATTCTAGCACTTAATCAAATGCAAAATGGTGAGGCAGTAATTGGGTAAAGTAAGTGTTACTAAAACATCCTGTAAGCAGGCCACGTAGTTGGCTGTGGTGGAATTTGGTAAGATGGAGTCAGATATGTTTTGCAACCTTTTTGGGGTTATTTTGTTTAGAAATTTGATGGGAATGTATAAATATTGAACAGCTTCCAGTATTTACTGGCTGATGGATGTTCTGGGTATTGAAATCAAATGTAAAGTTTAAAATGTTTTATACAGATAATTCTGCAGTGTATTTGTTATTCAAAACATTCATAACACTTGAGGCTGTATGACTGTATGAGTTGAGAAATAAATTAATTTTAGCATTTCTTTTGATTTTGTCTACTTTGCATGTTAGATTATTCAGTTATTGAGGCTTGTCTTTTTATCTTATTCAGGCTTTTTTATTTATAAATCATAGGAAAAATTTATGGTAAGCGATAGTTGCATTCCAGATCTTGTTTGAGGCACAGTATGATGATACATGCATATGTTTAAGTAAATTAAATAATCCAGGACAAGCAGAGCAAGGGAAAACAAAATAGCAGAAGCTGATTGTGATGATGGTGATTAATCTGTTGATGAGAGTCATGTGAACTTTTTACAGTATGTAACTAGTATTTAGAAATAAAGAAATGTTTTCAAAATTGCCTCAACTCAGCTCAAAGAAATTTTATTGATCGCCAGTGCTTATTAGTTTTTTCAAACTTGACAGTTTTATTCAAGATTTTAAAGTCAAGGTGTAAAAGAGTGAAACTGAATAGGGACAGATTATTATTATGGAGCAGTGGGATGCTGAAACAGTTACATGATTCCTTTGCTGCATGCCAGCAGAACAAATTCAGCATGAATCATAACGTCTAATCAACATCAGTTCTGCCATTATAAGCAAGTCAGGGTTTCTAGATGGAGCTTCGGCGAAACCCTGTGCACTATCACAGAACATGTTTTGGAATGTGACCAACATTTTACTTAAAGCAAGAATTCCAAGGGTGTCAAAATGTCATATTCCATAAATCGTGTAGCATATGAAATATTCAGAATTTTTGCTTCATTTTATATTTTTTAGATGCATAAGTATAGATGAAATGCTAATTGTAACTTTTACTTTTTGTGTAGTTTTGTTGGTTGGTAATGAAAGTGGTTTAGAGCTTGATAATAAAGCATAAATCACTAGTGTGTATGTATTGCTGTCACTCCTAGCCTATCACATATGATGCTGTCTAAACCAAATTTTTACGTGTGATTTTTCAGTGCTTAGCCTGATCTTTTGCCTAAAACGTGTCTGCATTTCACTGAACTGACTGGAATCGATCATTATTTGTGATGCATTGTTACAGGATCTGTTTATGGCTTTTTAAATATTGTATTGGTTATATAGAATCTTAGGTTATAGCAGAATCAAAAATGTCACTCAGAACTCATAAAAATCATACAGTTACAGGAAGACAATTCCAGAATTAAGGACCTCTTTTATGTGTGATTTTTCAGTGCTTAACCTGATCTTTAGCCTAAAACGTGCCTACGTTTTACTGAACTCACTAGGAATTGATCATTATTTGTTATACATTGTTACTACATCTTCTTATGGCTTTTTAAATATTGTATTGGTTCTATAGAATCTTAGGTTATAGCAGATGCAAAAATGTCACTCAGAACTCATAAAAATCATACAGTTACAGGAAGACAATTCCAGAAGTAAGGACCATTCAACTGAAACTTGAAAAAAGGACAGTGCAGGGATACAGTCCAAGGACATGATAGGAAGACTAACAATCTGTTTGCTTTGAGATTACTCCTTCCTGAATCAACTGAATTTTATTGTACTCTGTAGGTGAAATTTATGTTGCATATCTATAAAGTACTTGGAAGCTTTTGACTTATGCACTGACAGTCTGACAGTACATGAGCTAACGTACCATAACCTGAAACAGAAAAGCCAACTGTAAGTGAAAGACTATTTATTTGGAGCAGCTGTTTACTTCTGGGTTTGTGCATAGTCTGCTGCTGATGCAGTGTGCTGCGGGTGCATGAAATTGGCGCTATTGCCCAACAGCAAGTCCTGGCAAACCTTAACCAGTTTAAAGGTCGCTTGCCATTGTTGAGCTTCAACTAAAAGGTCCTTCACTATAGGACCATACCTTTGTGTCCACAGTTGAAAAAAGCCTTTTTTATAAGTTTATGAAAATATTACAACACATTTATTTTTGGGTGTAATCCTAGCTTGTAATGATGAGCTGTTGAAAGAGGTTTATAAAAATTGGTTTTCTGTATTGCATGGAGGTTTTCTTTGCCAGATGTCTGTATAAGATTGTGGTGAAAACAGTGCAATATAACAGTTACTGCTAATACTTTGTAATTTCACACTCGACCACCTGTTGCAATAGGTGGATGATTCATTCACTTAATTCTGATCCAGTCTGCCTTCTAACCTGCAACACGAGCTTCTTGTACTTTCCGCATCTCTCAATTTCACCAGTGAGTGGAGGCCATTCTGTTTGACAGTGTCGTGTGTTGTCAGGTTGTGAGCCCCTCTGAGAAGTTTTATGCAGAGGCGCTATATAAATGTGCACTTAATGATTCCTAACCCTGCCTGCTAGGGCTTGTGTGTTATGACTGCTTGTTTACATTTTGCTGGAGAAACTTTGCTAATTACCGAATTATATACATCAGCAACACAAGTTACTTCATGACTATGAAAGAAGGTATTATAGATTTATCATTCAGTTTTTGTTCACCATGTTTTCATTTGAAACCACTGTATGATTGATTTTTTGAAAGAAATATCAGTGTATTTGAATTTGAAGTCCAGTATCATAGAATTGACTAAATGGTTTGTTATGATTTTAAAATGAATTTTGTTAAAATTGTAAATAGTACTACGCAGAGTCATTTATGATACATTATATATCTGAAGATTGTGTTGCCTTATAACTCTGTGTGTTTAGCAAACTAAGGTGTCAGTTTTTTCCAGAGTTAAAGTTCAGAGTAATATTTACCAAGCTTCATTGGTTCATTAACACACAAGCAGCCTGCACATCACTTACTTAATTCAGATGACTTCAAAGTGATGCCATTTTTTTACTAGGATTCTGTCCAAATATACTTGTGCAATGTTACACATCTATCCCCATGTACTTCTGTTTCTCACCTTTTATGCCTACTGGGAAGTGTTTACACTGCCTCACTGCCTGGCTTTTCCTTAAGGTAATATACAGGTACATATAGTTATATCATACATGTATATGTATATGCCAGGTTTCCATATTTTGTCGAAAGTCAAAAACATATACCAGTACCTGTATTTATACACACGCATACACACACCTGTATATGGTATATCAGTACAACTGATTGGAGCCTATATATAGGACCGGCTAATTAGGGTCTAATCGGCATGCGTGAACACCTTTAGGCCCTTGGGGTAAACCTGTGAAAGGTCAGAATTTCGCACCCATTGTAACTAAATTTCAGGGTTGTTTCTTTATGTAAATCACTTTTTCCACAAGTAGATGATGAAGGTCCTCAATGCCTTTGTCTTTATGCAGCAATCCCACCTTGGCCTGACCCAGTGATTTTGAATTTGTACATAGCTTCAATGATTTCAACTTTTAAATTTTTTGGAGTGGCCACACTGGTGTGTATATTAGTGTGTGTGTGTGTGTGTGTGTGTGTGTGTGTGTGTGTGTGTGTGTGTGTGTATGTATGTATGTATACATATATATGTATGTGTATATATATATATCATTGAGGCATATCAGTGAAACTTGTTAACAGATTAGGGCCTGATAGGCATAGGAGTACTGGTATTTGAATTAGGCTGGTTATATATAACATACACTTAGTTGAATGAATCTTATTGGTTACAGCTGGGGAAACTTGTGAGAGTCAGAAACAAACCCACTGACCATACCATTGATGGCAGATAAAGTTCAACATAAACAGGTAATTTCGGGTGAGTCACTCGGAACAGCATTAAAGTGGCTGTCGATCTCAGGTGAATCCAGTGTTGAAGGTGAGGGTGTAGGGCAAAAGGAATATAGGCTTAGTAATTAATTACTAATGGTGTCTGTAAGACCAACGATCATCTTTAGGCAACTGTGCTGACCGTTTATAAGGCAGGCCTGACTGTCAACAGCATATTGCAAGTCATCCACTTCATGGAACACTAGTCATCTGACCTGGCTTTTACACAGACAAGCCAAATGGACATTCACTGGCATATATATATTGTATATCTCTGTAGAAATTCTTGCAGAAATACAAAAAAGTACAATTTTAGGTCCATATATACAAAAATCTATGAACTTCTATAGCACCATTATAATAATACACTAAACATTAATTAGCACTCTAAAACACTCTCAGATCCAAAGGTCAGTCTTGTGAAACAGAAAGGCACCTAAGATCGATAAGCACGATGAAACAGTAACTTCTCAGGTCAAGAACGGAAGACCCAACAGTGTGGAAGCGTAATCCAACCCTGATGCAACAATGGAAAAACCTGCCACATAGAGCAATATTCACTTGAGGCATGACAAGGAAAAGAATCAGAATACTAGTTGAGTAATGATTGGTCTGAGATGTAAGCATAGTTTGAATGTACTGTGGTTGACCTGAATGCATGCATGTCTTTAAGGTAATTACACCGTTTTTGAAAATAATCCTCTGCTAAACAGGGAGCCAATGCAATAATTCAAGAACTGGGGTGATGTGATCATATTTAGGTCTAGAAGTATTTTTAATATCCCTAGCCAATGAGTTCAGAACTCTGCAACTTTGAGAAATGTGTTTTTGCTATGCCAAACAGGATGTTACAGTAACCAAAACAGCTGGAAAAGGCTGCAAATTTTGGAACCAAGCAATTTCACTCAACTCTTGATCCCAACATTAGAACAACCATAACGATACGACCCATCTCGTGTGAGACAAACACTATACTGATTACGGTACACTGAGATCTTTGGTACAGATGCAAGGAATATTATTGTTCCTGGAGAAACCTGTGCTGTGTCTAAGAATGCTCAAGGTCGAATAGTCTTGTTTCTATACAGGGCTTTTAGTCTTACGGCTTTTACAAACTGAGCTGTAATGGACAATGATTATCCTTCAGCAGTTCTTCAGGGCTCTGAAGGGTAAGCACACATTTGAATCTCATGCATTTTGGAGGCGTACGTGCATGTATGCAGCTCCATCGTCGTCGTCATCATCATCGTCGTCGTCATCATCATCATCATCATTATCATCATCATCTATCCCTCCCTCTCTGGAGCATTGCCGTTACCACAGTAGGTTGTCAAGCTCCGTCTTTATTTCTGGACTAGTTCCAGGCTACGGTATGCGTAGGCCTAATCTGAAAATCAGACCAGCTCCATACATTTTTAAATCTTTAAAATTCGTCGACTGACCACTCTGACTATTAACTAGGCGTTACACTGTGACCTGTTCTTGAAAATCTGAATACTCAGAGTTTGGTGTTTACAGAAGATGTTGCCGCCTACCACGATACAACACGGGATGTTGCATGTGACCGACAGGTCATAAGATCTGTCTTCACCAGTTGTTGCAAGCATCGGCTGAGCGTAGGAACAAAGCATACGTAGGCGTCGTTAAATGAACTAATAAAATCTGGGTCACTTGATGCGATCCGTTTTCTATTGACTCGGCCAGTGGTTTTTTCAATGCGTTAAAGCTGGCATCATAACAAAAATAAATGTTATTTATAAGTTTATGAAGTATGTTCTGCGACAGTTTTGGAAGGACTTTTGTATACAAATGATAAAATGAGCATAAACGTCTCTAGTCGTTTCGCAGCTTTTCTATGCGTGAGGTGATAGATTTCGTAGCGCCGGAAAAATCGCAGGTGAATACGTTTTGTATCTATTGATTAGTCTGTGTGTATTTTCTTTTTGAACCAAGAACGATAGTACATGTTAGAATATTACAATTAGTCCTGTGAAATACGAGAAACTGAATGTTTAGCAGTATATTGTAACACACATTTAAATTAAATGTTAATTAAGCTGTAGTGTATTGATTTCGAAGACTTTAAAATGATTGTGTGTTCAGGTAGTTCACTGCTTTGGTTAAAGGTAAACTGGCAGTGATAACACTTTTTTACACGTCCTTACCGAAAAAGGTGTCAAGAATTTTTTTGAGAAACCCGGACACATTTCGTTAAAAATTTAATGACCTTACGACTGACAGAAAAGGGCTAGACTAGCGCAGAGCCCAGGCTGCCAACCCAGTTACGTATCGGAGATACACGTTTACAAGTTTCAACAAAAATTCTGTAACAATTTTAGAAGTAAACAAAGAAAGCCTGCACTGCTTAAACATTAAGTGATGATCATGATGTTATTAGAGTATATTTTTATAATCTGTGGCAAAGGCTGCGTAATATGTTTGACTTTTCCAAGGACAGTATCTAGATGGCTATGCTGGTTACATTGCTTTAGAGAGTTTGAAATTTAAAATACTAATGCATAATTATCTCATATTGAAGAACCAGGACATATTTAAAATTTGTCAAAATTTGCTTAGATACCATGACATCAAACAAAATCCCAAGAAAATCCCAGAAAAACCAGTTCTTCTGGTCAGCTTAGTATGGAAACTGCTTAGAAGCTAGGTCTTAGGCTGAAGGATTGTTCAGCTGAGGCACAAACATGACCACAGTAATCTAATGACTGGGCACCATTTTAAACTCCAAAGTTGTGCTGGTATTCATTTATCAAACAATAAAGGATGGAGGGCTGAGTGGGTGCCGGGTGGTTTACTATTCTACGAACAGTCACCCATCCAAGCACTAACCCAGCTTGATTTGTTTTAACTTCACTGTGCACATGCCAGTGTTGCATCAGCAAAACCAAGCAATTCAAAGCCAAAACAAAGTTGCAAATCACTAAAGCATGGAAGCTGAAACTGCCTGTTTTTGTATCAGACATTTAGATAACATTGTCTTTCTCTGAGATAATGGAAAATGGAGAGCGTCAGCGTCTGCTTTCCGATGCTTCCCTCCACTCTTTTCCAGAAAGCTCTGGATCAACTGCCGAGGAAGAGCTGCGCCGGAAGTTGAAGTACTTCTTCATGAATCCTTGTCAGAAGTTTGTGGCAAAACGTCGGTTGCCATGGAAGTTGTTGCTACAGCTGGTTAAGGTGGTGCTTGTTACCGTGCAGGTAAGTTTCCATGTTAACAATTGCAAATTTTTGGTTAATCTAATTTGTTTGTTTTGATTAGCTGGGTAGAACGTTTAGTTCCACAGAATTATAACCTTTAGCAGCAACTCTTGCTTAGATGGAGAAAACAGGATACCAAAAACTCATTACAAGGATAGTGCTTGAAAATTCTGTATGGTTTTATATTAATTTTGCTAAAACTTTTTATTGGATATGTTTCATTTTTGCTGAGTTGTTGCTTTGGAATTGTTTGCGGTTTTTCAGCTCATCATGTTTGGAACATCACGTGCTGCACATATAGACTTCTTGGAAACAAGTGACATAGCATTCAAGCATCTCTACTTAAAAGAGTGGAGCCCATCATATGAGACAATGCCATACCCACCTGCCATGGGAACTTATGCAGTCTACACAATTCCAGATTTTTACGATGCTGTTAACTTTGTTCTTGATCGAGTTAGTAATGGTTATATTGCTATCTGTTCATCACTATTCAGGGGCAGTTTGACAGATATTTTCAGGTGATGGTAGTAGCATGGTGACTAAAAATGTGTCAGTCATTCAGTTCTGAGTCTAACTTATCTAATCTAATCTAATGACTTCTATATCATTATACCATTATCATAATCCTTAGCCAGTGGGATTAAGACTGTATGAGGCAAAGAGATCTGAATCTACAACTATCCCATATGTAAAATTGAGCTGATTTGCATATGGCACCAGCGTGATAAGAAAATGACATAGTGGAGTCAAATATTATGCCAAGACTATGTGGGCATTCAGTACCATTGACAAACAAGCCACCCAATGACTGGACACCATGAAGCAATCAAATTTATGGAGTTGTTGGTTTGTGCTTAGAGGAAGGAATACAGTTTTTGAAGGAATCAGCAGAAATTTATTACTAGCCATCCAATACTGAATGAACATCATTATACACTAAAGCAGCTAGTTGGAGTGCAAGATTAGAAATGCAGCTGTGAATGAGGGGAGTAGCTGAGTATCATCAGCATGAAAGTGGTATTTGGAAGAGCTATCAGTTAGCAGTGAACCTCCTTATTCTGCATTATTTGTGATTTAGATAGCAGTGCATCAGATAATATTGGAATTGTTGAGCCATAAAATCTGAAGTAATGGTTGTCCAGATGCTGTTGTTTACTTTTTCTTCCAGTTGAACTTCCTACAAATCTGAAACTGTGTCTCTGAAGTCTTTAAAACAACTTAAACACAATAAGTCTAATATTAATTACTTAATGTACCAATGGCATTCACAGAGAGTAGAACATCTGAGAGGTCTGTAATATGTATGAATGGACAGATTCATATGGACATTCTTGCAAGTACTTACACACATAATCAGTGCATTTCACATGTGCAATAGTTGTTAAAGTATGTGTTTGCTACCTTAACTGGTCTTACCTTATGCTATTTTGTTTCAGTACAACAAAACAGAAGCAATTGCCATTGGTACATACCACTTCACTCTGCCCAACAACACCATGGAACCTATACAGTTGTGCAAGAACTTCTATGACAAGGGTGTCATCTGGGCATTCAATGAATCCTATGTTTTTGACTCAACACAAGATACCGGCATGTTCTTATTACTGTGCATGGAAGTTTTTGAGTTTGCATCATAAGGCGATCATAATGCAATGTGATGTAGGCCTGTTAGTCAGCACCCAGAGGCCTGAGTACTTGCCTGATGGGTGACACCTGAGCCATGAATGCAATACCCGATACCCGGCCGTTTCTAGACATTAGGTTACATGTGAAGAGTCATCCGGCGATAGTCTGGGATACCAGCACTAGCTGTTGTTGCCTGGAGCTGACCATACAGCAGCTGAGGTTAGGCTGGAGTCACCAGACTCACCAGTACCTGGTAGGCTATCTACACTTGCAGTAGGGAGGACACAGTTACCATGACTTATCTTAGTGATAATAGTGAAGAAAGGTCCGATTCCTTCATCACGTCTAGGGGCATTTGCGGCTGTGATACATTCGTCTGCTTGGAACAGCCCTGCCAGATGCATGACTTCAAGCCAGCTGCAGCCAGTCCCATTGTTGTGTACTCAGACACTCTGATGTACAGCTGATCTTGGTGCAGTTTACTTAGATTTTTCTCCAGTTGTGACAGTGTTAATAGCTTTTTAAAAAAATTTTGTATGAAACACTATTTCAATTAAAATAAACCCATAAATTATAAACTATACTTTATTAACTTACTTGTTTTAGTTGTGGCACTATATGTAGCTCATCTTACTAACTATACATAGTATCCTTGGTTACTTTGGATGGGATTATTATTAGTAGACTGGCACTATCAATAAAATATCAAACAACAAGGCATTGAACAACAAGTGTTGCAAATCTTTAATTTAGAAAAGGCAACATATTTTATTTCAACTGAATTTTCTACACTGAAATGTACTAATACCTAAGACTGACCTAGGCGATTTTGCCTTTGCTAATAAATACATTATTATTGTTCCTACCCAAAATCGTTTGTCGTAGATGCAACATTTTAGTAATAATTTTATCCTGTGATGTGGTGAAGTGTAATCAAGTACCTGTTCAGAATGGGTTTGAGTATTTGGGCTGTATTTTACTAAAAGCTTGACATCTATAATGTGGTGTATACTGAAACCTCATGTAATGTTACCTGTTTGATCAATATCAAGAACTGTGATAGAATGAGGTTGAGGTATCACAAGGTCATATTCTAAAACTGAATTGAACTTTGGATACATATCCCTGACCATGTAAATGTACATGTATCTTATTTCACATCAGATTTAATTATGCATGTTGTAAGGAAGTCCTGGTGTAAATGTATGCTTATGTAAATCTGAGCATAATGTAAAGAATCTAATGTAGAGAATCTTTATTTAGTGCGTTTTAGAGCCTCTTGAACACACTGATGTAATAATTGTCAACATGACTTCTGTTGGCAGTGCGGTCTGTGGAGGATCTTTGATTTGAAGGATCTTTTGATACAAGTGAACTATATGTGAGACTGAATGAGTATAATTGGTCTTTCATCATCTTGCTTTAGCTGTAGTCAACAGTGGTATTGGTTTAGGTTGAAGGATCTCTTTGCAGAAGTGCAGCCACAAGATGCAGATGGCAGAGTTCAAGCCTTGTGATGTTATATGGAAATTCCTGTACATGTATTGTGATTTCATTCTTCTTTAGAATGCATTCCTATGTATCCAGTGGAGGTTAATGGGACTCTCAAATACGACACAAAGGAATACCTTGAAAGAGTCAACAAATCAATTAACTTTGACAGGCAAGCATGCAGAAAATCTTCTATAGCAAGTGTCTATATATTTATATACTTACATGCATCAGCTATGCTTATGCCTTTGTGTGTGTGTGTTTGTCTATGGGAGTCTTCCAGTGGTGATTTTTCTGGTTATCTGAGTAACGTATGCTAATGAACATTTTGTTTTTAGGGACTTTAACACCACTTAGTCTAGTGCTTTCATAAGGTACCATAAAGGTGCTATACTAAGTGTCTCTAACTGACTAACTAATTAACCCCAGTGAGCTCACTTATCTGTGGCTGGAGGATTTTCCCATTATGCTTCAGATCTGCCACGACCTAAAACTGCTCAGCCTAGAAGTTTGAACCCATGTCTGCTGCGCACATGCAAACACCAACAAACGATCAAAACAGTGATAATAATTTCATTGCCTTCAATTCAGGAAACTATTGATAAGTACTATAATGCCAATTAATTATGGTAACAACTAGTTTAGAACTGTACTCTCCTTTGATTGGTGTGGTTTTTCCCCATCTTCTAGACATCATCATTTGGGTAAAACACAATTGCAACAATGATAAGAATTTTGTCTAACATGTATGAAGTGGAGCCTTTCCAGGTATCTAATGGATTAATTTTACTTAACACCCATGCAATAATATGTTCCTTTAGGTTAAAATAAAAAATATGTAAATCGCTTCTTCTCTTTCTTCAAAGGCTGATAAAGGTCTGGCTTAAATTTGCCTTGAAAACTATTCACCTGAAGTCACTTTCAAAAGTGAACACTCCTGACTGTTACCAGTTTAACATTGAGGTAGGTGACTTCAGAGTTTTGGCATAGTATTTTTTTAATATTAAAAATATTAAATATGAAATAATGTAAAAACTATTTAAAATATTAAAATGATTCATATGCACGGACATATTTGCTGACTGCCTTTATGTTGATGACAAGAACTTTACATGGGGCTTATGAGCAAGTTCATTTCAATTTTATGAACTTATTGGCTGGGTGTAAAACGTAGAATCATTCGGTAATTAATTTGCAGCTCTTTTGAATGTCTTGATACCTATAGAATAATTAGTGAATATACTTGCATATGATATAGTGCATATACTAATACCTGAATTTGTAGTTGAGTAGTTTTAAAGCATTTTATGCCACTTGCATTGGGTACCATTTCCAGTCCTTCTGTCAACTCCTTGGAGTCATTCACACTGTTTTGTAAATGTAAATGATAATGACAATGTTTATAAAATAGCGCACACTACAAAACGAATGACAGATTAATCGGTTTATTTTTATTTAAAGATGAACATGATCAGTCAGTGTTTTGTCTTGAAATTACTTCCTCTTAAGCGTAAGTGTGCATTTATATTGAGCCTCATCATCAAGAAGACTCCTCAGAGCTGCTGCCAACCTGACAACACAAGACCGCGATCAAGCAGAATGGTCTTCAACCACTGGTGAAATACACAGCCAGAGGAAAGACAAGAAACTTATGTTCCAGCCTGTTATAAAATGAGGAGCCGACCACGATGAAGCTATCTTGTTGCGTTGTTCTTATATGATGTGCTTGGTATGAGTGTAGGTTATGTTTGATATGATCACAGATTATGTTTGATAATGAGGACCATAATGGACAGATGGCTGTGACTCTTGATTCCAACGAAGAAGTTCTGACCTGCAACGGAGTTATCGCTTATGCCAGTGAGATAGACGCTCTTTTACATTCTTCAGTTTCGCGCAATATTTATTATCATTAATGACAAATGTTGTACTATATTCAAACTGTCCCCTCACAATTGCTGAAACATCAGCCAACATAGAATCAGCATATATTTGTTTCTGCAGTTGCTGTTGAAGTTAGGCAGAGTAACAGTTTGAATTATTAAGGGTGGGTAAGCAATTAAATTAGCAATGCATATAATAAGCTGAGCAAAGTATCGTAATGCAGTTTGTTAAGATTTGCTGGTGACCTGCTTTTTGGCATTTTGGTTGGAATTCACATATCTCAGTTACATTTATTGAAATTAAGTTTTGTCTTATTTCTGTATTTCAGTCAGCTAATCATTAACTTTGCAAAATCATTTAATATTTTATTATTTAAAATAAAATATTTGAATCTAAGTAATATAGTTGATCTTAAAGAACACTAATTATTTTAAAATCAATTTTAAGCAGTTTTAACCATAATATACCTGTAAATCATAATTTATGAGTTAGTTTAGATAAGAAAGGGTGGGGGTGCATGATAATATAGTGAGTGGTTAGCATGATGATTTAGCGAGAAGATCATTCTGCATGGACTTGATCGAGAAGTTGGGGGCTCTGCAGGGCAGATATTTGTTTCAAGATTGTGGTTCCCTTGCACCCTCTAGCCATCATCAGACAGCAAGGGAGAGAGCTGGCCATATACCAAGGCTCCTCGGGACAAGCATAAGGGATTGCTCTCATTCTTAGAGAAGAAAGTAATATTTATAGTCATAATCATAAAATGTGTAATTATAAAGTAACAGTATCATTACAAGTTTAGTATTGGTTCTAAGCTTTATTAATTGTGGGACAGACTTTGCATTGGTTCAAAGGGCAGGTGCTCATTGCATTTCATAGGCCCTGGACTAGATTTAAATGCATTGCAACACATGTCAAGTATTCCCCAGCTGACAACGGATCCCACGGCATGATCAGCTCTGCATGATTAGAAGGATGGCAATAGGACCGCTTTTCAGATCGCTTGTCTCTGCACTTGGCTGCATATTTAACATACCAAAGTATGCTTTTTGGTGACAGAGGCAATTGTCTATAGACACTGCACGGTATTCCCTGAACAAGTCATGCGTGCTAGCATGATTGATCTACAAGGTTTATCATACTGCATTATATAAGTCAAAGTTAATATAAATGCAGGAAAAATTTAAATCTTATTTGTGGTGTTTGATGATTCCTTGTTTGAATTTGGTGTCTGTTTTGCCAGATGATGACCAGGTTGGTGCCATCATGGTGACACTATTCGATGCATTTGTTATGATCATCAGTGTCATGTCAATTGCCCTCTGCAGCAGGTCAATCCTCCAAGCTGTCGATCTCATGAAGGTCATTGTGTGTTTGATTAAATCGGCTAGCATTCTCCTATTGTGATCACAACACTGTATGGCCATTAGTATCCAGTAACTGGTCTGTTATAATAATTGTTTGTAAGTTGTTTTTAGACAGTTATATAGCACTTGAAAGTCCTCTCAGTTGCCTTTTAAGCCACTGTGGTCTGCCTTTGTCCTTCTCAACCTTACGGATTCTGATTGGCCTTTCCATTGGATTATGATTACGGATTGTGGTTCCACTTCCGAGCTATGACGCTAATTGGTGCATAGTGTGTTCCATTATGGTGCTATGGAAGTCTTTAGATTAGACTAGGCTTTTCATGTATTTGATGGGTAAAGGATGATGTTTATGGAGAAACAAGACAATTTAACAGTTTTTTAGCTTAAACGATTTTATGCCTTAATGCAACCTAGCATAACAGTAAGTGCACTGACATTAAATAATCTTTTCATGATAGATAAATGCGCTGCCAATAAAGCTAATGGCATGACTTCTGTTTCAGGAAACTGTTAACTTCTTTGAGCTGTACCATCCCATTCCTCCTCTTTCCTTCAATGATAAACTGGAATTCATAAACATGTGGTACATCCTTATCATAGTCAACGACTTCCTCACAATTATTGGCAGCATCTTGAAGATCCTGGTTGAGAATAAGGTTTGCTGTTATTTCAACTTAAGTATTGTAATATGTAGAAGAATTTAAAGAATCTTACTGAACTGAAGGTGTTTGGTACGATGTTGTCTTGGGGTTTGTCTGTCAGCAGGTGAGGTTCTTTAAGATTGAGCTCTGGTCTGGCTCGATGCAGCTGGGATGAATTTTCATTTGTGAGTGCTGTTAATAGCTTTATCGATGATAACAGATTATCGAGGCAAAATACAAGTTTATAACAAATCAAATCTGAACCAGCATGTGGAATTTACAAGTTTCCACAGAATACAACCAATTGTGCACAGTATTTGTCAGATGTTTCATGTGTTCATATGCTTGCTGCTGACTCTGCTTTTGATGGCTGTTGTTTGTACCTCTGTAGTCTAGAATGTCTGCACTGCATAACTATCTTTTTGTATTTTGTTAAATCAACCAGGTCAACGACAACTATGAGGTGTGTGGTGTTCTTCTTGGCACAGCAAATTTACTGGTCTGGTTTGGTGTTTTACGATACCTTGGTTTCTTTAAAAAGTACAACGTAAGTCATTTGATCTGCTTCAGTTTTCATTATTACACATTGTGTAAAGTCAAATGTTAAACAAGAAAGATGATTATGAAGTCTAGTTGTAACCAACCTTTTGGTCTTTGCAGTTCTAAACTGGTCAAGATCTATTATTTTGTTGAGTTTTCCAGTGATTTTTGACAAACTGCTGTTTTTTACAAAGCATAACTTTTGTTTGTTTGTCAGGTTCTGCTTTTGACAATGAAGAGATCAGCTCCTAATGTTCTACGATTTCTTGTCTGTGCGGGTGTCTTCTATTTCGGATTTGCTATCTGTGGTTGGGTTATCCTGGGGCCGTACCACATCAAGGTTACAATACATCGTGTTACAATAAAACTGCCTAGGTGTTTGTGTGTGTGTATGTGTGTGTGCATGGGTGTGTGTGTGTACGTGTAGCTTGTACTTGCTCATAATTTATTCAGTTGATGTTTTGATGACATGAATTCTTTATAATAACAGCCTTAGACATGCGATCTGTGGTCTTTTTAGTGTGCACACAGAGAGGTGACATATAATGCCAGCCAGCACCATCTCATGAATAACATAACAAAGTAATTTCTTTGCATTTGGCCAGGGAGAGGGAGAGGGACAGGAAGTCAGCACACACAGACACAGGCATCTGTGTTATCTATGTAATGATAGCCTTAGACACATGATCTGTAGTCAATTTAGTACAATTAGACAAGACAAAAAAAATATGTCGCAAGCATCACGTTGTGAATAATATGATAACAAAAAGGTTGTAGCTTAAGAGGAGCAACAGGGAACTTTCCCAGAAGGAGGAACGTACAAGGGACTAGTCTGAACAATTCTTTGTTAACCAAATTTCGTCTTAACCGTTTTTCAGTTCCAGTTTTTAAAAGTTTAAGATAAGTAGCTATTGTAGTGTATACGTAACAATTGTTGTGTGTAGATCAGAGTTTGACAAAATTTTCAGTTAGCGCTGTTAAACTGTTAGATTAACATTATAGAGAAAAATTGGAAGGTATGTGGTTGAATGTTGGAGGTTGGCAATCACTGCAACAAACCACTGCTGAACATCCAGGACTCAAAACGCATAGTGTTGTCAAAATCCATCACTTCATGGGGTTGAGTTTCCACTATGGCAACAAGTAAGGTTGAGTAGTATTGGTGCATCCTTTTGTCTTCGGAGGAGAGGAAAGTCTCATCCAAACATGCAGCTGAATGTTTTGCCCAGCAGAGATCCAATTTCCACAGCCAAGTTGAAAGATGTTCATAATTGCTTGGCACTACGTGTGGAACAAACTGGATATACTGTAAAATCTCGGGTATAGTGCGCAGTTTTTTCCCGGAAAAAGTCTGCTGAAAGTCTGGGTGCACATTATACATAGGAACAAAGTACTTGGATGTTTAGGTAAACGCCGATCACGCGTAAAGACCGCTTTTGCACTAGCCAAAGGCAACAGACGAAGTTCACATCGGCTGAGATGCCTTACATCGTATTGGTTTAATTTATTTAACTTGCATTTGGTAGGCTAATTTTATAAAATATGATTTTAAAACATGTTTATAATTTAAATCAGAGTGCATAGTTGTGTTTGAGAAATAAATGAAAAGAAAGCCATTCTACCGGATGTTGTTTATTTTACTCCATAGATATAATTACATATACTAGAGCGGTCAGCTTTCACGTCAGTAAGTACGATAATGATTACATGGGCACGCGGAATTTCACGTGCGCATTATACATAGGTACTAAGATTTTTACATTAGGATAAATTTTGCAACTTGTGGTGCGCATTGTGCACGAGTGCACACTATATCCGAGATAATACGGTAGTAGTAATACCCTGATCATCAGTTTTATGGTGAAAATACTTTGGCAAGGCATTTGAATGAGAAAACTTGTATCCTACTCATTAGCGTCCCTTTGAGCAATAAAGACTAATGTACATTTTTTCATATGACAGGTTCTTGCCGCAACATAAACGGTCCTTGTGATCTTTGCCATGACCCAATTAACGATAAATCAATAAAGTCTGTGTTGGTTTTATTCAGCTGAATGTTCATTTACTTTGCAGTTCAGAAAGCTTAGCACAGCATCTGAATGTCTGTTCAGTCTCGTTAATGGTGATGATATCTTCACAACTTTTGCGACGATGAGTGAGGCGAATGCTGTCATGTGGTGGTTCAGTCGCTTATATCTTTATTTCTTCACGGGTCTTTTCATCTACGTTATCCTCAGCGTGTTCATCTCTGTCATCATGGACACTTACGAGACAATTAAGGTGACGACACAGAAATTGGAAGTAATAGTAGCAGTATGTATGTATATGTATGAACTGGTATTTATGTATGTACTGGTATATATGTATGTACCGGTGTTATATATATATATATATCAAGATACTTTATATAGCACCTTTTAAGTACTTTTCAGCAGCAATGGTTTTTACACTGTTTCCATTTAATCAGCTGGAACTACCAGTGTTACAGGAGACTTCTTTCCACTTCCACAGCCTTTCCATTACAAGTCATCCATTTAATGTGGTCTCTTTTCAAACTGCTTTAATAAAGAATCATTATTTTAATGAAGAAATATTAATTAAAACTAATACATCTGGTGATAAACTATACTTTGATTATGTTTAGAAACACTATCAGGAAGGTACACCTAAATCTCGGCTGCATGCTTTTGCGGACGAATGTCAAGATGATCCAGACAGTCTCTTCACGTCAGAGTCAAATAACTGTTGCGTAACAACCTGCCTTAACGTTTTTGCACCTCAGAGGTGAGGTTGTAATTTGCTGACTGTGCTTATTGCCTTTAGTTCTAAATGCTGTGATGTTATGCATGACAAATACATTTATCTAAATTTTATCTTAACCTTAATGCTACTCTGCATCCATGGTAAGTAATGACCTGTTTTATGTTTGCAAAAATTAGTTTTGTTACAAGATGTATTTTTAGCTATATAGCTACATTTAGCTATATATATAGTTTTGCATTTGTAGTTATTATAAATGGTTGTATTGGCGTCATAATTACCAAAATTGTTCTAACTGTTCTATACCATTTAAATGCTTCATGACAGGTAGCACAAAAAATCTGTATGGATTGAGTTTGTTTATTTAGAATCATGTACTGTTCACTTAACTGTTGAGGTGAGGCCCTGTACTCTATTCTAGGACTTTTTAATGTAAACAAAGTTATCCATTCTGTTTAGGGTGAATAGCAATATTTTTTCTCCATTTAATTTTTATGTTTACATGTCTAGTATTAGGTTTGCTATGTAGATTTTGAAATTACATTATTTATTTTTATATTTGTATTGCACCACGATCTGTTGCTCAAGGCCTCAGTTTGTTTGTGTTGTTAAGCAATTGTGCTCTAAGGACATGGTCAAAAGCCTTTACACCTGAAGCATTTCCAATGGCACATAAGTTATCTTAAACTTAACACTACTCTGCACCCATGGTAAGCGATGAGCTGTTATACTGTAAGGTCAGTGCATTCTATAACTGGTGTATTTGTTTTTCAGGAGTGGCTTAAGCATTCATTGTGATGATGCTGACTTTCCTACGCACGACGTCATTAATTGACGGATTTCAAGAAACAGAGATCTTTGGCCATCAAGACTGAATTTTTCTGTGCATTTTTACAATCCATGAACTACAGGAATTTGGTAAAACCGAAAGTGTTTCAAGCAGCCGTCGAAAATGCAGCACAATTTTAAAATCAGGTTTCAGAGCTCTGGCTCAGAGAAATACCTCATCAATCAGTGATCAGAGAATGTGGCTATGAGAGCTGGCTTCAGAAACCCTGTTCAGAAAGACTTTTCTCAGAGTCATGACCTAAAAATTTCATTCTAGAAGAATAGAAATGGCTGTCAAATCTAGGTTCAAAAAGTTTTTGCAATGGCCTTGAGGGCTAAGGATCTTTAAATGAAGAGATCTAGATCTTTTAATCCACTAAGTTATAGAGAATTACAAGACCAAGATTTCCATACTGTAATACTGCAGCATCAGATTAGAATCACAGATTTAAAACTAACATTTTAAGTCACAGTTAAGAAGGAGCATGGCAAGTTTTGCCTTTTAACAGTGTAGCTTGCAATATTATTTTAAGTGTACATGATGTAATGTCTATTGTCCTCGAAGCAAGCTTAGCACATTTACTTGTACAGGTACTTTAGGATGTATATGTATATATTGATATTTGTAATGTAGGTGTTAATGCACGTGAGTCAGATGCTTTGAAACATGTATATGGCTGTTTTGTTCTAATATCCAGAAAGCTATAGCTCTTGATTGGTAGAACATCACTGCTAAGCGTGGAAGTGGTGATCATACAAGCATTTAATGTAATATTCTGATAATGCTTCTATGGTGTTAAATTTCACAGATAATACATAAGATGTAATGTAAATAATCTTTTATTAACAAAATGAATCTGTGAAGTTATACCTTTTTTGTTTAAACTTTGAAATAAAATTTAATGTTCTGTTTTTAATATTCTGATATGGTGGTGGCTTTCACAGGCAGAGTTTTGTTGCTAAGTTTGAAGTGAGAATTGTAAAATGTTTTCACCAAAATAAATAGTAGATTTTCTGTAAGAACCGTCCACATATACCATGTGCTAGTCAGTTGGAAAAATTTTACCATGGTTAGTTGTGTGACAATAGCTCTAGATGTTACAGTTTGAAAAGATGAACTGTTACTTGAATCTTCTTTTTGAGATTTTTTTGTTGATACACTTTCTGCTGTGATGACAGAAAATTTGGATAACTTCATATTTATGGTGTAATGAAAAGTTGTCCTTTACAGATAGTCAAGCGTGTGACTGTTGCTTGTCTTTACTGAGATTGATGCATTTGAGATGTTCTTAAAAATTACAGCATAAATGTCCAGATATATTAAACAGCCGGAAAGTCAGTAGTTATGAGATGTTGTAGTTAACTTGGTTCATGTGATTCTTCGGAAAACCGGTGATCATAAGTTGTTGTTTTGCATAACAAATTATGTCCGTGTCGTTAGGTAGCACGAAATGGAAAAGTAAAGTGCTCACATAAGTTGCAGTAGTCTGCAGAATGGATACACTTTTTTGTATGTGAAGCTACAGTCACGTGTGTGGTGCTTTTGTGAGGTAGGTGGAAGGTGCTGTATCAAAGCTCTTCATACATACATGCATACATATCCCCTCTTTCTCATCTCCATCTTCCCCTTGTTTATTTGTTTGTGTTTGTGCAGTTGTTTGTGTTTTATGTAAACACTTACTTGGGTTGTTCATGTCTTTCTATGTTGTAATTTATAAATGGATTTTGAATTGAATATCGATAATTGCACAAGGAGGCTGGTTCTCTTGGCAAGCAATGAATGCAGAAAAAGTGAAGTATAGCTGTCATCCAAGTGTGCATGTATGTTTGTATGCATTTATTTAATTGAATTCTGAATGTTTGTGTACGTCTTGCGCTGATGTGTGCGGCAGATGTGTTTCCAAGTCCAGGTTGTTCGAGTCCTCGATCCCGAGTCCAACAAGTCTGGTGTATGCGGACTTGTTAATAAAATGACGGTAGTTATATAGGCTGATCAATACATCATTTACTTTTACATTTATGTCTGGACATTATCGATAATTGCATGCATTAAGTGAGGAAACAGACTGCTATTTAGGACGGATGAAATTTGTCATATGGCTCATCCATGTCAACGTTTCACATCACAAGTGTTGTGGAGTGATATATATATATATATATATATATATATATATATATATATATATATATATATATATATATATATATATATATATATATATATATATATATATGCATGTATATATACATGTATATATACATGTATATACTGCATACATCCACCACATAATATATATCCTGTATGCTCTCTGTCTCTGGGTCTGTATACCGCCAGATACATCTTCTTTGGCCTGAAATGCTGTTCTCGTACACCAAGCATTTACATGTAGATGTATTTTGAGGCAGCATACGGTTTACATGGCGTTGGAACATGCTCTGGCTTTGGTAATCAGTAGGTATCTACTTCATCTAAGTTGGACGATTTCATTTAACTGGCTAGTTACTATATATTGAGGTTTCTTGCATGGGGTGCAAGCACACAAATATAGGGACTTTGTGAAGTCTGCAGTTCAAGACTGCAGTCGATAATGGTCGTACGCAATTCACTGTCTGGTAGCGGTATAATCTGGTAGCATGTTCGTGGCTACCTGGGTGGCGGAGAACGTCGATGTCATTAGAGACAGTGACTGTGTTCATGAATTTTGCATTGCGGGATGGCGCGGTCCTTCCCGAGCAGAATCACGAGGATGGAAGAGTTATGTACACTGGTGGTTCCAGGATTGCTTGCGCGGAGGGCAGGAGCATTTCCAGAGGGGTGCCACATTCTGGCAGTCCACCATGCACGGGTCACGTCTGAGGGGCGCCGGCATATAACCAAGAGGGGCGCGGGGACCGCCCCCACACCTATAGCTAAGTCCGCCACTGTTCACGTATTATTCCAGTCACCTGGTGACGCCGATTAGCTGGTGGTATGGTTTCCGCCTATGGTCCATCCCATTTTATCTCGTTTAGGACCCATTAAATTTTTTCCTGCATTTCATAAGCAGGCCCATTGTAGTAAGCACTCGCCTGTTTCCTTTACATGTCCCTAAGGTGCATCTTTAAACTTAGTTAGGCCCCTATTTGTCCCTAAGGCGCACCTCTGACAGCGCTGTCGGATGCAGCTCTTGGGGTGGACTCGGAGAAGGGGGGGGGGCAAATTTTTACCTTTGTCAAGATATCGAATAGCAAAATTTGTACGACCTGTCAGTCTTCGATTTTTTATTTTTTATTTTATTTATTAGGCGCCACTATCTAATGACAGCATCAATCGATGGCGCCGAGCATTTGTGAGTTAGGGACTTGCTGAAGGTTCCTACACAGTGAGCCTCTGGGAGGAGGCTCGAACCCGTACTCTCCGCGTTACAAGCCGAGCGCTCTATCCAATATGCTACCGTGCCCCACCATCTTTTAAGTACGAAAGACAAAGCGTCTAACTTTCATCTCTCGACAGTTATTTCTAAGGGTCATTTTCGACATCCACGCACAGTCACCGTTGTTAGGCCGAATACGAGCCCGCATTGTGATACCGGTTGGCAAATGATGGCCAGCTATGGGCCCAATGTGGACCCAACAAACATGGCTGTGAAAGTCAGGACCATTTTCAGAGTCTGAAAGTAAAGAAAATTATGATGCCCTTTCTTGCCTTTTTGCTACATGGGTCTCATCAAATGTTTGCTGTCTGGGTAAAACGGAGCCGGTTTCAACGTTTCAAATGGCTAAAATTAACGACCTTTTCCCTCAAATCTGTGGTTTTCTCAAGTCTTTCCCCTTTTCAGGCCACTCTGCGGCTATTCGTTTCCCCACTTCCACGTATTTCTCAACTTCTGGGGTCATGTCTGGATTGGTCCACGCTTTACTCAGTGTCCTCCTCTGGAAGTGACTTCTAATCGACTGACTTGTCAGCTAAGTGAACTCTGCCCTCCGAAGTGTTCCCCTCAGAAATTAGGGGAAAGTGGTCTAAAAAGGGCCCTTTAACACAAAACCAGTGATTTAAGGGACGGTTATGCAAATATTCTTTATCAAATACATTGCTAATGTAGGTAGGCTAATTTGTACGATTAACTTCATTAACAGAATGACAAAAAGTTTTTGGTGAACAGAATTATGGGACCCATTTTACCATACTGCTACGTCTAAAATGCAGAGATGTTTCAAATACTCAGTTCTCAAGTACAAGTACGAGTTCAGGTACTTAGGTCTCATGTATGAGTACAAACATTAAGATTAGGCTATAATACAAGTGCAAATTACTACTGCAAGAACACGAAGATATTTGTTTAACAGTTAAGACTAAATCAACCATGTATTTTGAGTGATCGTGGTAAAAGACACACGCGCTCATTTAGAATTGCTCTTGAGAAAGATTAACGATGTGAGCATCTAGTCACTCATGCTTAATCGATGCGGTTTTGATATTAAACCCCCAAAATTGAACACCCGTTCGACGGGTGCACAAGATGCAGGTATAGACCTACTCGGTGCTCTAAGCGCTGATTCAGTTTATCTAAAACAGTTTTGTTGCATTTCTAAACAATCGCCTTCATCAGAGTCACCACGGCTTTTGATATTGAAATATGCTAACTGCAACGACGGGGTGCTTGGCTTTGGTTACGATCCTGCTGTGCTGTAGTGACCAAATAGCCTAGACTTTTTGGTGCAGGAGGACTAAACGACGTTACAGTTTCTGTTGCTGTAGCCACAACTGTGAACAGTGTGCCAGATCCAGAAGTTTGTGCACCTATGACACCTGTCAAAGAAGCTTGATGTGGTACCGAACAAAGCATGTGCCTCATTCATAGACGACAGAATCATATATGTACTCAAAATAAAAAAATCAACCTAAACCCAGTTCGACAACACATTGGTTGTATGCAAGTAGCCCTACTTTGATCTCAAGTAAAAGTAGCCTAGTTCGGTCAATTACTGTAGCCTATTCTGTACCTAAGGCCCTTTGCCAAGGCTTTCGTATGAGTAAGAACTTTGGGTAGCGTTTCGCGTAGGCTAGTGTCAAGATATTCTGAGTCATTTTGCCTCATGAATTTTAAGCACGATCTTAATTTCTCCTGCCGATCAGGAAAGTGGGTAAACTTAGATGGCAAAGGTCAAGGTGAAGAAAGGCTCAGCTATGATTAAGTAAAGATGTAGAGCGGGGCAGTGCTAATTAGGGATGACAGACTATGTTGTTGTTATGATGTGTGGAGGTCACTGAATTTCATGCTTTGCTCCGCACTTTGCAAATGTGGTTTAAGTTTTTTCTTTGTTTTTGTTGCAACCGATGGTAGAGTCTAGAATAGGCCTAATAGCTGTCGTTTCCTAAAATAATCTGCTTCATGCAAAATGAGTAAGTAGTCTTTTTCTGTTTGATAATATGCATTAGATTTGACAGAGCAAAATATGTTCGCTTAGAATAGCCCCGCGCAATTTGCGGGTGTAGTCATGGTAAAACGCTTAGGCCTACCAAGCGAAATGAAATGTCGTAAATAAAATTCTTAGTCGCGTTTATTCTTAGCAGTAATGTCTGACACAAGCCGACAATCATGTGGTTAGAAGCCGATAGACATATGCTGACTGGTGATAAACATCATCAGCGGATTGCAGCCTGGCATTCGTAAAAATGTGCACGTGGTGGTAGGGCGCCGTAGAGTGAAATTAAGCAACACCGAACGCCATGCAGACAGTCTGGCTTCGACCATTTCTAACAAAAGATGCGTTCATTCATAAGCGTTCTGGCCAATTTAGGATCTGCCATTACCAGACATTAATTTAGAGTGTCTACTTCTGCGTTATAGAATCTGATCAAACCGTCTGGTTTGGTTTTCAGTCTATACGGTAGCCTATTGCTGTATGTAACATTTGTTATTGCATCACATGAAGCACAAACTTGATCATCTTGTAAATTATTTTTAAATGTGGATTTCTGGAATCTGAAAACTGAGCTCAACATTCAAAACAGCTACAGAGATAGCTGAAAAATATGACAGCAAAACTTAAGTACAGGCAAATTGGACATTATCAATGGAGTTTAAATGATGTCTAATAGAAGTTACCATGCTAAAAGCAGCTAAATGAGTAGGCTAATGTTGACCCCTCCACTCTTTCACATGTCTACTTTTGCCAAAGTAAAGCTAAACAAGGTAAAGGTAAAACGCTTGTTTAAACTCCCAACAGAAATTTCTTAGATTCTTAGTCCTGAGGTCAAAGAATCATTTTGCTGAGGAGCGAACAGTAATTCAATGACGGGACCCTGTTTTAACTTTTCACCTTGCATTTATACTCATTTACTAACCAGTGAAGGCTGAAGGGTCAAATGGATGCCAGGCGGCATGGTTTCCATGATCGTCATCCATCCAAAGTACCACCACCACCCATCCCGGCTCCTTTTGTCTTAACTTCATTGTACCTGCAAGCATCATATATCAACAAAACAGAACAGAGTGGACCACCCATGGCTGTTGTTTTGCTAAGCTATTTTACCAGTGTTGAGTAAATAATCAGAATTCACTAAAATTGAGATTTGTTGTGTAGTACTTGTACAATCTGTTGTAATAATTTTAGACAGTTCTGCAGTTTACAACATTTCAAATGTTGTCATTGAGGGATGCTATCCTCCCCACTTGGATGCGATCGCATGCACAAGGCAAGTTGTCTGTGTTGACTATGACTATGATGGTAATGATGACATCTTCAGTGACTCTGAAACAATGAATGAGGAAAGGAAGATGATGACAGTGATGATAGTGACTAATTGCTGATGGGTAATGATGTGGTAGTGATGGGTAGTGGTAGTGGTAGTTGTGGTGATGATGGCAGTGTTTGCAGTGAAGAAAATGGACACTACTAGTTGACTGCCTGACATATGTTTCTAAAAGTTTTGTGACTAGTCGATGTAAAATAATTTCCAGTTCTTATAAAACTGTGTACAAAGCAATTCTTACAAAATACTGTAGATATCAGAATAAAATTATTTTAAAAAATGCTAGTCAAAGGTATATACCTTTAGATATAAACATTTGGGTTTTGGTAGAGTCACATGTATTAAGGAGCATGGGCAAACTCCATCTGGTTGCATGGGATTGGCGGATTTAGCTATAGGCGTGGGGAGGCGGCTTGCTCCTGCACCCCTCTTGGTTATATGCTGGCACCCCTCAGACCAGATCTGTGCATGGTAGACTGCCAGAAAGTGGCACCCCTCTGGAAACACTCTTGCCCCCCTCATGCAAGCAATCCTGCAGCCGCCGCTCTCACATGGCATGGGTATAACACAGGCCTGACCACTTAAGATGTCAAGCAGCAAATCTGTGCATATATGTTGAAATATGGACTTCATCACAGTAGTCAATATAATAAAATAGTCCATGGTTCAGCATTGGACCAGAGTGTAAATATGATTCAGAGACAGTATTATGAAATCAACAATGGGGTGGAGCAAGGCCATTGGCCAGTGTTCCCTCTAAGCTGCATGGGTGTGCGGCTGTGCTGCAATTTAATAAATAAATAAAATAATAAATTTTCCAGCCAGCACACCAGTATTGGGCCAACACATATCCAATGTCACAAAAACCACAAATGTTGGCCATGTGTTCACCTTATGTCAAATGCCATATCGGTGTAGTGTAGGATGTAGGACGTATATTCCACGTAAACTTTTTCACAGTAAGCGTTACTCCTGCAATATGCCGATATAGCTTTTGACGTAGGGTGAACATAGAGCCAATGTTTGTAGTTTTGTGACGTTGGATGTAACAATGGCTCAATGTTGGTAAGCTGTCTGAATTCTTGTAACATTAACCCAACATTGGTTCCATGCACGGTATCTACATTGTAAATACCAAAAATGATGCAATATATATACATGTATCATAGTCCAATTCCATGCTTCAGACAAATTTACTTGCACACTGAGTTTTACTTAGAAGTTACAGCATAATTGGATAAAATTTTATCAACAGCTTTCAAGTCATCCTCTGTTTAGAGTATTAACCATAAACAATTTCTGAACAAGACGTTATTAACATATTAGCTCATCATTATATGCATCACTTATATCACCAATTTATGCTTCTCATTGATTTACTGTTCTTTGTATTTCTGTTGCTGGTATACAGAATGTCATTTTTGCTTAGCTCTAAAAGGGTTTTTGTTCTTTCTTAGAAATGGCACATTTGCCCTGTTTTGTGCCATTATCGTTGTGCTGTGCATCTATCGCCTGAGGGGCTATTACAGAGTTGAGGTTACAGTGTTGTCAGTGCACGTGTTCTATATGACATCGGTTTTACAGTTCCTCTGCCTGTAAGTGAAGCTTGCATTTGCTTAGCTTTAGGTAAGCGAAACACGACTCGGTTGACTGAGCAGTCTGCTTTTGCCATATGGACTAACCGAAACTTAGTTTTATATGTGTGTTGATGATCAGAAACTTGTATTTGTTCTGCATTGGTGAAGTGGAACATGTGACTGGTCTGTGTCTAGGTAAAGTGAAACCAGTGATTCATAAGTGTTTTTTATCTATATGTAGATGATTTGAAGCACGTGTCTGGGCATAGGTGAAGTGAAACATATGCTTGGTCATTGTGTAGATGAATTAAGACAAGTGTTTTTGAGTAGGTGAAGTGAAACTTATGTTTGGTCTATGTGTAGATGAATTAAAACATGTGTTTTTGAGTAGGTTAAATGAAAATGGAATCATGTATTTGTCTGTGTATGGCATGAACAGGTCAGCTAAATTCATCTGTAAAAGTTTGCAGAATTAAGTTACTTATGATGTTTGAAAATGTTGGCTATTGATTGAATAATGATGTTTGAAAATTAGGTTTATGATTGAAGATTTCAAGCTCTTGATTAATTGGTAATTGTAAAAGCAAGTTACAAGTTATGAGTGAATGAATGAATATTAAGAGATTGTGATTGGTGAATTGGTGGGTTTGATTAAGAGATTTTCAGTCAAAAATCCAATCTGTAGCAGGAATTATTGTTAATCAGGACTGATTTTAACATTCTGGGTTATTTGTTATAGACCAACTTTCTAAGGTTGTTGATAACAGTTAAATGTTATACTTTACACTGTAGCACTTGGTTTCACATTAAGCGACCAGTGATTGATGCCTAGCACAGTATGATAACGGCTGTGTGGAAGCCATTGGATTGGATTAGATTAGATGCATTTGTGTTATTTCAACATGCACATTTTAGAGTTGTTGTTGATAATTGTTGTTGATTGTTATTGTTGATTGTTGTGTGCTTTCAGTGGCGTTCATTCGATGTTGTATTTTGATAATAAATGGCTTCACGTTCTGGAGCACTGTGCCCAGTGTCTGAGGTTGATTCAGGTTCTGATGCTGATTCACTGCTATTGGTGTGAGGCAAACCTGTTTCATCCAGAGCAGGCTCGTTCTCAACGGTAAGCTTTTGAGCAGTTTGTTATGTTGTATGCTAAGCATCAACTTACATATCAGAAAACGTCTAAAATCTCTGTTGTTACTAAGTTGTTACTATTGTTGTTACTCTATAAGTCTAGAAACTTTATGGTATAATATAAGAAACTCCAGATGTGCAGGTTTTGTTTAAATTTTGTCTAATGTTTTTGTATTGCATTATGAAATATATACCACACTTCTTAACAGAATGAAACTACTCACTGATACTTAGCGGCACTCCCAGTATGAGAACCTGTAAATATTTAATCACAGTCTAATGACAGAAATCATTCACAACCACCAAGCATTTGCTGTTAGCTTGCTCAAAGTCTCAACAACTTGACAAATGTTGCTGGTACTGAGCACATGCAGCAAATGATGAAATTTTTAGAATGCTAAAACTGGATTTCTTTCATATGCCCTGCAGGTTAAAGCGAGTCAGGAAGCTGAATGCCTTAATTTCAGTTTTGATTCCACAGCTGGTAATGTTATGTCATGTAGTATCACTTAGTATTTAGTGCACATTTAAGCGTAAACATTTAGCAGATATTTTTGTAGGTGACATGTAAAATGCTCATTCATCTTGTCATACTAGTATGGAAATAATTGTGTAATCTTTAAAAAGTCAAATTGTTACCATTTTTACATAAAATTTGTGAAAACTTCTTTTATACTTCTTGTAGCTTAACTTTATATATGTAGCAGTTTGAGCTGTATAAAATTGTGTTCTTTCATGTTACGACCACCAGTAATGATTTTTCTTGAAATGGTGCTATATAATGGTGCTATAAAATACCCAGTTACATTGCATTTCAACAACAACTTACTTAAGAGGTTTTCTTAGAATAAACACAAGATTGTTATTTAATAATAAAACGTCTCAAATATGGATAATTTCAGCAGAGAAAATAATAATGGTATTTTAAATTATACACCCAATTTACGGTAACATTTAATACATCCTTTTACAATCACAAGGAAGATGTGCCATCTGAAACCGAGATGTGATAATTTGGTTTATTGTTTAAATAAAACCATTTTATTTAATTTATATAACCTCTGAACATTTCGCAATTCACATTTCACGTCTTTCTGCTGTTGTGCCGTCTTGTAGAAACTTCCAAAGGTTCACTACTTTCCTCTGTGTCTGTGTCACTGTCAGCTTCATCATTCTTATCAACTATGTATCACCACTCACAACAGATTGCCAAAGTATGCAGTCTTACACATCTGTTGAGGTTTTTAATTCATTTTAACATGCATGACTGTTTATGTATAACGTTTATATATCATATATATGTACATAAATATATTTGCACTATGTAAGTGCATATTTACTAATAATGATCATTAACATTATGTCTTCATAAACTTTGTTTAGCGCTGTAAAACAACTGAGGCCAAAGAAAATACATGCATGCATATATATATGCATATATAATTATATATATATATATATTCTTTGGTAATTCAGCTTTCAGGTGCTGTTTAAATGTTCTGACACATACATACCTACAAATGTATCAATGTATAAACTTGTATGCTGGTATTTAACTCTAGTAATACTAAGTAATGAATGTTTGCTTGCACATATCTTGGCATTGTATAGTATCATATTTGTTTCATACGACATCTTGGAAAATTTTTTTTAAGTTTTTTATTTAAGTTTGAAAGAGTAACAGATTTCTCTCTTTTGTAAAGAAATTTCAAGAAACTACTAGGCTTGTCTAAGGGTTTGCATCACTCAAAAACACATTCCAGTGGAATTTCATCAGAAGTTCTAAGCTTTAGAGTTTTTCTTATGGCTGTTCTGTACTTGAGTAAATGTTCTTTTGGTTTGCTTGTAGATTGGCGTCAGTTGTTGCTGTCGATCACTGACTTGCTTGGTGTTGTTTTTCTTCTGCTGGGAATTGTCAAATACATTAATTTGGTTCCAACGTTTGAAGTTGAGCAGGAGTTGAAGGATCAATGGATTCGACAGTCAATAACGTTGTTGAGATTTTGATTGCACATATCATCAAACTTTTTAGACCAGTCTAATCTAAGCTAATCGAGTAATTTATAGTGCCTTGTAATGTAATGTAAAAAATATTTATGTAGCGCCTTTCAAGCACCTCCCAAAAGCTCTCCTTGCATGACCGTTATCAAATGCACAAGGCATCAACCTGTGGTTGCTTCAAGTGAAGCCATAGTGAAAAGTCTTAATTCATTGGAGAACCACGATCAAAATGAGTTACATCAGGGAAACCATAAGTCAGACTGCAATGAATAAACAAGTTGAATCGTGCATTTAGACATGAATAACAGGACGCAGAGAATTGGGCATTGGATTCTAAGCTTCAGACCAGTCACTGAGAATTGGGTGGACATCTGTGAAGATTACCGGGTAGCCATTCCTGAACTGCAACCTCCCATGCGTCGCATAGTTTTTGCAGCTCCCTCTGGATTTTATCCCTCGGGTAAAAAATATATTAGTTCAGGAGTTAAGTTTCAAGTAATCTAGTTATCTTTACATTAATTTGAAGATACATGAAGAATAAAACAGGATTTTGCTAACAATATGCTGAATATTTTCTAGATAATTTGTTGATTTTATTTTTTATTGGGTAACTGTTTTCTTTTAAAATATTTCTAGGTTGTTGACTGTATATCTGACATCATCACTAGCATGGTTTCTGTACTGCCTTGTTCTTTACTGTTGTAAGTTCATGCAGTTCTTCTTTTCAGTAGAAATAGTATTTTAGTCTTTATTATCATTATTACTTTTTTGTGCGTGAATGCATAAAAAATGAAGAGGTGTGTTGCAGCTATATTATTAGCATTTAGTCTTGTCTCCTGGATTGCATTTGCAGATTCTGTATTAGTGTATAATAAATATTTGTGTCAAGTTTGTTTCAGCGTCTTCTAAATTTGTCAGTATTTATTTGACTCATCTGGAAAGACTGCAAATTAAGTTAACAATACTTGCTTGATTTTGTAAATATTTGCTTATTGTGTTTTACCATTAAACCTGGCAACACATTGTGGATATGGCTGTGCTAATCTGAGTTTGCCCCAGAGAGAGAGAGAGAGCTTGATTTTGAGACGGAATTGTTTTTTGCATACACTTCAGCGCAAATGGCTCAATGATATAGATTTTTTGGGGTGAAGGTTGGGCTGGTGCAAGACTTCAAGCTTGTTTTTCTAAATCTGGCTGCATCTAAGATGTTTTGTTTTTCAGTTGCTAGTGTGTTTGTTTCAAAATGTCATACCAATCAGTTAAACCCTACAACAGTTGCTCTTCTTTATTTTCAGTGTCTCGCGAAGAGGAAAGATGTGCGATTATTTTTGTAAATATGGCTGCTTAATATATTTTACCATTAAAAATATAAACATTGCATTGAAATTTGGCAGATTTTTACGTATGGGATTTTGAGTATCTGAGTTAGTAAATGACAGCTAGCAAAGCAAACTGTCAATATGTCAGTAATTGCTTTCCACCTTATTACTGCACTATCCTCCCTGGTTTGGCTCCTGGGTTCTGACCTGGCACTTAAACCTACCCAACGACATGGCTCTTGTATACTGGATGTCATGTGGGGCACCAGTGCATAAGCTGGTCACCGTGACACAGTTTTGTGAGGCACTGAGATTCAGAGATTTATGTTAAGTTACAATACTCGGTGTCACTAACATTTAAAAGCTTAGAACTTTACCAATAAATTATTTAAAAAATTGATTTAGCAACCGTGGGGCTAAAAACTTTTTGAATATGAAATAAAGATGTTTGGACATCGAATAAGTTACCAATCTTTGACTTTTATATGTGTATTGTGTTTATTTCTATTTCAGTTGTCAGATCAAGTAATTTATACTACAGTCTATGCCAGTTACAATGTTAGTAGCTTTTCTCTTTTTTTGGTATGAACTGGCCAGGGGTACTTAAAAGTAGATATCTTGAAGAGGTGCTATATAAATGCTCTGAATGAGTAATTGAATGAATTTAAACTAATTTCATCGTTGGTTAGAAATTCATGTAATTTTTGTGAAATTTTTTGATAAGCTATTTTTCTAGTTGGTAGTTGATACTTTGTGACTGATAGCCAAAGTAGTTGATACTTTGTGACTGATAGCCAAACTTTGGCTGTATTGCAAGAGGAAAACTGTTTTGGCCAGGGCAGCCGTTTCAATGGCCATGCCAAGTCTGCGAAATGTGCAAAATGTGCCTTCTGGGAAAATCCCCTCTTGCTTCATTCAAACGGGCAGCAGTGTTGAAGGACCTCACCCGATTAATTCTTTGAAAAATGAGCAGGGTCGAGGCCATAGGGCACTATAGAAAAATGTGTACATTTACATTTGCTTCATGTTAGCTACGGATCATGAAAGCAGTTGGCAGAACTGTCCCGAATTTGATAACTACTCCCAACATACCACTGAGGAGGTAAAGGACAACCTGTCCTTTATGCTCTATGCTATATGAACTATATATATGCTGACTTAGCTAGAGTCAGTTCGACTCGGCCTAAAGAGCTGTATCACAGCAGTAGATGTGCACCAAAGTTTGATGCTGAAGTTATGTTAGGTCTGTGTATGCACTTGCTACCCATCCCCTTCCATGTCCCAGTCACTATCCCTATCCCTCTACCTGTCCACAAAGAAATTATTTTGGTTTCATATTAATAGCGAGATGGCCCTGACAGGGCGCCCGCAGTATTTGTCCTGTTCTAACTGTACTAATTGGACCACGGACTACGCATCTATGGCCGTCATTATATAGATAATCACTGAAGAACTTTATGGCACCGAATATCAGTTGATGGCAATGTATTGTAATGTAAAGTTCAGAACATTTTCCTAATACCAGAAACAGCCTATGAAGGAAAGAGTCCAGGAATAGATGGATTTTTAGTTGAGATCTAAATGGACTCTGCAGAGTGAAAACGTTTGCAGGAAGAGAGTTCCAAGGTTTGGAAACTTGACCCAAGGGCCACCATGTCATAATGAAGCCTTTGGAGCAGTTGTTTTTTAAAATATATGTACTATGCGAAAGATTATTTTATATTTTCCCTGCTTTTGAAATTTAGTCCACTAGAAGTTTTATACTTCCTACATAAGTGATTTGTCTTAAATGTAATTATAGATTGACTGGTTTGTTAATGTATAGAGCTTGTTTTTGTTGCTTAGGTTGTTTTGTTTGTGGTTCCTTTTCTGACCGTTTTCATGGTATTCTATCCAGAAGTATATCAGATGGAAAGAAGTGTAAGTCCAAATATGCTTACAGAAGTTTTCATTAATAAAATCCGATTCCTCAGAATAGGTCAATTGAATGATTTTTATACATATGTGTGCATTTTGATTCTCAGTCTTTGTCTGTAAAACACCACCACAAATGTGTCATATATATGCACATTAAAGTCATCTGTGTTTAAATGTCACATAGCATTAGTAATTCTATAATGATCATTAGTTGGTTAAGTAATGAAGATGGATGATGATGATGATATGATGATGATGATGATGATGAATGCAACAAAAACTGCAACTGTGAGACTGTCACATTGCTTACTTTATTCCTAAATGTTTTTGAATTAATGTTCATGCAGGCAAGTGCAACAAGATTCATCACTGAATAAGGAACTTATTAAATCAACCTGGATCTTCAGAGTGCATAATGTTTCCGGTTTCAAGTAGCAGAAATGCAGAAAGAGAATGGCAATATGATAATTTTGTTGTTTTGAGATCATAAGACAAATGTTTTAATGTTTGCCTAGCAGAAGTAGTTTTAAGTAGTGGAAATGCAGAAAGTAAATGGCAATCTGACAATCGTGTTGCTGTGAGAGTATAAGACATGTTTTAATTTTTTGCCTAGCAGAAGTAGTTTTAAACAGAAATTTTCATAGTATTTACTCTGATCAAGCTGAACAATTTGGTACCAGCTTCATTTAAGAGGAATACAGCATGTCCTCTGAGACTTGTCCATGTTCAAGGTTGAGCTTTTTTTAGAATAGAGAAACAAAAAACTGTGCATCCAGCATATGCCACTAGATTATGGGAGCCTTGATTTAATCATTACAACTCCAAATTGGGAATTTCATGTCTAGTTAACATTAACAAAGTGGTTTGGACTGACAAAAGCATCATATGCAGGCTGGACACCAGTACTTCTTATATTGCTGCTTACAGTACCACCAAACAAGACCTCGGTATCAAATTAAAGATGTTCACTATGGACCATTGCATTTTCTGTTGTGAATAAATTTTTGTAACCAGACAGCATCAGATGGGATTTATGTAAATTCTCACATCAAATGTTCTGCCTTTACTTGTTAGGATATTTCACAAACTGGACTTCTGTAGATTGTAGAATTCTACTAATTTATTAATTTTTTTTATGTTGCTTCGAGAAACTGGTCTAAGTGATAATCCGATGTATATGATAACCTAATATGGAGGATTGTAAACTATTACAAATGAGTGAAGTATATTTCATGATTTTAAGTATTTTAAAATGAACATGTGATGCTTTGTTTACTGATGAAATGGTATTGGTCCAGCTATCTTGCACTAGACATATTTTCGTACATTTTTAAACATGGGACTTCTTGTGCATAATAGCAATATTTTTGCCTCTTGGAAAAAACAACTGATTTAATAAAACTTGTGAGAGTGCCAGTCAAACAATAGTTTTTGTAAGTTTGATTGGAGTACTTTTTATCGTAGTAAAGACTGCGTCATTACAATCATGATGCACAGAACATGGTGAAAAGTACTGTACTTTTCCGTAACTAGTATCAACCTGCATAATTTTATATTATTCTCATTTACACATAAGCAACTATTGCAGCATGGTTGGGCAACCTCCACAGAAGAATATACTCTGTGTTGAATACTCTGCATATTGGTTATATATAGTGATATAACCTATGGTTGTATATGTATATATATACACACACATATATACACACACATATATACACACATATATACACACACATATATACACACACATATATACACACACATATACACACACATATATACACACACATATATACACACACATATATATACATATATATATACCCAATGGATTCTGTTAGTGCAGGTTATACCACAGGATTGTTGCCCTGAAAGTCATCAACTAATTAGTTGATGACCTTCAGGTTGTCATACCAAAACTTGGAAAGAGACCTCAAGAGCAAAGTCTTAATTAAACTCAGGAGCTCTTTGGATCAAGTTTTGAGAGGTCTACTAGAACCCGGCTACAACTAAGGATCTTCATCACATTGTGTCCTTACAAATACTTTTCTTCGGAAATGAAAGAGGCAATATATTAAACAAAATATCTGAATATGTATGCAGCTGTTGCATTTTTAAAATCAAAGCTGCTACCAAAACAAGCCATCTCTAACCAGTAGATAACCTGCTTTAGAAGTAGGTCTGTTGCAAATATATGAATGTTGACAACTGGCCTTCAGTGTGCGCCAGCAACAAGAGAAAATGCTTAACGCAGTTTGCTGACTGTCAACTTTGGTTTAGATCATGAGAAAACTAATGTAGTAAATAATAAAAAGAATTATACCATTGGAAGTTTGGTTATAACGAACTTGTGATCCAACATCTGTCCTCAGCATGCACTGTATGTCCTTTCAAATAACTTAATTCCTATTCTACTGTGTACAGCTGATTCAAGCAATAAGATGTAGTCACAAATAAATGATACCTTGGTTACATCAGAGTTAGTAAACATCTGTTGTGATTTGCAAACAGTTTGAAGGAGAGGGAAAGTCTTTGACTTGTCATGGTAAACAAACCCTTGTCTTCTTCATAAGTTGGCAGGAGTCATGACTATTTGCCTTGTTGAAATGTTGGTCCACTGAGTACCATCAGCTTACAACTCTTTGACAGTTCCACACATGGATTCTTCCTGGAAGCTGTGTTGTTGTTTCATACACTTGGCACATCTTGCAAATGCTTCTCCACATCACTGCAAGAAAGACAAGTGCAGTTTACAGCAGCAAGAGAAAATTAGGTGACTTTGCATCCTAGGGTCAAATCTCTGTGTCAAGAAAATCTAACAAGCTGTTTAACAATAAAATAGTTGTCCTCTTACTAGTTTGTTATTATGTTGCTTCTTTGGCTGGAAGCTACTTAAGCCAAAGATTGCACAAGTAAGTAAGTGAATGCCTGACATTGCCTGCCTATGAACTGATGAACTATGACCCCACAAGGTCAACCTGAAATGTGGTCCGTTACAGTTACCTAAAGGGTGTAATCGCAAAGTCTGTTTCGAATACCACTGTTTAAATTAATGAAAATTTAGACCTTATTAGATTATACCACAGTCAAAACGGAGGCCTGTTGGTTCTGGTAAATTACCGTAATAATGCAAATCTGTGGTAACAGTAAAGGTATGTGTAAAGCAGTGCTGCATGTCTTTGTTGTTTTTGGAGTACATTTGATGCTTTACTTGTGTTTAATATTCAGCTGCTGTTTAAAATTTTCTACCTTCTTGGTGAGGATATTTAGAGAAACACTTAAATGATTAGATGAGTAAACAATATATTTTTGATAAGATAATTGCACTGTCTTGAATTAAAATACGCATTAACACAGTTTTCTAGGTCACGAGGTCTGTTGCCTAGAGTACCAGCAATATTGTCTGTTCTACCTCTCAGAGCTCTCTTTGAGATTCAGTGAATTTCCAGTTAGTCTTTTTGCAATGTCTCTGTGTTCATTACAGAATTGTTTTAGTCTGTCTGAAGTCATCAGAGATGTTTTCAGAAGTTCTTCTAAGATCTGAAGTTCCTGCATTTTATCCTGCAAAATGCAGGTAATATATGTCAGTGTTTGTTAAACCCATGTAAATTTAAACTGCTGTGCTTCTGACATGCATGTATTTAAGTATGATGATGACTGAGATGATTAAGCAAAGTGAAATACCCACAGTGCAATTCAGAAACTTAATGCAATGGATAAAAGATATTTTGGTACCTACTTTACCTTGGTCAACCAGTGTAGATATATACTCTGTGTGTGTGTGTCTGTGTGTGTGTGTGTGGGTGTGTGTGAATATATTAATGTCCTGCATATGTCTGCCTTATATTTTCTCTTATACACAAATATATACATAATTAGTATATTTATAAACTAATTTACTTTAGTATTGTAGTTTACATACATATAAAAGCTTCAGAAGATATCTGGATGTTTGTGTGAATAATCGTGGTGTTGGCTGAATCAGTAACTGCTGTTAATTTTGTATCTTCTATGTCAATCTTCCCTAAATAAGTCTTATTATATCTCTGTATTTATTAACAGCTGCAGTGTTACTTTGAATCTTAGTTGTTTTTCAGTATACATCTCTTAGTTTCAACAGATGTATTTATTTACACTGGTCATTGTCAATTACTGCTATTGGATATTAGTGCGTTAGCTTAAAAATGCAGTTACCTTGAATGAACGCTGTAAAATGAGCAGGCGAGTGCGGAGCTCTTGATAGCGGTTGGCAGGTGATGGCTTTGATTTTAAGCGTATGGATTTTGCAATAAGAGTCATCCTCATGTGAGCCCTTATTGTAGGACTAAGTTCCGGCAGAGGTTCAACACTTTGAAGTTCGTCTTTATTATCAAATGGAAACACTTTAACAGTTACAGTAAAACATCACTAGCAATATATGTACATGTTATTGTGTTCTTAATGTAGAACAATTTGGAAGTTAATATTCTTACTTTAACATAAATGATTTGCATTCAAAATTTTCTGCCTTACAGTATCATCACTTTCTTAATTTTCACGTGCATAATCTTTCTGAGGTGTATGCTGACTGATTTGGATGTACTTGAATTCTTAATGTTTCAGTTCACCACATGATAATTTGGTGCTTATGATGAACTCCATTTCAGTCTACAACCTTAGATTCTTAAATATTATCAGTTCCAGTGTAGTTTAAGTCAAGTACTCATTAGTTTCCTATGTAGACACTAGACAAATTCCATGCTGTTTTCCAGTCTTTGTGGTTTACCAGCACCTATCAGACTGAATTTTATCACCATTGCCTTTCTGTCTGGGACAGTCTGGGTGCATTTTATGATAATACAGTCTATTACCGATCCAGAGTATAATTTCTCTCCACACTTTATGACAATTTAAACTACAAGTGGATGATTTTTAGAAATCCTACCTGCTGTTTCATCTTTTGATATTTCGGACGTACGATCTGACTGAGAACTTGAATTTTCATAATTCTGATGAACAGATTGAATGCCCACTTCTTCTTTTTCATTACCTAAAGATGATTTTATTTTTTAATTTCATTTATGTGGCACGACTATTAAATGGCATTCATGCTACAAGCAGATGTGCTGTATAGGCTGTCACAAGTGAATTCCCTACACAATGCCTGTCCCATGAACACTTGTAAGTACAGGGTAAGCACAACCCCTTTACTATCATATATGATAAACATGCAAGCAGATTGTGTTCATTCTATTAACAATTAGAGACCATCTTGTTTGATGACTAGTATCAGAAGTGCTGCAGCAGTGGAAGAGAAATTTTTAAAACACTTCTGCATTGGCTGGGATCAAAGCCAAAGTCACTTCCATGGAAAAGTCAGTTTTGAAACATTTCCACTTTGCACATTAATTAATGCCAGCCTATATATTCCCATCTCAACAGGAAACAGTTGATCTCATTAATGTGTAATTGGTGTTATGTCATCGCATCCATCATCATCGTCATCATCAGCATCGTCATCATCAATCATCATCATCAATCATTATGTAGGATACTCAAAATGTTATCGCTGACAATTTGTTTTTGTATAAACGTTGTGATATAGTTTCGAAATTCTATTCTCCCTGGTGAGTCAGACTCTTGGTAACCCAATTCCATGGTGTTTCCTTTAGCAAATGCCCTATCTAATGTTAGACTACATGACATTACATTACCCAAACATTAGAGAATTGCTCTGAAGTGCTCTGCACATGATTGTTATGCTAGAAATACTTAATACTTTACCATTAGCCACATTACAGCACCATGCTGACTCATCCAGCCTGACCCCAGGATTTTGACTTGGCACCAAAACTGATCCAACAACCTGGTTCTTGTGGACTTGATTTGATACAGACACAGCTTTTATGTGGTGCTGAGAAATTTCAGAGATTTACATTGTTTTTATTATTATTTCTCCATTTGTTAGGTGCTACTATCATCTAATGACTTCGCATCAATCGATGGCACCAAGCAGTTGTGAGTGAAGGACTCGCTCAAGGTCCCTACACAGTAACCATCTTGGAGGAGGCTCAAACCCGTACTCTCTGCAATACAAGCCAAGCGCTCTATCCAGTATGCTACCGTGCCCCACATACATTACCACTGACTTACATTATGCACATACAAGCATATGAGGTGTGCTTGCTTGCTTCCTTACTGATGAACAGTTACTTCAGTGCTTTCCTATATGTTTTTAAATGTTAGCAGACAAGACTACCTGACAGAGATGTCACAGACGACTGACTAGTTTTTTCTTTTTGGAGAACAGTTTCTGATTCGGTGATGCGAGACTGAGCCTCTGAGGAGGGTAAGGTACTGTCTCCATCTGAGAATGATGCTGTACATGACGTGTTAACTGAAGCTATTGGCTGTGGAGAGCTTGTGCTATCAGAAACAGTCCAGCTAGGTTGTAATGTGTCTGACATGGCCTGTGGTATTGCTGAAGACTTGGCACATGTTGTTGGTCCAATTTCTTTACTATTAGTTGGTGATGCTGCTGATTGTTTGGTCGAATGTTCTGTTGCAGAAGAAGCTCTCGCTAAGGATGCTGCTGTTAAAGGTTTGGCATAGAATGCTGATCCAGACATTGCCCTGCCAGATAACGATAGGATTGGTGCCACAGCAGAAGTTTCATATAGAGATGCTTTGACAATGCTTGCAGATGATGGTTTGGCATGAGTTGCTGGTCCAATATTTGCAGTGCCTTGTGATGGAGTTTCAGTAGGTGTTTTAGCTGAATCTTCTTCTGCAGCAAAAGACATCTTACGCAGCTTTGCTGCTGCAACTCCTGGCATTGATGGTAGTAGTTTTGAAGAAGATGCTGTTTCAAAAGCCGCCCTAGCAAGTAAAAATGGCACTGAGCATGTTGCTGAAGAATCTGTTGTAGAAGATGGTCTTGAAGTTGTAGGTAATGATTTAGAATAGGTTACTGGCCCAAAAGGTGTTCTTGCCTGTGATAGTCTTTCAGAAGTTGGTGAGGCAGAAGGTTCTGTAGCAGGGGATGACTTAGGTGAAGACTTTGGTTTGGATGAAGTTGCTGGTCCACTTGTTTTCTTTGCAGCTACTACTGGTTCTGAAGCTTCTGCTGCACTTTGATTTGATTCTGGTTCAGGAGATATGATATGAACTGATTTCGGTTGAGGACATATGAGCTGTGATGATTCTTGCTTAGAAGCAGCCAAAAGATTTGATTCTTGTTTAGAAGATGACAAAAAAGTTGATATTGGTTCAGATAATCCCACAGGATTTGATTCTAAGTCAGAAGATGTCAAAAGTGTTGATTGTGGTTCAGAAATTCCCACAGGAATTGATTCTTTGTTAGAAGATGCTAGTGGCATCGATTCTGTTTTGGAGGCTTCTGCACAGGATGACACTGCTGAAGATGTCGAGTCAGACAAACACATTACAGTAGTTGCTGCACATGTTAAGTCTTTGTCCTCTGTCTCATTGCCTTTTTCAATGACTGGTTTCAAGGAATTCTTCGCTTCCTCTTCTTCTTCTTCTTCGTCTTCAGTATTCTCTTCTTCATTATCACTTTCACTTATGTCACCTGTGTCTGCATCTGACATGAAAAAATCAGTAAATTTATGAGAAAAGAAAACAAAAATTCAGTAGTAAAATGATCCCTCAAAAATAGTCAATCAACTAATTATGAATAGTTACTCATCTATTATGAATAATTACTCATCTGTTATGACAAGTAACGTGTTATGTGGCCTAAGCAAAGTGTTGTTCCATGGACACTGAACAAAACGGAAGCATTTCAGTTTCCGCTAAACCTTAAGCCAGACAGAGTAAGAGCCAAAATGGAAACCATAACAAAAACAGCTTCAATTTAAGTTAAAAAAACAATGCAGAAAATTATTCTTGTTTTGTATATTACCACAATCCACCTTGTGTTTTCCTTATTGTCATCCGTGTCATCAATCATCATTTCAAACTTTCATCCGTGTCATCAATCATCATTTCAAACTTTAAGTTGCACTGTTTAATCCAGATGTTAATGCATGCCAAACTGTTCTACCTAACCATCCTGCAGAAAATGATCACATCTGTTTGCAGTGACTTTTCCAATTGACAATACGCAGCTCCTGCTTAGAGTTAGTTAAGATGCAACCAAAATACAGTCATCTGTTTATAATAAAACATTTGTATCAAGATTTGAAACATACTAAAAGCTGAATAAGTAAGAAGGCGCAACATTCTGTTGGTGTCAGTACATCAAGGGAGTCAAGGTTTAAGAGCAGTGAACAGCTGCTGAAACCATTTACTTGCTACCAGTCACTTGGTGTTAAATAATTGCAGTTAAAATATCTAAATATGCAGAATTAACGGAAGCCATCATTCAATGCACTTCGTATCTATGCGTCTACAATCAAACCAGATCTTTCAGATAAGAGAGACTCTAACCTGATTTCTTTCTTTTATCTGTCTCTGATTCTTTGCATGACAAAATCAGAGGAGTCATCCATCTGTAAGCATCAGCATAAGACTATGTTTTTGGGTCTCTTCTGAATCGAGATTATAATGTTCCCAGATTTAGAAGAGTTTGGTAGTAGCCTTAGCAACTAAGGAAGGGTGTTTTTTTTAAGATCTACTGCTTTCAGAGGATGTCTCTTCCAAAATCTGAAATCAAGTCTGAAGAGGATTTCAGAAGAGGGCACAAACTAAATTTTTATATAAATAACATAATTGAATAATTGTCTTAAATCTCTTAAGAAGCTTGGCAATAATTATAGTGCAATGGTTCTTGCAGCTAGCAGTAAATAATCTTGTGATGATAAAGACAATTTTATAAACTGGCAGACGTTTTGCTGTATTTGTTGCCTACATGCTGATGTCAGACCTAGATGCGTGTACTCAAGCAAGAGTTCATACTAGCTGGAACTCATAACTCTTCTGACTACTATAATGGAGCAAGCTCTTCTAAATCTAGAACAGTCTCTTCCGGATTCAGAAGAGGCCCAAAAACGTAGCACTTGTAAGTAAACTGTAGTTTAATTCATAACTAACAGTACAACAGGTTTTTTATAAAAATTCAAAATTAAGTTACAATATATGGACTTCTACATTAAAAATGCACGTGTAAAGATTAATGTACAAATTAAGTCCAGGCCTTATCTAACAAAAATATAATTTTACAATGCCATATAATATGTCTCTGAAGATATATAGTGGCAGCAGCTCATTTTATAGTTTCAGTAATCTGAGCAACACATGATATGACAGAAGTATGGCATGCACACACAAGCCCACAGGTATAATTATTCATGCCATGAATATGCATTCTTATGTAATACTGAAGCCTTATAAAATGAATAACATAAGTTGCACAATTAGTAAAGTTATAACAAATACTGGATCGCAAATTAGCACAACATTCATCTAACATAACTGCAGAATTTTGCTTTCTAAAGCCACTAATCACAGTGTGTCTACTCTTCTATATCGTATGAGGAACAAATTCTTTTGGTACTCCCATTAAAAAATAAATAGGTCTTAAACATTCTGACTAACCTGGACATGTCTGCATAATCTTTTGCTGCAAACAGAACGGTACCATATGATGCATGGCTAATTTTGAAGGCACTGAAATGTAAATAAAACCTGTTTATCGATTATATGATAGCATGCAGAACTGTGTAAATTATTCTCGCAAAGTAAAGTCCTTAAATGGCAGGACTAGGTTGACAGGAAAGCAACAGAGAAACAAGGTCAATGTGAACACTTTAGAAAGACCTGAAAATCATGGAAACGTTTTGGTCAATGGGTCCACTAGATGAGAAACAGGGCTTACAATGCTCAAAGAGAAACCTTTGTGGTCATTTAGGGAGTATTGACATAGTTGGCTTTGTTATATATAACTTTTGGAAAATCCCCACAGAAACAAATGTAATTTTTAAATTAATCTGCTTACAAGCAGATATTCTGTCTAAATGACACAACACACAAATTCTTAGAACCAGAAATGCCACTACACAAATTCTTTCAACAAGAAATGTCAACTTTCAACTTAAATATAGTTCAACATGTAACAAAACACAACAAGCAGTTAGCTTTTGCATAAAATACTGTACTTAAAAAAGTGAATCTTCCTAAAATAGCTTAGCTTACAACTCAAATATCTTGTCCTAGTGCTTATACTTCTTCATTAGCAAAAACTTAAATAGTTGATGTGATAGGTCAGGCGAAAAAAGAAAGAGGAATAGACGAAAGAGGTGTATTTCAAGTCTTTTAGCAAACAAATGAGTGGCGTCCCAAGGAACAGCTCATAAAATAACATTTCCAGGGTAGTTTACTTTTCAAAGGAAACATATCATTATACCCGGTACTTAACATGTGATGAAGCCTCATAAAAACGTGATAAAAACCACTCAGCAGCACTAATAAGTAACTCCTAGTTATTTCTTTTTCTGAAACCTGAAAAACGACCCCTCACCATAAATGCTGTAATTATTGAAAATGCTACTGGATTTTCTATCATGACTTCCTACTTGAGACATGAAAAGCAAAGTAAGTTTAGTACATTAGAAAGGCTACATACTACTTCCTGGATGTTTCTCTTGCCACAGATACGACAAAGGCCGGCATGTGATACAACCTTCGTGCAACAACATCCTAGAAACATTTCCATCTATAAGCATCAAAGCTGAAAACCCATCATCTTATTCATCAAAACTACTCCAATTACATCTACATGTAGACCAAATTCTTAGTATGACTGTCATTATCGCTATCAAGTTAATCCTGTCAAAATAATGTCTCCACTGTAACACAATGTTTTCACTATCATCATTATCACTCTTATGTTAACCCAGTCCCCTAATAAGTATAAATTGGGCTACTTATGATAGACTGCTAGAAAATTACAAGGGTGAACTGTTCTTATTAAGCTACTATTTTCAAAAGTTTTTGGAATCCTCTCCTTACAACTGCTAACTAACCAAATATTTGACGATACTGTTATCTATCTAATTAATTACAAAATACACTGTCTCTTCACAGCCATGAGAGTTTGCTCTTCATTAGTAGGTGTGTTTTTTATCTTCTGATTTAGCTGGAGTGCACGACAGCCTAGTTGTTAGCCTGCTGACTTGTCATTGCAGAGGTCAGGGTTCAAATCTCACCTTGACTATATTGATATTCCAAGATTTCTGTTCCATTAGCGCCCTCTAGTGAACTTGTCATACAATAAGTAGGCCTACATCAACTGTACACTGCAATCAGAAGATCAGATTGTGACAAAAAAGATTGGGCATCTACCTCCATATTCCAAGGCTTATAAAAAGAAGGCACTAATGATTCATACCCATGACTAACCTTCAGGTTTTAGCCAATCCTTGGCCTTGCTAGTTGGAAGGACTGACTCATTTCATACCAGACTGGTTCCAATTATCTTTTTAGTGGATAAACCATTAATATAGGAGAAGTCTGTGAGATCATGGATGCCATCTGAGAGCCATATTCTTTTTAAAAGCATCAAATTACCAAAATATTGTCAGTATGGGTTAGTTCATACACCTTACTATTGTTCATTCTAAGGAAACTGCACATGATTTCAAATTTCCATTTCTTATTACTCTACAGGACCAGTCTACCAGTATAAAGTACCTAGGCACAGTAATACATACAGTAGCTTAATTATTATTGCTGCAATATTATTTACATTTCAACTATCCTACTTGAATACAGAGTAGTGTACGGGTGTTTTGATTTTAACTCATGTAACTGTTATCGATATCTTAGACGGTGATCCCTATATTCTGTATTAATGTTGTATGTATGCCTTTGCACAGTCCATTTGTAATTGTGTCCCCTAGCTTGAAAGCATTCATGAAAGATTACATATGAGTAACTTATTCATTTATATTAGAGACGACTCTGTTGCCATCTCAGTATTACAATTCATAACAACCAAGTACACTTACATGTGGATTCTTGTAGCAGTAGAGGCTTTTGTCTTTCAGCATAAACCAATACTTCCTCCAGCTGTTTGGTGCAAACCCTGGTTTTTTCTTGCGCCACAACCAACCTTCGCATTCGCCGTTTCCAAGTTCTTTGCACGAAATGCGTCGCCTGGAGTCTACTTGAAAATTCAGATCAATGAGTCCAGATATAAATAAATCTGCATATTTTTACAATATTTTAGCCAGCCTTTTAGGCTCATTTAGAGGTGACCATTGAGTCATTCATTGGTAGAATTATTAAATGATGGTGCTAAAGCAGTTCTAACGATAGACACATCCCTACCATCAAGGACACAATTTTAGATTCATGTCCTTATCATTTTAATAATCACCTATCTCCTCGCCATGCTTGCCTTAAGTTCAGCCTTCGATACCGTCAATCATCGGATTCTGCTTAAGAGGCTACAGCAGAGATTTGGTTTGACAGGCAGTGTGCAACAATGGTTCGTTTCTTACTTAACTGACAGGTTGCAATGAGTACGGTATAGTGGACTGACCACGGAAGTTGTGCACCTTACCTGTGCGGTACCCCAAGGCAGCATACTTGAACCTGTATTATTTGTCCTGTTTACCACTTATGTCATCACTGCCATCACAAATCTCGGGTTTTTGACCCATGCATGTGCTGATGATTTGCAGATTTATCAACATTCGGACCCTTCATCCAGTCCTGCGTTAGCACCTCAACTATCGATCTGTGTGCACGAAGTACTGAAGTGGAAGGCCACCAACATACTCTGTTTAAATCCATCAAAACCAGAAATAATCTGGCTTGCCTCTCGGCACTATCTTAAGGATTACCCATCTAATCCAGTGCTGCTATCTGATGTCTATATTGCTCTGTCAACATGCATGCTTGACCTCGGAGTTCTAGTTGACAACTTCTTCTCACTAACCCTGCATATCAATCACTTGACCAGCATCTCCTACTACCATAATCGTCAACTGCGTGCTGTTCATTGCTCGCTTACTCTGGAGACTGTGCATGCCTTGGTATGAGCTTTGGTTATGTGTTGACTTGATTACTGTAACGGTATTCTAGCAGGTTTACCCCAATGCTTACATAGCAAACTTCAAATTGTCTTGCGTACTGCCTCGTGACTCATACTCCGTGTGCCATGTTCAGCCAGCATGTCAGATCTGATAAGGCAGCAATTACATTGTCTGCCTTTTTCATAAGGCATTGACTACAGACTTGCTATGATTGCCTACAAATGCCAGCATGGACTGGCTCCATCATTTCTATCCAAGTTCTGCATTCCGGTTGCAACATTTCCTGGTCAACCCTGTAATACATAATAATGTAATACATAGCTTACAGATGAAAACTCATCTGGGATATGAGCTCATCTCCTGTACGTTCTTGGCCTATGACATTTTTGGAACCTGTGAAACCTAAATATTCTAGTCCTATCATTTAGAAACGGCGTTTAGGTGAATGGCAATTCAACAGATTTGTAGACCAGTCGGTGAGCCAATACTGATTCAGTGCGTCATCTGTGAACCAAACAGATTTGGATAAGCATAAGGAACCAAACAAATCTGGAAAGCCATCAGACAGCCAATCAAATGTGAACTGTCACTGCCTACTGAAACAGATCAGGAAAGTCATCCAAGAGCCAAATGGTTAGGGGAGTGAGTAATCAGATAACAAAAACAAGTTTGTGATGTCATTAGAAAGGGAGAGACACTACCACATAATATATAGAATTGGAGAATCAACAGAGCTCCAAACAAATCTGGAAATTAATGAGAGCCAAATGGTTTTGGAGAGTCATCAGATAGCCAAACCAGTATGGAGAATGATCAGAGACCCAAACAGTCATCAAAGGGCCAAACATATCTGGGATGACATCAGATGTCATCAGAGAGCCACATTGATTGGGAGAACTAGCAATGATCCAAACAAAATTTTCTTGACTAATCAGAGAGGAAGGAAGGTTTGGAGAATCAAACAGAGAGAGCCAAACAGTTTTGCAGAATTACCAGGAAGCCTAACAAGTTTCAAAATCCATCCAGGAGTTGAACAGATTTCAAGTGATCTCAAAACCAAACACATCAGGGGTGTAATCAGGGAACCCAAGTTACCGCCAAACCATGAGAAAGCCAAACAGATATGGAATGTGATCAGAAAGCCAATTTTCTACAGCCACTTGAGAGCCATGCAGATTGTGAATGTCAAGAGAGAGCCAAACAAACTTGGCAAAATCATCAGTGAGCCAAAAAAATATGGAGAGTGAAAATACCAAACAAATCTAGAAAGTCATGAGAGAGCCAGAAAGGTCTGGCTAATCTGCAGTGACTCAGATTTCAAGAGTCATCAGAATATGCATAAGGTCTGGGGAATCTGTGTGGCAGAGAGACAACTGCCTTTGGGGAGTGGTCAGTGAAGCAACCAGATCTTATGCATCATTGGATAATAATAATAATAATAATAAGACAATTTATATAGCGCCATAGCACAGCCGAGGCCGAAGAAAAGGGCACTGTACATGGGTTCAAAAATCAACTACAGTCATAAGATATCCTAAAAAGATATATCTTGAGTCGTGACTTGAATGTGTCCAGGGGTGGGGCATTCGTCACATTCTCAGGAAGACTGTTCCATGCAGGATAACCCAAACGTACTCCAAGCACCAATGGAGAGCCCAAATGGACTTCACACACCGCTGGAAAACATAAACAAATTCCAAGTGCCATTAGAGAAGCCAACAGATTTCAAAAGACTGAAACAGATTTGGAGAAACTTCTGAGAGCCAAACAGATTCCAAGTGCATCAGAGAACCCAAGCAGATTCAAAGCACCATTGGAGTGCCCAAAAAGACTTCACCCACCACCAGAGAACCAAAACAGATTCCAAGTGCCATCAGAGAACTCTACAAATTTCAACAGAATGAGACAGATTTGGAGAATCATCATAAAGCCACACAGATTCCAAATGTTACTGGAGAACCCAAACAGATTCCAAGCACCATCACAGAACCCCACAAATTTTACGAGAACAAGGCAGATTTCGAGAATTGTCAGACAGTCACTCAGATTCCAAATGCCACAGGAGAACCCAAACAGATTCAAAGCACCATCACAGATTTCAAGAGATCAAAACAGATTTGGAGAATCATCCGAGAGCCAAACAGTTTTCAGAGCTATTACTTCAAGGAACTACATCCTGGACACAAAGCCAAAATGGTAACATCAGCGTCCCTGAACCAAATCAGCTACTAACCTATACAATACCACTGGATATACCTATAGGAATTACTTTGTCTAGAGGAAGTGGCTTCTGAGCACTCAAAACTCTTCTAACTAGTACTGAAGAAGTTTGTAAATAATAAGTCACATTCACTGTAAATGATAACGATGATGGTGATGGTAGTAAAGGTGGTGGTGTTGTTGATCATTATCAAGAGCCTATGAGTTTACTTCTAGTTTGGACCACTGTTTATGTCATATAAAATAACAGTTTAACCTTTCCCACACAAAGCTATTAAAATAGTTGATTCATGTTGGCAATCTTGCTGACCTTCAAGATAATTGATGCAAATTGATGCAAACAGATGTGACAAATCCTGGAACTGAGAGGACCAGATGAGACCTGCATGATAGTCCCACACCACAAAAAACTCAAAGCCCTATCGTAAATCTGTCTATCTTTATTGTTCTCAGAATTCACTTAAGCTGCCTTAGCCTGCAGTCCAGTTAGTTTCATTATTAGTCAACAAACCCATATGTTGCCACAAAGTGGCAAAATGTTGGGAATTTCCTACATCACTCTAAAGGAGTGAAGACCAGTGAACTGTCCAACCCTCAATTAACTGGCACCTGTTGTGACAAAAGACTATTAAAAACATGTAAAACAAGCCAACTGCTGTTTACTAAATTATTTATTTATTTCCTTTCAAAAGCATAAAAAGTTGACTTCAAGGAGCCTGCATGGAAATCAACATCACACAGAGCATGTCATTAGTCAGTTCTACAATTTAAATATACAAAAAGAGAGAGTTGAAGTATGGTTTAAAATGATGTACATAGTTCTAGTACTGTTTACAAATGAATTGCTTGGCCAGCTGTCATCCATGCATCTAGGTTCAGTTTGTCACCTGGGAAACTTCTTTTATAGCATGTTTGTAATGCTGAGCACGAAATAAGTTAGTAAAATAATTTGTAAAAGCATTCATAAAAAGTTAACAACTTCACCTTTTTCTCCAGCTTTCTTGTTTCCTCTGATTATTGCAGTAGGTTGTACAGAAATCTACAAAAAAACATTATGTAAGTGTAATGCTACATGTATTTATGAAACAGAAATTTGGCAGTGATGATGATGATGGTGATTGTGGTAGTGATGGTAGTGGTGGCAGAGATGATGGTGATGGTGGTGGAGGAGGTGGTGATGATGATGGTTATTAGGCCTACAAGAGCAAAGTCAATATCCTACCTTCTTATCACTTGATGCATTCTGTGCCATGAAGAGAGTTGATGGTATATTCCTGAAAATGGATTTTATCCAAATTAAGAGTTTAATTATTATGTGAAATTATTCCCAATAACATATTACAACTCTAACCGAAGAATTCTATTTTGATATGTGTAGTAGTAAAAAGCCAAAGTTGAGGTCAAAGGCAGATCCAGTCGGAAGACAACCCAGCCATCGCATCCCCTCTGGTCTTTTGACTGCTGGTTTGAGCAAAGATTACCTGATAAACTTGTAAGTAAAAAGGTCACCATAAAAGTGGGAATCTGAAATAACTGAAGGGTCATGAAAAATCTGGAAAATTAAGTTTTAAAAATTATCAAAATAACTTGTAAAGTCAAAAAGGTTATTAGAAATTTTGATAACATAAAATGATCAACAGTGTCCCAGTGACCAAAACAAGGTTGTTAAAAGCATGACCTTGAATACCTGAGCCCCAGTGTAAACGTTTGACTCTGCCAATGGTTGAAGTAATACAATTTTGTTAATTAATTGTAAAACCAGTGTCATCTTTTACCAAAACCAGCATCATCTTTTGGTAATAACAGTGCACAATAAAACTGAAGTTGGACAAGGCTAGTAATAATTCCAACTTTCAAATTTATGGAGCATTTATACACCATCACTAAATACATGTACTAAACGATATTTGTTACGCTTTTCAGTTGCTAATTAAATCTTCTAGACAAGAGTATATTTTGCACTCGAAATTTTTATATTGGCTGAACCAAACTTTTGAAATTCAGTCCTTTCTGTTTTGTTGTTCTGTTCACTTCCTGATGACTTTCAAAGCTGGACTTTCAAATTCATCATTTGTGGATTGCACATACTGTATCAAGCTTTATATCATCTGTCACTTTTGACATTTAAAATTAAGAACAAACTAAAAAGCATATTCAAACTTGCAGTTACAGCTCTTAATAATGAATGTCTCTGTTGCATTATAAACATTTTTATTTAGCCTTAGCTTATTTAAAATTATTTTATACAAGTGAATGAATGAGCTGCTAACTTTTAAGATCATGATCTCCCAACCTAAGTTTTCTTCTTCTTTCCTCTTCTTCCCATATCTATTATGCAGATCCAATTCCAAACACCACCCACCATAGCTGCCTGCCTGCCTGCCTGCCTGCCTGCCTGCCTGCCTGCCTGCCTGCCTGCCTGCCTGCCTGCCTGCCTGCCTGCCTGCCTGCCTGCCTGCCTGCCTGCCTGCCTGCCTGCCTGCCTGCCTGCCTGCCTGCCTGCCTGCCTGCCTGCCTGCCTGCCTGCCTGCCTGCCTGCCTGCCTGCCTGCCTGCCTGCCTGCCTGCCTGCCTGCCTGGATCTTGACCTAGAACCAAACCCTTCTTGCTACTGATTTTGTTTTGAATAAGCACCTGGGAATAAGCTGGTTCCATTGACTTAGCTTTCACTGAGTGCAGTAGAAATCTCAAGCTTATGATTATGATTTTCTCTACCCAAAAACAGCCAGGAACCTTCATGACAATGGCTTAAACCTGACCTTCCTTAATGTTACTGATATATACATGTAGACCTTGCAATTTCAATAACACTGAAAATTTAGTTTTATTTTTGTTGTACGGGCTCATAGTAACACGATCACAATTAGCCACAAAACAAATACAGCTGATGCAGGTTTTCATTGGATATCTGCCTAAAAATTGCCACTGACTGAACATATAGTTATGGACAATATGTATACAAAAAAGATGTGGCCTTAATTGTGTGTTGCCTACTTAATGAATATTACCATCATATTTACCAGGTCTTACTCATGGACTGAATTACAACGTCCTCTGGACCACTGCTACCACGCCCTTATTTTAACACTATAACTGCAATATTCTAGTACGAGGTATAGGCCTACTAATACTAACTAAGACAGTTTGACTGCTATAAATAATATGCAGACTTAAACAGCTGCTACAGTATATGCTGAACAAATTCTCTGATGAACTCTGCAAATTTTTCGTTCCACCACCCCTCCTGTAGTTCACCATCCATCACATCCGTCTCCAGCCCCTCATTGTATAGCTCCTCATGCTTTCTACGTATTTAAAAATAAAGTCCCACCTTTTCAAGAAATCTTACTCATATACATCCAATCTGCCACCTTCCCATTTCTTTCAGCCCTAAACACACTCCACCACAACAGCTCCTCTGTCTGGTCTTCTGGCAACCAGATTTTGTTCTTCACATGGTCTTAACAACCCCTCGAACCTGACACAGCGCTCGTGAATAAGCTGGTTCCCTGCATTTAGCTTAAGTAGCGATTTGGACCGTCCAGAGTGTATGATTACGATAATGAAAGGCTGAACCTTCATGTGTGGAGACTTCTGAACAGCTAGAATTCCTTAATCACACCTGGTATAGCTGTTGTAACTCAAGCCTGTCGGGTTTTTAAACATCTATCCTTTAACTATATGCTAATTCTCATTTCACAATAACTGTAAACTCTAAAACAAGCAAAACGGACCTCCAGGCCTTAACCAAGTAACGAGTGGTGCCATTAACAACTGATACAATCCAAAGGTCACTACTGTGAAACAACTGATACAACCCAAAGGTTACTGTTGTGAAAGCGCCCATTGTAATTAGGTACAGTTTGATAGCAGTAGGCCTATTACTGCAACCTTACACAGTGCCTTTTGTATATGCTACCGAGTCCCACAGTGGTCAAGTGATAAAGATTTTCGCCTCTTATGATGAAATGACAAGATTTTGAAGCACACTTGGAACCAGAAAGCTGATGGCACATTGTGAAGACCTTACAGTAGTGTTGTCACACTAGGAACTGGATTACTGGCATCGTTAGCTACATTGCTTAAAGCTTATGTAACAGTGCCTTTGAGCACGAAGACGCCGGTTCGTACACCAACTGTGGCTTATTTCAGATTTTAATCTCGGACTAGCACGGTCCGTACACCAGTACCTTAAATGGCGTGGCACCCATTCAAATGGTCAGTGGTGATGAAGAATCCCACCCAATTAATTCATTGAAAAACGAGCATGGTCGAAGCCATACAGTTGGTAATGAAAAACGTGTACATTTACATTTTAGATTGATGCATTCGCTAGAGCAGTAAATCTAAGTAGATCTATTCAACTGAATAACTTCCAGTGCTGGTCATTCTGTGGATGAATCAGAGTACTCAGCCTGTAGAAAAGCGAGTCACCAGCAGCAACTGATTTCCACTAACATCAGCCAGGCAATTCAGGCTAACACTTCAGTTGGATTTGTATATAAATATCAATGATTTATCTAATGTTAACCATATTTTGTGGCAAGTCAGATTTAGTCAAAATTAGAGGCCATTGTAGAAGGCAGTAAAGAACATTACAGACTGCTAACCTTTGATACGAACTAAGTAAGTAAGTAAGTAAATTCTTTATTAACCAATAGCTAATCACACATCGGTTTACAAGTATTTAAGAACACAAGAAAACTTAATATTCATATAACATCCTAACAATAAAACATTTACACGTTAAATTGTCAGCAGGAGGCATTAAAAGGGATTAGTTTGTCTTCTGGGTGGAATATAAAGTCTCTAACCACATTCTGTTATTGCATTTAGCTGTAACAATAAAATATTGACAGATGAATTGTATAATCTGGACTTCAGAGTTCAAATAACATAAGCATTCTCACTGTTTTCAACATTCTCCTTGTTTCCTCGTTTTCATTTGTTTAGTGTTTTAGAACTGTATTTTTAGCATTTTTAAAGATCTGTTTCTTTATGGCGATGGTCAGCGTTCATCATCCGTCTTTTGGAATATGATAGTTGTATGTACCAGTATTATCTTTTTTACCGCAACATAGCTGTGCCTTATTGCAACAAATCATTTAAAAATATATTACATTATCTCTTCAACAGTGGGGAACAGTTGTCAGATTGTCTCCTTTTCAACCACTGCCTTATCTAAAGTTCTGCAACAGGTGGTGATTTCTGACTACAGTTTTACTAGAATCGACCACTGAGTGATGCCTTGTGCATTATTACAACAGACCTACAGAAGTCCTTAGATTAAACTAGATAAACTTCTAAACAGCTTGTAGTAGAAAGCCCCAATGCCACCTCAGAAACTGTCAAAAGTGAAGTGAAACTGACAACAAAAAAATCCAGCATCCAAGCAAGCTAGGTCTGTGTACAGCTGAGACAGTTACACTCAAGTTTATTCCCACAGATGAAAAAGAAAGAGGACATTTTGCATTGAAAGATTTATAAAAACATCTCGTTTGCATGGTAAGGAAAAAGTGTTGGCAATCTGTAGACACCAGACAAACTTCACTCGATACACAAACGTGTGTTTTCTACATACTAATTTAAGCCATTCGACAAAATGAGGAAAAATAAATATCAGTGTACTTTCAAGATTGGGATCTTTTGAAACTTGATCTTCTATATACAACAAAACTTGTTATAAGGATGCCTTTTTGAAGCCGTATCAAGATCCACCTTATACTGAGCTCAAATTGTTTATTTTCTGTAGGTGGATTCATTTGGTATCCATGTCCCCAACCACATTATATCAGAATTCTTGTTATAATGAGCATGTTGATATGATTCTCTGATATACATCGTAACATAATTTGTATGGCACTCCTCAAAATTACTGTTAATGACACCTGATATCAAAGGGTCACAGTTTAAGAAAAGAATTATTATTGATATATACATGAACTAATATACCGGAACTAATTAGACACAAGTTAGATCACTCATATGATTGGTCTAGGCATTAATACTTACAGTTTCAAACATTTGATCAATAATGCAATGTATGCTTATTAAATTTAAATTTCCAGAAAATGAAAGTTCTCAATAATACCATAAGCAACTGATGCCATCTGGTAATGTGACATGGTATGTTGCTGTGTTCTAGAAACAGTATAAACTGCTGCTCAAGAAAGAAGACGAGAACAGTTGAATTGCGGCACATAATTAAAATTAATGTGAATGATTGAATGCTGATTATGTTGTTTTTGTTTTGTTATTGTTGGAAATAATAATAATAATAATAAGAAGAAGAAGAAGAAGAACAACAACAACAACAACAACAACGACAACAATAATAAATGCAGTCTTCCTTGCAACAATAGTTTTTCTGCATCTTTGGGTAAAAATAAGTACCTCTGGCTAAATAATAACAATGACAATATTGCACATTCTTCTTTAGCAGGCTGATAGGCTTATAAGCTAGGTGACCGACCACGACATGGCACTCACTGACTAACGTCGGTGCTGAATTCCGGAACATGTGCTTTATAAACTTGGCGAGGTGACACTGCTCATTGTTATATCACAGACACCCCTGTCGTTTCCCTTATACGCTTCGGCCAAGGTCCGTATTTGCCCCAGAATATATGAACATGTAATGCAGTGGATTCAAACTGATATTGGGCGAATGGCCACGGTGGCATAGTTTCCAAGCCAAGTGGAGTAAACTGGCTTTTTGCGGAACCAAACCCAAGATGACGGGTACCATGGCTCGAATGGCCCCTTCTGAATTCACCGGTGATGTAGGCCTAATGTAAACCCGCATAAAGTCGGTCATCTTGAACGATGCATAGAATCTCTGAAAATATAGCAGACTACAAGATAGCAAAGTTCTACAGGTGTAGCATACCTTCCACATCCAGGAATTCAGAACATCTGTAGTTCTGCTCTTGAGTAACGGCTTATGCAGACCCTAGACACCGTTGCATCGATATCAAGGCCACGTCGTTTGACGATTTAACCACTTGCGTCTCAAGCTTCTTACTTCTGATTAGGTCACCGCGGCAACTTACGATGAGTCGTAGCTGTTATCACGATCAGGACGAGAAACGCGTAAACCCAGAGGGGATGACTTAACGAACTGTTAATTCCAGAAATAATCAAAATGCCCACAACTGTCTAAACATGTAGGCCTACGTGTTCTCTGAACTGCTTAATGATAGGCCACATACCTCCTAGAAGGCCAGGTTAACCAGCCAATGATATGAGCTCTCTTGGGTATAGGCGTGTAGGCCTCCTCAGGGAGCTCTAAAAGGCCTACTGCACTCAGCTACAGGCATAAATAAAACCAAATATACAAAATAAAAAATGTTTCCTATGATATAACCGGCTGATTATGGTCTACATTTTGCAAGTAGGCCTAGATCATCTGCTCCCTCATAATCGGCCAAATAGGCCTTAGAAATATAAATTATTTAACCTTATTTGACCAAGCTTATTCGACTGTGGCTCTTACAACAGGCCTAATTAAGCAGTGTTGAACATTAAGGAAGTAGTTACAGTTACAGTTACAGTTAATAGGCTAAGTAAGCTATATTGGTTTTCGTGCCTACGTGTATATCTAAACGCAACGCATTACTGTACTTGAGTAAAACATTTTTACTTGTAAAGAAGTATTAAAAAGTTGAACTACTTGCACTTTTATCGATGTGATAGTTCTCTTATTTTTCAGTACTTTTAGGTCCATATTTGGATTAGGCCTACCTGTTCGTTACATAGTATCTTTCTCGACAGTGCAAGCCAGTCTTACAGTAGGCCTAAGCCTAACTGTAATTCTAGTAAAAAGCTTAAGATCGTCCAGCGGGCAGCCTGACCGAGGTTTTAGGTTCTACTGGATCATCGCTGTGCATGACACTGACAAATTAATCGTAATCGTAATCGTAATTCCGAGATTTCTACAGCGCCCAACGAAAGCCGCGCCGCGGGACCTGCTTATTCACAGGCGCTGTCAAAACAAAATCGATAGGCAAAAGGGTTCGGTTCCAGGTCAAGATCCAAAAGTCAGACGGAGAGACAGCGTGGCAGCTACGGGGGTGGTGGTGTTTGGGGTTGGAGAGGAGAGAGATAAGAGGAAGAAGGGGTGACGAGTGTCTGGCAGCCGGCTAAGAACTAGTAGGTAGGGGTACGGCGCAGTAAATGTACAACAAATGTACATGTTTTTCTATAGCGACCGTGTGGCTTCGACTATTGCAATTCACTCTTCCTGAACAAAGGCTCCGCCCATTAAGCCGCCTTCAAGCCATACAGAATGCTCTTGCTCCTGCTGTCACCAAAACCCCCAAACACCATCGCATAACTCCTGTTCTTAAATCACTACACTGGGTTAAAATACCTGAACGAATTGAGTACAAAGTACTATCACTTACATACAACACACTTCAATCTTCCCAACCCTCCTATCTCAGTCAGTTATTTACAATACAACTGCTTCGCTCAACCCGCTCCTCTTCTGCCCTAACACTTCTCCGCCCTCCCGTCACCTCATCCTTAAAATTTGGTAATCGCTCCATAGCCATAGCTGCCCCATCACTCTGGAATAAACTCCCCCCAGAACTGCAACAGCTTTCTAACCCATCATACAAACTCATCCATGCTCCACCAACTGCAATTTCTGCTTCGGTCTTTCATTCAAAACTGAAAACATACCTCTTTCACAGATCCTATCCTCACCACTGCTGCCCGTTTGAATGGGCGCTATGCCAGTTACTGTATCCGTGTACGGGGTGATAAGTTGAGGCGTTCACTATAGTACGAGTGTTCTTTGAGGGTCTGTGAAACAGTGGATGAGCTGATTTGAGCAATTCGGATGGACATGAGCTTCACCCGGCCACAGTAGTATCTAAAAGTACGTTTAACACTACTGGCCCTGTCAGAAACAGGCCGAAATTTTAGACACGAAGATGGATCAGAGTCAGTGAGGCATACTGTTTATAAAATCTTAAGATGTCAAAGAGTTGGTATTGTGGCAGCATGCATGCCGTTTTGACCTCTGTGAAATTTCTAACAGGTTTTATAATTCTACTTTGATTGTGCCTCTCCTTAGAGGAAGGCCTATGTATGTATGTATGTGTGTGTATGTATGTATCTATGTTGGCCTATGTATGTGCAGGTGTATGTATGTAGGCCTATGTGTGTATGTATTTCTGTTATGTAGGTGGCTAAAAATGAATGATATCCCTTGGCAATTATATATTCTTAAGTGGAATATATATATTATAGTTAGTTAGTTAGTTTGTTTGTTTGTTAGTTAATTAGTTAGTTAGTTATAGCAGCGATTCTGAGACCATTTCAGGGGTCCGCGAGGTCTAAGCTATTTTCATAATAATACTAAAATGTTAGGTACCTTTCTCACTCTCATTATCTCACGAGTGTACATTGGAGTTTTCCATATGATAGCATGTCGTCTTTACTGTCCGACAAAACCCTGCTGCCAGAGTTCAAACATAGGAAAGCAGGTATGTGAAGTTTTCTCACACTGTATTTTACTCAAAAAAACTGTCTAACAGTGTAAACAGAAACCCATCACTGATGTAAATGTGTTTTGTTGTGGAACTTCAGAACTAAGTTCGAGAAATGCCAGTTAGAAACTGCTAGGAAAATTTTACTTGTGAATTACAGTGACAAGTGCTAATTTTTAAAGCATAATTTTAATATCCACTGCTCTATAACTAGCACCGTCTTCTACATTAGTTTTACAGCAGACAAGACTTTTCTACAAATACTTACCAACAATAATTCATAGGTATTGATAAGAACAGTTTCGTGATTATCTTCATTTTTCGAAATTTTTCTAGTACTCACTTCTTCACTGAGGGCACATTGAAGCAAGCATAGACTAGTGTGCTAAATATTTTAACAGACGTAACTTTTATCAGGATGGAATGTTAAGAAATTTCCCGAACAAGTTTCTGTTGTCAGGAAAGAAAACTTTGGCCAACTACTTCAAATTTTTGACGGATTTACTAACTATGCATTAATTCACAAGATAGCGCGAGTAGCTCAACTGTTTTCATTTTCAAGTTTTCTGACGGGAACGTAAATCAATAAGGCTGTTTTCTATACAGCACACGTGACTGTACTCTTCCGGTAGTTTAGTTGACCATAGTTACGACGAAAACGATCGCAAAATGGCGGCTTTGGACAAATTTGAAGAACTCAATCTAACGCATGACGAAATCAAGCGTTTTACTGAGGCATTGCAGAAGCCAGAGTTTAAGGAGCTTCTTTTTGAATACGCACATGAGATTTCGGACCCTGAGAATAGGGCTCGTTACGAGAGCGAGATCCGACAGTTGGAAAACGAGCGGGGTATGGACGTGAAGTTCGTCAATCCCGAAACAGGTTATGTGATCAAAACAACCATCAGTGGGGGTATGAAGGCTTTTATTAACGTCTGTAAGAACCAGTATATCGGAAAACCTTCGTCGACCAAACAGATTGGGCACGACGGCCGACCTGGTTTGTCTTGGTCTTTGCCACACAGCTTCACACCTCCGCGTGAAGATATTTCAAAGACTGGGACCAGATGCACCGTTTTTGATTTTGTTGTTCACCCAGATACTTATCGAATGGCTGAAACTAACCCTCGGTTCAAAAAGATGGTCAATGACACAGCTTTAGAAGGGATTAAGAAAATGTTTGATGTTGATGTGGATCTCAAGAATTTGAGGTTTCCGAAAATGAAATACAAAGGTAATCCCACACCAACTGTTATTCGTACCAAGCTACCAGAGTGCACAGAAGCCGTCAGTCATGACCCAGGTGACCTGTCAAGCAAGTTTCCATATCCTTATAACAACAAAACAAGTGAAGAAAGAGCTAAGGAGATAATGGAACATAATGAAAAAGTCCAAGCTTCAAGAGTTGAGAAACAGACAACAGAAAAGAAACCACCACCTGAGATTGAGTTCACCATACCAAAATACATAATCAAATATCAGTCCAACATTGAAATACAGGATTTCATCAATGCTTCTGATGTTCGGAATTCAACTCGTCCCAAAAACTTGATCATCGAGGTTGATCTTCCACTACTGCGGTCTGCCAATCCTATAACACTAGATATTTTTGAGAAACGATTGTCACTTGTGTCACACAAACCAGCCAAGTACAAGCTTGATATTAGTCTTGCTTATCCAGTGGATGAAAAAGACGGTTCAGCCAAGTTTGACAAGAACAAGAGCAAACTGATTGTGACTCTGCCAATTCTGCCTGATGAAAATATTCCAAAACTGCCTTTCAGGGGGGAGACTTTCGAGAATGGCACGAAGAGGGATGAGATCGAAGACAATGGAAGTGATGGAGAGAGGAATGGAGTAGAATTGATGAGCAAAAAAGAACAGGTGAAGCCTCTGATTGAAGTCATTTCAGAGAAAGAATCAAAACCTGTTGAAGATCATTCGTGTGAAAGCACAGATAGTGAGGAGGCAGCTTTAGCAGGAGCAAATATTGTGTATCACTCATATACAAAGCTAGCTCACAATCTTGTTTATTTATTGCCTGATTTTGAATGCCAGCAAGATGATACTTCATTGTTGTTCACATTTGGGACAAAGAAAGTTAGAAAGGAGTCTCTGATATCATCTGTTTTATCTCACAATGCCATCTCAGTTAAGATGACTTCAGTTGGTAGTGGTGGCTTTCCTGTATACTATGGTTGTTGTCTGAAATTTGAAGATGATTGCTATATTGATGTGAATAACTGTCGAATGAGTTTCAGTGAGAAAGAAATTGTCACTCTGTTGGTCACTAAGGACAAGGGGTCAAATGGACCATGGAAGAGCTACTCAGTGGGTGTTGATATGTCACGCCTTGAGGTAGGTTTCGTATTAATATCGATGGTTTCTGTTTACATAATAACATGTTACCATTGGCTTCTGGTATGTTGCATGCAGACACCCTGCTCTAGGCAGTTTAAATATCTTGTGGTCTTCGTAATTAAACTAGAGAATGCTACGTTGTAAGTGTAGTTTGTTTGCTTCATGGTAAATTTATATGCAATTTTATAAGATAGATTTAAAGAGTGTTTAAAAAATCAAGATTGTCTCACAGTTCAGAAGTTTCTGTTAGTTCTACTTGCAGTTCAGCCAGCTGTGCAGACAGAGTAGTTCATTTAGTTTGTTTTATTCCAGTATAAGAGTTGCTCTACATTTGTTCAGTATATGGGTGGTTACCATTCCTTTAGCACAAGGAATTAGACATTTTAAGAGTTAAAAATTTTAATTGCATTAAAATTTTAATCCCCTATTTTGTGTTAATAATATGTTAAATGCCCACTTCAAGTAAGCAGTAAATACATACACACATGTGTGCATACATATACACATACAGAAATGTAATTTCCATGTCTGCATGCATGCTTGCATATAATGATAAAGAAATAGTTATGATATACATTCATAAAGTGCTTTTTAAATGTGTAGATGCATATAACATAGATGCATGTATTTATTATATGCATCTATTTTATATGTATAAATAAGTTGCTATGCATGATTGGCTGATGTGGTTACAGGAGAGAGAGATAGAAATGAAAACCAGTTTAATTTCAACTGATTCTGAAGAGACTTCATTGCAGACTCCTTTGTCTGCCGAAAAATTGATCGAGCCTGATGTGAACAAAGTCATAGATCAGAATCCAGTGATGGTAGGTCTAACCGTAAACTTAACAGTTAGAGATTTAGTTCTGCATGAAGTTTTATATCATCTTTATGAGTATTTATTTGCAAATCATAGAAATTCGGCTTTGTGTCAGTATCATTCTACACACACACACACAAACATACACACACATACACTATATATATATATATATATATATATATATATATTAAATTGTAACCATAAATTTGTATAGAACCTCATCACAAGAAACTCTACACAAGCCTAAATGAACACTTCAAAGTTCATTAACAACGAACAAGTTCAATATAAGCAGCATGACTTTTTATAAAAAGTCATTCTCTGAATCATTAAATGATAATAGCAGCTTTAAAAAAAAAATTCCCGATGAGCTCAGTATTCTGGTTATAGTGAATATACAATAGCTGGGTAAATTAATAATACTAACTGTTTAAAAATATTTTTGATTTATGTTCAGTTATAGGAATTAGCTCTAAATGTTTTAAGTTATTGGTAAGTGAAAGTGAATTTTATCATGCTTCGTAATCGTAATTCCAAGATTTTTACAGTGCCCAATGAAAGCAGCGCCGCGGGGACCAGCTTATTCACAGACGCTCAGTGAAAACAAAATCGATAGGCAAAAGGGTTCGGTTCCAGGTCAAGATCCAAGAGTCGGGCAGAGAGACAGCGTGGCAGCTATGGTGGATGATGTTTGGGGTTGGAGAGGAGATACAGATAAGAGGAAGAAGAGGAGTCAGGGTACGATCTGTGAAAGAGGAATGTTTTGAGTGAAAGGCCAAAGCAGAAATTGCAAGCGGTGGGTGGAGCATGGAATTTGATTTCTTGCAATTGTTGATTGGTGCTTTGTTAGCATAACAGTACTGTAAAAGTCATTGGATTAGTTAATACTGATATGTGTACTTGCATGTTCTAGAGCTGTTATGGATTTAAGAATGTGTGTGTTGTGTGTGTGTGTGTGTGTGTGTGCTTAAGTGCATGTGTGCGTGTGTGATTATTGCCTTTTTGTTTCTTGCAGTAAATTAGTGAGACTTGGGAGAAGGTGGTTTGTTTTGTTTGAAACTCCTATTAATCTCATAAAATTATATATTGGATTTGCTGTCTGTCTTTATTATGGAGTTTTATCTTGTAGGATTCTGAACTTGTTAAACCTGAAAATATTTCCACTGAGATGGAAATTGTAGTTGTTCGCAAGCAAGAAACTCCAGAGTTGCGTGGAATACTCAGACAGTCTTCAATTTCTGAGTCAAGTGATTCATCTGAAGGTGCTTCCACTATTAATCGACGAACCAGCATCACTGCTTCCGACAGTGAAGCTGACATTACTCCTGAGAGTGTGACTGGTGCACCATTATCTGGTCTCAAGAAGTCTGTTTCATTTAGTGCGCAGGTCGACAGGACTGTTTTCATTGGAAATCAGAGCGTTAGTCAGATGCATGCATCCTTGAAAAACAAGCAGAAGAATGTAAGAAAATGTGAGAAGAGGCAGCAGTTGAAGCAGGAGCGAAGGAACAACCTTGGCTCTGTGGACTGTGGCGATGACCAACGTGAGGATCAGAGTGGGGGAGATGTTGAGCTGATAAAAAGAAACAAAACAATGAGTGGTGCTGTTGTAGTAGCTGCGCTATCTGGTCAAGTTGAATCTGAAGTTGGCAGAGGTCGTGTTGACAGAAACAGTGGTGCTGTGCCTACGGACAGAAATAATAGCAGGCCAAACAGTGAAGATGACATTATAAATAATAGCAGTTATGCTGAAAAGATAAATGAGGGTCCTGTGGAAGAAAAGAATGCTGAGAAGGAAGAAATTCATGTTAGTAGTACAAATGAAAGAGCGGGCACTGAAGATCACAATAGCGTCCAAATTTTTAAGGAGAGTATAGGAAACAAAAAAGTCATCTCAGATGACCCTGCAGTGTCCGAGCTGAATACATCACCTGAAAATGGTGCATTAGCTGAGAAAAGTCTAGAAGATTTTCAACCTTCTGCAATACCACTTTTATCCGATTGGGAGAAACCTACATCGGCTTCCTTAAGCACTGGGGGAAAAACAAATTTGACCATGGAGCTTAAGAACAAGTTTGTATTTGATCTGGATGTAGATTAACTATTTTACATTCAGACTGCTGGTGTTTAGGATGCCAGTTATTTTACTTGTTTTTTTCAAGGTTTATAGTTACCAGATGCCTCGTGGTTATTGATCAAAAGAACAGTATGTTTCTTTTAAGTAAGAATATTGTACTTTAATGTTCAGATCAATACAGAATAAGATGTTACTCTGTAAAGCTTTATGCAAGTGTTCAAAATATGCATTATTAGAAGCAGTTCTGTTGCCGAGTTGCAGTTTTTATTGTCAGAGGTGATATAATAACAGAGTATAATTTATATAGCACCTCTTTAGAATAATCTTTAAATGATGTTCCAATTCTCTTGTCACAAATGAGAAGGTGGATGTCAGGAAGTAAACCATTTCCGGTATAGACAGACAACTGAAAAATTGCGTTTTTATCCCGAGTCATTCTAGGGAAAGTGTGCCCTATGTGGTATGTAGAGTTTTCTTTAAAACCACTGAATTTTTTAATTAGTTTATTACTTCAAATGGTTGAGCAAAAAGTGCTTTTCAATTTCTGCATGCATATATTACTTGTTCATCATATAGAAATCCACAATATAGTAATGCACTATATAGATTGTCAATACCATAACTTCACATCTTACCTATGTTGCAGCAAATGAATTTCTTCAAAAAGAGTGTAGGCCTACATCACAACCAGTATAGTATTTGTCCATAATAATATTGAGTTTTTGTCGTCATTTCTCCTATATAGGCAGATTGTAGTTCATTCACCATGTGTCTTGAAACTGCATCAGGCGATGTTGTTGATAGTTCCACAGTGGATTCACTTACAGATTGTTTCACCTCCCAAATACAAATTGCCGTTGGTATTGGTGAAGCACTTTGTGTGGAGTCTGAGGCTTTATTGTCAATGCGAATGGTTCACACATGGTTTTGGAATAAGAGCCACTTTCGGTATTTCTATACAAAAGTATTTAAAGTTTTATTTATGTAAAGTTATTTAGAAAGGGCGATCTTTTATTTATCTTTGTGGTATATTTTTTGCCAAGTAATGCATGAAATAAAAGAAACTACACGCCCAATTACCTTTGTACCACATAATAATTTATTATAATTTCTTAGGGGGTTCATATTAAAAGCTTTTTCCTGATTTCAAAATGAAATTAGTCAAAATATTTGCTCAAAACTCTTTTTATTCGCTCATAAACTAAATGCAAACTGCCTGAGGTCCGAAATATAAAGAGATAGTCCTTTCGCAGCATATAAACATAACTGTAAATGTACGTGTTTTTCTATATCCACCAGATGGCCTCGACCCGGCTCATTTTTCAATGAATATATCAGGTGAAATCCTTAACACCGCTGCCTGTTTGAATGGGCGTCACGCCCTTTAAGGACCCCGTGTACTGACCATGCTAGCACCGAGATGTATCATTTTCCTTTAACTTTGAGTATCCGTTGCTCCTTCAAGTATAAATAAAATAGAACTAGGTCTTCAGATAGCCAACCGACTTGCCTACGTGAGAGTCTACAAATTGCCAGGCCCGAGTTAGTAGTGAAGTGAATTTTAGCAAAGCGAGAGATAGCGAGAACTAAACGATTGAATCCATCCCAAGAAATGAATATGCAAGACGACGTGCTTGGCAATTTTCACAGCCGGCCTAACTATCGTTTTTCGGACGATTTCAATTGTTCTCCCACCAAGCAACTGTTGAGTTGTTGAGGTCCAGCTGCTAATTTCATCGCTGATGAGTCACAAATTTCTAGGACTAGCTTTAAGGGGATAGCTTGATTTGACGATACATCGTTGAATCTTATTTTTCTCGGCAATTAGAAATGGACAGTCAGGCAGACAGACAGACAGACAGATTGATAGACATACATAAAGGCAGACAGGCAGGCAGACAGACACATGAAGTCGTGTGGCCACGCTGTACTTCGTCGCCTAGTATTTCCGCTCACAGTGAACGGCCTGTATGGTCATTATAGCTCTGTTCGCTACATGGCGCAAGTGTAATAGAAATCCCCAATGCCTTCTTTCTTATCGGCTATTTGAAACCCAAACCGTTCTTGAGAGTCCAGCATGCTAACTACCAAATTATGGCTCACCTAACAAATATATAGAATTATAGATGTAATATTATATGTATTGTATATGTATTGTTCTTGGAGACTTCTCTGCCCTGAGGTTCTCTATGATTTTTAGAATTTTCAGTGAAGTGCTGTCATAACTTCAGACAAGAGTCCAGACTGCAAGCGACATAAAGGGAAGCGAACCAGAGACGATAAGCAACAGTCCACGGCTTTATAGGCCTGCCACTACAGTAGGCTACTTTTAGCGGCTAAGTGCGGTCTGCGGCCAATTCGAGAATTAGAGGCCCTCGGCCTTAAATTGACTACACGAGTATTGGATTAAATCGAATAAAAATGGGCATAAATCATAGCCGTAGACATATATGCAGTATGAAGCGACGACCCAGGACTGTCAGTGGACCTGCAGGTCACCAACCATCTTTGTATGAGGACGCTGAAAATGGGTTTATTAGCCACACGATCTCCAGCGTAGCTGCAAATTTCCTTGCTTGAAGCAGAATTAGAATTACTCGAACAGACTTCTAATACTTTCTCATATCAGGCTTCAGTAGGCCCTCGGTTTTCTGTAAATTTGGGTCTGGGTCCACCACATTATAATTGTCGTTCCCGCGATTCAATAATATTATAGTTAGACTCTTCTACTGTCCACGATAAAAAGTGCCATAAGTTACGCGCTTAGAGCCTACATTGCTTAATGTATGATTCCTTAACTGCTTCGATTTCAGACAGCTACTCAAACTCGTATTTTGGCAGTGAATGACAGGCTAAATAATTAAAACAACCAGTTAAAGGTGAAGTGTTTTAAACAGGAGGTTTACAACATTCGGCATCTGCTTCAGTCATTTCATTTGCTTCACCAGGTCAGTTATATCACGGCCTTCTAAATAGGCTCCTATTTAGATGGCCTTGGTTGCATGCGCTAATAAAAATGTACTCGCTTATCAGCAAATAATCGTGAACTTTACCAACCAGATCCTAAGTGTATGTGTAGCGTGAGTGAATCACTATCATAAGCCTAGCAGTGATAAAACGATCAACTGCGGCTTTCGTATTCAGGGTCCACGGTAGCACTTTCTTCTTATCTTTGAATTGTTGTGTATGCAACACTCGTCTCGAGCCTGAATAGCTATCATCTGCCTCTAAGCTTGCGCACAATTTTATTAAATCGGACCTTTACCCTAAGGTGATATATCGGTGTATTGCTGCATTATTATTTACTTTGGTTGATGTGCATGCTTCATGATTGTGTGTATGGGTGAATGATATATTGTTATGAAGAGACTTGACCTAACGACAGTGTACACAAATGAGTTTGTGCTTTCACTAGGCAACGTCGTTTATTTTCTAATTTTATCAGCAAGAAAGGCAGTACATTAGCCGGAGGTAGTCTACGCAAACACCGATTAGTTCTGCCCTCATTCCTTTCTGTCCAAATTCTATAAAGATGTTTATAGCCAATTAGGCGAACTTGACGATGCCAGTGTACATCGCCATCTCTGTCAGCCGAACACTGAGATGTCATGATGGTTTTCTGCTGTTGTTTGTGATCATAGGCATGCTGTTTCTGTGCCTCGTCGCCATATTCGAGACCGCATCGAAAGGACGCCGCGCTGAGAACAGATGCCTCCATTTCCCGAAAGGCATCACTTTCCACCACAACCAGCACAGGTCGAATGACTTCCAGAAACAATGCTATTTCTTCACGGGCGAAGGCAAGGTTACCTTTGGTGTCCTCGACTTTTCAAGCCACTTTTCCAAGGAGGAGCCAATTCCTCGAATCTTGCACAGAACTTTGAAAGAGGAAGACCCCACACCAGAAGAATGGACGAGTGGAGCACCGGACTGTAACCAAAGGGATGTCGGGTACTATTTATGTGATTGGACGGCGATTGATATGGACAAGTTCATCGCCAGCGAATACCCGTCGTTTCTTCCGACCTATCTCAGCTACCGATATCCTACCCAACGCCTAGACGTCACACGATACTTCATCGTCAACCACTTCGGAGGACTGTACCTGGATCTTGATCACGATTGCAACTTTCCATTCAACAAATTCCTGGACAGTTTCTCGTCTTTCGATGTCGTTCTTGTCGAAAAGAATTCGCCCGCTGCAGGTCTGGCTAACGACTTCATTCTGTCCCGGCCAAGACAGCCGTTCTGGCACCACGTTACAGACAATTTGCCCAATTCGAACATTTGGTACGGTCTAGCATATGACACCGTAATGCATAGCACAGGCAGAATGCATCTGACCAGTTGTCACGAGACCTATTCGACTAGTCTTAGCAGGGCGAACTCTAGTCGCATTGCAATCATTCCACTGAAAACAATCACCAGAATCATATCAGAATCTAAATCCCGAAGTCCGTGGCGCAGTTGGAAGAGACACATCTGGATTCAGTGTTACAGATGGCGCTACATACTCGTTTTTTTAATATTCTTTATCGTATTGCTGTTTCGTAACTGTAGATTGTGAGACATAGCTAAATTATAACCGTAAGATTCGATTATTTTAGGACGTTTAAAATGACAGTTTATTAGCAACACGATCTCCAGCGTAGCTGCAATTTTCTTTGCTTGAAGCAGAATTACTCGAACATACTTTTATATACTTTCTCATTTCAGGCTGTCAGAGGGCCCTCGGTTTTCTATAAATTCGAGTCTGGGTTCATCACATTATAATTGTCGTTTCCGCGATTCAGTATAATTAGTCTCTTCTACTGTCCACGATAAAAAGTGCCATAAGTTACGCGCTTAGAGCCTATATTGTTTAATTTATGATTCCTTAACTGCTTCGTTTTCAGACAGCTATACTCAAACACGTGTTTTGGCAGTGAATGACAGGCTAAATCATTAAAATAATCAGTTAAAGGTGAAGTGTTTTAAACAAGAGATTCACAACATTCGAAAAAGAATGTATATACTTGGATAAAAAATAACTTTAACGTTTCCCATCCATTAGGCTATACATGGAATTAGATAAAGGTGAACCTGTGCGGACAGTAAATGCCTGCAGTTCTACGCAGCTTTAATACGTTTAAGCCACGAGAAAAGTAATACCCCTCGGCCTGATTATGTTGAGCCGAATGTTGAGACGCTAAAGAGCATCGGGGTTTTCTTCGTGTACAGTGAATCCGAATAATTTTACCAAAGCTGGGGAGATGTGCTTTCACGAAGTATCAGATTAAGCTCTCTATAGCCTAACTTCAATATTTTCTAAATCCATTTACTACAGGAAAGACTTTTAATAAGACTTTTGGATAACTTGATCCAGCATACATACTGCATATTATATTGTGACCACTCTTATATACAAGTGCAGTCTTGTTTCATTTATCTGTTGTGCACATTCGTTTAGTACATTTTTCAATTTTTAAATCGTGACAAAGACGACAGCCAAAATATCAATAGCCTATCAGCATTAACCTTGGTTAAAAAAAGTCGACAACAGTAAGATCAAAGTCGAGACGGAAGTACAAATTTGTAAAGAAAACGACCGGAACATCCCGGATTTCAACGGGAGAAATGGCTGGTAGACAACATGAAAAGTGCACTGCAAGCAGATACAAGTCAGACACTGGGTGTTCAGCGTTTCCAGATTTACCCCACTCAGACTGTTCCAGGGGAAGAGCTTACGAGCTCATGTCGGCAAGAAATTGTTAAGAGAGTCTTGTGACTTGTCTCAAGACATGGAGAAGAATATGGCTGAGAACATTCATCTAATGGAATCTGAATTTTATGCCCTCATACAAGAACATCACTGTTGAGCCTTGAGCACAAGGTTACGAAACAAAATAACATCAAAAACGTCGATTCAACAAGAGACGCAGTCTTTAGGAAAAGAATTGCTCCGTCGTAGTTTATTGCTCTACGATGATGTGAGCCTGCTAACTTTAGATGCAACATCTCTCGCAACAGCTGCTGGATTAACCATCAACTTGTTCATGAGATTTGTAGTTGCTGCAACAGATTGTGTTGATAAAACTTTAACAAGCAGTAGAGAATGTGACATTCGCATGCATGGATGAAACATGGTTCAACGCTGTGCAGGAACCTTAAAAACTGTTTGTTTAACGAGAGAAACATAAGGCTGGTGCAACGATTATGCTGTGTTAATGTGACTAGCAATTACGTTCCTCTGCTGACAATTTTAACGAAAATGCGAGTGAAAGTAAACTCTGGGAGGGTGCCGTATGCTGGAAGCATTTTATGAGTGCCAAAGAACATCTGGATGAATGAGAAACTGTTCAATCTGTGACTTGAAAATTTCATTGCTACTGTGAAGCTCAGTCTTTATAGGAAAAATCTTATTTTCTGTGCACACGTGTCCTACACTCAAAATATTGCAGCTCTGCCAAGCAATTGTAATTTTAAGCTTCTATAATGCCTGTATGTCTAATGCACAAGGTATAAATGCAGTCCATTGATGTCGAGTGACGGGGAAATGACCTTTTAACCCGTAGGTCATTTCTGATTCGGAATTTGCATCGTCGGATGAGACCGAACGTCCTCTGCTAGTTGAACCACCTCTTCAGAGCCGAAGAGTCAGTGATGTGAAATTTTCTACCTCTGAACTAGTTTTTTTTTAAACAATAATTAATCAGATTGAGTCTTCGTCTTCATTTCTTCAATATCGGCGGATTGGAGTTCATTCCTCATCCTGTGTTGGAATTTGCTTCACGCGACGTTGTTGATGCGTTCACATTGCATTCACTTACAGATTGTTTCACCTTCCAACTACAAATTTCGGTTTGTTTTGGTGTTGCACTTTGCGTGGAATCTGAGGCTTCATTGTCGACCCGAATGTTTCATACCTGGTTGTGTAATAAGAGCCACTTTCGGTATTTCTTGAGAAAAGTATTTCAATTTTCATTCGTGTAACGGTATTTAGATAAAGCAATCATTCACTTAACTTTGTGGAATAACTTAGGCCAAATAATGCATGAAATAAATGAAACTACCCACTCAATAACTTTTGTACCACGTAATATTATAATTTCTTAGGGATCCATATTGAAAGCCTTTCCACTATAATTTATACCAAACAGAAACAGAGTGACGGCTGAGCGGTTGAACCTGTCCCTATAGACCGATAAGGTAAACAAATACGCCTCGGACGATGAGAAGTCGGGTCAAAGTCGGTCAATTTGCAGATAACGAATGAATGACAGTGTGCTCAAGCCCCTCAAGTGTTTAGTGTGAGTCATTTAATTTTCTCAGTATTGGCACATGAAAATATGTGGCTAAACTTCTGCGTCGTTACATTTGATTGTCCTTAAGTGTGCAAACGATCTTCTAATTTTCAGCTGAGTGTTGAGTGGCGCTACATAAAGGTACTGAGACGAATTATTTTCATGTCATGAAATCCGATTTTTCTTTGAGTGAGATTAAAAGAAAGTTTTCAATGAATAGGTCAAACTATCTGGTACTGGGCACTTTCATCGTGATTATGGTAACTTTGGCCGTGTATCGGGTTCTGGATACCTCTCGAACACCAGACCTCAGCTCAGACCTTCGAGAACCTTCCTCCAATATGAGGCGAATCTTTCGAAAGAACTGTTCCTACGCGGACAACGTTGCTTCACGGAAACGTAGGTTTGAAGTTTCTCGGTTACCAAAAGCTCTTCGCGCAGGAAAACTTCCCTATCCAAAACTGATCCATCGGACTTGGAAGGACATGAATGTCCCCGACCGTTGGGAGGAAGGAGTCACAAGCTGTAAGAAGAACAATCCAGAATTTGGATACTGCCACTGGACGGATGCGGAACTTCAGGACTTCCTGGCAACAGAGTACCCATGGTTTCTAAATACGTACTGTAAGTACACTTACCCAATTCAACGCGTTGACGCCGTTCGGTACTTTCTCTTACTTCGCTACGGTGGAATCTACCTAGACCTCGATTACACCTGCAAGGTCCCGTTGGATGTCGGACTGTCGAATTATACAAACTTTGATGTGGTGTTGGCTGAGACAGTTCCGACTGGGGTCACAAATGGGTTCATGTCCTCGAAGGCCAACCATCCATTCTGGAAATACGTTACCGAGAATCTGGCTGATTCGAACCGCTGGTACGTTGTACCGTATGCTACGGTGATGTTTACCACGGGACCCATGTACCTGACGCACCGCCTGAACGATTACCGAAGTAAAGGACTACCTGAGCAGATAGGAGTGATTCCAAAGGAAGTTCTCGCAGCGGATATCCTAGGCCATCTGGTGGGAAATTCGTGGCATCGCTGGGATGCCAAGCTTGCAATTTTTGTCTACAAGTGTCGATATGTACTCATCCCTCTGGCGGTGGCTGTGGTCTTGATATTGGTGGCTTCTATCGCCTATTTCATACGTAGATCCAGGAACAATGGATTGTCGAAATTGCAGTCAAAACGAAGTCATAGGAGCAAACTTTAGAGATTTAGTTAAAGGTTAGAATAAGAAGCTAAACAATCGACCAGCGATGGAGGCTGTGGCGCTGTAGAAGTTATTAGATTGTCATCATCATCATCATCATCATGATCCATGGGCCGAGAGCCTGTGGGTGTCCACTGCAAGCATTGTCACTTGTCTCCACAGTTCCCGAACTTGTGCTATTCTTATCAAGGCGTGCAAGTCTTGCTTACACCAATCCCTTATATCATCTGTCCACTCCCTGTTAGGTCTTTCTCGTCTCCCATTTCATTGCATTGGATTTCCTTCGTCTGTTTCCTTTATGAACGGAGTATCTGCACCCATCCGTTCGACCCTTGCACTTCTCTATGAAATGAGTTCCAGGCTTGGGACTGGCTCTGATATCCTTGTGGCACCAGAGGCGGCGTTGCCGCCCACGTTAGCCAGCTGTTTCAGGGTTCCTGCTGAGCCTGTCCACCTCGCGAAGCGCCCTAGGTGGTACCTCGGCCAAGACCTTCACCACTGATGGCATATCAAATATTATTTTGCATGGTCAAATGCAATTCTTTCTCCATCGTGTGGCAGATCGGCCACAAGGCGGGTGTGTTGGAAAGAGGCTGGAGTAGCTATGACGCGCTTTAAGTAGCAACGAAATGCTACACTCGTGTGTACAGTTAGGCTGGCTTAGCTGCATAGGATTGTTTATAGATATAATTTACTTAAATTAAATGTAAGCTGAATGTAATAATAATTTAATTATTAGGCCGTGTAGACTTTATACTTTAATTAAAATAATGCAAACAAATTGTGTAACTGTATATTGGTCCTTAAATGTTTTTATTGCACGTAATCAGTGACATTAAGACACCTTTATTTCTATGCGATTAAGCTGGCCACTATGTAAGCAATACAGGGCAGATCAGTTGAATAAGAAGTGTCGTGTGCTGCAGTGCCTGTGTCGTGCATGATGGTTGCGTGCCTTTACATATACGAGAGTGAAGGATGGTTGCGAGCCTTCACGTGTACGAGTCGAAGTGTTTCTGAGCGAATTCATAGCGTTATTTATACGGACGAAGGTGACGTCCGCAGATGCCCATGTTTGATACGATCCCGGTTACGATACAAATATACGGACAAAAGAAAGTCTGTGCGTTCCCGGAGGGACAACCTCTGTCTGGTTCCGGGCTGACGGCGCGGATTCGGCAGGGCGAGGGCCCACTCTGCCATAAATCGCTTGGCGGTCTGTAAGACGGTTGGGTCGTCGAGGTCGAACAGAACCCGAGGAAGGACTCGTTCGTAAGAAATAAGCATAGGTTTGTGTGAAACGAGTACGAAAGTTACGGAGGCTACCCCACTGACCCCGTAAAGAAAAACTGGCCAATGTACTCCTGAGAACATCGCAACCGAAACAAACCAATCTGTCTGATTTCTGGCTGACTCGGCAGGGCTCGGGCCCAATCTGTCGCGAGACGGTCTAAGTAAGTCACAATAGCTGGAAGATAACAGGTTGTGCGAAACTCTGGAAAAGACGCGGTCGCGTTACCCCTTGTCAAAATTTAGACGGCAGAAAGAGATAAGGGGAAGAGACTGGATCCTAATGCAGTTTTTGATGACCAACTGGGATTATACAAGGTGGGAACTCTTTCGATACACTTGCAAGGGAAAGTCGGTCCATATAGACAGAAGCCTTATAGAATTTCCAACTTTTTAAACAGGAGGTTGACCGCCAAATCGATCAACTGTTGGCTGGTGGACTGGTTGAAGAGTCAAATAGTCCATGGGCTCATCGTATTGTTTGTGTGAAAAAAGCCGACGGTAAAAGTCTTCGATTATGTTGTGATTTGCGTGAACCGAATTCGTTTACTGTAACGGATGGTTTCCTATGTGTCATACTGAGGATTTGATTAATCAAGCAGCAAGTGCTTATTACATTACGACACTTGATTGTTCATCAGCAGGTTCCCATAGAGGGAGGCTCAACGGACTTAACAGCATTCATAACTCACAGAGGAATGTATCAGTGGTTGAGAATGCTTTTTGGACTGAAGGGGGCAAGTGCAACTTATCGAAGGATTGCTAATAAGATTTTAGAACCTCATGTTGATTACGCAGATGCTTACTTACACTGATGTCTTTGCTGTTTTTTTTTCTAGATCTTACAAGTATCAATTAAAGCATTTGGAAGGTGTTTTTGCTTCAGTTAATAGTTCTGGATTGACAGTGGAACTTGCTAAATGAGTGTTTTGTAAGCCTAAAGTTACGTGGCTTGGTCATTTGCTTGGTTCTGGGATTAAAGAAGTAACCAGGACAAAAAACTGCTATTCAGAATATCCCATCACCAACCACCAAGAAGGAACTCGAACAGTTTCTGGGTTTGGCAGGGCATTATAGGTCATTCATCGCTAATTATGCAAATGCTGCGTTGCATGTAACGGACTTAACTAAGGGCAAATCTTTGGTTGATCATGAGCTTCATGGCAAGGCATATGAGGCTTTTAAGTTAAAACAAGCTTTGAATAGTTATCAAGTTTTGGTTGCACCTGATTTTCATATGCATTTTATTATTCAGGCAGATGCATTCAGTTATGCAGTAGGGTTTTCTTTAGCTCAACTTAAGAATGGTTCTGAAAGACCTATTGCATTTGTAGATTGTCTGATACACAGAAAAAGTGGACCACTATAGAAAAAGAAAGTTATGCTGTTATTTTTCCTTCGCAAAGGTTTGAGCATTTTGATCTGGAGCCAAAATAATCTTGTACACTGATCATAATCTACTGAAATACTAAACCACATGTGCACCCAACAGTTCTAGGTTAACTGGTTGTGCATTGCCTTTGCAACCGTTTTAAATTGAAGTTAAGCATTGGAGTGGCGTGTTGAACAAAAATTGTGATGCAATTTCAAGACTATTATCAAAAGTAGCCTCAGTATGAGAGTTTCTTATATTATGCTTGTGTGACCTATTTAGCAAGTTGGTTTGTTAAGGCAGGCTTGGTTAGCTTGTGTTTACCTGTCTTAGCATAATTTAATATGGACTGCTTAGGTTAAAGATGTTTGCTTAAATAGCACTTATGTCTGTAAATATATGGCTTTTTTGGTTTGTACCGCCATACCTTTGATTCCTTTTTACGGTTATGTGCTATTGGTCGGGTTCTGTAAGCCAATGTACTGTAAATATTATTTGTAAAGTTTTGGCCCGGAATGTTGTCTTAAAAAGAGGGAGCATAATGACAGGACCAAGAGGTGGGCAGGTCCCACTTACTTGGTTATATGATAATATATGGTGCAGGATGACAGTCTAGAAGTCGAAGCCATGGCTGTATGAAAAGACCGTTGCAAAGATACGAGAGAGAAAGTTATAAAATTTTATTTAAGACTTGCTTCTGAGCGACTAGCTCGTGACAGTCAGCATCATCATCGTCATCATCATCATCATCATCAACGACAACGCAAATAATGATGATGATGATGATGATGACGATGAAGATGATGATCATAATAATCATAACGATCATTATTATTGTTATTATTATTATTATTATGAATATACTAATATACAAAAAAGTAATAATATATCCATTGCTGCAGGACAGTTTATAGCTTAATAATATGAAAATATATGAATACAAGAATATTATGACAATAATAATAATCTGTTTTGCAAAAATTATGAACTATGTGCTAAACAGAGTTCATGTGTAAAAAGCAGGGCGTTGTTTTGGCGTTGATGTGAAGAGGGAGACACTTCGTCGAGTGGGGTTTCTTTATCACATATATTGTCAAGAGCAGAGGCTGTCATGCTGCACAGCACACAACCCTTACCCTCTTCTGGGGGTAGCCTGATCCATCGGGGTGTTCTCGAAAAGTAACGAAACAAGCTGACTGTCTATAGCGATCGATGCAGCATGTTCAAATGCGCCAAATTATTATAACTAGAAAAGCTTATGCGTTCAAAGCGTTTGCAAACCAGATCAGCGTATTTTTTAAAATTAATAAAATATATGTCATATAAAATTGGCAGCAATCTAAGTCACCGTTAGGCCTGTAGGCTATGTTTCTCCGAAATCCCATTGAAGAGATTAAGTGACAGTCGAGTAGCTTGCCGTAAGTCAAACGCGTGATTGCAAATGATATTTATATGACTGCAATAACATCATGCAGTAATGGATGTTGAGCGATAAGCGACACCTCCAAATAGTATATATCTTTATGGTTACTATATATTCGTATATATACTTACGTAATATAATTATATATGATGCAGGATGACAGTCTAGAAGTCGAAGTTATGGCTGTATGAAAAGACCGTTGCAAAGACACGAGAGAAGAAAGTTATAAAATTTATTGAAGACTTGCTTCCGAGCTACTAGCTCGCGACAGTCATCATCATCGTCATCATCATCATCATCGACAACGATAACGCAAATAATAATGATGATGATGATGTATATATATGTATATAGGCCTATATGCACTGGATCAGAGGGATAGTTCTGTTAATGTGGGAACTCTGGTGCGATGTTTCTTAAGCTGTTGTGTTTAGTAAATGGCAGCATGAAATAATGGATATCGAGACAGTAAACATACGATGATTTAAGAGATGGATTTAATATGATTACCAACTGATACAGAAGAACCGAACCACCGAGCCAGTCGAAAAACGAAATGATTCAGTTAGGTTTCCTACTGGAATAGCGTAACTTATACTTCTAATCATTCCCCTTGTCATTTCCGGCAAAAGCGTCAGTGCTTTAGAGGTCATAATTATGAGAAGCCTAAATTCAACACGCTTTACAAGTTGTAAGACACGTACCAGCGTCAACACGGTGGATCAAACACCTAAACATAATTGATAAGTTACAGAAATGTAATCTAATTTAATGAAAAGTAATCTAATCTAATTTACTGACTTTTTATAATGCCGTTATCATATTGTACAAGGCATCAGACGATGGTCTCTTTTAGTGACACCGTAGTCAAAAATCATCAAAATCATAACTGCGATCAAATCTGGCGTACAGATAAAATGCATGAAATTACTATAGGCCTTCCATTAACAGGCCTAAAACTGAACGCACAAAACCTCACCAGGCAAATATGCCAACCTTCACCATGCATGCACAACACAGAGAAACGTCAAATATTTAGATACTTGACGTTTCTCTGTGTTATGCATGCAAGATAGATAAAGTAAGTCTGAGGACTAATGCTGCTACAGCCGTGCGTTTAAAGGAGCAACGACTTCAGATTTGCATTAGAACGAATTGAACACAGACTGAAATCGATTTCGATCAACATCCTGGCGTAACCGGTATCCAGCCAGTTACAGGTAGGCCTGCACGCTGTGCACACAAGCAAAGCAATCAAACCTTTCAAGTTAGACATTCCTTAAGCTGTTGGGTCAGCAGAGCAGCACAGATTCGCAGTGTTCACAAAATGTGCCAAAGAAAATAAAATGGTAGGGCAGTGACACACCATCGGCCCTAGTTGTCTGTCTGTCTACCTTTATTACCTTTGGGTCTGGACTTGGAACCGAAACTGATCAAACTTTCCTAAGCGAGTTTGTTTTTGACTAAGCGCCTGTGAATTAGCTTTTGCGGGAGATTACGAGATTACGATTAGGCCTACGCTAAATAGGCCTAATGAACCAGTCATATAGTAAACAACGCATTTGAGGCGGGTTCGAAGTCCGGTATTTCCCGTTAAAGTAAGTAATATAATTGTCAACCCATCAACTTGTAAGGAAGGAATTTTTCACTTCTTCAGCGACAAGAATCTGTGAATTTTCAAACACAATGTCGTCTGTTATTTATTAGGAAGCTTCGTGACTCGTATCAGGAACGTACATACCCCTCGAGAGAAAACATGATCGGCATCAGCCATCACCATTGAATGGCAGGTATTTTAGGCACCCTGCCATGGAGTTTCCCAGGAATGCAAATTTGCAAATTCACTTATACTGCCCGAGTTTATGGCGAAGCGCCAAACGTTTCTCGACTAATAGGTGTGGGAGCAGGGTCGGCCTTGACCTCAGTGATGCTCCAGGCAAAGTATATATTTTGGCGTCCCCCATCGATCCCAAGACATTGTATACCAACATTAGCTGCAGTTGCCAAATGGCAGATTTTAAGCAACTGTTAGGCCTAATTAGATGTTTTAATTAATATATTAGGTGAAATTCGCAGATCAGTTTGAAATTAGGCCAATTAGAAAAATAAGGCGACAAAAGAACCGAACATGATTTTATGATTCTTTTTGTTCTTATAAAATGGATTAGGCAATAATCTTGGTGTTCAGCCTACTAGTAGCCTACTGTATTGTCTATCTTCGCAATTAAAGATATATGTCCACATGCAATCAGGACTCATCAGTCTAATGTGTCTAGACTATAATAATTAGCTCGTTGATTGTTTAAGTGAGTATACATTTTCACTTTATTCAAGAATCTATATATTGAAAAGTTTCTTTAAAACGTTGATATTACTCAGTTAAGTTGTATTAGGAATAATACAACGCAACATGTTGTCCGATTTAATTTGTTGTTGCTATTCGGTGGCAGTCTTCCAGCTCTTGCCTCCGCTTCCCAAGAGTTCGCCATCTGTCCTTCGGATCTCCTTCCTCGAGTCTCCCCCGGGCACAAGACGACAAAAACGCAACACAAAATCTACGACTAGGGTTTACGGGGCTTTACGCCACGCCAGAGGCACCATGGGGTCCTACGACTAACACACAAACACAAACATAGACAATCAGAGACCAGAGAAAGATAGGCAGCGAGGCACCACGGTATTAGCAACTCATCTCAAAGGAATCTTCGTCATCAAGGATGACATTTAATTAAATCCGTATAATTATTAAATAATAGAGGACCTACACTAGACTTGCACATATCAGGCTCACGACTAGGATAATCTCTATCGCCATTTGCAATTAGAGTTTCAAGTCGGATATTTAACGTTGCTGATGATTCGAAACTAGGATAAATTAAAACGAGCTAGTAAGCCTACTTTTTGTTGTCTGACCGCTCTAACTCACCAACGCCTACAATTCCCGTTCAGTCGATGGACACTCCGAGATCTCAACTGGTTCCAATGGTATGTGCGATTTTGCTTATGTGGAAAACGATAGATGCCTTGTGCATTATAACTTACGGCGCTAGAAGAGTTTCCAGATTTGATTAAATTTTAAATCTAGCGATCAGTTAGTATTTAAATTGTTGATCATCTATGCTATCAAGTTAAACAGTTCTTACACTTAACTTCGGATTTCTGTCTGATCAACGATCATCTATTCGAAAGAACAAATTCTTTTTCCATCATCGGATTCCTGGTCGCGTTGTGCCTTCAAATGGAACAGTTTTCACATCGAATTTGAATTTCTTCTACTTTCTTTTTTCGATGATTTTCAAGGATTTTCTTCTCGAAATGACAATTTTATGTCGTTCATTCGATTTCTGGTAGATTTCTCTTCAACAAGAACAGTTCGCATATCGAACTTCAGAATTCTGCTTCTTACTGTTCGATAATTTTCAAGGATTTTCTGTTCGAAATAACTCATCTCTTCCAAGTCGATTTTCCAAATGAATTTCGTTTTCAGGGCACGAAACAATAGGGCCAAATAAGACGTCATCTATGTTGTGATGACGTAATTGGAACAACAGTTGCAAAGTGATATCTTTATTATTATGTGCGTCATCGCTGTTATGCTTAATCCACCAAGAGCTAAGTAAGCAAGTAAGTAATTTACTTACCCTCACACGCATACTCGTAATATGTAAAAAACAAAAACCTTTAAATCTGCCACAGACATAGTTGCTATGCCGGTTCCAAGCCTGGTAGTACTAAAGGCGGCGGGCAGGTTTAAGTGTTTCAAGTTCTTATTCTGCACATTCTTTCAATATTTTTGTTTTTTCTTTATTTTGCAGTAGTGTAATTTGACCTCATTTTTGAGGATGATGGCGCCACATAAATTGTCACACCCTTTAATTTTGGATTCAGCATGTGTTCTTGGATATATGTACCAAACTATATTCTCCTGTGACCAGTATCATGCCTGATATTCAAATTTGTTCCTATTTCGCAGTTCTGTATTTTGACTTCATTTTAAAGAATGATGGTGCCACATAAATTGCTGTATCGCTTTACTTTTGGATTCAGCATGTATTCTTGGATATATATATATATATATATATACATATACATATATATATCTTCTTGACCATTATCATGCCTGAAATGCACATTTGTTTATATTTTGCAGTTGTGTACTTTGACCTCATTTTAAAGGAAGATGGTGCCATATAAATCGATGCATCCCTTTAAATGCGGATTCTGCATGTTGTTTTCAGTATAACTGACAAGTTTCATACTTTTATACACTCGTTGAACAAATCACTGTTTTTTGGACCTCATCCACATCACTACAACAACAGAACTGTTTAGACCACTTCGTATACTGGTGCCTCCTAGCGAAACTGTATAGAACTGCTCACGGAGTACCCTATTACAAGCATTTTTTAGTTTCTAATTACGCCATCCAGAACACTGTAAATCTGAGGGCCGATGCCTGACTTATTACTTCTAAACTCTAGCAAAACAATTAGATCGCCTCAAAATAGACTTGCTTTTAAATTCTTAATGTAGAATACAATACAACTAAAATTTATGCCCTCCTTACAAAGTTCAGAATTGCACTTGAAGCCGGGTTATGCGAAGTATTAAGAACCATAAGCAGACTGGAAGAGGTAAGTTTTAAGGTTAGAGCGAAAGACAGCCTGAGTAGGAGAGTCACGAACATAAGGAGGTAGAGAGTTCCATATGTAATCATAGAAATCATTTTTGAATAGTTTCTATCGATAATGAAAAGGTATAAATTTAGCATAATCTTCTAGGAATAAGTGTTTTACCTACCCTTCTGCTTTCTGATATTCTATCTGCAATCTTTTTCTTACGAGATTGTGCCCCCAGCCCTGTCTGGGAACGACATATTATTAAGCTTTCATAGAGGATTTTCATAACAATTATACGGCCCATCTCTTGAAAATTCCTACTAAACGTTTGACTTTAAAAGGAGAGTAACTGGGCAAACGACAGAAGGTTTCCAGACAGAGGTTAAAACTGGCACTTGGAGGTTGAACATTGCCGAGACGCCGGGCAAATTTGTATATGCAGCCAACTATTAGCTGTAGGAAATACAATGTAGAGCTTGTTGATTCGCAGGATTGTACAGTGTTTGCAGCATCAGGTGCAACGAATCGGATTCAGATCCTTTATTGATCACCAATAATACATAACACAGTTCCAGTCAGTCACGTGCATTAGTGCCAATGGGTAAACCCAAAAGGAACAAAATGTTCTAATACCAAGGTCGCCATAATTAGGCCTACATCTTTGATTGGCATCTTTCTGCTAAATCAAATAAAATAAAGTATCCAACTGTAGTACATAAATTCATGGGAGAAATGGTGCTCGTGAAAAATTATATCGTAAACTTAAATAAGTATTTCAAATAGATAGGATTTTATGAAATTCCAGAGTAACGATTCACAGACTACAATACAAAATTGTCTAATTTCAGTCCGATTAGTGCCTTTATGATACTTGTTCAGCGATCACATGCGATGGTCATGTGTCCCTAAACTTAACAAGATATGATTAACATTTATTGGCCACAAATTACTCTGGAGTCCGTATAAAAATGAACCAACTTGTAATTTGTGTACACATTCAGAAGTAATATTCCCAAACTAAGAAAGAACGATCGAGTTCTGGTTCTGAAGGGTGAGTTACATATAGTACGGAGTTTCAAGTTTAGTTTAAAACGAAAAAAGATAGCAGTTCGAGATATATTTGGTAAATTAAGAAGTAGACCTAATATAGACTCAAAAGATTTCTTTGGGGTAGAACATGACGAAAACGATAAATTATGCTAATATTTCTCGGTAATTTTTGATGTAACATTTATGTGTTCATTCAACGTTAATATTCATCAACGTATAGGCCTACTTCTAAAAATGTCATGGAAAATACCTGAATTATGCTTTTATTATTAATTTTAATGTTCAAATTACAAACTGGAATAGCTTTGCTCTGTGAGCAGAACAATATGTAGCTTGTTTCCGCAAAGATTTAGTAACAGTTTAGTAGATCTTAACTGTTTCGTTGTCACTGTTAAAACGACATTAATTTATTAACTAACACTTCAAAAGAATACGACATGAACACTTAGATATCATCAACACACATAACTAAGTGAAGTAATGAAGAAGTAGTCGATATATCATCAACGTATATGTTATGAAGAGTAAAGGCTCTAATACCGAACATTTACTTTTCTTAATGAATTAGATGATTATTCTTAGATTATAAAGATCAATGGTATGGGTGCAAGGACACACTGAGCTCATTAACACGTCTGATAAATTCTCATCAGCCGCTTGCAATTTTGCCTCATGTTCATGCGATTTTCACTCTGGAATGCCGACATAAGAGCCTCTACACTATGTAGCGACGTCTTCTAGAGGTGACACTAGCATATTGATGACATGACCTGATACTCAGTATGCAACTTGTGACCTCACTTACTTCCAAATGAACTGGATGAAAACTTGCAGCCTATTGTATGTAATTATATAAAATACGTTTTTGTTTTACATTCATATGTTATAATTATGATTATTTGCAGTGTTAATTCGCTCAAAGCACGAACACGTTTCAGCCTACGGGCCACGGCTGCACATATTTCGGCCTGAGTTTGGATCAAGCACATGGCTTACCTTGAAATTGGAATCGAGGGCCATTACCAGATTTGCCCCATGGATCCGCAGTCTGTTGATGAATCACGTAATAATAATTATGTTCCGTCAAAATAACAATTACGCTAGACATTATTGCACCATAATGTAAGCATACATATGTATTATAACTATATAAAGATGCTAATACTGTAGTAGTACGATAAGGGCAGCATTTACTTTACCGCTGACGGAACAGGGCACTGCCAGTTCAGCGCTCCCAATTAACCCCCCTCCAATTTAGCGCTCCCAATTAAGCGCTCACGTTCACAGGCCAAAAGATGCCGGTGTTCAGCCACGAGAGCTCACAACCAAAATTAGAACGATTAAAGCCACCGCTTCCAATTCACGGGTCACAAGACAGAAGGGGTATGTTTATCGCGCCAAACGAGAATCACTCTCAGGCCACCTCCAAATGAGTGTGCATTTATTATAAAAACAACGACGACAACAGCAACAGCAACAACAACAACATAATAATTATGATTATATAATAATTCTTAATTACTGATAATAATTATATATAACTGTATAATAATTATTATATAATAATAAGTCTAGGCAGATTTGACTCTCTTCCAAGAAATGGATTATCGAATATTTTGATTGTTGACCTGTCGGATGAGAAATGGCTCCATGCGTCCCTTCTTGTGAAAGTGGTGGCCCCTCGAATTCATTGTGCTTCTATGCAAACATTTTCTGCCTTCTTGGCCTCTGCTGCGAGCACAAGCGAACTTCAGGCACACATGCCACCAGAACCAGCTGAAACCTCAGACGAGCTGCGAGCTAGTGAATACCGCGCTCAATACATCGATAATCTTCACGTGCGCAGAACCACCAAGAGGATTAGCAGCTCATCGACAAGGGAATGGGGCAGTCGCTGGCGAGCTTCCATGAATCTGCGAACAACCCACAGACTGTGTTCATCTCTTGGCCTCTCAGGCACCACACTCTGGAGATTGAAAGCTGGCTTCTACAGCAATAGTGTTGGGACTCCGTCTTTCTGATGAGGCGATACCGATCGCAGTTGGAATGCGACTTGCAGCCATACTGTGCGAGCCACATTCGTGTCATTGTGGCGAAAGAGTCGATGCCAGCGGACTCCACGGTCTGGTCTGCAGAAAGAGCGCTGGCAGACAACTCCAAACCATGCTTAACAATATTATATGGAGAGAGCTTGCTTTTATTTAACTGCTGAAGAAATCTCACAGTATTTACTAGCGACCAACCCAAAATTCACAAATAAACAAACATAGATTCAACGCAAAAAACCCACAGCCCTCCACTCGCCCACCAACGACCAAACTCCCAAGACGCCCTCTTGCCCATACCTCCCACGTCATCCATTGCATCTCAGATATAATTAATAACGAGGACAGTGCGTTTACGATGTTATGTGAAAAAGTTATCTTTGTTATATAGACAAGAATATGATGCATGCAAGAAACGTAAATTACAGTAAATCATGTCAAGCTTTGGCTTTGTTTTGTTTCCCCATTCGAGAATTTGCTTAGACTTGGGACAAGGAGGCGCAAACTTTGCGTCTTGTTCCAGGGTGCAGAAGGCCCTTGATATGCCACTGAGTTAAAGTTGACTGGAAGTTCAGAGCCAGTTCATTGGCTGTTTGTGCTGAAGATAACCATAACAAAGCAGCTAAAATAGCATGATTTGGTTTATTTAAATCAAGTGTATGCCAAGACCTAAATCTACTAATTTCAACTAAACACTGATTAAAACGAACCCTAACATATAGCAAAAACTTTGCCCCATACTCCGTGTCTGCAACTCCTTTTTAAATCTATAAAACGCATTAGCTTCTATGTAATTGCTTAAGCAAAATTGAGAACAATATGTTGACCAGTTGCAGTAAACGTTTCATCTCTAGTAAAATAATAAGTTACTCTGTTATTAGACATATTATGCACTCATGAGAACAAGAAGAGCAAGAAATATAAATGAAGCTACAGGTACAACAAGAAAGGATTAAGCTGCTTAATACTGGATCGGTTCACCTAGGCTAGAAGTGCTGACGGCATTATCTAATAGCAATAAGGCTGATATGTTTTTAAATTTATTTCTTATTTCTGTATTTAATAAGCGCCACCATCTAATGACTAAGCATCAACCGATGACGCTGAACAATAATGAGTGAAGGACTTTCTTCGAACCTGTGCTCTCCGTGTTGCAAGCGGAGCGCTCTATGCAATCGGCTACCGTGCCCTACAATCGTCTTCGAACCCTTGCTCTCCGTGTTGCAAGCGGAGCGCTCTATGCAATCGGCTACCGTGCCCTACAATCGTCTTCGAACCCTTGCTCTCCGTGTTGCAAGCGGAGCGCTCTATGCAATCGGCTACCGTGCCCTACAATCGTCTATGACTTGCAGCTGAGCTGAGTTCCGCATCCAAAGCCTTGCTGACTGCTGATGTATCAAATAGTCGTCACTAACTCTATACAAAACAACGCAAGAAAAAATAATCCTGGGCTGCCATATAGGCCTATAATAACTCCTATTCATATATGTCTGTGCTCGCACCAATGAAAGCTGTCCTTACCATGGAATGTATACGAGACCGCAAGGCATAAGAGTGGGGCGTTATCCTTATTTACAAAGTAGCCGAACCGAAAAGAAGCGTGAGTAGTCGGCCCTATCCAATGCTTTGGCCCTCATATGCAGCCGTAGCGTATTGCTATTTTGTCTGCTTATGCCTAGGCAGGATCATGTTCGTCATGCTCCAGTGACGAAGACTGCATGACTAGTGTATCCTGTATTATGTATATGAGCAAAGAGGCCTATAGTGTTGCGTAGGCCTATAAACAGTGACGAAGTCGAGAAATATTGTTCACTAAAGAATCGGCAGCTCAACTGCTTTTTACCTACATCGGCAAAGAGCGAAGAGCAGAGCAAGAGCAATCCTTCGTCCCGTTATATGACTCGCCGTAGTAGTAAAAACTGCATCCGTATACGGTACAAAAAAGAAGAGTTTTGTTGGAACTACGGACATTGCCGTTTTTGCCTGAGACTGTAGTAGCATATGTAACAATTTAGATAGAAAACTAAGGCCAGACGAACAATAAATAAAGTAGATGTCATACGACTGCTTTCAACGACCAAAGATTCTGAGTAAACCCTCAGCTGAGAGGGACAGAGACACCTAGACCTACAGAGACGGTTGCAGACAGCAACAATGACGACGTCGTTATTTCTTGTGCTATCGCTGACCTTGATGACCCCAGAATTGACAGGTATTGAATCTCTTAATTCACTTCAAATATTACTTTGATGTTTACATCTATTGCTGCATTTACCTGCGCAACTATCGTAAACATATTCATGTATTTCTACTCATTATGAAGTACATACTATTATGCATGTACTGTAGATGTAGATATGCGAACACTTATATAGAGCTTTTATGAACTTCTCTAAGGTGATGAGTTCATTAACCCAACGCCTTTCAGGGTCATCATCGCCTTTATTATCGTTAACATCTTATTCTCCTCCACATTCTCATCATCATATAATCATGTAAGTATATATATATGTGTATGCATGTATAATGTATCACGTGCATATTTATATATTACATGATGTATAGTAATCACTAATATTCCAAGAACTTCTATTGGGCCACTGTAATAATGATCAAGGCATCAGTTCGATGGTCGCTCCTAAGCAAAGTCGGTGTACAAACAAAATTTCAGGACAAATCCAGCTTAAATCCAAGAAGGAAATCTAAGAAGACACAGAAACAGAGGCGCTTTTAACATCGGTGTATTAGATGTCAACACCAAGGGGTCCCAAAGGTACGAAATACAATGGGCCTCAATCACGATTTGCAATATTCCCATCGCCAGAAGGCAAACTGACTATTTTTGCATTGTTAAATCAAGAAATCTGTACTATTTATAGGCGCATTACTAGTTATATTAAGTTATGCTAAAAATTAGAAATAAATACATAAATACTATTATTATATTCGATTTCGGACTTCCAAATTGATTTTTTGTTGAATTATTGGAAACTCGGATTTACTTTTCTCACTTATAGGCCTATATGTCATGGAATTGGTGCAGTTTAAATCCTTATGTTATGCAACAACCATTCCTTGCTTGGGTCGTGGTGCTCTTGGGTTTTAAAACTTTTGCACCTGAACAGTTATGAGATATTTTTCTGGCCCTGAGCTACCGCTGCCTCTCTTTATGACTTTGTCTATTAGAACTGCGACTGCTGAGAGTCCTTTTAGTGTCCTGCGAAGATTGAACATTCACTTGCGAAGCACAATGACTACAGAGATGATGTAGAATCTCGCACTCTTGGCCGCTGAAAATAACGATGAATCTGTCAGAAGTGCACAACTTGATGTTTTTATTGATCAGTTTATTGAAGGCAAAAAGCCGACGAGGATTTAAAAATTTATTCACCTGACTAGTACATGTCTAAGTAGTATATTAGAATCAAAAGCCTCGCTGGCATGTTTTGGCTGACATAAAATGAGCAATAAATAGTGCAGTATGTACTTTTGTTAATAATGCAGTTGCACGGTTTTATTAAGAGTCGAGAAAACAAAGGCAAAAAGAGAAGGTGGCGTCTACTTCTTCAAATGTGACGAATGTTATAGTGGGCATACCTACATAGTGAAGTAATGTATGTATGTATGTGACTATTAACAGACGGCATTTTGAGAATCTTACTGTCAGCTGATTTGCTTGGGACGCATGGGGTGTGCGAACCCGATGTGATAAACGTTTAATTTCAGGCAGAGTTTTGGCAGTTTATGACTGTGTCTGGTTAGCATTATGCTGTTGGAGTAAGCACAGGATAGGTGTGAGCGCACAGGGCATAGATCTTATTTGGGCTTATTATTACGTTCTTATTACTGGCATTTCAAAGGTTTAGATTTGCAGTGCAGTCGAACTGCAACCCTAGTCAAAAACATGTCTCTGTTGGTGTTTCACTGAAGCCACGTTTTTAAGACGTCTTGGAAATAATGTTTATTTACACATACAAAGAAAAATTTCCGCGCTTACACGTACAAAGGCGCCATTCATCATGATCATCATCGTTAAGTTTGAACAAGTAAAATTAAGAATCATCACCGTATTTTTGATCATTTTAATCAAATGTCAAGTACCATCATCTTCAAGTACCATCACTTTTCATTATCATCATCATGATCATCTTCATGTCAAGTTGCCCCTTCACTTGATACATTTAAAACACTGCTAAAAACATGCCTTTTCAGCTTATCCTTCGACGGCTGAATTCACTGGTGAATGTACAGCGCCCTTTTTCGACCTCGGTCGTATTACGGCGCTACATAAATTGTATTATTATTATTATTATTATCATCATCTTCACCATCATCATGATCATGATCATCATTATCATTATCATCATCAATAACTCTCGCGTGTAACTTTATAAGCTTAAATCACCCTGCTTTAGGTTAATGCAAACCGCAAAGAAAATTTTTTCTGTTTCAGAATGCATAATTTATTCTGGATGTAGATCGCCTGATGTATGGGCTTTCGATCTTAAATGCAATCAAACTCATTTGACTTGGATCCAGGATGCACTATTCGGCGCAATCACTGATAGCGGCGATTTAAGAGATTTCTGTGACAATGCTCTTCCAAATCGTACAAGAGAATGTATTCCTGAGCGAAATCTGAACACAAGGAACCTCAGGTTAGCTTGCAATACCTTACGCGGTCCATGCAAGCCAAATGGACCCTCAGAAATGATGAGCTCATCTACTTTTACGAATTGCGGACCGTACGGTTTCACCTATGCCTACGCCGTCTATGACTGCCTACCAGGTAACAATGATTGCGATAAATCATATTTAAATAGTTACTCACCGGTGATTTGGCCATAGACCGCCAGTCACGGCTTTGAAACCTACTGCTTGTAGGGTACAGGAATTTGTGATATGACAAAATGCAATCCATATGTGAACACAGCTTGACTTCGTCATGCAGGTACAAAGCTTATATTTAACGCATATTTATAATAAAGGCTGCTTTCTTTTGCAAGGCAATCATTCCGGATCTTCTCAATGACTAATATGAAAAGTTTTGCGGTACGTGGTCTTTAAATTTTCGTTCATAAATATAAAAAGTTTTGCGGTACGTGGTCTTTAAATTTTCGTTCATAAATAAACTCTTTAACGATTAAAATCTAGAACTGGGCTTCATGTTATTATTTGCAGCAATCGACTCCAGTGGAACCAATTTAGGTTACATATACCTTCGTTCATTAACGGAGACCTCAAACCGCAGTTCATCAGAGAAGGTCTACCTGATGTCGACAAACTACGACACTAAAGGATACACGTCTTCTCTGATCAACCAGTGTTCGATCACGGTCTCCTCTGGCACCAGCTTACGCTTTAGAGTTCTTGATCTACTAGGTCGGACAACGGGAAGTCCTGATATTGTCTGCCCCTATATGCTCTATATTAACAGCGGAACTCTTTACGCAAAGGAATGGTGTGCTCAGGTGACGTGGGATTATTTCAAAGACTATGAGTACTACATACCGGCATCAACTGGAAATGATGAGCTGAGAGTAGATGTCGCATTCAGCTCGTCACCAGGTTCATCCTCAGTTCAAGGAAGAGTCTGGATCTTCATCGAAGGTATTTTTGGCGCTACATAAATAAGCTTAACCAGTTTCATTATATTTAAAAGTGTAATGTCAATTGCCGTAATTTCCCAGCGCCAAACCAAAGCTACCTCAAGGACACTTGCTAACTCACCGGTGCGTTTATTCATATCAAATTCTCAAGAGCCAAGTTGCTGGATTAGTTTCGTGGTTATTTATAAATCCAGACAGTTCTTACGAGAAACCTACCATGATCCTATAGTGAACGTTACCTAAGTATTGTTGTGATGTTCCTCTGGGAACTATGTAACTCTGGCTTTTTTATATCCCCTTATTAACCAATTGAAACACGTGAGGCAGTTTGAAGATTTTGATCGAAAATTATAACACGATGGGAACGAAAATTAAACAAAGTTATTATATATTTAAGTTATACCTGAAGGCAAACTACATAAATTACAATTCGACACACGAGATAAACACATCAGAAATTAAAATTTAAGCAAATAGATAAAACATCGCAATTTCAAAGTTAGGCTAAATAAATAGCACGACACCATGAACCCAATGGATGAGCGGAGCAAGAGGCGATAAATGGGAAGAGGTAGCGATAACAGGACTTACGAGTAGTCTATCGTAGAGCGTTGACAAAGTGGATTTCTCGGAAAAGGACTTCACATGACAATCTTGTCCTAAGGCAACGAAGAGGCCATGACGACAATTCTTCCGATGCAGAATTCGCGGAGCAAGCCTTGCCCCTCGATGACGAACAGACGGCAAGGTCTCTTCGGATGAAGAATTCGGGGGAGTGTGGAGATCCCTTGCTCAAGACTTGATCAGCAAAGACCCCTCTCAGGTACACTTCTGAGCCAATTTGGCGTTCCTCGAGGATACCGAACCTTGGACTTGCACAAAATTCGAACTCTAACTCTGTCGGCCTCCCTCCACCCAAACCACGCGGTCGGCGACTCGCGCGAAACTTAACGTCACAAGTTCAAAGTTAGGTCCAAAAACTCTGCTGAGAACTGTTCTCCTGAATCCAAATGGACCCCGTCAACATAACCCTCTTTTAAGTTCCAATAATGTCCTCTGCTGCCTTGTGCGGTCTTGTCTTTGCCATCTGAGGGCGGTTGCCCATCTCACGACAGTAACTGGAAGATGATACCGCTCCAAACGCGCGTGAATATGAGGGAAGGGTATGCTCACTCCGCCACAAGGATTATGGTTACACACATAGGCATTCATTGCTTCAAGTAGTAACTGCTCCACTATCCATCAAATCACACATTCATCAGAACAAAACACAAACAAACTAAACCGTGTTAAAAATTAATCTTAATAAATTTACCCAAATGTTATCTATACATCAATCCAGATTTCCAATGTGTGTAGAATGTCTATCATCCACACAATGGAAAGGAACTGAATTTACAAAAACTAATTAAACTAAATTGAATTAATTACTCAAATGTCTTATATCTATAGCTAATCTGCGCTAGTTCAAAGTCCTCAGAAAATACAATTCAGGTCTACAACACAAATACAATACAAACACAGCCGAGTAAAGTAAACCATAGCAACATAGGTGTAATGTCTCAACCTGAACTCCACAACAAATATTCGCCTTAGCGGACGATTTCCTGATTTTGTAATCACTGTTGTGTCCCAGCCAGACTTCATGCGTCGCATAACTTGTTTAACACTTGTTTAACACAATTACTAGTAATAGCAATCGTAAACTCGAAGTTTATAAAGCCCTGCTTAAAAGTTGAGCAGTGCGTCAAGTCACTGGGGTTGTCCAAAGGTAACATGTCAAAACCAAGCCCAGTGGCCAGAAGACCTGAGAGAGAAGGAGGAGAGGAGCTGTTAGGGTGGGTTGTATTTTGCTTCACCTCAAGGGTAGGCATTTTTGGTGAATTGGGACGGGCATCGAGATGGCAAAGCTGTATAGAAGTTTTTATAATATTATATAAGTGTACCACTTACCACTTGTGACGCCACTGACTAGCAGTCAAACCTTGCTGTCAAATTTCGACTAACATAGTATTAAAACTGTGACATTTATCAGCACAATATTGATATCTTACTAATTCGACAGATAACTTTGTAACTAAATTTTACAGACGTCTACGACATTGCATATTAATCTTTGCTGTCTTCTTGCGCAATTGACTGATTTATCGTGCATTATAAACCGGCGCTATATAAATAATATGAATAGATTAGTATTTTGTAAACCTTATATATTTTAATTACCATCACAGGTTATTGGTGTTCCTTAATTGTCCCGCCAGCAGTTGCTCGCACGGAGTAGGGCCGACCTTAGTGTTCGACCCCTGGAAAAAACTCCCGCCAGAATTATAACAATTATACGAACTTATCCCACGAACTCACCAACACTGCTCCTCTTGCAATCTGTGCGCAAGTCTTTCACTCAAAATTGAAAACATTTATCTTCCACAAATCTCATCCTCTTCCCTTAACTTTCCCGCTGTTGTAGTTCTAAACACAATCCGCTCTGCCTGCCTGCCTGCCTGCCTGCCTGCCTGCCTGCCTGCCTGCCTGCCTGCCTGCCTGCCTGCCTGCCTGCCTGCCTGCCTGCCTGCCTGCCTGCCTGCCTGCCTGCCTGCCTGCCTGCCTGCCTGCCTGCCTGCCTGCCTGCCTGCCTGCCTGCCTGCCTCTTTAGAACTTGACCTGGAACCGAACCGAATCCTTCCTGCCTGTCGATTTTGTTTTGACTGAGCGACTGTGAATAAGCTGGTTCCCACGACTTTCTTTGAGCGCTATAGAATCTCGAGATAACAACTACGATGGCGATTCAGACAAATGAGCCTTCGATTTTAGGGGGTCGTCAAATTCTTGGCTGCGATTTTTGTTGTTAAATTGAGATTGGCAGGAATGGCGGTCACGGCCCATCATATTCCAAAACCCACAGCTCAGCGGGGCCTATTACCCTCACCCCAATGATAAATGGAAAATAACGCTCACTGAGCAACGATAGAGCCTAGAAAAGTTCTCGAGATGCACAGCGCTTCCTGGGTATTTGTTTACTTACTTACTATTTGGCCAATTGACATGAGTGACGTTAGTGAATTTGAGGATGACGTGCAGTCACGTGCTACGCGAGTGAATCGTTCTGTATGATTACTTCTTCTTCGTGTTCTTATTCGGTCTAGGTGGCTGCGCTACGAAGTGGGAGAATGGTAAGGAAGGAAGGCTAGTAGGTGTAAGAAGTGATTTTTCCGTGTCTGAGACATCCAGTGGTTAAGGCCGACCAAAGAGATATATACGCCATGCAGAGATAAAAAATAGCATAAGAAATTTTAAGAGGTCAATCGTAAAAGTAAACCAATAAACAAAAATTAAAAGCGAAACACTACAGAAAGGGTAACTTTTGAGCACTCAAGCGAACAGAAAGCATTTCAGGTGTGTTATCAAATGAAAAGCATGTCTTGTGCAACGGAATTACCTGTCGAAATTATTATCTGGTTTTTAATGTTTATATACATTTGTATTTTTCCGAATTTCAGGAATTAGAACTGACGGTTCTTCAGCCACTATCGTAACATTTTGTGGATTAACTACCTCAACCACCACCACGACAACTACGACCACGACTACTACCACTCCAATGACGAGTCCAACGACTACTACAACGACTAATCCAACGACTACTTCCACGTCTACATCTTCTTCAACTGCAACTACTCCCACAACAACGACTACTCCAACGACTACTCCCACATCTACATCTTCTTCAACTGCTACAACTACTCCTGCGACAACTACGTCAACCACTACATCTACATCAACTACAACTACGACAGCTAATGTGGCTTCCAGGACTTTCACTCCTCCAGCCACTGCATCTATATCAACTCTTCCGTCTTCTAGAACTACTCCGTCAACTACTACCAAAACATTTCTCCGAACAACAGGTTCAGCTCCGACAACAATAACTAGTCCTGGCTACACAGCGACTGCTACCAGTTCTGGATCGACGTCTTCGACTATTTTGGCAAATCAAGAGAATGGAGCTACCCAGTCCAACACGATTGGTCAGTGCAATCGCCACTCTGACCTTATTCAGTCATAGGCATTTTCAATAACTGCTGTTGAAAAGTTTTTGGCGAGCTCAGTCAACTTCCTAAACATAATGTAACCTTCTTGCGCCTCTGCTGTGAACCACTGCAGAATCTGAGGACGGAAATGTTTTAACTGAATATCTTCCGGCTTGAAGGATCTCCCTGCCAACGTCCTTCGCTTTTATCTATATTCAGTGCGGCGGAGGAGATTGGAAGGAGCTATGACTGGCTTCGTGGTTCAACATACAGAGGATCTTCTATGCAACGGGGCAACTTCATGTCGGCTTTCTACATCTGCTTTGTCCTCTAACCTTCACACTTCTAAGCTAGGAAACATTTCTTTCAGAGTGACTTGCAACTCGGCGCGATCTAAGCCAATAAGCATTTTCACTTGGCGACGGTTCTCTGTCGTTGGACACTCTATGTCACTCTTTGCCTCTATGATAGTCTATGTCTTTTTCGATTTTGACTTATTTGGCCTCACCCAACCGTATGGGCTGCTATAAATCTAATGTATAGGCCTAACCTATAAAACACACACTGCTTATAGACCTGCAGCAATAAATCGGGCGATTAGAGAAAGAACAGTCACCTGAAGGGAATGTAGGTGGACACACGAATAGATAGGCTCAGGAATCCCCGTCTTCTTAAATTTAAGACGAGTTACCAGATTTAATTATACAAAGACTGAGAACCTATAATTTAACTGGATAGGGTCGGTGACGACTTAGGGTTGTAACACCCGACAGCTTTTGCAAAAGTTGCTTTACTTATAGCGCGATGCTCTCTTGACTTCAACTTTCGTCTTGGTTGGTTTTGCGCTGGCTTCAGATCTGCTCACGTCTGAAATTATTTTCTGGATATGTCTCGTGTTTTCAGTTGGCATAGCAATCGGAGTCTCAATTGGTGGAATCGTTGTACTATGCATCATTGCGTCCATCACAGTCTGCATCTGCATAGTCTATTCAAATAGGTAAGCAGATAACCGTCATTTGATCAAATTTTGGCCAGTGGGTTAGCCAGTCAGTGAGTTAAGCAGTCAGTCATCAAGCAGACATTAATTAATCAATTCAGTCAGTCAGTCAGTCAGTCAGTCAGTCAGTCAGTCAGTCAGTCAGTCAGTCAGTCAGTCAGTCAGTCAGTCAGTCAGACAGTCAGTCAGTCAGTCATTCGGTCATTCGGTCGGTCGGTCATGAGTTCAGTCGGTTTGGTCGGTCGGTCGGTCATTCTATCTTAAACTAAATCTGAATCTGAATAATTATGTTGGCGACCGTGTGATTTCGATTGTGTCTGTCTTCGTGTTTAGAAAGAAGCGGAAATCGTCGTCCAGTCGTCGAGAAACGAGCTCAGCGCACATGAACAGCCGAAGATCCACCCCGTTGCACACCGTCAGTTCTTCTATCTCGAACCACGGCACCCTATCGCCAAGGGTCATATCGACGACCGGAAATGGAACCGCCGCAGGAGAGGAAATCTACTCGGAGATCAATGACGCTACGATCGGAGTTACGATCATCCACACGGGAACAGTCAAACCCAACGATCCATCTACCGTCGAACACCAGTTAAGTGTTCGATACACCGTAGGTTCTCCGACGCCATCTGCGGGAACCAAATACAAGGACTACCAGGGGCACAAGCGAATCAAGGGAAGACCCCCGCATCTGGACGACGAGGCCGCCTGGGACCTGCCTCCGGAGTCGCCGCCTCCTTACTCGAACAAAGCGTTGGAGCAGTCCACGCGACATACCAAGAGAAGCAAGCGGGGCAAGAGTGAGCTGTACATTCCGCCTGGGGACGCAGGAGAATCGGACACGGACGTCCAACAGAATCCACTGTACGGAATGGTGCAGAAGAAGGGCAACAGCAACCAGGAAGACTACATGTACTAAGACGAAGTATACAGGCGGAATAAGGAACAGGTGTAAATCATCAAGTAACACTGCACACTCGGGTATTGCAAGCGTTTGGTCTACAAGCTTTCAAATGACTATTTCTCTACTTAACTGCCCTCCTACCTTCCTACTGATTAACAAAGGTATCTACTTATCTATCCACCATTGTGTATGTCTCTGTGTCTGTATATCTGTCTGTGTGTCCGTCCGTCCGTCCGTCTGTCTGCTTATTGAGCGCATATGAATCTGCCATCACTTGATATTTTTTGAAGGCGAGTAGCTGACTATGGTATGGCGTGTGTATAGATCCGCATTAAGTGAATATGTTGTCGTAACCTGTAAGGAGTAATCGAAGGTGGTCATTTCTTACAACGCGGGTTGCATACCGCTGCAGACGACGGACGTAGCCTTGATCGTAGAATGACTGAGGATAAGACCTGGATGGAAAAGACGGCTTTTCAGAGATACTTAAAAGGCGCTGTATAAATAGTCAGATACATACAGTATAAAAGGGGCGTACATAGAGTAATGCACCCGCACCAGGTGTATAGTTGAAATTCTCCCCGAGTCTAAGTCAGGATCGAGGTGTGGAACGCCATGGACAAAGAACCTAGAATAGAATTGACTAGTTCCTCGATTCGTTAATGAGGCACGAGAAGGACAGGCAGAAAATATTTATTCCATGACAGCCCTCAACCTCTCGTGAATGTACAGTAGGTCTGCATGAAGTGGGTTTTAGCTTTTATTATCGCGCATCATAAGATAGGAAATTAGCAGCAGAAATAGAAAATTAGCAGCAGAAATAGGAAGTTATAGCCTTCAAATGAATGGTTCGACTTAAACATCAACTTCTCTCTGCAGATAACAGGAGGCGAAAAGACGATAATTCCAATCTTAGGCCTAATTCATTGAAAAAAGAGCAGGGTCTAGGTCATATGGTCGCTATAGAAAAGCTTGTACATTTGCAGTTACATTTATAGCTTATGTGGCCTACATTTACAGTTTTATGTAGGCTACATAATTATAAAAGTGCGTAGATAATTATCGGAACGAAGGCTTTGACCAAATATTTAACTGGCAGAGATTGTCCAACTCTGTTGTGTTCGTGTGTACAGTGTTTTCGTTATGAAGGACTTAAGTGTGTATACTTACGGCCGAAGTGAATGAATAAACAAGTTAACTGTGCAGCCTAAACCTATAGCTGCATGCATTCAAACTTTCATGCATAATGATGAGTCTACTAACTCTAAAACGATTAAATGGCAGCTAATTGGATGACTTTGGAATCTACTTAAGATGTATTTATAATTAGTTGACTCACTTTAGGATACTTAGTTCTAACTCTTAGACATAATTACTCGGATGTATGTATTCGCAATTATTTTTATTAACTAGCTATTAGTAGCCTAATGACATCGTCAATTAGGTCTTAATTGATTTGCATAATAATAAATTTCGTTTGAAAAATTGTAAACTAGTCAAATCTATTTAACATTTAGCATATAATTATTAGTAGTATGTAGTAATTTTATTCCTATATTTTTATGACGCTATTATATAATAAAGTTGCATCAATCGACGGCGCAAAGAACTTGCTCAAGACCTCCACACAGTGACTATATAAGAAAAGCTTCGAACTTGAATATTCCACGTTACTCTTCACCTAATCCACCTCCGAGGTCTATAAGAGTAATTTTCAAGAGACTCAGCTGGCTTCAGCTCAAAACAACCATTGGTAGGCCTATAGTATACGCCTTCATCTGAACGACACATTCAGACCTTTGCATGGATCGGGAGACTTTAAGATGTTTCCATAATTTGAGGCCTCTGTAACTTATTGACATAATTATAAATCTATTAATTTTTATATTTAAAACATGAGGGCGCATATAGCCTAACTGTAGACACCACTGAGGTTGAGACCTAGGCCGATTTCCCTCCCTCCCCATCCCAGATTGGGGCAAACACCACATTTAATAGCTCATCACCAAGTTTAACATTGTTTGTCTGTTGCATGCCGTTAGAATTAGGTTTTATTCTGCTGCACGCAGGTTGCGTTTCAAAACTCATTTCGAGCACGATTCCTTCGTTCCTATAGAATTAAAGAATGTGGGCGCAACAAAGGACAACTAGCAAGCGCTTGTTTACCGAAGGTCTTATTCTACTTGTTGGTTGTGTGTGTGTATATATATATATGTGTGTGTGTGTGTGTGTGTGTGTGTGTGTGTGTGTGTGTGTGTGTGTGTGTGTGTGTGTGTGTGTAGGTGTGTGTGTGTGTGCGTGTGTGCGTAGGTAACAAGTATGGCGGATAGACAAGTGGCCGTAGGCAGTGTGTCGTGACCTTTGAAAAATAGCCTACAGTAAACATTTTACAATGTAGGTCTATACACCTACCTATCAGTTAATATACAAATACTGTTACTCGTGTTGAGTCATATCTCTGCGATCCCGTTGCAGTTATCTCAAAAATCGACTTCCTGTTTAACCAAAACCGCCTCCAAATTAAAAACATTTTGGGCCTTGGCATGAAATTTATTTAAGTATACTAAACATGATATCTTGGCATTTTCGTTATGGTAATCTCCAGCACAAACTGCTAATGAGCTGGCTTTGCAGTTCCAGTCTACGTTAACTGAGTTCCTTGACAGATAATTTCTTTTTATAACTAACTAACTAAGTAACTAATTATAATTACAATTTACGAATTTCACAACTTAAGGTCCAGAAAAACGACAGCACTTTTCTCCTGGACAGCCATCTGACTTTACAGTGGAGCAATAGATCGCCATATTGTTCCTCAAGGTCTGAAACAAACTCTCTGAATTCCCGTCTGTTCAGAGCCATGCTTCGAATTTTGTTTACACATCTCACAACTTCATCCGTCGCATATTTCAGATTTATAAAAAATAAAGGTCTTACACAAAATGGCCATAAATTTTTCCGCGTTTAGAAAGGTTTGGTGGGACACATAAAGACAGCTGGCGGGCCACTTTTGGTTACGTAATTTAAATGTATATCTTCGAAATTTCTCAGCGTAACATAGAAGCCGCGTCAGCTTAATCACCGGCGCTATATCATATCATATCCACAAGAACCACGGGCGAGGGTGACAAACCAGGGAGAGAGCCTTGTGCTACGGTGGAAATCGTTGGCGATGGTGATCATGAGATGGTACAGGAGCGGAAATTGGGTAAGATAGCTTGGAAAGTTTGGTTTCCAGTCTTGAGTGAAAAGCTGCAGAAGAGAGGGCAAGCGGCGAAGTGCTTGTACAGGTTCTAATTTACTAACAGGTGAGAAAGGGAGAAGAGCGAATTGGCTGGGGTTCTGGAGAGGTTGCAGAATTTGACAGCGGGAGGGAATGGAGGCCGAGACAGAGAAAGGAATGAGGAAGAACGAGCGGAACTGACGAGCAGAACTGTGGAGTTGGATAGAGTGAATAGCTGGCGAATCTAAGAGGATTGAAAAGCCATTGTAGGTAAGCGCTACCTCCAGACAATTTTGTAGTGTATGGGGCGACGGACCGTATGCCAATGAAGTAAGTTGAGCATTTGGGGTTATGTGGTGGTGTCTGGGAGTTTTGGTAACAGCACGTGCAAGAGCATTCTGAGTTATTTGAAGGCGTTTTATTTGAGATGAGTCGATATAGAAGAGGGAGTCGCAGTAGTCAAATTTGGGGTGAGCAATTGATTGGCTATTGTGCAGGCAGTTTTATAATATGTATTATTACGATAATTTGCAGTGTTAATTCACCCGAAGCATGAACACATTTCAGCCCAAGTTTGGGTCGGTGTTCAGCTGGCTTCTTTAGCTCATTGCTTAAAGCCTACGTCAAGGAGCTTCTGTGCGTGAAGATACCACGAATGGCTACGCTTGAGAGATTTTAATTAAATCTCTCAAATAATTAAAACGGATTAGCACGGTCCGTGAACGGAGACCTTAAATGGCGTGGCGCCCAATCAAACGGGCAGCCGTGGTGAAAGATCTCCTGTGATCAATTCATTGAAAAATGAGCAGGGTCGAGGCCATACGTTCGATATTTATTTACATTTAGGCCAACCAAACTCGAATGATGCAGGGCCGGATTGTCCCTCTGGATCCGTCCTGTTATATACATATACATGAACAACTAAGTCGCGTAGTCGGCAGAGGGCATGCAGTACTATCACGAGACATTGATTGCCACCTGGCGAATACTTTTGCAACCAATGATTTTTTTTCAAACTTTTAACTATAAACCCTGATTATTGTAATTTTTCTAACTATAAAAACTATTTTTAGAAACTTATAAAATATTGAAAACTTGAATAATAATTACGCTTTGTTCGGAAAAGAACGCGCTGTTATTTACTACTTTGAGATTTCACCTACGATAGACACCGTTTAAAATTGGTGACGTATACTATATTCACGGCCGATTAGGCGGCTTTGATTAACGTCCTTATCAAGGTGAGCATTCTTGTTCAGTGAAGTTTAACTGAGAGCAGGACTGCTAACACACTTGATAAACACTAACCCGTGTCGTCTGGTATTACGGTACCGGATAGGCACAATTTTTGGAAACCACGAGTTTGTGGTATTTGAGTACACTGCGAAACAGGAACGGGGAAAAGAAATATAGAATTTAAACCTGCCTGAATTTCTTAACAGAAAATAGTGAAGTTTCTTTTCTTTTACAGTTTAAATACTGTAAAACTTCTTATAAATGCACCTGGCGTTTAGTTGTAATAAATGTTAAACAAATAACTGTAAATTATTTAATTGTTTTTTCTTACAAATCGTTATATCCCGCCCCCGTAAAATGCTGCATTTGTCTTTTATTTTACCCAGAATAGCGCGACTGCGTGTCTTTCTCAGCATCATTCAAAACGGGCAGCGGTATTGAAGGATCTCACCCGATTAATTTTCGCAACTCAGATTCAGAAGTACGACTTTGCGCGCGTAATAAGTACTTTAATTAAATAATAAATAAATTCGTTGAAAAGTGAGCAGGGTCGAGGCCATACGGATACTGTAGATTACACGTCACATTTACTCTTTTCAACTTTACAAAACTGCTAGTGATGCCTTTTCCTTCTATAGTATTTCCTCTTCCCGATTGCAGTTCCCTGCCGACGGATCATTTCCCAAGTCTGGCATGGTTAAGTCTCGCTCACGGTCCGTAAACGGGACTTAAATGGCGTGGCATCCCTTCAAACGGGCAGCGGTGGGGAAGGATCTCACCCGATCAATTCATTGAAAAATGAGCAGGGCAACGGTCATGCCGTCGCTATAGAAAAACGTATACTTTTACATTTATCATATACATGTATACAACTCATTGGAATGAACACCCTTCTCATACTTCTTGCTGGTGATATTGAACTAAACCCTGAACCATTACTCCTAACAACCTTAAACGTCTGTCATCTCAACATTGTCTTTATTACTTCCCAAGTTCCTGCTCTAAGAAATTGCCTTATTCAACTCGACATTCCGGCCTTTAATGAAACATGGCAATGTCCTGATGAAACACAGTCCCTACTTTTTAATATAACTCCTTTGTTCTCGCTGCTACAAGAACCACGGCCGAGTGAAAATGGTAGGGGGTTACCTTTCCTCTACAAATACCACTTGCCTTGTCTTGATCTGGCCTTCCAATACCACCATCTTCTGCACTCTTTCTGCAGTCACCATCGCTCAGGTGAACACTCCGTCAGAACCGTGGCCAGAGTATGAAACGCTCTAAGACCAACAATGCGTCACCAAATTTCAAACCAGCAGTTCGGCAATGCTATCAAAAGAGTGGCGCTTTTCAAGAACATTACATTTTGAAGCTGTTGTGAAAATCATTACATTTATAGGTGTGTAGACCGACTATTTCCTTCAACTGTATAGAACTGTGATGCGTCCACACCCCTGTAGGCCTAAAAATCACATTTTTTCTGGACTCATTTCCTCCGTAGTCTGTTTCTGTATCTCGGATTCCTTCTTGGCTTTTAGACTGGACTTATCTTGAAATTGGTATGCACACCGACTCAGCATATTAGTGACGACTGACTGATGCCTTGAGCATTATGACAGTGACACTACAGAAGGTCTCGTTTGATTATTCTTACTAAAGGATAACAAGACATCACAAATTAGATATTACAGCGATGTTCAACAAAAACTGGTGGAAAACTACCAGTAGAAATTGTTGCACTTTTTTCTTTGTTAGACAGCCATGACAAACCCAAGAAAGTGCTAAATAAATGTCTGTTTGCAGTGCACTCCAATAAAATGTTTGCAAGCAAAAAGTAAAACCAACTGAAAGCATGGAACTGAACCGTCGAGGTACGACACTCATTGTATTTTTCTCAGCAGCACCCGAGTAGATGAAACATTGAAGAAATGTTTGTGCTACCAGACAACATCAGTCATTGACAAGCAATGTTTTAGCCACAGAAAGTCACAGGCATTACAACAAACAAAAAATTTCATCATCAGGTACGAATTAACGAAACCAAAATGTTTTGTTTAGTCAACAGAAACATATAAGCTATTTTTCAAATCTCTTTTAAGTGATCTTCTTAATAATTCTAATGTTCAGCACTCGATATAAATACACCTGTTTCAGCAATGCACCTTTTCTCAGAGAACACTTGAAGCGTAATTCTACAACTGGAACAAAATTCAGTGTGAGAATGAGAAATATCAACAAAATTAAATACAAAACAGGCAAAATCTGACAACAAAACATAACAGAATACGAGATGAAGAGTGACTTTGGAAAACACATTTTACATAAACATGTCTCTAACTGTTGATCCTAAACTGTGAAAGTAGGTTTAAACATTCACAACCATCCCCAAAACATGGTTTCAAGGAGGTTGAACAACGAGAAAGATTATGCAAAAGTACTTTGGAGAACTTTAAGCAGGTGCTCTATAAACATTCAAATAAATATAAATGAGTTACAGCCTCAAAATAGAGTCATTAATGTGACTTGGGCAGAAGAAAACCGAGACCTTTTTTGCCTGACCTCAAATGCATGTATCGTATACAAATGACTGACCCAACAACTTGTTTATAAGCAAAGCTAACAGAATTCCAAATAATTTAATTTGCTTTTCAAGTACAGCAATAAAAAGCCATTTGACTGGTGCTGTAACAATCTAGAGATTATCACTGAACATACATGCAGTACGGATTACATAACTCAACAATAGTTGAATAAAATTCCAGGATTTGAACCCCAGTTTGACAGGTAGAGGCAGCCACTTTAAAAATCAAGACACTTAAAAAGATGCATTAGGTGGATTATTTTAGCTTAGCAATTCCAAAGCCTTGTAAGAACAAGACCATACAGTTTTGGTATATATTAAATTTTGATCAAGGTTTCGTTTCAAGCAAATAACTCCATCAACTTACCCCAAGCTACCAGAATAGAAATTTATTGCAATATATTAGATTAATATCAGTGACCCTGATTTCTTTTTTCTAGTCTCATTTCCTGCATGAAATGCACAAGACAAGCAAAGGTCAAAACAGCTTTAAACCAGGGATAAGCAGAAGTCAAGAACTGATATAAAGCAGACAAAGGCCAGAAATGACAAGCAGAGTGGATAAGTTGAGACAACACTGGATAGTTCATAAAGCACACTACTATTTCACCATCTGTCGCTTGAGAGGGGACATTTTGGATTCATATAATTACCCACTTTAAAGTTCAACATAGTCTGCAATACAGAGCCACTTCCTCCTATATGGCCACTTTAACCAAACAAATTACACTTCAAAATAATAATTAACAATAACTCATTCAACAAACATACAAGAACATAAATTCAACTATCATTAACAACTGTATAAATTGTTATGTATTAGCAATTCGTAAACGTCATCAGGTAAATTTACCTAACATCTTCCTACGGCCCAAACCAAATACTAAATCCATTACAAATAATGAATATGATACATAAACAAATAGTTTTATTAGTTACTGTAGCTGTCATAATAGTGGTTTAGCTAGAAATACAAGTTAGTATGAAGTACCAAATTATAACATCACCAACTCACATGAATGCACAAAGTATCTGACTAGAAAGAGTAGACATAACTGAAAGTTCTTCATCAAGTCCATTTTTCTGTTATCGATTCCTGCTCTTTTCTGTTACTGTACAAACTTCACTTCTTTTTTCCAGCTGACCTGAAATATTTTCAGCACCAAAACCATCAAATATTTTCAGCACCAAAACCATCAAATATTTTCAGCACCAAAACCATCAAATAAATGTCTGTATCTACTTGGTTAAATAAGACTTGGTTAATTTTAAAAATTCAAATTATATCACCACCATTTCCTGCAATTCAAAAACCTATCCCTGTTTAAAATTGCATTACAGAAAATGAATCTCTTTCTTCAGCCAACTCGAAAGAATAGTGGCTCAACTTAAGACTCAACTGTTTCAGCTTGTTTACTCACAATAGCTTGATTTCTGGTTTATCTGACTTATCGTCTTTGTACTGGAATTCTCCTATGGATTATGATTTTAACTACACTTTCACTTGAAGCAACCATCAATTCATGCTTTATGCATTATGATAATAGTGCTATAAACGTCATTAGATTAGACAGACAACAACAGACAACAAGCAGTATATCTCATGTGAAAGAATTTGAAAATAAAATTTATAAAAATAGCCGAATATCACAGTCATTACAAATAAATGTCACAATTAGGAGTTTTTAAATGATCATTAGAAACAGAGACAGGCATGAACAATCTCAAAATCTGAAGTTGCCAATATTTTCGAACTATTGCTGAATAAATAACAAATTGGTTCATATTACTTTTTCTTGGCCTTTGGCGAAAGGCTCTGGAACACACTACTTGCCGCCATCAAATTCTCAATGTACTGGCCAAGCACTTGGTTTTCAGACTTCAATTTCAGGTTTTCCTCTTTTACCGAATCTACTCTCCTAGACAAATCTACAGACAGAAAAACAACCAACTTCTACTTCTAGATGCTGAATTTAAAACACTAGAAAAACTGTGTCAGAGCATTTAAACTGATCTCCAGGCACTTGCTCCAGTTGCAGTAGCTGGACCAATAGCAACAGGTCTCCTAAAGATGCCAAGAATTCACTGTTATTTTACACTTTCAAGACACAGCTTAAGATATTCTTTTTCAATGTGATTCAACTGCTAAATTTCACTGCACAATGCACATACAGTCTCCTTTTCTTCATCTCTGCAGTGCATTATTATTACTGCTATTGCATATAAATATTAAAAATTAAAACTCATGTTCCAGAGTGGAATGTAGGGGAGGCACTCATATCCTGCTCTTCAGACCTTGAGCCAGCAGTGGACAAATCCCAGGGGCCTCAACAGTCAGAGCATCACAAAACTTGTAGTTAACTCTAAACAGCATGTTATTACATACAACTTATTAAATTTGTACAGCAAATGTTTGGTAAAAAGCAACTTGTACTTACAGCGACATTCAAAACAATATACACATCACCACTAAAGAAAAGCTATCAGGTTTTGGATTGCCATTATGTTTGTGCTACCACTAAGGACTGCTGTCAATAAATCAAATCTCTACTCAGAAGAAGATCATAGCTCACCATCCAAAGTGTTTTGTAGCTCCAGCACTTGATTGATTAAACGCCGTTTTTCCTCCTCTTCATCTTGATTCACATCTGGATCCAATTCTATTTCCAGTGAAAAAAGTGACCATTTAACCCACAAAGAAGATTCAAAACACAGACACAAAAGCTTTGCACAAAACTCATAACATTTTCCAATAAACTAGAAGTTAAATAAATTACGCTATTATTTTAATTCTAGAAGAATGAAAGCCTTTTAAAAACTTGCTCTAGACTGCAGACAGCTAACACGGCAACATTTACTGTACAAGGAGATACTTCTACTAATATACAAATTTATCTGGCACAGTTATTCTTATATTTCATAGAGTTATTAGTTCTTAGTTTTTAATTCTTTGTCTCCTTGAGACTCCAGCAATATTCCTTAGTCAACTCATGTCTGCTGCAAGCATTCTTTTCTTATCTTACTTTCATAGTGTCCAGCATTCTCATATTCTTGCCTATATTTTCACGCTTGTAAAGTTCATCCAGTTATCCTTTATCTATTCTTGCAAGTGAACTATCCTGGCCTAGATGCGAGACAGGTGTGTGGTTGCTTGAGGTGGGAAAAGATGACCTCTACTGGCATAAATATAAAAACCAACTTCTTAGACAGACCTTGTGTAGTAGCCTCGTTGCTGGACATATTGTTGGTTTGATTCAGTTCACTCATGCTTAGTGGCCAACCTCTAAAATAAAGAGGTTGTGAAAGTCAAAAGTTCAACACAATGTGTAGGATCAAAAAACTGAAAGCTAACAGAGTAGATAAGTCTGACAGTCATCTGACATTTACAAAAGCCTTGCACATGACATGATATCAGAGCTATGATCGCCTACACAACACTGCTCAAACTTCAAACACTTCAACGTCTAGATATGGTAATAATACTGGAATGTGCTACATGCCCTAACAATTACATGTTCAAGAAACATTGGCATTACCAAAGAATACCAGAAACCAAAGCAACTTAAGACTGAAGGAAAATATAACAGTAGCAATCCATAAACTAAAAACATTTATTTACAGGTTGCACTGCTCCAAAACATACTGCCCAAAGCACAATCATAAAGCACCTAAAGTTGAATAACGGACACCACATATGGTGAACAGCTAATGTGTATTCATATAGCTGCCTAACCATTCATATTTAAGCCACTTGACTGCCTTATATTGGTTTTCACCAGTCAGAACTGTTCTCAGTCAATCAGCTTTATCAATAGCCAGTCTAACTCAGCGGAAATCTTCGGCTTTTCTTCAAGTCATTCCGATCTCAATCCAACAAGTATCTCTTTCAACAGTTTTTTCATAGACTGCCTCATGTTTCATTGCATTGACCTGGAGATTACTAGACTCCTGGTTTGGAGCTTATACGCCACTGGTTGCTGCCTGGTGCAATGGGACTTAAATAAGTTATAAATAAAAAGATAGTGATAACACACTTATTTACATGCCTCTACAGAAATTCCTATGAAACTTGGACCCAAGGTTTATTTATTATGTACTATTACTGTCATCATTATTTATTAAATACGAACACAGCAAGAACAGATGCACAAAATATTATAGAGACAGACAAACTGAACAGGTTAATTTTAGGCGACGTTAAGTCATAATCAAAACTATCATCTAACAGCAACAGAAAATCCATGCAGTAACTGATCAAAAGTATAAACTGCTGCTTGAGCTAAGTGAACTGTAAAGCCCGAGATCATGGCGTGAGAAATTGGGCCTAAATCGGACCAGTTGACTTTTAACAACTACAATGTCTCCAATCTCTAAAATGTCGCCCATGTCTACCTCAGCTTTTTGCATGAACGCACCATACTAGTGATGCTCATTGAGAATATATTATCTGTCATCGCAGATACTAAGTCAATTAACTATTATGGATCCACAAATCCAGTCTGCTTTACGAACTGCAGATAAAACTGTAAAAAGCCTTTCTGTGACGAAAATGCACGAGAAATTAGCCAAGTACAAGGAAATGACCCAAGAAGACACTAATAATAATATCCAATATAGGGATTAGCAGTCATGGCGGCGACAGAGGCCAAAGCAGCAAACTGCCACGCAACAGCACGCTAAATTCCATTAAACGATTCAGTCGTAAAAATAAGAAGAACTTCACTGTGTCCCTCTCTGAGTATCTGCAATTAGCACCTCAAAACTAACCATCAAAGACAGCAATCGTAATTCTACTACGCACTCACCCCGATGATTAAATCTAGCTTTTAATTCCAAGATCTGGTTCCCTACTGAACTGTTAGTCTTCCAGAAATCGCGACGCAGTTTCATCTGAAGCAGGTTGCCAGATAAAGCATGCTAATATGACGTCATCGACTAGCGTTTGTCACTTTGCTCAGCTTTCAGCGGCTAAGCAAAGCACTTCGCTGCAAATCAGCTGCAAATTCGTAATCGTAATCGTAATCCCGAGATTTCTACAGTGCCCAACGAAAGCCACGTCACGGGAACCAGCTTATTCACAGGCGCTTAGTCAAAACAAAATCGATAGGCAAAAGTATTCGGTTCCAGGTCAAGATCCAAGAGTCAGACGGATAGACAACGTGACAGCTACGGTGGATAATGTTTGGGGTTGGAGCGGAAAGAGGGATAAGAGGAAGAAAGGGAGTCAGAATATGATCTGTGAAAGAGGACTGTTTTCAGTTTTGAGTGAAAGGCCGAAGCAGAAATTTCAAGCGGTGAAGCATAGGTGAGTTTTGTATGATGGGTCAGATAACTGATGCAGTTCTGGGGGGAGTATTTCCAGAGTGGTGGAGCAGCTATGGCTATGGAACGATTACCAAATTTTAAGGAAGAGGTGACGGACGGGCAGAGAAGTGTTAGGGCAGAAGGGGAGCGGGTTGAGGGGAGTGGTCGGATTTTAAATAACTCACGAAGATAGGAGGGTTGGGAGGACTGAAGTGTGTTGTAGGTAAGTGATAGGACTTTGTACTCGATTCGTTCAGGTATTTTAAGCCAGTGAAGTGATTCAAGAACAGGAGTTATGTGATGGTGTTTGGGGGTTTTTGGTGACAGCACGAGAATGAGCATTCTGGTTGGCTTGAAGGCGGCTTATTTGGTTGGAGTCTATGTTCAGGAAAAGTGAATTGCAATAGTGTAATTTAGCATGGACTATGGATGTGGCGAAGGTTGATGCAGCCTACTGTAGGCCTATACAGAGTAGCCGCAATATTCTGATCATCCTGTTTCCACGCAGTAAGTAAGTAAGTAAGCAAGCAAGTAAATAAATAAGTAAGTAAGACTTTTGTTAACACGTCATGTGGCCATCGGCTGAGCGAGGAATCGTAGGGCTTACTTTCAACACCAAAACCAAATCCAGACAGGCCTATATTAAGCCAGTGGCTAGAGAAAGAGGTAAACAACGCTACTCAACTGAATTTTAAAAGTTGCTGTAACTGCTCATATGCTCTGCTAAAATGCAAACAATTAGGCCTACTCATCTAATTCTAGTGCATTGCTCAGGTTTGTTTCTGCCATCTATTGAACGACACTGGATCGCCGACTCCGAGATTTTCGCGGGTGATGACGGTTATGTAGATCCGGAGCTCGACTTAAGTTCTAGTCCTCTATAACGCATCTGATTGGACGCAGCCGGCGCATGTGATGGATAAACTGATGAATGATTAAGTAGAAAGTAAATTTCCCATGTCCCATTTTTCCTTTTCTTTGGCCTTTGAGCTGACAATGGACGAGTCCCAAGGTCCTGGACATTGGACCAGCGCATCGCAGGACTTGCAGTTCACTTCCCAGCTTACGCCCGTGCCAAATTATACTGCTTGGTGACAGAGGCACATGCGTGCAAATAACTTACCTACGGTCGTTATACGGAGTCGAACCGCAAACGCATGATCATTGATTAAACGCGTAACCGATAGACTACCTTGTCGCACTATGAACGATTGCCTACTGTATAGGCCTAAGCACTCGATCAGTTATGGCAGAAGCGTCTGAACCAGGGAGGGGCAATGACGCACTGCATGTCAAAGAAATTTCATATGGGCACAAACTGATTATTTATTACACAGTTGGGCAGAGGTACCTTGATCCCACTCGCAGACATGGAGTCACAAGTATACTTTCCCCTTTTCATTATGTTAGATTAATATAAAGGATAGTCAGTCGCCTGTAAAAGCCTATGGCCGTGATCGCTTGTGCTTTGTATACCATCGTGTAAAAGACATCAGACGTTGGGACACTGTGTTCATTCCGTTTTTCACCAGGCGTCGTCTATGTTTAGGTAGATATTGGAACGCCCACATGCATGTTCTTCATGAAGGATGATCGGCCTGCATTTTGTAAGAGGCTATAATGTGCAAAATTACTTTAGGTTTACATGCCATTAAGAGTAAAATAAAACTTGTTTGCTGAAACATATATAAATAATCATCTTTAGCATTTCAGTCATACGATGCAACTGACAATGATCATTCCGAAAGTTCATTAATAAATGTCTGATCCAATTCCTCAAGTCCTGATTCAGTGAGTTTCTGTCCCGTCCACCAGCGCAGGAAGGAGGTTCTTGGGCAGTGAGGACACTTCATCGCAGTGGCAGTTTCAGATTATTATGGTGATCGACGACGGTAAAGTAGGAGGAATAGAAGAAGACGATGAAGATAACGCTGACAACGATGATGGGCTTTTTGCATGATGATGATAGTGATGACGATTATTGTTGTTGCTGTTGATGATGACGATTAGGAAAAGGGTATTGACGACGATGACGACTACGAAGATGATAGTTACTGTTGATGCTGAAGAGAAGGACGAGGTTAATAACAGCGAAGATGACACTGATGATGAAGATGATGATGACTACGACGACGACGATAATAATGAAAGAAACGAAGAAATAAAGAAAGAACAGTGTGTTGCTTAGGTATATGCGATGTTAGATTATTCGGCCGTAGTTTAACTGCTACCGTCAGGACCTTCTGAAAAACGCGGTACTAACTTTGTCTTCAGTGAAGCAGTTACCTATAGCAATTAGTTGAATTGCAAAACGATTAATTTGGAAAGGTGTTCAATCGAACACAGTTACCTATAGCAATCAGCTGAACTGCAAACTGATTAGTTTGGAAATGTGCTCAATCGAATACAGTTACCTATAGCAATCAGCTGAACTGCAAAACGATTAGTTTGGAAATGCGTTCAATTGAACGGATAACAATAACGAATGTCATCGGTTGCAGAACATCGACTGCAACATCTTAAATATCATACTATGTCGAAGAAGCCAAAGACAGAGACAGACAGAGCGACATATGCAGACGTCACAATCAGCAGACTCGGGGGGGGGGGGGGGTCACAAGCCCTCACAGAACTCGACACAAACAACTACAACATCCTGCACAGGGCGCTTAATCAGCCGACGGCCAGAATTTCAAAGTCGATCCACGCTTAACTAAGCCTTCGCTGGAGACATCAAATTACACATCTCTGCTACGTTTGTCTCTTGGTCGAACTGTGCGAGGGGTCGACCTCACATTCAGTCCACCCGGTGGACGAGGAAGCCTTCATCCGCACGATGTCCTAGGGGTTGTCGTTTGCCTTCAGCGCAGAGTGCTGGGCGTTGTATCCGTTGCTGCTGTTGCTGCTGTTGCACAACCCGCCTCCGCCACCAGTCGATCCCTTCTTAGCGGAACTGATGAAGCCTTCCATCAAACTGTGGATGCTGTTCGGACGCTCTGGAAACAAAACGAAATCAGCTGAACGCCTACCCTGCAGATATGCGATCCACAGAGCGCTTTTGATGAGTTTCTTCAAAGCGGCGCTATACAAATGTCCGCTTACAAGGAATGCCCATGAGCTTCTTGAGGCCGAGTCCGAGCCGAGTCCCGATACGTCCCGCCCCGAGGCGGAACCAAAGACAAAACGTTTAAAGCAATCTGTCCGAGACGAGATCGAGATCGAGATCTTGGATCTCCGAGATGAGACCGAGAATAAGACCTAGGGAATTCAAGGCGTTTGGTCTTAGAGACGAGACTGAGACGGGACCGGGTTCGACGCGTCCCCAAAAGTGTATTTTATTGTCAGCAGTCAACAGCTTTCTTATAATTTTATTATAGAGAGAATTATATTGACTTCCGTTATAGGAGGTTTCGCAATGATTTTTCAATAATTTTATAATTTGCTTGGTATCTATTCATTGCCCTTGTGCTTTCGGTTGCAGTTATGTTACGTTAGTTCGCTTCTTGCTTACTTCCAGTCTTACAATGTAGTTAGCATACTATCCTTGTCAGCGTGGCCGCAGACATGTGATGGGCCATATTTGGGCCCCCTTATTAAAATATGAAATATGGGTTATATGGGCCCCATATAGTGTGTTTTGGAAACAAAGTTGTTACGATGTATTGAAAATAAGACGCTAACTTGAAATGCACAACAGAGGAATACAGTTAAGCACTGGTTAAATAACTATACCTTTGCCAACATCGCACGTGGTAAACTTATTTTCGGCTATAAATATTCCACTTGTGGCGGTACCATTGAACAGCATTGTGATTTTTAACTTGTCACAAACATTGAATCTCTGAACTTGCCCAAGACATGGGCCCCATAGCAGGTGAGACCAAGACGAGACCCGACACATCCTGCCCACAGACCGAGACAAGACCCGAGACGTCATGCTCCGAGACCGAAATGAGACCAAGATGTTGGCGATTAGATCGAGACGCAACGTTAGCTAAGTCTCGAGACCGTCCTGAGACTTAAATTACATTCCTGCCGTTTACATTACAATACATCACATCACAGTACAGAGATCGGCTGCTTTGACCTTTTGTTACTGACCTTCTTGTCTTCTCTCTGTGTCTGATGTGCAGCTGCCATCCAACTCAGATTCATTTGCATCTTCTGCAGATGCGGAGGCTGAAACAGAAGACATCCATGTCACGCACACTCAGCTTCAAATGCCCAGCAGCAAAGAACTGATTTGAAAGAACTTAACTAATCACCCAGTTACAACAAAACACAAAACGAAATTAAGTCATCAACAGAAAGACACAGAAGAACCACAGAATTGAGAGAGGCTCGAAGAACCTTGAGCTACCGATCCCTCTGTATTGTCGGGCCTATGCATGTTATCAACTGCATTAGATTATCCACGAAAGACATACGAAGATAGCGCTTTTGAGAGGTACTCAAAGAGCGCTATATAAGTGTTTGTTACATTACATTGCATAAAACATACAGACAGACACATTCATACACACATATGTGCATACATACATACATACATCATGCATATATATATACATTACACTTATAGGTATGTATGCATCAGGACACTAAATATAGCGCATCTTAAGTATCTCACAATAGAGCATACTTAACAAACAGATTTTCATACCTACAGACATTCATACACACAGACAGACATTTATGCATACAGACAGACAGACATTTATACATACATACAGACAGACATTTATACATACATACAGACAGACAGAGCGCCAAACTAATCGACCAAAACATGGTCAGTCGACTGATTGCCTCACCGTTTCTCAGTCTGCGCTTGTCCTGTCCTTGGACGAGGAGCAGACCGAGATGGCGGTCGTCACGGCAACCGTCTCCGCTGCTGCCTCCGCTGCAGTCGGCGCCCGATGTTGGAACAGTTTGCTGGAGTGCAGCGTGCAGCGCGTTGGTCACTGGAGCGTAGCAATGACCTGCTGGCCCACGGTCGAGCGACTGCAGACGATCCTGGAGACTTCGACGAGCCCTTTGCTCCTTCTTCAGCTTCTTCTGAAGACAGGCTGCAAACAAAGAATCAGCCAACCGTGACGCAGGTTTTTTTATCTTTTAGACTACCTTTCAATTCAGAACGTCTTCTTTCTCGTATGCGACCTCACTTGCCCTTCATTAACCAGCAGAGAAGTTTGCTTAATTTCTTTTACGTCTAATGAAATTCGGAAATGGCACAGATCGTACCATAAAATTTTCAATTTTGACCGATCCTACATAAATGACAAGTTAAAATAATTGACAATAATTTCATAATTTTAAGTTTGTGACTCTTTACTGTCACTATAATAGTCAGTGAAATGTGAACCTATTTCGTTCATTCGTTCATTTCTCTAAATTAGTTCAACATTCCTAAAACTAATGGTCCCTTATAGTAGACATTGATTTGTCTAGGAAGCTCACTAGCATTGTAGCATAATATGTCCAGTGCATGTTCGAATATCTCTAGAATATTCTGACATTAATGTTTGGCTATAGACCACAATGATTACTTGATTAATAACGATTTCTAGCTTCGCATTGGTGTCAGGTTTTACTAGACATTACTTGCTGGAGTAAAACAGAAACGGAGTTATTTCTACCTTTCTTTCTGCGTTCGTCCATCAGTTGTTTTTCAAGCATCTCTCTCATTTCTCTCTCTTTTGTCGCTTTCATCTTCATATCAGCTAAAAAATTGACACATCACTTCGTCATAGAGACTGCTTGTAAGCAACGCTAGGTATAGGACTTCAGTTAAAGGTGATATCGGTTTATATACGATACAGAAAATGATGAGCTGCAAAGCCTATGACTTAAACCAGTCAGATGTGGTGTTTTTTCTAGCTAACAATGATCAGACAATCAGACTTATAGACTGCTTTTAACCATATGCCTTTGTCTAAGCTCCAGTTTCGACCACGTTGATTTTTTTAAGGTATTGCAGCGGTCAGCAACATGTGCTCCTGCGCATCATCAGAGTGAGGCTTTTATTGACCGACAAGACAGAAGATCAACGCTAGATGACCAAATTTGCGGTAAAATGAAAACAAAGAAGGATGGAAACGGAAGAGAATCTTCTTATTATTTTCCGACAAACTTTGGCTGCAGTTGTTTTGTTCAATGTTCGATAGATGTCTCTATGTAAATATATCGCATCAGATAATCCTCGTTCAAATGACTCGTTTCCCTAAAACAACCTTTAAGCGTTCACTTGGGCAGAGCCCTCTTCTTCCTGCGGTGCTACAAACTCCTTTGTCTCCAAACTTCAACCGAAGCACGTAGCTGGTCGCACGTGTGGCTACATTCGCTGCACGTGCTTCGTTGCGCATCTCTTCCTCCTCCATCTCATCTCTGCATCATTTACTTTAATTTTCTTCCACTCCTCATCTGTGTTCCTTCCAGCTGGCCTTCCTTCTCCTCTTCTTTACTTCTCTTTTCGTCATTCTCTTCCTCCTTCCCTAGTCTTCTTCACTATTTTTCTAGTCTTTATCCTCCTCCTTCTCGTTTCCTCATCCTATCCTCCTTCCTCGTATTTTATCTCATATTTTATACGCACGTGATTCATAGTCAATGACGAAATGTGTTACGGAGCAATTGCCTGTATATCACCCTCGTGTCAGCATGCTCGCCCCAATCATCCCCGCCCTCCTCCCTCGGTAAAAAGCGAATTCTAGGAAGAAAGAAGTTTGAAGACAGATGGTGATTCTGACAGCGCTGATGTCATTATGATGAACAACTGATGATCGTGAACCAAGGAAGATTATTAACTAAAGAAGACAGCCGACAGAACCAAAGGAAGACAAATTTGCCGAATATTAATCACTAAACGCTTCGAAGAAAATCAAAGAAGCGCCGAAGAAAACAGGTTTATGTCGTCTAACTGCGATCTGAACATAGTTTATACATGTGCGTGAACGCTGCTGAACACATATCTGGCTATTTATATAGCGCATTTTAAATGCATCTCAAAGACGCTCCTGTGTGTGAAATAACAATATGGCTGAGATGTTGGTCGTCTTGCGATGCTGCCCTACTTAGCGATGGAAGTCATCTGAATGTTTTCATTATTCCGTTTCCATTCATCTCTGTCCATTCACTCGTTTCCGGCCATCGATACCCAGTCATCCATGTATGAATGCACGTATCTTGACATTTAGGCTAACATAGGCTTTTTCTGTACCTCACAAAAGTACACATGAGTTCATTTGTTCTCTTACATTTAACTGATGCCCAAACATAGACCTGCTTACAATCGTAAGAAACCCAACGTTAAAGTGGAAAGAAAACCGGGCGAGAATGGGTTCGGTTCCAGCAACGACCGCTCCGTTGTTTGATCAATAAATTAAACATAACATGCAATTAACAGAACTCGATAGATACACAGGACTGATACACATCGACGACCTAGGAGATCGGGAGGGACTGGGTTCAGCGGTCGCCTCTCAACAGCAAACAGACGACAACCTACTACATGTAATATATGGACGTGATTTGCAGTTGAAAGGTTACGCCGCGTTGCAAAGTGTGCATTTGTCTCGTCTAGAATGGCGCTACTGAATGGCATAAGAAAGGACGACATGATAGTTATCATTGTATTTATCTGTAACTTGGTTCATATGGTCAACTGTCCTCAGCGGATGACATCACTCGACTGGATTTCAAGTCACTCCAAACAGACAGATTTATTTAACCGTCTGTGTTGTAAATAATTAAACTTCTCTTTGTATCTCAACTGGCTCGCGATAAGCTCGGTTATATATGGCACATGATTTCAATTGGGTTCGTCTGATTCGAAGGAGATGTCAGATGTAGACCTGCTCAAGAATGTCGACCTTTACAACAACAACGAAGTTTAATCTCTCTCTCTCTCTGTTTACCGACTCTTTCGTGTACCATTACAATTGCTTTTGTCACTGATTTTTTGCCCACCTGAGTTCGTTATTCATACATATATGTATGTATATAAATATATAGACATGCGCACATACATATTATATAAATATATATCAGCTGATCTATTTTATCTTAATATACACTATGTCTTTAGTTAAGTAAATATAACGATGTTGAATTATCAGGACAATATTAGACGAACAATCTCAATTGCAGTGTCAACTTCACGAATGGAATTTTACATTCCTATTTCAAAATTTGGAGGCCAGTCGAAGCTTATATAACATGTTAAATTTTAGAATTGCTTTCTTACAATGCTATGTACCATGGTCACATAGGTATAAGAGGTGCACTAGAAAATCTGTGTTGTAAAATGCATTCGGCTAAAGGCGAGGCCAAATTGCCTTGTGGACTATCCGTATGATCAGGCCGGAACTTAGGCAACTTCTTAGACTATGAAAACGGAAACCCTTGAATTTAGACGATAAATACGTATGCATATATATTCCACCGATATCTAATTCGAAAGCTAATTTATTTTTACTGAGTTTCATATGATTTAGATATATAGGTATTTTAGGCGACCATATCAGTTGATTGAAACCCTGTGCATTAGTCCTGTCAAGTGGCGCTATAAAAATTCTTAAATTACCTTTTTCAGATTAGATTGCGCTATCCTATTTACGTCTGCTTTTTAGACACTGAGCGGGATTTTTTTCGATAATGATTCAGCATGTTTAAAGTGCATTTGTATTGGAAAATTTCGTGATTTCTTGCCGAAGAGTCATCGGGTTGTTTAACTGTTTGTGATTGGTTGGCGGCGCTCTGCGTGCAGGTAGGCAGGCTGATTTCAGCAGCGATTCTTGCCAGCGCGCATTGTGTCACGTGGAGCCCGCACGGAAAAACATCAAGCCTACTTTGTGATTAGTCAAGGGGTCTGTGGAAAAACCCACGATTGCGCAGTAGTGAGAGGCAAGTCTATGCGTCTCTGCTGACTTTGCGGAAAACCCTATATTAAGCAATTACGGGCGCATTGCTGAGGCAGCGCAAAAAAAGATTGTGTAGCGATAGTATGTCGTGTGTTCATTTCATAGTTTGAGTTCAAATGTCGTTGATAGACTTATGTGTGTAGAGACAGTATATCGATGTCGGCGAAGTACTGCTGTGATTGAACTGTTCATTTGATTAATATACTTTTGCAAATCAAAGAGTGTGTGGCTTTTCTTGAGTTAATGTTACGCTACAAATCGAGCGAGTCGACGGTTCGAAGACCTGTCGACTGATAATACTTCGAATGATCGTCGACAGACTCAGTAGGGCTTAATTTTATCTTAATTTTGTAGTAGGGGCTAAGTTATGCCAAAGTTATGCAACCTATTCGCTATGGCTACACGTCGTTACATAAGTCGTGCGAAAATTTTCTAATCACATCCGCCAGTTGTATTCGTGCAGTTGAACTATAGATGTCGCTTCTGCAGCTGCCAAGTATCTGAGCAATGGCGCTCTCTCTGAGGACACCTGCCTGTTCGAGCATCTACGACTACTCCCCAGTCTACCCCTAGCGGTCGGACCACCCCTCAGTGTTTCCGGTCTGCGGGACATTGCAAGACGTCAGAGGCTATGTTGAAATATGGACGGCGATTTCCATCAGTTCTGGGAGACTGCAGATGGACGTTAGCATTCTAATTTCCTCCTCCGTTTTCCGATATAGATCATAAACATCTAGAGCCGATCGCATCTTCGGGGAATCGTCAAATCCAGCAATCATCATTTTGTCCAACTATTACCATCGTTTGGCTTCCATTGGACGGGTAGAGACCGTCGCCGGCTCTCAGCGCTGCTGCCAGGCGACATCCTTCGCTGCTGCTACTCACGAGGTTGCTGCTGCTGCTGCTGCAGCTGGTGATAGTGACGGTCGTCTTCTTGATGCTGGGCTGATGACCGGCTCCCGACTGAGAGATACAAATGTTGCAATGCTACGCTTGTAATTCCGCGATGGCATTATGACGAATGGGGTTTTAGATTTCTCATCAATGCCAGCGGCGCATGTAAATCTTTCTGCCGTGCCGTCGTCCAGTCACCAGCACCTCCTTCCTTCCACTCACAAAGCCTCGTCATTATTCTCGCAAGGCAAGACGAAGGAGATGCAGCTGCTGCTGCTGCTGGCGAGTTTTGTCTCTGCCTCTCGTCCAGTCGAAATAAATCACTAACAAAGGATTTGACGACTCGTTTCCACCACAGGAACAAGAGTGACCCACACGACAGCCGCCCTCTAGCATCGATTTGTTGAAGTCATCGCATCACCACTTAAGGTGGCGACGTCCAACACCTCTGTCATATCCGGTTACTTCAATCGTTTCCGGGTCATGTCTTCACGACAACGGTAACACTATATGCAGTAATGGTAATAGTAACCAAACAGCGCATTTAAACTTTCGTTTTTGATAAAACAATTCAAAACGGCGAAAGAACAAAATGAGTAGTTCGAGCTAAATGAATAATGAAGTGTTCAGTCTAAAAAATGGTTACGTTGACTTTTAAATTTAAAATGTTTCTTGTCTTTGTGATAATCGTCAGTAGCGATAGCTTTTGTGATTAGTCAAGAAAGACTGTAGAAGTTATTAATTAGATTGTTATTTTATGTATGATTTTATGTTAGGCTATCATAAAGTAGATTACATTGTACAAGCAGGACTTAAATTTTAAATGCTTTTAATACAATAAGCTGAACTAACACTTTTTCTACGAACAATTGGACATTGTTGTAATTTGAAAACTATTATAAATAACATCTTTTAAAAACAAAATGAGTGATCTAATATTTCAATTAAGACTTTTTCATAATCAACTTCATGTTACAACCTATTCCGTCGTTAAATTCTGCGCTAGTTATCAATTGAACGTCTTCACTCAGTCTTTTTGTCTCTCCATCTCATCATCTCAACGCACTTCATTTCATCTCTCGCCTCTAACATCATTTAGGCTGGCGATCAGCGCCTTCGAAGGCGCTAGAAAAATGTTCACGTCACTTGTATTTGTCTACGATCTTTCGTATTTGCCAATGATTGGGTTTTCAAACCGTCGGCTTCCCAATTCGTAGCGTAACGTTAACTCAGCTAAAGACAAACAGTCTTTGATTTTTGAAATTATAATTAAACGAAGGTTCAGTCACAACATTTCTTGCATCTTCTCAGTTTCTACACGCGCAAATCTATCAACGACATTTGTGACTAAAACTTTCAACTTAGCACACGACAAATAAGCGCTACAAATCTTCACGCTCTCAACAATGCGTTTATGAATAGCCTATGTGTAATTTCTGTTTAACTATGCTGTGTCATAACGAAGTTGATTAGCGTCGCCCTCCTCCTTTATCTAGGCTTGGAACTGGCACTACCCTTGGGACTGGCACTACCAGTGGCGGAGTTTCTCAACAATGTAGTCCGCTTGTATAGACCCTCTCCTGCCAAGACAGCAAACCTGTTCAGACTGATTTAGACCAGCCTCCTGGTATTGAGCAATCGTGAACTTTCCAAACATCCGCTTACTCATCACAACACAGGCCCGATGCTCCCCCGCGCGAGCGCCCTCGAGACAAAACGCGAGTCAGCAATAATCACTGCTGATGTCAGCCCGCCTACACGCAGGGCGTTGCCAGTCAGTCACACAATCCCACCATGTGTTCAATGCGTGCAGCCAGCACGTGATCAGCGCGTGCACAAAGAAACCAAGAACCCGATGACTCGTGAAAATTTCCTATACAAACGCTTGCTTAAAACTTACTGACTAAGCGCTTAACATTAAGTTCACAGTATAGTATTCAGTTATAACTCAAATTATTATTATTACTACTATTAGTAAACAGAAATTTATAAAACGCACAACTGACAACTTATCTAATCTCTCCACCTAATCTTTTGAATTCATATTTAATCTCACCGCATCTAATCTAATCCAATATAATATAATCTGATCTTATCATCTCCTATCTGATCCTATCTGATCTAATCAATTCTAAGCTAATTTAATCGATATTGTAGCCTATTATATTACATTATCTTATATTATCTTATCTTATTCTCTCGGATCTCATCGGACCTGGCCGTTCTCGTTCTTGCATGATCCGATTTCATCATATCACATAGGAAGTAAAAAACACTTGATGGATAACCATACAAGGCTTTTGATTAATTCATAGATTTGAGAATCTAAGTCTACCTCTTTCGAAGTTGATCTGCTGTTCCTTCTGACAGGCCTTTTCGGCAGCCAGTTTCACGAGGCCCTGAATGTTAACGAGGAGGGTCTCGAGAGTCGACATGTCTGGACTGTTCGTCAGGAGGTAGCCGGTCGACGGCGGCGGAGGACTCTGTCCAGTCACCTTGTCCAGTGCCTCGCCATTCGAAATTCGACGCCCGCACGAGTATCCCTTCAGACTGACGGATCCATCTGACAATGCCAAACGACGTCACTTAGTCTAGGCCCCGATTGTTATAAAGTCAGAAAAATATTTCTCTAAAATGGTTCTCTTGTCTGGCTCTGTCGTTGCGCATTGGCTTTGAATTCCTTCGGTTACTATTTGTATTTTAACGCAAAGGATTATATTCCAAGGGTAAAATGAAAATTAAGAAATTCGTTTGATCTTGAATGGTTTGTCTCTTATTCTTTTATAACAATAATAATACCAATCTTATCGTTAATATTATCGTTATTGTTGTTATTGTTGTAATATTAAACTTTCATACATTTAATATCATAATTGCTGTTTTTAACGAAAGATGGACCTGATTTCCTACAGTACTGCTGCTGAGTGATTAATTAGTTAACTGATAACAGAATTAGTTTCTTAGATTAGACTGAGAAAGATCGAACCCAAAGCAATAAGAAAGTTGACGCCAAAAAACTATTGAATTACAGTCTAAACCTGACCAGTGGCTACGCGTGTCGTTGAGAGCGCGTGCTTGCGTGTGTGTTCATGTGTTACACGGTGTCTCTGGTTTATCTCTTTGCCCTTCCCTTTTCCGTCTTCTTTTCCCACTCCATCTTCTCCGGCTCATCCCTCTCCGGATATAAAGCATCTGTCATTAATCTCGGCTTTCAACCGGACGATGGTGCGAAGCAAATAATAGGAGGAAGCTTTTCCTCATATAAATATACGACCAAAAGGAGGAGGAGGAGGAGGAAGAGCAGAAGGAGGGGCAGAAAGAGGAGTAGGAAGAGAAGGAGGAGAGAAGAAGGAGGACGAGGAGGAAAAATAAGAAGTGGAGTAGGAGGAGGAATAGGAGGGAAAGAGGAGAGGAGACATCTGCCTGCTTGCGGAGGGGCGTGAATAAGATGTAATAATAAATAAAGCCTCGTACATAAGATGTGTAAATGTCAGAAGGACTTGCGAAATCATCAGCCAAAGACGGAAAGGAAATCAGATACAGACAACGACTGAGACAGGAAATGAAACGCAGGAAACGACATCAACACATTGACACAGAGAAGAAGAGACACGAGCCTCAGCAGCAGAAGCAGTCGCAGCCGACGAGACAATGCCATCCATTACGACAGTCAAAGATACAATGATGAAATGAGATCCCGCAGCTATAGCGGCGCGGCTTCTGCTGCTGATGATAGGGCGGCTGCTGATGGCGACGGTGGAGGCGGTTGTCATGCTCTCAGTGTGTTTGCGGATTATTGAAATGGGCTGCGTTGCCATTAAATGCTACAGCGCCTTTGGCAATACAAGAATATCATCATCATCATCTCCTCCTCCTCCTCCTCCTTCTCCTACCTCTCCACCTATGCCATTCCTCTTCCTCGACATCTTCCTTCCAGTTACACGGGGCGACTACCGGTGTCTGAACTGTTGATGATTCGTCTGTCAACGCAGAGGGTGCAGGTTCCATCTCAGGAGACAGCCACAGTGTAAAGAACCCGTGTTAAGCCATGACGCAATCGCTTATCAAAGCCATCGACTGATACCCTTTCATTAGATACAGCAGCGAGATAAATATAAGAAACGACATAATCATTAATGTTCTCCTTTTCAATCATTCTTTTCCTGCTCGTCCAACTCCTCTTGCTCCACTTAATTTTTTCATGTTTTGGGCATCTTTATTACATTTATGCCTAAAACCTTTTGCCAGCCGAGAACCACACAATGTGCAGTTAGACTCAACGTCTTAATTTCATTTCTTCAACGCATTTGAGATTCGCATTCATACTTTTCGACTTCTGTCCGTCTCTCTGCCTGGGTGTTTGTATGCCTCCCTCTACCAGTGACTTTCTGTCTCTCTGTATTCACTCCCTGTCTGTCTCGTCGCATTTTATCCTTATCACCGCTTCCAGTTACTCTATTCACTTTGCCGGATCTTTTCGACCACAACAATTCAAATACTGAATGACCAATGCATCTCTTTCCTAGTTTATAAAATCCTCATTTACAGGCTCGTCCGAAGGATTGATTTGAGTTATTTACATCCTACACTGCTATAATTTTGGTTAGTTCGTTAAATTACTTAGCAGAGTGGGGAACAGACTAGTCTGTTAAATGTTTGTAAATACATTGACAGACTTTTTAGTTTAAACAAAGTATTTTGTAGATCACTCTGTTGAAATATCTAAGAGACTATGTAACTAAAATTCTGATTCTGACAGAGTAATTTGATCTCTAAAACGGACAGAGTATGCTCTGACTTTTCCTAATAATTCTAATAGACTATTTTTCTACTTTCAAGAAGCACAAGGTTTCAACCGCCGTATGCATGCTCCCTTAATTTACCAGATGTTCCCTAAATTTACCAGATGTTCCCTAAATTTACCAGATGTTCCCTAAATTTACCAGATGTTTACCTAAATTTAACAGATATTCCCTAAATTTACCAGATGTTCCCTTAATTTACCAGATACATGCTTCCTTAATTTACCAGATGTTCCCTAAATTTACCAGATGCATGTTCCCTAAATTTACCAGATGTTTTCTAAATTTACCAGATATACGTTCTCTAAATTTATCAAATGTTCCATAAATTTACCAGATACATGTTCCCTAAATTTACCAGATGTTCCTTAAATTTACCAGCTACATGTTCCCTAAATTTCCTAGATCTTTCATGCGCTCTAAGTTTAAACAGAATTTAAGTTTAAATTTACAATTTGCAGGTTTCTTAAATTGACCAGATATCTGTGAAATAACGAAGATATCTAACAATAATTTCCAGTTCAGTGAATTCTTTAATAACTAAAGTTAATACATAAATAATAAGTTCTTAGATCTGTTCGAACCTTGATCGTCTTCACTTCTTTCTTCTGCTGAATCCTCATCATCCGTGTCCATCTCGTCATTCTCGTAATGCCTATCGTTACTGGCGAAATGCCTATCGTCACTCCCGAATTGCCTAAGGTCGTGGGCATAGTTGCGATCATTGTGTCCATAATGACTGACGCCGTTGCCGAGTACCGATGACCTCTTGGACAGGTCAAGCTGACCAGAAGACAACTGTTGGTCGCTAGCCGCTGTACTACCAACTAAAGCATACAATTGAACACATGCAGCTCCTCAACAAGATCCTGCCCACTTAGATAAAACAACCATTAATCATCACACAGTAATTGACTGACTAACAGGCGGGCTTCAGAGCTGGTAGAAGCACAGTAGACCAACTATTTGTGGTTAGACAACTATCAGAGAAATATTTCGGAAGGAACAAAATCTTGTACAATAACTTCATTGACTTCAGACAGGCCTTTGATAGCGTGTGGCAGCAGGGGCTGTGGCAGGTGCTGAGAAGCTACGGGGTTCCGGAAGACCTGGTGGAGTTGCTGGAGGATCTGTACAGCAAATCGCTTAGTGCAGTGAAGGTGGATGGGGAACTAACAGAATGGTTTAAGACGGAGATGGGAGTAAGACAGGGCTGTGGACTGTCGCCGTATCTATTCAACCTGCTGCTGGAGGCAGTTATGAGCCTCGCACTGAGATCTACCGAGGCCGGGGTCATGATGAATGGGCGGCTCCTGAACAACCTACGCTTCGCAGATGACATAGACCTGGTCGCGGAGAAACCGGCCCATCTTCAGGAGCTGACGGACAGAGTGGACGAGAGCAGCAAAAGACTGGGCATCAAAATCAATACGCAAAAGACCAAAACAATGACCGTTGGGAAAAGGCAGGAGAACCTGGAGGTCAAACTGGAGAGTGGGACCCTGGAACAAGTGACAGAATTCGTATATCTGGGGAGCGTTATAACGGAAGAAGGGCGATGTACGAGAGACATCAGACGCAGGATTGGCTTGGCGTGCGCGATGTTCGGCAGACTAAGCAAGATATGGAGAAGCAAAGAGATATCAATAAGAACTAAGAAAAAGCTATGCGAATCATTTGTCATCCCAGTGTTGCTGTACGGAGCAGAATGCTGGTGCCTGGTCAGGGAGGACGAGAGGAGACTGCTGGTGGCAGAAATGGCCTGGCTGAGGAGAATGCTGGGCAAAAGCAGGAGAGACAGGACCCGAAACGAGGTAATACGCAGGGAGCTTGGGCTGACGGATACAGTAGTAGTAGACAGGGTCAGGAAAAAAAGGCTCTCTTGGTTCGGGCATGTATCAAGAATGGACGACAGGCTATGGCGATGTATAGTTATGTAGAAGGTACAATAAGCCGTGGAAGACAACCAAAAACTTGGATGGACAATATAAAGGAGGATCTGAAGGCGTGGAACATGGATATGAGAGAAGCGGTGGACAAAACCAGAGACAGAAGTGCCTGGAGACGACAAGTTGAGGTCTCATTGTTGGTCCGTTGGCCTGACGGAGGAGAATAAAAGAAGAATTGACTGACTGACTGACTGACCGACCGACCGACTTACTGACTGACTGACTAACTTATTTACTTAATTGCCGATATCTGACAGACACAAAAACAGACGGACAGACAGACAGTCTGACTGATTGACTGACTGACTGACTGACTGACTGACTGACTGACTGACTGACTGACTGACTGAAATGGACATTAGAACTGAGGCAAGACGACTATAATGCGCGCTGTAGACAGAGAAGACAATGAAAGACCGGGATACTGTAGTTCTGTGTTGTGAGACAGAGACAGGTAGACAGAGAGAGGTGGACAGATAGACAAGAAGACAGGCAGACGACCGTGATAATAATAGCGTGTTGTTCATTGTTCTTACCAGAAGACTCGTGGTCCGTGGCATTGGACGGAGGCCTCGGTATACCGAGACAGGACTTCTTTTGAACCTCTAGGTTCAGTGGCCGGTCGAGGGACACATCGATCGGGTGTGGACCAGAAGGGGGAATCATCATCCTCATCGCTGCGGCTGCTTTGCTGCTGCTGCTGCTGCCGCAATTGTTGTTGTGTTCTTCGACAGATGACCTCAGATCGGCCAACCTGTCCTCTCCGCGACCTCTGCCAGAAGCATTATACCAGCAAGTGAAACACCTTGACGAATATCGACAACGATTTAAATAAATAGGTCCTTTATAAAGCGCCTTGTAAGAACATGCCAGCGCCTTTGAGAATTTCCAAAAATGCATAAACATACATGCACAGATATATATATATATATGCATACATACACAGATTCATGTATTCATACATTCATATATACATACATACATATATACATACACACATATATACCATATAAATTTTATACGTTGAAGATCTACCCTTACCACAGTGTGTGCTCGGCAACAAGCATTGCGAGCTGATTGGTGGTCATATAAAGAACGAATGTGACTTTTAGGGAAATGGCTTCATCGTCCAGTTTAGAATCACTAAATTTGTCGAATAGTTCACTTGTAACATAGGCTTAAGTTTAGATTAAATTATAGGGGGCCTATACATTCAGGTCGTCATCGCTAGCGACCTGAACATGAGAACCCTACTTGTCCGGCAACAGTCCGATTCAACGATCAGGGTGAAGCCTCCGTCCCTCTAGGATTCAGTCGCCTCTTCTTTACCATTACTTTTCTGCACTTGCGATCGGTCTGTGCTGTCTGTCTGTGCAGGGATGGAACAACTTGGACCTAGAGACCTTCCTAGCTGGCCTGTGGAACGGTCCGTTCTGCAAGGTCCTGTCTACCAAGGAAGGCCCCCCCTCAGAAGAACTCTGCCATCTACATGTCTTCGATGCGCACCCTGATCGACAGTCTCCTCACCTAGGACTGTGAAGGCCGGCCGGAGGCTTCTCACTCCATGGTTATATGGAGCCTGTCGTGATCTTCATCGCGAGTTCAGACGACTTGAATGACGATTTCAGACAGACGCTCAGTGCTAAGGACCGTGAAACCTGAATTCATCGCATACGACAAATGGTCCCTCCTTTCAAAGATAAGGAGATGCTTTGCTGGGAGAAGGAGACTGGACAGGACAAGGACAACTCTCTACGACTGTGTTCATTTCTGTCCAGCATCTTTGGCCGCTATACTACAACGCGAAGCTTCATCCGACCGTACATTCACGGCCACGGACTATCTGGAGTCCATGCGTTAAAAGATCGACTCAGTCAATCGAAGGGGCTCCCTCCGACCTTCCTACAAAGGAATGCGGGATGGCGCAATTGGAGCCGATCTCCTTCGCAAGCCTGCGTCAGTTGCCGCTGTCCGCATAGTCGTAATCATGTGAGCGCGTTCCGCTGCCACAGTTTCTTATTAGGGACTTAGTGGACAAACTTTTGCCTTTTTTCTGTTGCTGTGAAACACTGTGTGAGGCACGATGGTCTATCAGTAACGCATTTGGTCAATGATCATGCGGTTGCGGGTTCGACTCAGTGTAACGACCCTGGGCAAGTTGTTTGCGCACGCTGTGCCTCCGTCACCAAGCAGTATAGTTTGGTACCGGGGTAAGTCTGGAAGTAAACGGCAAGCCCTGCGATGCACTGGCCCCGTGTCCAGGACATTTGCCTTCGTCCATTGCCGGCTCAAGAGTCTCAAGAAAAGGAAATGAGCGCGTCCCCTACGTCTCACTTGTAAGTTGTGGGATATGGGATACTTTACTTTTATGTAACACTGCTCTGGGGTGAAGGGTCGCTTCCCGCTTCTCAGAAACGGGTTTTTCTTTTGGCGTATAGCTACATGTATGTAAGTACAGTATGTATGGCGTATGTATGCATGCTTATCTGTACATCTATCCATCCATCCATCCATCCATCATCCATCCATCCATCTATCTATCCATTTATCTATCTATCTACTTAACCATCTGTCTTTCTATCTATCTATCTATCTATCTATTCCATCTACGGCCATTATGCTGCTGGCGAAATATTGTCTGACCTGGTTGAAGTCACATCCGGCCCGTGAATTGTTCGTTCGTGGGCGGCAGATGAGACGAGATGTTCTCGCATGTTGCTGAGGTGGGTGGCCATGGCCAGGTTCATCATTCCCGGGTGGCCGAGTGGCATAAAAGCCAGGTGGGCCAGATGAGCCGGCGGGTAGTGAAATCCACTGGCCAGCAGGGGAGACTTCTGGAGCTCACTGAACGGCATGTAGCTGCCACCAAAGCCAAGCGACTTCTTGGCATCTGTAAAGCATCACACAGGAAGTGTCACATGTCTATTGGTAAGTGGTCGGATGACTTCATGTGTGATTTTGCAAGGGAGGTGGAATGCCATGCAACCTTGAGCTGATCTTTTATTTGTAAGCTGCTGTTGTGTCATATTTTGGGATGCAGGAATTGAATGCAAAATAGGTCTTTGATATATGTTCAAGTATTTTCAGTGATGAAGTCAGTCAGTCTGTCAGTCAGTTTGTCAGCCGGTCGGTCATTCAGTCAGTTTTTCAGACAGCAAGACGGTCAGTCAGTCAGTCAGTCAGTCAGTCAGTCAGTCAGTCAGTCAGTCAGTCAGTCAGTCAGTCAGTCAGCCAGCCAGCCAGCCTGCCTGCCTGCCTGCCTGCCTGCCTGCCTGCCTGCCTGCCTGCCTGCCTGCCTGCCTGCCTGCCTGCCTGCCTGCCTGCCTGCCTGCCTGCCTGCCTGCCTGCCTGCCTGCCTGCCTGCCTGCCTTCTTGTCTATGTGCGTACACAGGGCAGTGAAGCAGTCAAATTCCTTCGTGTTAAAGAAGAGTTTTTGGATCGCCGAGTGAACAAAAACAGTTAGCTGTAGATGAGCGAAAGGCGTCCGAGAGAGGTCGACAGATGAAACATAAGAATTACTTAAATTGCTGCTGTCCTGTCCTGCGCCGCCTACAAATGCGCAACGCAATCGCCGGACACAGAAGGATGAGGCGCAAGAGGAGGAAGAGGAAAAGGAGGGGGAGGTTTAGGAAAAAACAAACGCATGAGGAGAGACGGAAGTCGAAGGGAAAAGTCTTGTATTGATTACGGAAGCAAATTACAGTCGAACATGACACGCGCGGAATGGGACAGCCGAATGGAATTTATGACGAGTGTTCGAACCAGTGAGATAAATCATAACAGAGATTAGAGGAGAATTGAGTCACTGCGTCGGCGCTGGGGGCCGGACCGATAGATTAACTCCGTCTTTCCGCCTTTTCCTTCATTTTTCGTCTGATTGCTGCGCCCTGTTTCGAGTCTTCTCTGTCTCTCTTTTTGTATCTTTGCCTAGCTTTGCACCTCTCACGCTCTCTCTGCCTGTGTCGCTGTCCGTCTGCTTATCTCTGCCTTGTTAGTCTAATTCGCATTATTCTCTTTCTGTTTATCTGTTCCTGTCATTGCCCTTCATCCTAATTCGATCTCTTCTCTCTCTCTCTTTGTCTCTGCCTGTCTCTCTCTCTCTCTTTGTCTCTGCCTGTCTCTCTGTGCCTCTGAGTCCCTAGGTTCTGATTCGGCTTCGATGGCTTCACCGTACCTGTCTCTTTCAACACAGTCACGTCCAACAGTTTCTCTGGATGCGTTCATGTCTGCCGCTGTATCTGTCCATCTCTGCGCCATAGGCTTCTAGTGACGGAAGGAATTCATCCCTCTTTTAGCGATCATTCTACAGAACTTAATTTGTTACGCATCTGAAACAAAAGCGATAATAAAACGGCATCGCATCCCTAATCCTTTATTTCACTGTATCATTTCATCCGCATCCGTGTAGCGTCGTCGATCAATAGCTTTTGTTATAGAGAAACAGAACAGCGGAGAAGAAATGACAGTCGACCATATCGTTAGAGGTTAAATTGTAGTATAGAGTCTCATGGCCGATGCCAGTTGTAAACACCCAAATAGCCATCGTCGGACAGTGGACTGACTCAAAAAGGGTTTGGCTCCTGTAGGACCATATGCATGCCAGCTAAGAAGTTTCTTTAAAGGATAAACGGATTCGCTTATATTAGCCGGGTGAATTTGGGTGAACACTAAAAGCGTCAGCCTGACATCAGTGTGACAAGGATTCGATTCCCATATATGGCAGAAACGTCGTATGACATCGACTCAGATCAAATTGTCAAACTATCACGAGCTTCTATATAGTAGTCGTTTCCGGAGCACGTGAAACCATTCTAACCCTCATCAGAGAGCATGTCTTAAAAAACTACATGGAGTTCAGGTGTATCGTGACACTTGGATTTTGCTCGAAATCATGCTGCCCTGCAGAGCAGCGATTTCTTCGACCTATACATCATAAATCAGAATCCTCCGTTTGAAAACGGTGCACGTAATCTACTCCGACAGACCCACAGCACATATCACTCATAGATAGATAACACTGTCAGACCTCTGTCTGTAGGACTATTGTAAGCCGATCTCTATCTTTACGTTTAGGCATGCAATTGAAAACTATTTACCTACGCACTGCGTATACGTGAGTCCAGATCGTGACGATTTGTTAAGAATCTAGTGCTATAAAAATGTATCTCAGCCACTTGATAGCAGTTGTCTTTGTAAATCACCTAGTAATAGCTATTGTATGGACTAAATATAAAATACTCTGAGACGCATGAGGTTTAACTTGATTGACTGAGCCTAACTACTGTAAGATTGTTTAGATGTTAGTCCTGATTGGCCTTTTTTAATTATGGACCTGCGTGGTATGCATGTCTAAACACATTCACAGAATGCTTCTAAAGATAAAATATGCCTTACAGACTTTTGCTATAATGATGATGATGATGATGATGATGATGATGATGATGACGACGACGACGACCACGATGGTGAGCGTAATATGGGTTTAACTGTTTTTTGCTGATAATAATAATAAATAATAATATTAATATATGATAATAGTGGCACTAATACTAATAATAATAATAATTATTATTATTATTATTATTATTATTATTATAGTCAGTCAATTAGCCAGTATTTCTTGTTAAGCGTTTTCATGTTAAGCATTTTCCACTGTATTGAATCCTTCGATGAACCGTGACCGGTGCGGATCGGACGAACATCCTGCTCCTCCGACTACCTCCTCTTCGTCGTCGCCGTCGTCTGCTTCGATGGCGCCTGCGTCGTGGGCTTCGCTGGTCCGAGCGTCGGCGTCTCCTCGACCTTGACTCGCCGGCTGACCTAGGTCAGGCGTTGCGGCTCCTTGACCTTGAGGACCGGTTGGGACCCATCGGCTGGGTCTCGTCGACCAGCTTCTGTCTCTCTCCGTTTCTTTAATCTTGGTTACAGGCACCGCCTTCTGTTCTTCTTTAATTTCGGCTGTAGGCGTCTTCTTCATTTCATTCTTGTCGATGAAGATCTCAATTTGCGACTGGGTACGCTCGCTCGTTGCACTGAGTGCTAGTTCTGAGATCATGAATTCGTCTGACTGCCTCTTCTGAACTAATTCCTTCAGGTCTCGTCCGTGTTTTCTGCTGCTAACCTTTGTTAATGCTTCGTCATGACTGAAGTCAATCGCTTCTTCTTCCACCGATGGAAGGTCACGCGGAGACACCTGTTCTAGGTCAGGCAGAAGACAAGGGAGATGACAAGGAATTATTATTATTATTATTATTATTATTATTATTATTATTATTATTATTATTATTTATCACTGAGTTTATAGAAGACATTATTTCCTAGACGTCAGCATAATACAAGAGAGAGATGGAAGGAGAAGAATGTCAACATCTTTGTTTCCTTAGTTTAGTCGGCGGCGGCGGATATGACGAATCTCTGGTGACTGTGTGGCGGATGGAAAAGGAGGCGACATCTGGTCACCGGTCACTGGCGCCACCTCTATTCGTCTCTATTAGTAGTTACTGATACAGCTAAAAGGATCATCTGCTTAGCAGCCGCATCCTCGTCCTCATCTTCATCCTCCACTCTCTCTCTCTCTCTCCATCTTCCCTAACTTCTTCCTCGTCCTTCTCTTCTCTGTCCTCCTTCCTCCTCCCTTCATACTTATATATATGATATCCATCTTCTCACCCCTCTTCGTCCTCCTCATATATCTTCTTTCCCTCCTTCTCATTTCTCCTTGTTCTCACCCACCCCTCCTTCTTCGCCATCATATCTTCCTCCATTCCTCTGCTTTGTTTATAAACTGGGGGTCCGAGAATTCTTCAGGTGTCAGAGAGGAAGGGGTAGGAAAAAGGGCTCATCGATTTGCGGGTTGTCCTCCGTCGGCACGGAAGAGGGCGACCGGGCTGAAGGACGGATGGAGGGCGGCGTCCCTCGAGGCGCCCGACGGAGAATGAAGGCGGCGGGGCAAGGCGCCTGATTGCCTTTATCGGTCCGTGGAGAGTCATTTGACCGAGCGACAGGAATCAATCACCATATCCATCTAATACCTCGTCGTATTCGTCAGCAGATATTGGCTTAATACATTCGGACAAGGCATATGGATGACCATCTCCAGCAGCGATGACGTCTTTCTCCGTCTCTCTCCCCTCCCTCCCTCCATCCCCCCTCCCTTCCTCGTCGTCTCGAATCCAATGTCTCATCCCGTTCTTTCTTATACCCACCCTGCCCTCTCCAATCTTGTCTCTTTAGTCGTTAGTCCGTCTTTCTCTTTGGGTCTGTCTCTTTGTCCGGGTCCTTCTGTCTGTCCTACCCCGACAGTCATTCATTGCACATTCACTCATATCGTAAACTGAAATAATAGCTACAGCGGATACAGTCACTAATAACAATAAATAACAACGTATCCATCTAGATGCTCTTTTCCAGCCTCTTCCAGCAGAAGCAGCTGCTGCCACGGACATTAATTATCATCTCGCATGGTCTGCTGTGGAATCTCTCCTAGTCGTCTGACACATTCATCCGTTCAGCCGTCCATCGGTCGACGTTTTCTCGGCTGGCGATGAGTTTGAATTAGTTATTGCCATCTAAGCGTCATTTGCCAAACAACGTAGGTGCGTGCGTACGTGCGTGCGTGACTGCGTGCAGACGATTCCTTACGTCCTGTTGCCTCGGGAGTTGCTGAGGTTGCGAAACGTAGCAAGACACAGATATTGACGCAGAGAGAGGGAAGAAAGGATGGAGGAAAGGAGGGAGGGAAGGAGAGAGGGAGGGACTAAATTGCGCCGGTATGCAATTAGACGGATGAGAAATGAGAGACGCTGCCGCAGAAAGCGAGAAAATTAAACAATTAATTAGGAAATTCATTAGAACTTACACGTCGACGCAATCAACGCGAATGTACTCGTGGAAGAAAACGGATTCATCCGGAATTTCACCATATTTTATATTCATGCCTGGCTCACGATTCAAAATACTACGCAAACGAGTCCGTGCATATAAAGCAAAATAATTTTAATCAATTTATATCATAATATCAAAGCATCTATTATGTAGAGTTCTGTTTTTTGTTTTTACCAATGCTGTTACATTTTCGAATCGTAGACGTATTATTAGTTAGAAAATAAGTTTTAGAATACTGTTAGCATGGCTGTGAATATGTTAAGTACCTAGATCCTTATGCGACACCTAAAGAATTCATTTACTGCAGAGGTTTTTGTAGTAAACCTACGATCTAACGATCTAAACTGCTGTTGTTTTAATACCGCAATTTGTATTGAAACAGAATTTGCAGCAAAAGAACAGAATTTGTCTATCATCGCTCATTTATTGAGCAGCTCTGCGAACCAGAGTTTTTAAGGATGTGGTCCTGTGGCTGCTTGAGTCATCAGCTGAAGAGCGAACATTTTCAATTGCGGACAACTGCTTTTCATAGTTGGAGTCTGCAGCTGTAATAGCTACTGCCTAGCAAATATCTTCGTTTACTTATCTTGCCTTTCTATAGTCGTATGAAGTACACAAGTACAGCATGAATGATTCACAGAATTGGATGTACTGGAAGAAATTTCGGCTTTGCAACGGTTGAACTGCTTGAGACAAAGCTACACATTTTGCGCCCATCACGAAGATGCGTTTGTCATCTTCGTTTTCGCATATTTGAAAAACTCTGCGCTTAGATTGACAGGAGTGCTTTAGAAATTCTCGAGATTACGATTAGGATTAAAGATTACGATTACGATTTAAATCAGTCGTTGAGTCCTAATTAGAGATGACGTTGCCTTCACCATCGGCCAACAATGAATCAGGATCCAATGGTTGTTTATTTCGCTCGGGGAACCGGGTTAGGGTGTTGAAGTCGCCCGCTGACCGAAACTGCATCGAGTGATTGGAGACGCCTGGGTAGGGCAACCTCAACATGTGGTCTCGTTCCACCATGGACACCTACATGCAGCCTAATGCCGCTGCCACTGTTGCTAAGCATTGGGTAAAACAGCTTCAGTCAAGCGCATCCAACCATGATAGTTCAACGACCGCAGACGCTACATACGAAAGAGACACGCTTAGCCAGAGAAAGAGAGACAGAGACAGAGAGGAGGTATAGGAGACAGCGAGAGAGGGACAGAGAAAGAAAGAAAGAGACAGGAGATTTAGCTAGATAGAGAGAAAGAGGCTGATATATATATATATATATATATATATATATATATATATATATATATATATATATATATATATATATATATATATATATATATATAGAGAGAGAGAGAGAGAGAGAGAGAGAGAGAGAGATGTGAACAAGAGCGGAAATAAAATCCGAAAGACTAGTTCATTGAGCATTCTTGGGACTCCCAGACTCTTATGAACCGTTATTTAAAGTTCTTTATTTCGAAATAGACTCAGTGGCATTTAAATGCTTGCAATGCACTGCACTGGATAACTTTAAATAATTTTTATGAAATTTAGAAAGTCATCGAAAGATACACTTGCCTCCGATGAGGTTGGCTGCTGCAGCAGGTGAATAGAAGTCAGAGGCCATCTGAATGCGGTTCTTCTTCAATTTGTCCAGACCATCGGGGGTCATCGCCAGAGCAGATCGCTTCGGAGGACGACCAGGCCTCGCACTAAACACGGATAAAAAATACATCAAGGTAAAGCGAATTACATAAGAAATATCATTAAACCCTTAACCTGAAACTCGTTATTACAAAGGCGGACAAACGAACGGACGGACGGATGGACAGAAGAATAGATGAACGAATGTCCAAGTGGCGCAGGAGAAGGAGGAGCAACAGGACAAGCAGACAACATAGGCCTATTTCCTTCCACCACTAGTACATCTAGTCCCTATCAGACACCATTTGACACTACACGATATATAGACATGTTACGCATTTATGTCGTGTGTATATAATCTCTCCGAGTGTAATTACTTCTGCCAGTAGACGAAGAGAATAAACGGAGCGAAGGCGTCTTTAAATGCTGCTTCGTCTTGCGCAACCAATCCTTATTGGTCACGGTCTGATGCCTCGTAGCTCATTACAGCATGACGTCCATGAACACCTACATGAATACATGTTCTGCATGGTGGTGGTACCACTCAGCGAATGATGAGGTGGCAAATTGCTTACTGCTGCGTCTGAAGATTGAATTGTTTAAAGCTGTAGAAAGTTGTTTACCTATATCTGCGCTTTCAAGTTAGCGGAGAGGCTGTACGTACGTATATAGATAATATTATTTTTAACAACTAGGCCCAACTGTAATAGCATTAATATTAATACGCACTACGCATTTTCCCTACACAACACATCGACCATAGTAAAATTTGCTTCCTCCCATCAACTTCTGGATCCCGAGTGTCTAGTTCTGGATCCTCGAGTGTCTAGGTGTAACATTATATTTTACGACAGTGAACGCGGATGCATCTTGCCGTCTACGAAATGTGACCTTTAATGCACTGACTGTGCTTTCTCTTCCTCTTCCTCCAATTTTCTCTCCTCCTCCTCCTCCTCCTATTAACCTTTTCCTTCTTTTCCTTCGTCGTCTTTCTTCCTCCACTTCTCAGGTGTCTCTTCCTTGTCCTTTACCATCCGTATTCCGTGTTCCACTCGGTTTTCCTCTTCTCTTGCTTCTGCCTCCTCTAACGAAATGCGTAGATGTGCTGATGATTGCGAGTGAAAGTGTCCTCCTAACGCCTCCGACGATGAAGATCTGGCGATTGACATTCAATTCACTTGGCATTTTCATTGGATACGGTATTCAGCTACGAGAGATAGACAGATAGATGGATAGACAGACAGACAGACAGACAGACAGATAGATAGATAGATAGATAAATAGATAGATAGATAGATAGATAGATAGACAGACAGACAGACAGACAGACAGGCAGACAGACAGACAGACAGACAGACAGACAGACAGATAGATAGATAGATAGATAGATAGTGTAGATAGATAGATAGATAGATAGATAGATAGATAGATAGATAGATGGATGGATGGATGGATGGATGGATGGATGGATGGATGGATGGATGGATGGATGGATGGATGGATGGATGGATGGATGGATGGATGGATGGATGGATGGATGGATGGATGGATGGATGGAGGGATGGACGGACGGACGGACGGACGGACGGACGGACGGACGGACGGACGGACGGACGGACGGACGGACGGACGGACAGACAGACAGACAGACAGACAGACAGACAGACAGACAGACAGACAGACAGACGGATGGATGGATGGATGGATAGATAGATAGATAGATAGATAGATAGATAGATAGATAGATAGATAGACAGACAGATAGACAGATAGACAGATAGACAGACAGATATACAGATAGACAGAGAGAGAGAGAGCCCATTGCATTGCCCTTTTCTATCTCGAAGCCCTAATTTTTCGTCCACTGAACTTCACAGTTCAATTCATTTCTTCTCACAAACAGATGAACGTTATCTGGAAGAGATGGCGTCGTTGCCTCAGTTCATCTGTCAGTATGTAATGCAACCAAAATTTGCACACTGCCCGCTTGTTTGAGGCGCTGCCAGACATGTCAATGTCCATACAAATGGTTAAATTCTACCATGGTAGAATTATTTAGCAATTAGACATAGTGAGATCATAGGTAGCAGTGTACACTGTCTCTGCCTGCACGGCTCTTTTTGTCTGTCTGTCTGTCTGTGTGGCTGCCTGCCTGTCTGTCTTTGTCTGTCAGCGGTAAATAACAATGCTGATCTGTCAAACGCTGCTTCGTTCCTCCTTACTCAGTCATCGTCGCTATAGTCAGTTCAGCGAATAGATTCCTCTATTATTAAAACTTAATATCCTAACCACTGACTCTGTTGCCACAGCTGCTGCTGCTGATGATGATGATGAGGTTGATGTTAGATGCTGACCTCTTTATATCCGGGCATAATGGCTCTGGTTCGCCTTTTTCCGATCACCGGATTTAACCCCGCAGCGAGCATCGCCATCTTACGTAGGAGGTCCGTTCTTCTTCTTCTCCATATCCGTCTTTAGCAGCATCAGCAGCAGCTTCAGCAGGAGCAGTCCTCTCCTCCTTTTATTCTCCATCCATCCCTCCTATATAATGCTCTACTAATTCCTGCTTTTTCTTTTGCTCTATTATTGGCCGTCGCATTGTTTGGCCGGAATTTGGGCGACATATTAAGCGACACGTGAAACTAATTCGATCATTGTTGCCATCTCGACAGTCGACCGTTTCCGGTCACGAGACGGATCTCGTGACGCGAAACGGTGGCATCACAGGCGACCGGATCCATACATTGCTATGTCTATCTGTCTGTATGCGTCCGAGTGCCTGTGCGTTTGTCTGATTGTCCGCCTGTTTTGTACATCTACCTCTGCATGTATCGCATTTCGTCTCCGAAACGGAAGTTCTCTCTGATTCGTCGACTTGCAACTGGTGCGCCCTCTTACGGGGAACAGACAGAGCGTCAGAGGAAGAAGTTATTGACAACCTCAGCAATAACAGTTGGCGCTATTGTGCACAGGGAAACAACGTCTTGCCTTGATAGGAACGGCACATACCTTCCTCAAGAGAAGAGAGAGAGAGAAAGAAAGAGAGAGATAGAGATAGATAGAGAAAGAGAACGAGAGAGAGAGAAAGCGAGAAAGAAAGAGAGAGAGAAGAGAGAGAGAGAGAGAGGCAAAGAGATAGAAAGGAGATATGGCTTAGTTGTAGATTTTCCAAATGAAAATTACTCCGTGAGGGAGTATTCACTGCCAAGTATATATTATTCAGTAATTAAAAATTTTAGGAAGACAGAAATTCTGCTGAGATTCTGTAGCGCAAATTTTGGCCGAAACGTAAAAGAAGATAGAAATACCGAATCAATTAGAATAAAATGATCCCCAAAACATGAGCCTCTGATCAGACTAAAATCATGCAATCAGATAAAATAGGTTTCTTGAAAAATCTGAAATAATTAAGATCCAAAGTAGCAATCCACTTTTATGAGATGATCTAGTGAACCATTCAAAAATCCAAAAAGATCAAAAGAATCAGTTATTCAAGAGGATCAGAAGATCTTGACAGATCAACAGCTTGTCATCCTTTAAACTTTGCACGTCATGAAATAGTCTCACACACTACAGACATTATATATTTATATATGCATTTATAATATTATTGTTTATATATACAGGAATATATTGAGTATTATATTGATATATCACAATATATAAAGTAATATATTGATATAAATATAATATATTTATATAAATAGTAATACGTGTATCGTTATATTAGTGACGTTATCTGAGAAATCTAAACCAAGCGGATTCTGTCGGTCTACGAATTCTAGAAGGCTGCGATGGTTATTAACTGACACCCATAATGCATAGAACGCAGACGCATGCGGTGTTATTAAATATTGAAGGAGAGTTGGTGATACTACAATCAATTAGGTGACTGCAAAGAGCGTGAAATCAGAAAGTCTAGAATTACATACAACTCAAAACCTCTGAGACCAAACTATGAATTACACGCCTTTCCAAGTCCAGTGGCAGTTGACAGGAAATTAAGAGGAGAGGAGAGGAAAGGAGAGGGTGAAAATGGAGATCAAAGTCAACAGGAAGGAAAGGGTAGATGGCAGTAGAAAGTAAAATGAAAGAAAAGGAAGCAGTAGACACAAGAAAGCAGAATTATTAAATGGAAAAATCAGAAAGAACGACGATAAGGAGAAGGAAGAGGATAAGCAGAAGAATGAGAAGGTAAAGGAGTAGAAAGGTGATGCAACTGAGGAAGCAGGGTACCTACAGCAGCAGCAACATAAGGGGCGTGAAGCAGAAAACGATGCAGACCCGTGCAAGACCTGTCACATAACGCAATTTATCGGAGGCGTCAAATTGCCGCTCTAAGACAACACCTTGGTGCCAAATGCCATCAACTGCACTTCATCCGCGGCTGCTGCGGTAGCGGCAGAAACATCAGAAGGCATCAGCATCAGACATGTCAGCGTTAACACAATCATCAGCCGCACAATGGCACCACCATCTAAAAGCAAGAACCATTATCAAGACTGCGCTCATGCAAATTTAGACTCTTTGGTCTTCGAGTCGACTACCTGCGAAATGAGATAATTGCAGCACACGAGCGTGACAACAGAATTATGTCACTGCCAAATGGCGTCGAATATTCGCTGCGAAAATTCAAGCGAATAATAACAACAGACCGAAGTTAAACTTTCTTTCGCCCGTTTTATCAAGCTGTTCGATCGTCTGATCAAAAAAGACGAGATGTAGCTAAGTACAGAGACGAAAACAGACACCAGCAGAGAGGAAACACCAATACAACATGTACAATTACACAGAGGATAACGAACTGATAGGCACATTCACCAACGCATATTATTAAATGGCAGCGGTCATAACCAACCGACTGCCTGTCTTCCTGATTGATCGAATGACTGACTCACTCATTCATTAACTCGCTTATGCAAGACAAACCGAAGAAAGCAGGAGTAGAAGGATCAGAAGACGAAGAAGAAGACGACGTCGAAGAAGAAGAAGAAGAAGAGGAGGAGAAGGGAGAAGGAGGAGGAAGAGAAGGAGGAGGAAGAGAAGGAGGAGGAAGAGAAGGAGGTGAAAGGGAAGGAGGAGTTAAAGTAATAGCACATATTGGAAGGAAAGAGCTGTGGCAAAAACAGTCATATGCATTCAGAGTTACGAGCGTTTTTGATACATGAAGTTGGAGTATTTTAATCGGTCTCAGCTTCTCTCGGAAGCAGTAGAAGAGAACCAGAGATACACTAGACATACTAACAGTAATAGAGACAGACAGAAGCACAGACAAAGAGACAGACACAAAGAGACAGAGATTCTCTGAGTACTGATCAACGTCTGTGAAGTAGCATTCAACGTAAGAGCGATGACTCGATGGTCGTTCACTGCCATTCGCCCTCTGTCATTGCTAAAAGAAAGCCTAGTGATTGCATCTATATACATATCTATATTATGCAAAATTGTCACCGTCGTCTGCCATGTGCTATGGAGGAGTGGAAGACGATTAAGGGAGGATGGGAACAGATGGATGACGTTGGAGGTGCATTGGACACGGACGGTCGGACGGACGGACGGAGAGATAATATGTGGTTCTTCTTCTTCTTCTCCTTCTCCTCCTCCTCCTCCTCCTCCTCCTCCTCCTCCTCTTTCTTCTCTTCTTCCTTCTTATGAACGGCAGAAATCTTCGGCTGCATCTCATTTTCACGTGTCATTCTTTGAACAGATCAATAATCGACTGGGGTCACGGGTCATTGCGCAGGTCCGTCGAAAGATAGACTGGACAGTATGACCAACCGACTGACCCTCCAGATGGAAAACGCAGTGGCCAGCGGTCATTATCACCGGCGCGGTCAACACCCGGTGACCGAACGGACGCCGCCAAAAGTCGGCCCTAGCAGCAGCAGCAGCCGATACCGCGATATATTGAGGCGCATTCAGCTATTTGCAATCTTGTTCTGATGATCAGCATCTTCCGCCTTAACGGAACAGCCTCCGGTACACTACGCAGACGGAGCCAGCAACACGGATAGAGCTACACGCAGACAGAGGCACAGGGACATCGGAGGCGAGCCATCCGGACGTGTAGAAGCGGTCGCCCGAAGCGACCAAAGTCAATCCGGCGTCAGATAAGAGGCATCGCCACCGGACGCGACCGAGAAAACGATTTATGTCGTTATCTGTGCCTATGACCGTCCTTTATACAAAAGAAACGCCATTCAGAAAAGGTTTCATCAGCAGCAGTAGGCAGCAGCCCGTCTGTTGTTTCCTCCCTCTCCTTCTCCTCCATCACCATCTCCAACGCCACTAGCACCGCTAGAGATCAGGGTGGAAACATTCCAATCGGACGGTCTGCCTGGAAGCGGCTCAACGGAAACTTTTCATCAAACACAATCAAAGACTCATTTATTCGTCTGGCAACGACTGCATGTCTTAAGAAGAGAGTGACAGAGACAGAGGCGAAGAGGAAAAGAAATGGACAACCAAGAGGAAGAGAAGGAATTGATGGAGGAGGAGAATGAAGAGGACGATTAGAAAAGGAGCAATATCCCCCGTCTCTCGAATTTATGTATTGGCGGAAAACAATTTATTTGTTAATGGCCCATCGATTGGAAGCAACGGAAGACAATATTAATCCAGATGGAATAGAAACATAAAAGACTGGTGCAGAGCCTGGAAAATGAGCATGGGAATAACAGGAAGGACGAGGAAAGAAAAGGTAGCTAGGAGAGACAGTCGAAGTGGACAGAAAGTTGAAAATAATAACTAGCAGCTGGAAAACAAACAAACGAAGTAGTGTTCGGAGAAGTAGAGAAAACATGGGCGCCCATATAAATTTGTGTAGAAGGGGAAACCATGAAAACTGGACACCTCATAATGTTCTAATGTGGGCCGAAAATAGTCAGATGTGAATTCCAGGAGGGGCAAGTGTCCCATCTTGCCCTTGTTTTCGGACGTCCATGAGTGGAAAAGGAAAAGAGGAAATTAGGAAATGATTCTGTCTGAGGCAGACAAATTCTTGGACACTGAAGTCACAGAGACTGACTCAAAGCTAGGCCATATCATAAGCGACAGAAACGAATTAGCAAAACATTAAGAATCGTATAGAGGCACAGACGGACGGACATGCAGAGAGGCGTTCAGGCAAGCAGAATGAAAGAGCGAGCCAGATGGACGGACCTGTTTCTTTCGGCTCTGACCTCAGAAATCAGAAACAGGTAGAATGAGAGAGAGAGAGAGAAAGAGAGAAAGAGAGAGAAAGAGAGAGAGAGAGATGTATACGAGTGTAGCATATTTTGAGGCAGCCCACATTCTGTAGTAATTTTTATTATCGCAAGCAACGGTAATTCGTTAAATAGTCTTGTTCGTCTCTAAAAGTCATTCGTTTTTCAAGATGAAAATCCAGAATTTGCATAACCAAATACGAACTAGACGCTTCGAGCACTCGAATTTCTCAAAATCATTTGCTCTGACTAAGCAAAGAAGCACAAGCCAGGCAGAGAAGGGCAGTCTAGTCTTGTTTGAGACTTCGTCAAACAGGCGCATACTGATCGCAATACTGTACATGGCTTCTAATAGGTGCGAAGAGCCTCGACTGACACATCGACCGACTCGCTGATTTAGGGGGACGGAAAAGTTGTCGTTAATTCGAAGGATCCTCAAATGCAAACATCAAGAGTAGGAAGACAGATGTTGACATTTGGACATCGAAATGCATTTCACACGAATAAACATTCTCATGAATTGACAACAGACGGCGAACAGCTCGTCTCTAAAGGTGACCCAGTCTTTCAGTCTATCCCTCCCTCTTTCCGTCCTTCTGTATTTGCACCTAGACCCCGCCTACTCTGAATACGTATTTCTATTTGATGTGACGGGATGTTGTCAGAAAATGTGTGTGTATGTATGCATGTATGCATGCATGTATGTATGTGTGTATGTAGGTGGTAGGTAGGCAGGTAGGTAGGTAGGTAGACAGGTAGGTAGGTAACCGTTTTAATATCCCTCCAAAGGGACAGCGCCAGTCTGAAACACTAGAGACTCAGACAGCACGTAAGCTATTTTACCGATGTGTAAATCTGAGTTTGTGAATTATGTGTCACCTACAGACAGATGGTAGGTAGATGCGATTTAACGCATGTGATGCAATTATTAAACTAGTGTTTGTAGCTCACACAACTAAAGGATCACGATTAGAGCCGTAGTATTATGTAAAGTTTTAGCCAATGTGCTGTGAATAGATGTGATGTTAGCAGAAGACGAGGCTTACCATCAGCTGTTGCTGCAGCTGCTGTCGGGACCTGATAATTGAAGGCAGGTTCGCATGGTCCAATGGTCACGAATAATGGTCCAAATCAGTTCCACTTGGCGTAATTTGGAGCACTGAAGGTCGATGTGGGTGGCCATCAGCCAAATGGCGCGAAAGAAAGGGACAACGGCCATACATGCATTGCAGAAGGGTGAAGTGACAAGTCTAGGTGCACCATGGAAAGAAAAGGCTGCCAGACATGGAAGAAGACGCAGAAGGAGGAAAAAGGAATAGAGGGAGGAGGAAGAATTGAATCAGGCCATCCTCATAGTTAGTGGTTAAGATGGACGGATGAAAAGCAAGTAACCTGCAGGAACAACACCAGGTCAAACCCAGAAATTGGCGGATGTAGAGTGCGAACCTATACGAGGGTCTGGGGAAGCACCCAGTGGAGTCTAGGGGCAAAGGTCCTGGCTGGGGATCAAGGGACCAAGCCCCTAAAACTGAGCGTATTTTACAAATATATGTCATTTGGGCTATTTTCCTTCCATTATTTTAGGTTTTACATTGTATTCGCGTGGTATTCTAGCCTTGGTTTGGGTCTTCCATGCCAACACTGCCGACGACGGGGGCCATGGCTCCCCGGCCCCTAGATCTGCCCTTGCTCTGCTACTTTCTCTCTCTGCTGTAATAGTATTAATACTAAAACTAGGCCTATTTCTATTCTGAAATCATTAAGCATTGCTTAATGGTTTCAGAACAGAGCAATCACGTGTGTACTAATTGGGTATTATAGATATTAGACACGTTAGGAGTTGAAACAGCGTTTGACATAAATCAGACCCTTTAATTATTTCGTTAGCTTATCTGTTGGACTTGGAATTCAGTCGTGCGTGAGATGTAATTGACTGCTGTTGAGGGTTCATTTCTCTCTCGTTGTGACCCTTTCCTCGTAGACGAAAAAACACCTCACACCCTCGTAGTCCGTTTGGGGGGACGGAGGGCTTAAACAGGCCTCTGCTAGCGACGGCACGTTATACGTATGTCTGATGTCAAATTTTATGTCAAAGTATTAAGTCAGACCATAATTACATTTGAACACATTCTATCATATTATGATATATAGTTACAAACGACGATATCCGATGTTCTTCGTTTATTCAGCCTACTATAAAGCCTATAAAATAACTATTTCTATTTCTATCCTTTTCCATCTGTCTCACTCGCTTTCGCTCTTTATCAGTCTGGCTACCTCTATCTCCATCTCTTGATCTCTGTCTTTCTGTCTCCCTGTATCTGTCTCTGTCCGTCTGTATTATTCTTTCTATCTCTCTTCTCTCCTGCCCCTCTCCCTCTCATATCCTCTCAACCCATATACAAAACGAACCACAACTGCACGTTATCGTCTGTAATCAGTGAAATATTACTCGACAAACACCGCTTAATGGTCTCGATAGGACATGTGCCAATGCTTCGTTTATTTATAAGTCGGCGTCAGAGTTTCAATATCTGGCCAAATTAATTCTACGCAGCGGTGCCTATTAAGCCGAACTCAGTTCGAATTACCGCGGTTGCAATTATCGACAACGCATGTAGGACATTTTTTGATGTATATTTATATATATATGCATGGAGTTAACGCGAATTACTTGAAACCAACAACACGTCAGAACGACTCCACGATTGAATCAAATGACGGAGATAGCCGTTGGAAACGAATGGATACATATGCAAAGGAACATATGCATATGTGTATTGTTTGTACATGTTTCTTTGTTACATATATATACGAGTGATTGCTTATATAGCCTACAGACACATCAAACTTTCGGGTTGAGATAAGGCGATGCGAAGAGCGAGTAATTAGGGAGTAATGATCGCTGACGACTGTTGGGTATAAAACGATTGAACGACCAACGGATGATTTTCCTTTTTCCAATTGCACTGAGAGAGATGGAGGGAGGGTGATTATGTGTCCAGTTACACGAGGCCCAAGGAAGGATGATTGAAAGAATAAAGAGTAAAGGAAAAAGAAAGGAAGGAGTGGTGGTAGGAATGGAGAGAGGAAGTCAGGCAGGAAGCAAGGAAGCAAGGAAAGGAAGCGTAATGAAGAAAAAAGGGAGGAACGAAACCACGAAAGGCAGAAAGAAGGAGGGAAAGAATGGATAGAAATGAAAGTAGGAAAGAATATAGGGCAGAACCGAGAAAAGAAAAGCGTGAAATGTATAAAGAAAGGAAAGAAACAACGAAGAGACGAAGGACAGAAGTGAAGGAATAAAAGGCGAGAGGGTGGAGGGAGTGGCAGCGGATAACAAAAGGCCATCATATTATACAGATAATCTTCAGCTGGTGATGCGCTGGGATCAGCTTCCCAGAATCGAGAATAATTTATTGCGAGGCGTATTTCCTATAAGGGAATAGACGGAATTGACAATGAAGATCACACAGACAGACGGACGGACGGACGGACAGATAGACAGACAAGCGACACGGAGACAGCGGCATCGCAAAACAACAACTGACCACTCATCGGACGCCATCTATATTTATGCACAGTCATATAATCATATGCGTAATTATGTAGATTAATTACAAGATTAGAAACCATTGATGAAATACTGCGCTGGGGAACGTGGGCGCCGCTGTGTTATTGTATACGGTGTGAAGTATTGGTCTATTTTGGAAAGAATAAGAAGGAACAGCTGCGTGATTCTGATTCTGACTACATAGGAGATAAATAAGCTATGGTGAGATATGCGAATTCGAACATCAAGTGTTTGTACTTTGGTCTCTTCGACAATTATTAATTATTCATATAGACTGCGGCTGAGTAGTTTTATTCTTTGCTTTCATTTGCCAGAGTTGTCAGCGTAACATCTGAACATATCCTTGGATTTGTCGAATTTTTCTCAGGCCCAATTATGTAACATACGTGAGATCCTCTATTGGAGCAGAGACTAATGTAACCACATCACCCGTAAATTATGTTTATCAGGAAATGAGAGCATCGACTTCATGTAACCAACGAAGCGGAACCGGATTTTGAAGTCAATAGACATAGTAACAGCGGAGTCTGGGAGTCATGAGAAAAACAATTAGGAAAACACGCAGTCCGACAAGTTTAGGAGGCTTACGTCTCTGAAAGCCAGGTCACTTGGGCTCGTAGCTGGCCATCAGCTGCGCTCAGTGACACAGTTTAGGCCAGCTATTGATCCCATTACCGTGACTGTATGAGAACCCCGTTATATCCCTCCTCAATCCACCGCTGGCTTACAGCTATACACTTACTGTGGTTTTGTCTGGCTGTGTGGCTGTGTAAACCATATAGTGGGTAGCCTATATTGCCACATCACAGCTTATCTGCGGACTTCTATAGCGCCGTAATGGCGTGGAAGGCATCAGTCGAAATGAAATCACAGTCCAAATTTGTCATAAATCGAAACCCAGTCGGTCGGGTAGTGTCTGCATTTACTAGACATTAATTTTAAGCTATAAGAGTGCCGAGAGCTGACACTAGTGTGACCACGCATTAAGGGCGTAACGTGCGTTGCTTCCCATAATTGACTCCATCTGTAGCATCTTAAGTACAGTGGCCTGGCATTAATTGTCTGACGGCAGAGCAGAGTCGTTGTAGCATAAAACCGGGCACTCATTTAAATACAGAAAGGCTATTTTTAGTTCTTTATCGCTGAACAGATTCCGCTTTGTGCTTTGCTATTACACAGTTTGAACTTTATAACAATCATTGGCGACAACGCTCAGTCTGTGCGTAATATTCCTTATTCTTTGATCTATAATATTCTAATTTAATCTAATATAATTTCACAACTTCTGTAGCGCCATTTTAATATCATGCAAAGCACTAATCGACAGAAAACCCTATAGATTTTTGGAGTCAGTAAGATGACACTGAGAGCACAGTATCATCGTCGTCACCTTCATTAGTTTCCGAAGCCAGCAATTTGGCGGTCTTAGACTGAATGATCTCCATGACGATACAGTAAATACGCACAAAATTCAGCCCTGTGCATATTAATATACAAAGACATTAAAATATCATGCGAATGAATGCGTTTGTGCAATCATGCGTATCCGTTTAGCGTGACGGCAACTTGAACAACATGAACAACATCATTCATGGCGCTTTATGTTGCATGTTCGTTGTGCAAACCCTCGTGCTTTCACTTGTAGTCAGAAAAATGCAGGGAAGACAGGACAATCGGATCTAATTGTTTGATTAGACACGATTCAGGCGATTCATGTGTTGTCACAAGTGTTTAATCTAGGATCTACAGCAGCGTAGAACCAGTAAATCGTAGTAATAGTGGTTTAACTGTGTAAAATCACACGACTTTAGCAAACACAGCTCGATATATAGGCCTGCCCACTTGACTTCCTTGCATGTTTATATATATATATATATATATACATTCACGCATCGATATATATATATATATGGGTATGCTCATACCTACCGTGGATGTACATATATAGTAAAGGGTAAGACAATGTATGCGCAGGTGGTATGCACAGTGGCCGAGAGTGGCTAACGCTTCTCCTTTTCACCTATATTGGGGTCCTATATTAACCCGGTTTCGCTAACAGGCCCAACCTGCGAAATAGATGTAGCTCGCATTGTTAGGCTGTGCAGATGCCATTGTCTTCGATATCAGTGAATCCTTAAATAATCCAGCACAGTGTATACGGCAATCGTCAACGGCCTTAGGATGAAAGATCTTCAGAATGAAGAATGAACATTAGTACTTTTAATTCAGCAATTAATATTTGCTCTCCAATCTAAGCTTTGTCTTTTTGACTTTTCATTCCACATTGATCTTTGCTTTGGTTTTCTTTTCTCACTGCGTCTTAAATTAATTTCACAATTTTTCTCCAAACTCGACCTTTGGCTTTAAGCTTGGCTTTCTTTCTTTCTTCGTACGTACATCAGCTGCAAAGCACTGAAACATAGCTTGTGCATATAGAATTAAATGGTGAAAATATACTTAGACAGAGATGAATGTTTACGACTGGGTAATGAACCCCAGTTGGCGTAAATATCTGAACCCAGTGAGAATTAAGGAATGTTCCCCTTCCCATACAAATCCCATCATCAGTCTAAGGCAACCTAAACATCGCCCCAGTGTGAACTATTTAAGTATTTAAAAGGACATGGGCAAACTATCTCTTTAAATCCACTACCAAACACATCCACTCCGTCCGACAAATTGTGAAAAGTCGACCACGACGAAGTCTGTCGAATACTTATGGTCTGAACAACACACGCAACACGTAACGACATCTCGCGGACAGTTTCTGCGATGCCATAAGACCTTTTTAATGTCTAATGAGGCATCAATTAACCTTTAAGTCTGGAAAAAGCTAAACAGCTTAACGACCAGGACGACTCTGTCCCTCAAACTGCGCACCGTCAACAATAAAAATTGATGTTCGTACGTTAATTGACTCCAGCGCCGGCCTTTGAACGTCGTCTCTGCGTGTAAACGGCCGCTGGATTAAACTATTTTTGCCATTTACTATTTTATTACTCAGTGTCCTGTAATAAAATTATAGCTGCGAAAGTCCAGTAAATAAACAGTACGCATAATCTTGCATGCGTTCAGCGATTGAAACGAGAGACGGAGAGACAGGACGAGAAAAACACTCAGCCTGAGTGATGCGGACGGTGACGGACAGACAAGCAGACAGAAAGAGATACAGCCAGAGAGAAGCAGATAAACAGAGTGAGAGAGAGAAGAAACATCGAAAGTAATTAACAAAACAGAGGCAGTCCTAAGAATGCCAATAAACATTTTACATTTGTTCAATCTATGCATACATAAAACTACACTTCAAAAGTTGCGTGTGTAATCCCATACTCTTGTAGCCCTATATTATGATCGTGTCAAGTTCAACTCTATGCATATGTCATATGTATTCATATATATATGTAAATATACTTGTGTGTATATATATATATATATTTGAAGCTGTCGAGTGGTTTCGTGTCGGCAATTTCAATCAATTGACCGTCTCAAACAATAACTTTAGCATCAATCATAAGTCGTTGATGTTTTCCATCCTCGTGTCATATTTATTCATGTCTCGTTTATAGTCAGCCTAATATTTAGACAAGCTTCATAAACTCATATACGCTGTGTAATTATATTTGCAGTTAAAGAATCGAGCACCATTGCAGCTACTTTCCGCCTTTGGGTCTCGAGCACACGTGTCTGGCTTTGGCCGACCAAGCAGCGTTGGTTATTGCACGAAAATGTTGCAGATTGATAGCCTTCATAAATTATTTTTATCTCTGTATTCAGCATCATTGAATTGGATCTGTGCGTTTTAAAGTCAATATTTGATCGGATGTGAACGCCACATCAGAATGAGTAACCAACGATTTTATTGCTAGTACATGTTCGCTCCATTAAAGGCCTAAGTGTTAGTCCTTTAGTACTATTGACCTAACTTTAGTAAGTAAGTAAGTAAGCAAATTGGAGAGAAAATTGTTGTAGTGTTATATCTCTGTCGCTGTCGCTATCTCGGTCTCTCTTTGTATTGTAATTGTAATTACCAACTTCTATAGCGCCGGCGTCTAATGCACAAAGCATCAACCGATGGCATAACAAATGAAGCCGCAGTCACATCCATACCCACAAAGTCAGTCCACTCAAATATGGAGGCAGTTTGTGGGGTGAATCAGCTGATAAAGGTGAAGTCTTAAGTTGAGGCCGAAATGACACCAGAAACCTTGCAGAACAAACAGATGCAAGAAGGCAGTTCCAAATATGCAGCTCCAGCAGCCGAAAAACCTGGCCCACTGAGAACTGTTCTAGTTTTTGGCACAACTTGAGATGGATAACCAGATTATCTGGTTGAATCGTGATAGGTATGGGGAATGAGGACTGATATATAAATATTGTAGTTGGCCAGAGTTTAATGTCTTATGAACTATAAGTCTCAATGTGAAAAAAATTCTTTGCTGAATAGCAGAGTCAAATGAGTCAATGCAGAGTTTAAAGTACAGGGGTTAAATGCTGATATTTGGATGTATCAGTCACGGCTTCGGCCAAAGAGCTCTGAACTCTGGAATTTCTGCATGTTTGACTTTGTAATAAGGGTAAGAAGCGAGTTACAGTAATCAAGGCGACTGGAAACCAATGCGTTTGGCATAGATATTTGAAGACATGGGAACATAACGCCTAATTCTGCGATTGTAACAAGTATACATGTATGACGACTTACAGATACCAATTACATAGTGAGACATACTAGGATCAAAAGCAATGCCCAAGTTACGAGTAGAATCAGCCAATTAAGCAAATGAGTCATCCAGTTTTAAAGATATTAGTCATTCAAACGTTTTAAATTGCTGTGGAGTGCTAGTAATAGAAATTCAGATTTTGATGGGTTATAAAGGAGTGTATTAATCGATATTCAAGACTGCACTTCCTCAAAGGCAGTGGACAACAGCTGCACAGACCAGGAACAAGACAAACTGTCAAATGAAACACAAATGTAAAGAAATTATACCCTAGTGAAAGATTATCAAGTAATGTACCTAATGGTGTGGTGTATGATATAAACAAAAGAGGACCAAGCATGGAACCCCGTGAAACACCACATGTACATATACGACAAGAAATTAAAATCAAAACACCCGGAGAGGTGTGCGCCACGGTATACTGCACAGTATTTGTATATCTGTCTCTAGGTCTATCGTCGAGGGATCGATTGGATGGGAGGTTGATTGGGTTGCTAATTGCACGAATAATTGATTGATTCATTAACCGAATAAATGATTGACTGACTGGCTGCTAACAAACTACACTGGAGACAGAGAACGAAACCGCGAAACAGGATGAGGCAGAAGCACAGAAACCATCGAAGAGGCAGCCGACGACAAACACACTGAAAGAAGGAGAGAGAAATAGCGAGAAAGCGCACACATTAGGTATGACTAATGACCTATAGCATCTGGTCCAATTTATCCACTTGCAAAATACATTGAAGCTTTTATACAATGCCGTATATATTTAAACTAATATAGGCTTGCATATTCATGTGTACTTACACGTATTTATAAATGCCTAAATGTACAAAATTATATTATGAAGACCCGGTCGATGAAAACAACAATAATGTCATCGTAGGTTTCGTTCAAGTTCTGTACTCATTCAACGTTGTCAGCCAACAGATGTATCGGATATAAAGTCCAAGACAGACCCTGAGACCTACATAGAGCCTAAATACATGCACACATACATAGATACATACATTCATACATACATACATACATGTATACATACATACATAAATACATACATACATGCGTACATACATACATACATACATACATACATGTATGCATACATACATACATACATAGATGCATATATGCATGCATACATAGATACATACATACTTACATACATACATACATATATACATACACACATGCATACATACATACATACTTACATACATACATACATATATATATACATACATACATGCATACATACATACATGCATGCATACATACATACATACATACATACATGCATACATACATACATACATACATACATGCATGCATACATACATACATGCATACATAGATGCATATATGCATACATACTTGCTTGCTTACTTACTTACAGACAGAAAACAGGACAGTCGACGGACAGACAGACAGACAGACGGAGAATAAGGGTAATAGGAACCCGCGTGACTGAAAAATAAACGCATAGTAGGAAACTAACCAGTATAAGCTGACGCAGAGCATTTGCTTTGGTCCAAGCGAAGCGCATTTGTATGCGCTGCGAATGATATCTAGTCGACGGCACACAATCCACATTAATGTATTCTATGATCTATGACAATGTCAGACGGCGCTATATTAATTGACGGAATAAGTGTAGGCCCTACCGAGAAATAAGGGCATCTCGTTGCGCATTCAGCCAATGCGCTGAAGCCGCAATGCGTGACTGCTAGTGTTCGGTGTAGTTCCTTCCAATCGACGCTTTAAGAGTAAGTGTATAGCAGGATAATTTGGTTACTGAACTTTACACTGAATTCTTAATCCTTTCAATGATATATGGTTTTAATGCCGACATTCATACGTAGACATTTTTGGGTATTGAAGGTGAAAAAAGTTCTTACTTGTAACTTTGTTGCAAGCATTTCTGCTGCCGGACAGATCTAAGATAATCGGAGGGGCAGTGATCCATTAGACACCAATTACGGAATCTTATACTAAAATATTTCATATGTCCAAATGCGCTGCTGTCAACAGTATATCCATCGTACATCAAAAGCATTAATATTTTACTAAATAAAACTTCATTATACCTATCTAGAAATTGCCATTGAATTGAATTTCTTGAATCCTAGAGGCTTATGAAAAGCTCCGTGAGGCCCAGGGCCCACCATGCCACATATAGTCTCTCTATATCAGACGTATCTTATTTGCAGACGAGACGACTGAATCTCTTAGATTAACTATTGCGAAACTGGACCACACATTAAATAAAGGGTAAGGCCTTTTCTTCGTGTAGGATAAAAACACGGTTAAAACATTATAAACTTCCGCAGTGCGTAAAATTCAGTTTGCAAGAAGCTAATTCGCTTGCTAAAAATCTTGTTTGTGCTGGCAACTAATGAATAGCCAACTATTCTTCAGCCGCACCGGAATCGAATCCTGGACGTAGCAGTAAAAGAGCCCCCAAGAGCCACTAGGCCACTGTCAAAGTGCATTCGTGGCTGGCAGCAGTGGACGAAAGTCCTGTGGGCAAAATGTATTGGAAGAGGTATCTTCAGTAGAAGATAGTCTGAACCAGGATGGAAGATTCCCTGTCCTCTCTGCAAATCTCACCCTTCTTCTCTCAGAATCGTTCGAGATCAGATGTAATCGCCATTCTTAGGCTGTGCATAGTAATTTGAAATTCTTCTGGACAATTTAACGCTTTCAAGCTTATGTCAAAGAAGATTCTCTGACGGACGCGCAGACTTCCGATGTCGCGCAAAGAACTGGTCCTAGCCGAAGTGTCTGCTGTAGGCCGTCTTGTCTTTTCGAACAGTTTCGAGTGCGCAGTATAACTCGCATAAAAACCGGAATAATGCTAGAATTCCGCTCGTTGTTCGATGGTAACCGGGTGGTCGGGCAGACGACAATAAAAGGGGGCTAATCGTGTTCTATGTTCGCCTGTCCTTTCAGGTCATAGAATATATATATAGGATCTGTAGGCCTAGGTAACGACGTCTCTAAAACAGTTTGAAAGCGTCACTGAAGGACGCCAGACGAATCGAGCTTTAGTTTATATAGTCTTTTGGCCAACTACGCAGGCGACATCTCTGATTGAAAAATGGCGACCAAATAGCGCATTAGTATTCGTCTGATGGCGGATGGACGGAAAAGCCCGTGCAGTTGTGCATAGGTAGAGTCTCTAGCAGCAGTTAACCCGGTCTAATGCACGTCTTCGTAACTGGGCGGCCAGCGATGGGCGCTCAGTCGATTATATTAATTGCAGGATTTTATGTCCGATTCTAATGCTTTTAATTGCCCCTGCGACGCGGATCTGTTACATTTCCTATCGTTGCTGAACATCCGCGTCTAAAGTCTCGCAGCTACGGCGTGGGGAAGAGAGAAGGGGGAAGGGCAGATGCATGGACGGGTTTTAACGACTTACCATCACCATCACCATCACCATCATCGTTGTCGTAGTGCATAAGAGAAGGCGCAGGGTTTAGATTTTATTGGCATTCGTCGAAGATTTTAACTGGAGGAGACTGGACGAAGCATGACTACGCATGTCAGTCTCAGTAGTACAGGCCTACATCCGATAAGGAGCCGCCCGTGTAGTCTGCTGGCTAAAGGCGACGTGGCTATAGCCATCTGCTAATTTGATGATTGGCTATCTGACATCACTTCAACTGATTGCTTTTATCCCACGCAATACTCAGTAACTTTTCACCAATATACTATTATACTCGCTATGATGATGATGATGATGATGATGATGATGATGATGATGATGATGATGATGATGATGATGATGATGATGGTGATGATGATGATGATGATGATGATGATGATGATGATGATGATGATGATGATGATGATGATGATAACCTCACTTGCAGCTACGTTATTTTGTAAGTTCAAAACGCAAAAGACACTGCTGCCTCTGATAAAAATTATGATGTTTATGACCATGATGATCTTGATAATCTTGGTGGTGGTGGCGGTTGTGGTGGTGGTGGGGTGGTGGTGGTGGTGGTGGTAGTGGTGGTGATGGTGGTGGGAACGACGATGACGACGACAATTAACTAGCGGCTTATTTCGACTAAATAAAAGAAAGGGTCGTCGTTTGTAGCGCCGCATAGCGTGGTGGATGATCCTCTGCTGAGCCAAAAGGCAGCCATCATCCACCATATCCACAGCACCCACATCGGACTAATTAGGCCCATAACACAATGTACGGAGGGCGTGCGTTGCATTGTTGTGATAACACAATACATGCACTGCTCGATTGAACTGTTTTCTCCCCATTACGTTTCTGCCTGCGTAGTTTTAACGACTATGACAATGATATTAGTCCATAAAAAGTGATAATAATAACAAGTAAGTCGATGACAGACCAGCAGGGAACCGGCGACCGCTGCCTTTGCAATTATGACAAGTCAAACAAAACCAGTTACAAGCATACAATAAAAATATTACAAGAAAACGATTCAGTTGAATACGTTGTCGGTGACTCGGTAATTGTATTATAGCAGCCATCCAGAATCACGAGGACTGAGTTAAACAGGCCGAAAATACACTCGATATATTCTCAGAGGGGCTAGATGAGAGGAATTAACATCGTTTGCATGTACATTTGCAGTGCACATATTATAAAGTTAAAGTGGTCTTTATGTCGGACTGAAAGACACGTCAATTGCCTTTATGACAACCGGTTGACTGGTGCGTATGTCACCTTCAGCGCTCATGAAAACACAGGTAGCATGCAGTGATTACCTGATGAGTTAGAGAGACAGAAAGACTGAAAGACAGGAAAGTCAGAGATAGGTTATGATTATATACTACTAGATAAAATGGTAGAATGATATGTAGGTATATAAACAGACAGACAGATAAGATAGATAGATAGACAGAAAGACAGCCAGACAAACAGTTTCAGACTGACAGATGCCATGGACATGTAGGCAGGCAGACAGTTTGATAGAGAACGATAACATATAAGTTATAATTAGGATTTCTTCATTTCGTACGGTGAGTAAATATATAGCGTAAAGTAAGTAAGTAAGTAAGTAAGTATATTGGTCAGTTTTAGAGTGTCTAAAATGGCCAGGTGAGAAGAGAGGCGCAGGCAGGCAGGCAGGCTGGCAGTCAGGCAGGCAGCCAGGCAGGCACAGCACGAAGCGCTGTTCGATCGAGTGAATGTGTACAGTTATTTTCCTCGTTAGAAGTCGGACACAAATGTGATGTCCGAAATGAGGCCATTTCAGCTGTAATTGGCTCAGAAGACGATCGCAATTAAGATTACTGTACTGCTACCTAAGGGGCGCAAATCAAGGCTCAACGTGGAAGTTTTGGCGCGGGAGACAAAGGGACGAACGGAGGAGAGAGGTGAGGAATGAAGGGAGGGCATAAGAATATCAGATTGATTACCAGATATGAGATCCATCCATAATCGAATATTTGATGTTGCCGCCAAGCAACTCTGTACAGGCTGATAAAGCATGTCATCGGAATTTTATAGCGTGTTATCAATTACAGTTGTCGACGAAGCTAATCTGAAGGAGAGATAAGACGCTTTAACACGGAGTCAAGCACCTCTTGATCATGCAAAGCGCTAAATCATCTCAGATCGAAGCCATTCTTGACCCCAAAACATCGATATTTCTACAGTCTAATATTTATCCAAGAAATCAGTTACTCGTGTTTTAGTGATATAGTCCATTCGACATTTCGATCATCTCATAAACATCTGATAAAGACAGACTGATAATATATACTTTGTAAATGGCTTTTATCGTTATGGCTAACACTGCGCAACAGCCGTCGGGTTTAAGAAGACAGAGAGTTTTGCAAGAGACAGGCACACAAACAGACACAATGACACATAAACAGGCACACAAACAGACACAATGACACATAAACAGGCACACAAACAGACACGATGACACATAAACAGGCACACAAACAGACACGATGATACATAAACAGGCACACAAACAGACACAATGACACATAAACAGGCACACAAACAGACACAATGACACATAAACAGGCACACAAACAGACACAATGACACATAAACAGGCACACAAACGACACAATGACACATAAACAGGCACACAAACAGACACAATGACACATAAACAGGCACACAAACAGACACAATGACACATAAACATTCAAAGACAGCAATGCAGAAAGTCATGGAGTCGGATAAATACCAACACATACAGAGAGGCAAAAGGAAAGAACCAGAGAGACAAAGAGAGACAGACAACCAGACTGGCAGACTAAGAAGATGAATGCTAATATCGATGCAGACAAAACAAAGCCACATACAGGAAGAGAATGAAACAAGGAGATAGACACACACACAGAAACCCGGAAAGAAAGATGGCCAGGCACTTGTCATACACACATGAGCAGCAGACGAATAAGACATGTTAACATACATACAAAGGTACAGACGGAGAAAAATAGACTGGAAGACAAAGCTTACGCCTAATTAGATAAGTGGATTAGTTGTGGTTTGGTTAATTAATTAATTGTGTATAACCTTTAGAGGGATTTTTGTTCATCTAATTAACAATGGCGCTAGTCGAGCAGTACGAATACAAAAGAGAAAATAAGAGAGGAGGAAGTGAAGGCGTCAAAAACAAAGAGAAAAGAAAGATAGAAGGGAAAAAAGTGAAATCTATCTCATTCTGTTTTCCTAGCCTAAAGGTAATAATTAAAGAATGAGGAAACCGAATAGAAGAACAGAAGTCGGAGAAGAGGAGAGGATTTGACAAACAAGTAGGCAGACGAAGAAGAGAAAGCAGAAAATAGAGAATTCATCTCCTCTGCTGTTGATTCTCACAATTTTTTATTACTATATTCATCGATACATGACGTTTGTCTTCCATCTCATCTCAGCCTCAGCCACTCACACTGTCTGACTGGTCCACTGGTCCATTCCTCTCTCGGTTCATTCCGTTGCTAAATAGTATTCGGTGATGAATTCATTTCTCCCGCGAGCGTATAGCAGCATCTGCCCCGGGGGCCCATACTTGGTCGAAAGGGCAACACCATCGACTTTCGCAGGCTCTCTAGCAGGAGTTGATCGCAAGTTCGACACTTCGATGGAGTGATGGGCAAGAGTGGAAGCGAGGGAGGGAGTGTCCCTTTTGGCCAATTTCTGTCCCAGTTCTTTCCCTCCTGCGTCCGTCGTTCGCTGCTTCACCTGCACCGATTGGATTTCGAAATGATAAAGTCAATGCTAACGACTTCCGTGTAACGCTGATTGTGCGTGAAACATCTGGCAAGGAGAGTGGCAAGGAGAGACAGAGGGACGTGGTCAGCGAGAGGGATAATGACAAGAAGGGAGACGGACGTGGTCATCGAGAGGGACAGTGGCAAGGAGAGAGAGGGACGTGGTCATCGAGAGGGACAGTGGCAAGGAGAGCGAGGGACGGTATCAGCGAAAGAAATAGCAACAATTACTATTACTTTGTGTACAAAAAATGGTGAGAAAAGTTTCGGATGCAGCAACCGTTCCATAGGCAGAAAGATTCGAGATAATTAGCAAAAAGAAAGGGACTTGGGGAGAAGATGAAATGCAACGCCATAAGAATAGGTCAAACCATAAGCGTCACCGTCTATAAGCCCCCTCTGTCAACAGTTTAGGAGCTAGGGTTAGGGTTGCAATTACCGCAAAAAGTGCCATTAATTGATTTCATGTGCGACGTGGGCCGTAAAAAGTTATTTGCTTATGCGTCTACAGCTCTACTTCGAAGTTAACAAATTTTAAGTAACTGACAAGATTAGAATTACTAAATTTAACTATGTAGATCTCTAATCTGCCGTTCGTTTTCAGATTACTCCCGAGTTGCGACCTGTTTACTTCGAGTAAATTAATAAGTAATCTGAATTAATCAGAAAATGAATGGTCAGTCTAAATTCTATGCGAATCTCTTATAGTTTCAGGCTTTAGCATGGAGCTTTGACTGAGAATAATTATCTCTGTTAATTTCACAATACGCCAAATCAATACCAAAAACCATCAGCTGATGTCTCAACAGAGTTTTCAACTAGGTTCGTCGTCATCGATGCCTTATTCGTTACTTCGAACTTCGACGGCACAATGGACGTTCTCACTCCATAAACCTCTCTCCTGCGTCTAGCATACTTCCTGTTCCAAGTTCATCCCAGTCCATTCCTTCACGTCATCAATCCATGCTCTGCCTGGTCTTCCTGTCTTCCTTTGATCCTTCTGTTTTTCAACTACAGTAGGTTATACTAGTGTTATTCAAGACACGGATGAATTGGTTTGGTCAGTTTGATCTCCATATTAAAATTTCTTGGAGAAGAGCTTACCTGGAATTAGTGCAGTCTTCGTAGAGAATGTCAAACTCTTTCGGCGAGATGAGCTTGCACCGGTTCACTCCAGGCTGGATGGCGCCCAGTCCGCGAAGGACACGCACCTGTTCGACATTGCAGACGACAGGAACGACATCGAGTCTCTTAAGCTTCGTGTAGACGGTGTGCAGACCGCCGACGAGGTGCTTCAGGAAGAGCTCGAAGGCCTGCGGCAGGCAGATCAGCTCCCGACCATCGACGCTGAAGGCAGCAACCTTCGTCCCGCGGTAGTCGATCAGCTTACAGGCGTTATTCTCTGGGTTGCTGGAAACGGGTGGTGGAGAGGCGGCTGTGCCTGTCGTTCCAGATCCCCCTCCTCCACAGCCGCCTCCACTTCCGGTTCTTCCGAACATGGCCTTTTCCAGCTTGATTGGCATCGCAGTTGCGGAGACGACAGGCTGCTGGATGTGGTGATGGAAGCTGATCGGAACAGGACTGATACTTCCGGGATGCGACTGATGAGGAGCAGGAGGGGCGGTTGGTGAGGACGTAGTCGGCTGTGGGGCCGGAAGTCCAATGTGTCTCATCGATTGTGCTATTATTCCATCGAGTGACGTCATCTTGTGGCTTCAATGCAAGTCTTAATGTATCAATTTTTGACTCTTGTTTTCAAGTCCTCTTGTACTCACAGAGTTCCTTGCTTTCCTCGTCTTTCACAGTTCACGATTTCACGGTTGAGTGGTCAGACGATTATGCATAGCCTCGTATTATAAGCCGCGCTTGCCCTAAGAACTCTTGACCGTCGCTGGTCCTGCCCTATTCGCCTGGTCCTTTTCTTGCGAAAGACGACGACGATTAAGAGAGAATGAGGTGAGGCCTCGGGAAGTCCTGGTTGCTGCTTTGCTGCCTCGCTCTCTTGACGCCGTCGGCCGCTGACAGTCAGCAACGTCGATCAGTCGGCTGCTTTTCGCTTCAGCGTCGCAATCCAATCACAGCTGACCGACGCGATTTGACTCGGCCGGCGCGGCGTGAACTGCCGATTGCGGCGGTGGGAGGGCGGGCGGGCGGCCGGCCGCTCGGGCAGGCGGGCGGGCGGGCGGGCGGGCGGGCCAGAGGCGGCCTCAGCCTCGGCCGCTGCAGCCATCGATGGCTGTCTGATTGAGGCAAGCCAACGAGACGACGACAGCAGTCGATGGCGAGGATTGCTGAGCCCGGAATGTGTATAATGATGACTGTTTGTCAGTCAGCCAGCAGCCGGTCTCCGTTCATTCCAACCGAAGACGAATCACACGACGCTGACCAATGGCTGCTCAGACGCCCTCAACCGATCTGTTCACAACTACCTCTAAAACGTCGTCGTCATCATCATCATCAGCAGCATCATCATCATGTTTATTATCACCTTCGTAGACGTCGTCATCATCATCATCATCATCATCATCATCGTCATCTTTCATATCACCTTCGTCGTCGTCATCGTCATCATCGTTATCACCATCGTCTTCTTCGTCGTCAAACAATCATTCAATCTTCTATATCACCTCTATTAATTATGAAATTCGAGAAAGAATACTTGATACTTAGGTCTTCCAGTGTAGGTCTGCACATCGGGCAACCCAACTTCTCCATTCATCTCTGTTCATCGCCAGTCTTCCTGCCTCGTCCCACGACATCTCCAAACACCCAAGGTCGTCTCTGATGGTCCCTGGTCAGTTCTTTCTTGGTCTTCCTCCCCTCCGTTCCCCATTCATAGATCCATTTCATCGTTTGGTTGGCTCTTCTATCTTTGTAAATGCGAATTACATCCCCCTCCTTTCAGTCATCTTTTTCTGATGATTTTCTCTTTGTCCTCTTGTCCCGTCCTTTATCTTTTATAGTTTTATTTGATATTTTAATATGGCACGAAATGTGCAGAATTCTACTCAGCCATCTGTGATGTGCTGCCTTCAGTCTTTTCTTGTTTGTCGCCGTCATTGACCAGGTCTCAGATAAACATGTGAAGGATTAGTAGTTCATTATAGAATATGTTTCCATGCTTGTAATTACATATGCAGAGTACAGTGTAGGCAACTGTGTAATGCATGTGCTTCGCTATACAGAGACCTACACGCGTAACATGGACATTTACGGTGACATATGTAATGTAAATCTCCGAAACTTCTCAGCGCAAAACAAAAGTTGCGTCAGGTAGACCAGCTTCATTCACCGGCGCTATATTAAGGAGAGCTCACATTTAAAGATAAAAAAAGAATTAGCGAACGCATGCAGGTGTTTCAGGAGTTTATTAAGAAAACTGGTGCATCATAGATTAAGAATCGATTGCAGAATTTGACAGAAGAAGGGACTGGAAGACGAGAAAGAGAAAGGAGTGACAAAGAATGAGTAGGCCTGGATAATGAGTAGCATGCCAATCTTAGAAGGTTGAGAAGTTTAAAGGGTGTTGTAGGTAATAGATAGTTTTTAATGGATGCGCTGACGGACCTTAACACAATTGAGGGATTTGAGAACTGGGGTTATGTGATGATGTTTGGGGTTTTGGCCCACAAAGATTGTATATTAGAGCGTTAATCGGTCTGCTGGCCGGCACGCCCGGCTGAAGGGGAGGCAGGGCCTCTCAGGTCGCCATCCTGCAGCGAAGTTCTTGCAAACCTCTCAACGAGTGAGAGAGGGTGACAAGGGGCTTGACATAAGAGAGAAACTGAAGTTATGGACCCTAAATGTTCGCATTCTCCTGAAACTAAGTAAGGCCAGGCTATTGATGGATGAGTTGGAGACAATGAATATAGCTATGGTAGGCCTTACAAGAGGTGAGATGGTCAGACGCCGGAGAAACTTCAATCCGAAACGGTAACATCAGGCAACCGAGGATGGCTACACGGACTACCTGGCACCCTGTTAATGACAGACTACTGGCCAGTGTCTTCTGATATCGCTTTAGCTTTGTAGCAGCCTGTACAACGACCAATGAGGCCTCTGACGATGTGAAAGAAGCCTTCTGCACTTCTCTAGTAGATGTACTGAGGCTAACTAGTAGAAGTGACTTGGTTGTTTGCCTGAGTGATTTCAATGCAGTCTCAGATAAGGCTAAAAATCCACGCAGCGTGGTCGGCCACTATGTTAGTGGATTTCCAATGACAAGGAAAGGTTACTGGAGTTCTGTGCAACAGCCATACTATGGAACGGGCAGCAGTGGTGAAGGACCTCATTCCATTAATTCATTTTTTAAAATGAGCCAGGTCGAGGCCATGCGGTCGCTAAATAAAACATGTACATTTACATTAACATTTTTGTATGGGTGGCTAAAAATGGTTTCAAATGCGAGGTATCCATCCGTATATGTAGTTCTCAGACGATGACAGCACGAAGAAGGAGGCAAAGATTGTTGATGTTTGCCGTGCTTTGAAGAATGGCAAGGCTCCAGGCATTTGTAGAATTACTTCAGAGATGCTCAAGAAGAGTGGAAAATGTGGGCTTAGATCGTCCACATAGGTGGCACAGAGGACCTGGCAGACAGAAATAATCCAAGAGGACTGGGGAAGATTATTCTCCCATTATTCAAAGGCACCGGCAGCAGGAGGGGATGTAAAAATGTTGTGGAATCAACTTACTGTCTGTCCTGAGTAAAGTCTTCGCGCACATTGTTTTAGGGCGGAAGAAGGACCTGTTCCTGAAGCATAGGAGAGGTAAGCAAAGTGGATTTACTCCAGGTAGGTCCACAATAGACAAGATTTTCACCTTAAACATCTTCATTCAGATCCGGCGCAAGTACCAACAACCGTTGTGGATTGCTTATGTGGACCTACATGAGAGCCGTATTAGACTCGGTGGATAGGGCGCTTACTTCATAACTGGGGTCTCTCGGCCAAGAGGGTCGGACTCATAGGCGCCTTGTATAGTGACACCCTGATCTGTGTGCGAATAGAAGGGGAAACATCTGACTGGTTTACAGTCCACAGTAGGACACGAAAGGATTCCGACGGCTCCAGACTTCTTTTCGGCAACACTAGTTGAAATTATGAAGCCAACAGTCCATTGTGGCGTGGTAGGCGCCACTCTGGAACGAGATCTTCACAGACCTAGAGTATTCAGGCGATATTTCGCTGCTGGCAGAAATGACAGAGGTATTACTCTTTTCGCTGGAGGTTATGACCATAAAGGCCGAAGGTTTTGGTCCCGAGATCAACTGGAATAAGACCAGCACCTAGAACACTTCTGATAATCCATATGACCAGTTACTGTCAAAAGTTGCAGGCCACAGGTTGGAGGTCGTCGAGACTTTTACATTTTTTACCTCGGCAGCGAAACATTGCTCAGTGTTTCCAGAGAACAGGAGATCAAATGCAGATTTGCTATTGACAGATCTTGCATGGTCTTCTGGATAATTGCATCTGGAGCTCTACAACTGAGCTGAATACTAAACTACAGCTCTACATATTGCAGGTAGTGGCGGTTCTTCTCTACAGTTGCGAGACTTGGTCGACCACAAGGGCCATAAACAAGAAACTTTACACCTTTGACATGTGGCGCCTCAGGAGAATCCTAGGGATTACCTGCTCGGACCATCTCAGCAACCTCGTGATCAGGAGAAGAACAACGATGGTACCGGTCTCTGCTGTCCGAAAACCCTCTTCGGCATGTTGCTCGTGTTCCAGATAACGAAAACCCATTCCACCCAGAAATTAAATTTAAATATGTAAAATTAAAAATATTATCAATAATAAATAATTAAAATAGGTCATGCCGGCATCTGGTTTGCTTGTTTACTAACTTACAAAACGAATGTTAGTCAAACGCATAATCCGTCTGTGGCACAAAAGGGCATTTGTACACTTGACCTCCATCAGCTATAACTTATGATCTTGCTAGCTTTGAACAACAACCGTGGCATTTGGTTTCGTGAGATATAGGCCTAATTTTAATACAGAGGGCCAGAGAAACCACTATCGTCAGTTTAGCAGCATGAAAGTCAATAAATGCAAGTGAGTCGAGTGACAGCACAGGATGACACAAGAGACCAAATATATTGGTCGGCTGGAGGAAGGAGAAATCGGTGTATGTCTGCGTCTGCCAGACACTTCGGACCTTTCACCTTGCGACCTTTAAACAGCACTCCCTTCGCGAAACTAATGATACTTATTACAGTTGTTAAGCAGTTCGCCGGGAATGGGATGGCTAATGGACAGTGAGCCGATTCGAGCAGTTACAATTTGAAAGAAGACCTTTCAAAACCGAAGTGCAGGAAGTTGCTTATTGTTATTAGTACTAGTAGTAATATTGTTTATTATTATTATTATTATCATCATCATTATCATCATCGTTATCATCATCATCATTATTAATCATTATTATTAAAATCCAGACATTGCTGCTCCCAACAGAAAAGCTCCTGCCATGTAGACATGCGCATGTTTTTGTGCTACAAGGTTTAATCAATCCATATGTACCCCCATGCAAAAAATTTTTTGCGGCGCCCTTGTTAAGATGTAGAAATGAATGAGTAAATATTAATCTATAGAAACACATAAATTAAGTGAACGCTATTTGCTAATCGGTAATTGTGTCTTTTTAAAATCGTAAATGTGATTTAGGCTGTTCGAAATTGGATAAATAAAGCTGTAAATTTAAAGAATATGTTTGTCTATCTGTCTGTCTCTCTGTCTGACTGTCTGTCTGACTCCCTTTCTGTCTGACTATCCGTCTGCATGCGAAACCTGCTGTAGTTTCTCAAAGGTAAAACGGTGAGTGTCTTGGTGTAATCATTCAACTGGAGGACGTGTTTACCTAATTCGTCAAGTCGCTTAAGAAGCCATGATATATTTTCTCCCTTAATTCGTCGATCCCTCCTTCATTTCATAAATCGTTAACTCTGCAGGATTTTCGTTTACGGCTCCTTTCCATTCGTCTTCGACCACTGGCGAAATAGAGAAATAAGTTACAGTAGGAAGAAGAAGCTCATGTCGCAGCTTGCAAGGAAGGCTGTTCCAAAATGAAGGGCCGATCACGACGAAGTTTCCGTGTTGCACTGTCGAAATAAGGGACGGCGGAACGACCAGCCCACTCTGTATTGCAGAGCGAAGATATCTGTGGCTAGGTTTGGAAGACATTGAAATACATTGCTCCCTAATACAGGAAGGAGCACAACCATCCAGGTAGTTACACATCAACATCTTTGTCTTCGGCTACACGTACACTCATCGCTATTTGTCTTTCCTCTCAAAAATGTTGAACGATCGTAGTTCACGAACTCTGATTTATGGATAGACAATGACCCAAAGAGTTTTGCCTATAGCCAGACGCCATTTTGGGCTAGTTTTCTTCCATTATTTTAGGTTTTCACATTATAGTTCATGTTTTTGCAGTTTGAAACACTATGTGCTGCACAACTTAATAATAGCTGACAAAGTTTCATATTCAACACAATAGTGACACTATTTAGAAACCCGTAGAGATAAATCCGGTCCGAGAATCGAATGCCCCAATAAGTTATTGAATTTCTTAAATATAGAATAACACAATTGTTTACTAATATCTACGGCTAGGCAAAATAACGTATATTCATATACATGTTTGCACTAGTAAAACTATCATATTGAGACATGCGACAGTGTTTACAACAGTGTTGTCTTTGGCAAAATGAATGAGACCTCAAAATGTGTCACTTATGGTAATTTCCTTGCATTGTTTTGAGATTTTCGCTTTGTATTCTAGCCCTGGTTTGGGTCTTCCATTTCCCCATAGCTGATGACAGGGCCATGCCTATCTGCCCAGGAGATCCGCCCTTGGACGGTAAAAGTCGTTTCAACATGCTAGATGAATTTATTGTCATTGAACATGGATGTGGATGTGTCATGCCTCTTTCTCTCACTGTCTCTGTCTCTGTCTCTGTCTCTGTCTGTTACAGTCAGTCAAATTCTCTGATTCTCTGTCTATATCCGACTGTACACTCATTCAGTAGCTGCCTCATCTGCCTGTCTCTGTCTGTCGTTGCCTCTGAGAGTCTCCCTTTCTCCCTGTCTCTGGCTGTGTGTCGTCAGATATTCAAAAGCTCTTTTATGCGCATAAGCAACTTCCATGTCTCAGGCGCAGCGGTTGCGAGAGGTTATATACATGTAAATGTCCAGATAGACTTCAGTCCATTTCTACAAATATCGTCGACTGTGTGCTTATGTCAGGGCTTCGTTCGCCGCTTGGGATCTGTTCTTCCGAAGAAGACGACCTGTAACATATCTGCATGCCTGCCTGCCTGCCTCCGAGTTCACACTTAATAGTGCACTCCATGACCCTGGTTTCTTAACGCCTTCGCAACAGTCATTCGCTGCTAATCACTTCAGTCAGTTGAACTTCTGCTGTCTGTTCTGTTGTCCCTTTGTACGTGTGCATGTCTCTCTGCCTGTCTGTCTTCTTTCACGCAAGCCTCTGTCATTAATATCTTTTTCTGTAACTCTGCCTATACGTCTAACTGTCAGTCTATTAGTCCGGATTTTAACATCTCTCTCCGTCTTTATTCTTGTCTTTTGCTGTGTCTTCTGGTTGTCCGTCTGCCTGTCTTTCATTCTATATTTCAGGTCGCCTGATGTTCTCTTGGTAATTCCACCTGTTCGGCTGTGTCAGTCTGTGTAATTTCGTCTATTAATAATTATAATTGGCGTCTTTCAGTCTGTCTCTTTGTCCGGTTGGTCGTCCTTGTGATCGTCTGCATGTCTCCTTTTCTAGATGTAGGCCTATGTGTATCTGGCTTCGTGGTTGTCTGACTCGTGTACTGTTCTCCGTGTATCTGTGGTTGTGTATCTTTAGTGTGGAGTGCTGGGCGTTTATGGGATTGGTTAAAGCCGCCATCTAGTGTTGGTTTCTAAGTTTTGCATGCCACAGTGCATCCTGCATGCGTCGTCCGGTGCCAAGTGAGCAGTGTTTACATTTTAAACGGAATCTGCTAGACAGCAGGTTGTTGTTGTTTGGTTTACTTCCGCGCCTTCACTTCGACCTTTGCACTCTGCCCATGTAGATCAACTCATCCTCTGCCCTCGTCTGTCTGTCTATCTCTTTCTGTCTGTCTCTCTTTCTGTCTGTCTCTCTTTCTGTCTGTATCTCTGTCTTTCTCGTGCACTCAAGTCTTCAAATCTTTATAGAGATTCTGGTGAACTGGTTAAGTTCTGTTCTTTGTCGACTGTGAGATTTCGAAACTCCAAATACCCATCTTAACAGTCATCCGATGTCTTTTATTGCTTTTGTTCAGTGACAGAAAATCCGACCTATGTCGACCGTGTATACATAAGGAAAGAAGGTCACATAATCTGAATGCGATTCGCTTAGCTGTCAACTTGGACAAGGCTGTCGATATGCCTCAGATCGGCTTATCACTGTCTTCTATCTCTGACCCAGCTGAAGACAGGAGGCTGTTAAAAGGCAATCACGGCGTCGACTTGGACGAGACTCCATCGGTTGGCGACCTGTGACTTCACGCAAAACTGCTGCTTAAGGCTACTTCCGTGCAACTCTGCGATCTCTATCCATCATCAGACAACGGTTGCTGTTCACGTTAGCGTTCACACTAATCGCAATCCTGCAATCTGTAAGTTGCGTGGCTTATACGGAACAACGCTTTTTGTGAGGTTCCTAAAAAGCGCCGTTTAACTGGCCATTTATACAGTTTGCACCGGGACATCTTAAAAGCTGAGAGTAGAAGCCTACAACTATATGGCACTCCGTGTTACCGTCTTTGTGCCCGCTTATGAAGGCTGTCTTATCATGGATTGCTATATAGGATCTAGCTTAATTTACCATAGCTTCCAGTTTCTCTCACCTAGCATATCAAGGAATTCTGTCTATTCCTATTGAATTATAGTTAGATCAAGACGAGAACATCTCAGATTAAGCTGGATGTCTATAGCCTTCCTTTTCATTTATTCTGTCATTGACCGAAATCATGCATCCCATTGTGGTTTGTGATAAGGATTTGGAAGCTCGGAGAGTGAGTTTAATAAATTGGCGCTATATAAGCTGGTCTGATTATACACGTGTTAGGTGTAAATAACTGCAAGATTGAATATAGACATTATAAATGGGTTTTAAAATGATGTTCTGCTAGAGTTCCGACAGTGCGTTTTATTCTGCAAATATCTTGAATTATAAATTGTACTGAAGATCAACAGATCACAGTGACGTCATATTCCGTATCCGATCAAGACATATTCCTGCATCAGTTGCATTGAGAACACCGTTTTTGGATGATGCCATCGCAGCTGCGGCTGCTGCTGCTGATACAACAGTTTCAGCATCGTCCTCGCTGTTTCCGATTATAGTCACGTGGCTATACACGAGGATGCTTGGGCTCATTTGGCTGCCGTAGCTTTAGAAATCATATTCATATTTAATAAAGCTGACTATACTTAGCCAGATACTGTATTCTACAGTCAGTCAGTCAGTCAGTCAGTCAGTCAGTCAGTCAGTCAGTTAGTCGGTCGGTCGGTCGGTCAGTCAGTCATCATTTATGAGTTTCCTACCGATATAAGATACAGATGTCTTTGCTACGGATGTAAGAAATGTCATGACTATAACTTTTAATATTCATACGTTTCGACTTGTATAATAATAACTGACGGCGCGTGTTCTCGATTACAAAATACCATAGTTACTGGTTGTTTTCAATCTGATGCCTTTGAAATGTCTCCTCTCTCGTTCCGCCTCATCGCTCTTTCCGTTTCGCTGCCTTTGATCTCACTTAATTTCCTGGTCATTAGGTGTGACTAGGCTCAGCCATCCGGGAATATTAGGCCCAACGGAGCAATATAAGTTCACTCGGCTGTTAGGCCTTTTCTCAAGAAAGGACATTTTATTAAGTCTGAGAAGGAAAAGTGGAACTCAGATGAGGACGGTTCATTCGCGTTTTTTCAGTTGTATATCAGTCTAGATTTGCGGATCGAATGACAGATAATCATGAAAGGATTGAAAAATGGACAAACGAAGCGATTAAGTGGATGAATATACTGTATTCGCTGAAAGTTCGAAGAAAATGAAAAGACTGAATGAATGGATAAATGAAGAACCGAAGGAATGAAAAACGAAGGAATGAAAGGAATGAACTAACAAAAACATGAGCGATAAAAATGAACAAACGATCAAACGAACAAACAATAGAAAGAACAAAAGAACGAATGAACGAACAAATAAACTAGCGAACAATTAAACGAACGAACAAATGAATTAATAAAAGAACGAGAAGAAGAATTAATGAACGACGGAACGGGTGAACGACTGAATGAATGGAAGAATGCGACTGATAGGACACAGGAAGCGCAACAGGGTGAACAGAGGCAGAGGGAGGGAATAACAGAAGAAGCCAAGAAGGTTCTAACTGACGTGCCTAATGACGCCGTATACACCCTCTTCCTGTAGCCTAAACAGATCGCCCCTCATAATATCTGGTTTTGATGTGAGCTAAAATTTCAGCTGTCGATCATTAGACATCCGTGCATGGACCGCAAAGACCGATGTATGGATATTTTGGCTCGCGAGCGGCAGGAGACTGTTTTCTTAATACACCACTCGCCGATGGACCGACCACATCACATATAGGACGAAAGTATCAAAACCCGATCGAAATGACCAGCAGATCATAACTGCTACAGGCCCCGTAATTAATAAAAGCTGTTGGCGCTAAGATATCATTTATGACAGAGGCAGACGTAGAGGCAGAGACGGAGACACGGACAGAGGGACGGACAAAGACACGAGAGGAAGATGGAGAGAGAAAATGATAAAGGCGTAGTCAGATAGATTGTCTTCATGTAAGGAGATGACTTGATATGGTCATCTGAAAGAAATCGCAGTCGTTATCGTTGTAATAACACGAAATTGGACTCAGCGTGAGACCTGACATTGCCATTAACTACAGCACGGGTCATGTAGTCGGTGTCTGCTGCTGCAGCTGGTGGCGGTGCTATAGGATTCGGCAGGTGCCAACGTTCTAGCATCTCTATTTCCCTACGTCCATGGCATAAACGCCCCCTGCGTCCAGAGGTTAATATATCATGGCGCTTAATGAGTTTCCACTGATGTAAAACAAGGTGCTTAACACATTTGCACTATACATCCGAACGATGCAAAGGAATTCCTGGGCGGCTGCTGATGCGGCGGGTGTGGCTGCAGATGACACGAACTTCATTTCAAATGATATAGGAGGAACTTCACCGATTGATGCAGCTGCGGTCAGAACCACCAGAACGAAAATATAACCGCATATGTATATAATCCCGCATCGGTCCGCCATTCAATTACCTGTCATATTTAGACCATATACGGACCGAATCAGGTGGGGACATACAGAGCAGCAATTTTGTCAGGCATCAACATTTACAGGACATCGGATTTGTAATATGTAGGCGTCTGTTATTTGATCCATTTCCACATTTCTTTATAACCAGATCCTATATGGGACATCAAAATCTGGAAATGGTCAGTGCACATCTATGCCTTCGACACGACCTGATCAAACACACATATAAATACATATATACATACATATACATAAATACATATATTCATACATTCATACATACATACATATATATATATATATAAGATCTATTGCACATACCCACTAAGCCTATACAGGCCCTTAAAAATAGATTTATATCAGTTTATTTTTAGCATATGTATTCGCATAAACATATGTGTATATTACCAGGTTTGGCAGCAACAGCGTCGAATGGTTTGAGAAAGCAATGGTGAATCCATAAATTTTTGAAGGGGCCAGGGAAGGGGACAGTCGAGCGAGGTCTTGTGTAGTTATAGTTAATTTCGCCGAAATATTTCTACGACCTTTTTCTCTGTCGTTTTGAAGTTGGAGAGCAACAGATTGGCCTCAAATTATGAAAGCTTCACAGCTTCTATTTTAAATTTTGACTTCTCAGACTTCAACCTTTTCATTAACTTTCTTTCGAGCAGACTTCTAACGCTTTTGGCCAAACCCGAACTTAGGCCAACCAAAATTTGAATACTTTGAGTCAACGGTGGGGATCAAAGGCACCTGTGTCTACGGATTTTTGAGTGGGGTATAGCCCTGCAGGCCCCTACCTTTGCCGGCACCCTTGTTCAAGAGATATTCGATAGGCCTATGTATTATATACCTGCAGTATATATAACATATGCATATTGCACACTGTATTGTATTGTATTGTAAATGTAATGTAATTACAACAATTTATATTGCACTGTCAGTAGTAGCCAGCTACTTCTAGGGTGTCATATTTCAGCGCAATTGCTGAGAGTTACATAGTGAATAGAATTTCAGTTGTTTTTGAAAGAATGAATACTTTTCGCTTCCTGAATAGATGCGGAAGGCTGTTCCACGCACGCCACGCGGGCCAGCGACCCGAAAGACCCGATCACCCATTTGCGTTTATTGCAAAGAAGTACAGTGTGTGTTGAAATGTGGTCTTATGTATTACATTATAAAGTAATGATTTGAATCCATGAATACGCGGCATGTGGTACGTATACGTATAAGGATGGCTATTCTTGCGATGCAGTCTAATATTCTGTCTCTCTAAGCGTCTGCTTCTGTACGGAACGATGCATGAATCTCTAAGACGACCATCGTATTCATACTCGGATCAGGGAGCTAAGCTGCGGCGGAGGGAAGGCGGAAGAGAAAGAGAAGGAGGAGGAAGAGAAGGAAGAGGAGGAAGAGGAGGAAAAAGAGGACCGGAGCGAGGGTGCAGGCGACGTATTAGGCTGAGCAGAGGCGTTCATTTATAGAGCGCCGGCAGTCAAGCGAAATGGCTTGTCCTGTTATTTAGTGAGCACTAGAATCACGATGTATATCCGGGTCCGTTTCTTCGTCTCGTGCTATTAGTTGCTGTTCGTCGTGTCCCGGCAAGAGATCCGACTCATCAGAATTCAAGGCGGACGACCGGAGCATCCGTCTAATTCTCATTTATGCCGAGATCAGGATTTTTAATGTTCAATCCGGACCATATTTGCCATCTGCGGCTCCCTCTTCCTTCCCATTACCTCTCTCCTTCTCCCCTCTCTTCCTCTCTCGCTTTCCCTCCTTCTATCCCTCTCTATCTCTATCTATCTACCTGTCTCTCTCTCCCTATCGCTCTCTCTCACTCTCTCCCTCTTCCTCGCTCCCTCTCGCTCTCCTGTCTCATCCTCCCGGCACGTAAGCATCGGTCAGCAGCAGCAGCAGCAGCCGTAAACATCAAAATAATTATTAATCGGATCGGAGACACCAAATAGACAATTTATTGGCGCGGGCGGCGTTCATTTTTCTCAATTCCGTTCATCAATTGTGCAAAAGCAGGGCGCGATGATCCGTCGCGAAGGTCGACCCATCATCGTCCAGAGGGCGCCCACCGTCGCCCAAAGGGGGTGGATGGGCCACGATGGCCACTGCACACATATGGGCCACTATGGGGAGCACACTGCTGGGAGAACTGGCACATGCAGTCAGCAGCAAGGCGACTTCTATCGGTCGATTAGCAATAAGGTCAAATATCCAATCAGAGAGATGGGCCAAGGCAGACAGACAGACAGACAGACAGACAGACAGACAGACTGAGCATAGCAGATTACTTACTAATATGTCGAGAGCGCCTATTGATAAGCTGTCTGGCAGTAAAGTGATCAAAGGATATTGATCAACAGATATCATTGTAGACTGTAGGCCTAAGTCACGCTTAGTGTGGTTATTATACTGCAGACGCTACATCCGCATGAGCTACGTGGCCACACTGTAGCGTCTGCTGCAATTAGGCATTGTTTTAGGAGCGCCGAACCAAATGTTTCTACACTCGTATGCGTCTAACCCGGGCTAACCATACAGGTGCTACACGTACAATAGGGGCAGATATGTCCATGTATAAACATGTATGTCGCGCCTTTGCGCCTTTTAAGAACCTTACAAAGGCGCTAATATATATACATATATACAGAATGTGGCGCCCTTTTGGAAATGCTCTTGCCTCCCACGCAAGCAATCATGGAGCCGCCACTGATTATATATATAATCAGTGGCGGCTCCATGATTGCTTGCGTGGGAGGCAAGAGCATTTCCAAAAGGGCGCCACATTCTGTCACTCCACCATGTCTGGTCTGAGGGGCGCCTGCGCCTGCATATAACCAAGGATTGTCTGACTGACTGACTGACTGACTGACTGACTGACTGACTGACTGACTGACTGACTGACTGACTGACTGACTGACTGACTGACTGACTGACTGACTGACTGACTGACTGACTGACTGACTGACTGACTGACTGACTGACTGACTGACTGATTGACTGACAGAGAGAGAGGCAGAGGCAGAGGCAATAACAAATAGCTATGGAATAGAAAGAGCGGCGTATGGAGAACATAAGGCATGATGATAATTTCTCCTTCCCATGCACTCAACTCCCGGCAGCATTCCTCGTCATTCTTTATTCTCCCACATCCCTAAGCCCCGTTTCTCCCTCCCTCCCACTCTCCCACTCTCCCTCCCTCTCTCCTTCGTTCGCTCTGTGGACCGACGACGATGGTGTTTCTTCTACTCATTAAAGTCTCGTTTCTCGCACTGGAAACCATTTGACAGATGAATATCTCTTGGTTCGCGCCCAACCACATGTGCTACGTTATCATTCATTCCCGCCAAGGGACATATTTAGGCGATACACTGCATAAACACGTAGTTCTATATATCTACGCTTTACAATCTCAAAACTAATGTCTCTAAACAGCAGATACTAAGTGTGCCAAGAAGACTCATGCATGTAGACATATTATGTCTACAGGATGCTAGAGCCAAGTAAGCATGTTTCTGCAATTGATTTAAGGAGGAGGCATACAGAATTACCTCAGGTGATGGCCACCGGAGTTTCTCACATTTCAACAATGGAACTCATGAGGAGTTCGCTTGATGTAACCAGACTGCAGAGGCTAAAAGCGAACGCGTAAGTCAGTCGACCAGTTGTGTCTGAAAGAACACGTTGAAAGATGGAGATGTATAGGTATTTAAAGCCCACATAACCTATACCTACCCTATTTACTCTGCAACTGTAAATGTAACTGTAACTGAACAGCCAGTTCGTTCGTAGATAAGGAAGAACAGACGAGAAAGAAAAGGAGGGAGGGAAGGAAGAAGGTTTAGAGGGGGAGTCGATGAAGATGGTTCCGAATTCCTTTCTGTGTCTCTGGTTGTTTCTCTGTCTGTCCATAAACGTCTTCCGCGTTCCTCTCATCATCTTAATGATTGCCTTTCCAGAATCTATCTTTATCTGTCTCTGTCTCTGTCTCACTGTCTGTCGTTTTCTCTGCCTTGGCCTTTGTGTCTCTATATGTCTTTCTTTCTTCTGTGTCTGTTTTTGCTTCTGTCTGCCTCTGTCTTACCCGCTGTCTTTGTCTGTCTGTCTGTGTCTGTCTGTCTGTGTCTGTCTGTCTGTGTCTGTCTGTGTCTGTCTGTCTGTCTGTCTGTCTGTCTGTCTGTCTGTCTGTCTGTCTGTCCCTTCCCCGTTTACCCTCGGCGTCGGTGCACGGGCCAAGTGCGCATGCGAACAGACGCTGTGCGGTCACCTGGTCTGGTGGCACACCTGGCGGTCAGTTGGAGAATCGACTGACGCCGTATCCTAGTTCCACGAAGACAATTTCTGGTCAGTCGGTTCTTATTTAACATCTCTACAGATTTCGGAATCTGTTGGTGCGGCTGCAGAGAGCGAGGATGATTCTGCTGTTCCTGCTGCTGCTGGTGGTGGTGGTTCTGATGCTGGTGGTTTCGCAACATCTTTATCCACTCAGAAGTTGCAGAAGAGCTCTGCGATTGAGATAAGTCATAATTACTTCTGTAAGGATTACATCGTTAAAATGGCACTCGCCTCTGCAGCCGCGCGTCGCTGACCCTGGAGCACCGAGTGCATCTCGGACCCAAGTCACTCCCAGCCTCTGTATCAGGTGATGATGATGCTGGCTCATCTCTTCCGAATCAGACATTTAGACGGCATATCAAGCAAGATGCGCACATGTAATCAGCCTGCGCACTGTAGTCCATTCTTCGGTCTTTACAACGGGGGTTAGTCTCATTCAAACGCGAACTCATAGATGCACTCGCTGCGTTTATCTTCTTCGCCTCTGGTCCGATCACCGATCCTCAAGGTTTACTTAAAATAGAGCCCAGCCTCACTGGTTCCATCTGGTAGACATTATGTATGTATGTATCTACAATAGAAATATATTCATATGTATACATATACGGCAATCGTTAGAGCCTGCGTATGCCTCTAGTGAGCATACTTAATTATATGCAATGATAGCAGTATTTTAAGTACTAGTGTTCAAAATACTATTTTAAATACCTTTGAAGTATTTTGTACTTGTGTTTAAAATATAATGTAATAAAAGTATTTTTCTACTTTTACTTAAAATACATTTATTTAAGCCTAGTATCTTACACTGTAAGTATAAAATACTTATTTAAAATAAATTTACTTTCAAATGAATAACAAATCAAATGCACTTAGTGCAAATATTAATCCGTTACTAATAAACTTTGATCGGTAATTATTTGCTTGACCATGCAAATTGTTCATTCTTAGATCACACCTCAGAAATAACTCCTAAATGTACACTTCTTAGACACAGTAGAAATCCGAACATAATAGAATTATTGAGCAAATTCCACACAGGAAGAGCTGAACTAATGTATCAAAATGAAACGAGAAGCAAAACTGGGGCTATTTTGGTCATAGACATGTAATATACCAAGTAATAAAGCGTATTAAGATTAAAATTCTATTTTAATGCAGTCATGGCCATGTAATGTAATGTAATGTAATGTAACAAACACTTATATAGCGCTCTTCAAGTACCTCTCAAAAGCGCTGTGAGAGTAAGCTTTGACTTGAAGTAGTTTTATCTATTTCTTTATTTTCGTTGCTTGTTGTTGCTGTCGTCTTCGTCGTTGTTGCTGATGTCGTCGTTTTCGTTGTTGTTGTCGAATGTCCATCTTGCTTGGCCTTAATCGTTTTCGTATAGTCCGCACATTTCCTTTAGCGCCCCAAAAGCAAGGACTACGTCGTAGGAATAAACTTATTCACAGGCGCTCATTGCTATACTCGTTTGGCCATATAGGTGAGAAGCCGTAGAATAAAGCATTTGATCAATGTAGCTTTGAGTTCTCATATCTGGAGGAGAGATGTCGATAAATTATCGTTATTGTTAATGATATACAGGCATTTTAGTTTCGCCTCACTTGCAGCCTGGGTTGTCGCGGACTCGCTCAATCACGTGGTTATGCTTAAAGGAGTCCTATCCCAAATCGATTAATTCAGAGACTGTGACAAATTATGTGACATAACCACATAAATCGGTTGAATAGTTGGCTTGCAAAAAGTACTGCATATTTTCATACATTCATGCATACACACATGTATACGTTCATATGTACATATGCCATGTATATGTACATCCACATGCTTCTTTCAGCTCAAGAAACATAGTCAGCCCACATTAACTTGCACCTCTTTAGATCTGTTAGATAGTCATGCTTCACCGCCTTTATGATTTTCTTAAAAGGCCCTATATAAATAGTCATATACATATATGCATAAGTTTGCATATGAATAGTCATATACATATATGCATAAGTTTGCATATGAATAGTCACATATATATATATATGCATAAGTTTGCACACACGGTAGGCGTATGTTGTGAGCATTATTCCGCATCTGTGCGATGTGTTGTCTCAGGCGAACGACGCAGAACCTAACTTCGGCGTTGGCGGAGGCATTGATGCTGCGAAGGTAGGAGAAGTAGTTGCCGAGATCAAAGAAGCTTCCGACATCAACGGTCGTTAGTTTAATGTCCATTCGTTTTCCAGTTGCCACGTGTAAGACGGCGGTCGCTGTCAGACTCAGTGGTGATCCATCTCTCCCATCAGAGCCACTCGCAGACTGGACGGGGCGCCACGGATACCCGCTCGACCCCTTCCGGCGAGAATTCTGAGAGAAATTCACATCGGTTGTCCCCTTTTCAACACCAGTGACCGGCCATGCGTGACGCAGTCTGAATGGAGCGCGTGGCACTTCTGTGCTGGCAGGCGCATCCGCTGCGCATCACTGGTTTCTTGTCATACGAGAATGAGAGAGGCGAAGGCTACGTAGCTGATAGTCAGACGATGAGGTACATCTGGACTGAGAGAGGGAGAAACGAAATGGCTGGACAACAGGTGGTTAACAATGGAACCACCTGACGGTGTTGATTATTCACTGGAGAACTATGCTATGAGATGCCGTCAACTGTCGTTTCACTATCTCCGTTTCACCTCTGGACCAATTCACCTCTGGACCAGTTCCAGGCACAAAACAATCAAACACTCATTCCAATTCGTCGCTCGATACCTTTGTAGACGGTCCAATCAAAGCCAAAGCGTCATCATGTGCAAAATGAGCATGCAATTCTCAGCGACCTTTGACCTTTGACTCTCATTCTGACCTTTGACCTTTCGTAAACGACGTTCTAGTCCATTACAACCGATTGGATTGTTAAAGGTTACGACCCGGACATTCATAATGAATTATTCACCCACAGCTGCTCGTGTAGCTTAGGATAATACGAAAATTATATGACTAAATAAGTTTTAGGTGAATTTATCGGGTGGGTTCTTCACCACCGCTGCCCGTTTAAAATGGGTGCCACGCGTTCTAGCCCGAGATTTAAATTTCTGAAATAAGCCATTATCGGTATGCGAACCGGCATCCTCATGCACAGAGGCGTCTTGACGTACGATTTAACTAGTGAACTAACCAGGCCAGTGATGTGTACTGTCGATGGGAAGAACAAACGACAAGGGAGAAGTCAATCCAATAAACTCTCATGGAGGCTCCTGTATATGCCCTATATAATTTAATATATTGCATTACATGTAACGAGCTTTCTAAAAATAACGCAAAAATCACATGCGTATGAAAAGAAGCTTCCTTGTGCATTACTTAAATCGTAATCATAATCGTAATTCCGAGATTTCTACAGCGCCCAACGAAATCCGCGCTTATTCACAGGCGCTTAGTCAAAACAAAATCGATAGGCAAAAGGGTCCGGTTCCAGGTCAAGATCCAAAAGTCAGACGTAGAGACAGCGTGGCAGCTACGGGGGTGGTGTTTGGGGTTGGAGAGCAGAGAGAGATAAGAGGAAGAAGGGTGTCAGGATATGATCTGTGAAAGAGGAATGTTTTCAGTTTTGAGTGAAAGGCCAATGCAGAAATTTCAAGCGGTGGAACACCGATGAGTTTGTATGATGGGTCAGAAAACTGTCGCAGTTCTGGGGGAGTTTATTCCAGAGTGGTGGGACAGTTATGGCTATGGAGCCATTACCAAATTTTAAGGATGAGGTGACAGGAGGGCGGAGAAGTGTTATGGCAGAAGAGGAGCGGGTTGAGCGAAGCGGTTGTATTGAAAATAACTGACGAAGATAGGAGGGTTGGGAAGATTGAAGTGTGTTGTAGGTAAGTGATAGGACTTTGTACTCAATTCGTTCAGGTATTTTAAGCCAGTGTAGTGATTTAAGAACAGATGTTATGTGATGGTGTTTGGGGGTTTTGGTGATAGCACGAGCAAGAGCATTCTGTATGGCTTGAAGGCGGCTTATTTGGGTGGAGCCTATGTCCAGGAAGAGTGAATTGCATTAGTCTAATTTAATGACCATGAGTAGTTATTAAGCATTATATAATTTTATACATAAAGCCTACGCTTCAGTGTCGGCTCCAGAAATGCTTGCGTGGGGTTGGGGCGACCATTTCCAGAGGGACGCCACATTTTGGCAGTCCACCGCTACATTTCCCTCCTTTGTTCACAGCCAAAGGAACATTTTATTTCAACTGTTCTTCTCTGTCGAAATTGTCGTCTTTTAAACTTGTTATCTCTCTTTTATGTAACTATTTTAAACAATACAATACAATACAACTAAAATTTGTTAATACCCTCCTTACAGAGTTTAGAAGTGCACTTGAAGCCGGGTTATGCGAAGTATTAAGAACCATAAGCAGACTGGAAGAGGTGAGTTTTAAGGTTAGAGCGAAAGACAGCCTCAGTAGGAGAGTCACGAACATAAGGAGGTAGAGAATCCCAGATGGAGGGACCTGCAACTGTGAATGAACTCCGACCAAAGACAAGACGTGTGCGAGGAACAACATATTTTTCAGCAGATGCTGACCGAAGAAAGGATCGGCCTGTAACAGAGTTACAAGGTGTAACCATGGATGATAAATAGGATGGCAGATGATTTGAACGTGCTTTGAACATGAAGAGAGCCAGTCTGAAGCGGATACGCTCACATACTGGAAACCAGTGTAGAGAACAAAGGGCAGGAGTGATGTGATCTCGGTATGGAAGTCCAAGACAGTCAGGAGTCAGAGGCTCAAGGGTAGATAGTGAGGTTGTGGTGAGAACAGGTATGCCAGGAGGAGGAGAATTGACAGTGCTATCTCTAACATGTTTAACTTTATCTAGGAAAAATTGCAAACAGTAACTTATAGTCCTATTGCTGTATTTACACAATCGAAATAGTGCGGCTGCGAAAGTCAGGGTACGGGTGAAAGTCGTACCAAAAAATTGTAACCGTTCCAAAAAACCTTACAGCGTTTGTACGAATCTCAAAAATCGCCCATAAGAAACCAATGGCCCGAACCCCAAACTGTGGAGATAATGTCTTCAGACACTGGACCGCCCATGTGTGTGTAACGCCTTTGTCGCTGAAGCCCCATTTCTATTTGGGCTGCCGACGTCTTTACGAAGTTCCAGCGTGAATTCGTATCCGCTTGAATCGGCAAGATTCGGGCGATGATGATCTGATGTTCGTTGGTTGGGTTTGAAGTGAGCATTAGGGACAGAAGGCGGATCGCTGATCGCAGCCATTCGCAATCTAATTACGTTTGCCTATGACACATAAATTTGATTAATGATGCCGCCATGTAAATGACGTAGCAGAGCTGAGGGCGGAGGGCCCCGTTTAGCGCCCATTAGGACACGGTCGGCCTTTGAAGCCAGACAATCGTATTAACCGTTGTGTCGGGCAGGGCGTGCATGAACACCGTGCGCCTATAGGGCTAAACACGGGCTACCCCAGCAGCGGTGGCCCTGGCCGTGAATGGAGCGACGGAAGTTGAGGGACAATGCGATGCGAAGAAGGCTGCTGCTGCTGGTGGTGCAGCGGCTGCGGTTGATTAATCGTTCATCTCTCGACCCGATCAGCTTCCGAATCTAAGCAAAACACCTGGACAATATCGAGAACTTAATCGCAACGAAACGAGTCTTTGAAATGAATAGAAGGACGGAAGAGTCGAGGAGAGGAGGGGAGGGAACTAATGAATGGGATGACACGCAGACAAATCGGTGCATGGAATAATTAGGGACAATGACGATGCGTAGACAGAAGACGACACTGATCCCTGTGTCTCACCATCCTATTGTTCTCCGCATCTCAGACACCACAGAGGAGGCATCCATATGGAGGACCAGTGCATGCATGGATGATCACACCAACAGAAATTTAATAATAATAATAATTATTATTATTATTAGTAGTAGTAGTATTATTATTATTATTATTATCATTATTGTCATTATTATCATTATTCTTATTATTGGTATAAGAGCCGCGTCTTCTATAGGAAGCTCTGTACATGAACTGTTTTGCTTGGCCGACTTTGAATCCGACAGTGGAGAACGGCGACCATACGTGTATCACCTACCGGCATCCAGTAATGAAACGAAGCTGGCGAACGGGGGGTATCGATCTAGGTTGTCATAATTTTACACCGAGTATGTAAGTCTCTAGCCACGCATCATAGGCCCTATGCAAACCCACGGAGCAGCATAAACAGTGGCGGCTGTACAGAGGTGGCTGTTGACTAGAAAGGTGGTACATTTAACAGCCGAATTTTTTTCTTAGGCCTACACAGCCCCAAGCACGGTAATATTAGCGAAGTTAAGTAGGTACTTGGCCCCCTTTTTAAATGAAAGCAGCCATTGCAAAACACAATCTGTCATGAGCTGAAGATTGTTGTGGTCCTCTTTGAAGGCCTGTCTCCTGCCCCTTATGTCGGAAAACCCATCGTCGTCATTGTGTATGAACCAACACAGTCACCCATATTTCTATTTACTACAGCAGCTTTTAATGATCACTTCGAAAATCTTATAAACTACCCTTTCCCCACACGTTCCGCCTCGAGATCTGGATGTAGACGTTTACGATGAGTATATCGGAGTCAAGGAGGTCGAACCTATTAGACGCTGGAGTCTAGCTGTTTTGGAAAAATAGAGCTGCAACAGCCAACCAAGGGCATTTCGTGTCACTAAGTACGGCCAGTTCTGCAAGGGTGGGAAGAAGTGGCTGGCTGGATCGTCTATTCGAACCTCAACCTAGACGGTGAAGTCTAACCCGAAAGACCAAACCCACTCTTCCATTTTCATCTGTCACTTGGAGCTTATCCTCTCCTCTTATCCTCTCCACTGTTCTGGAGCCCTAGGTATCGTCGCATCGATCCCTATGGGACTGGAACATGACCCCCAATATAGAGAATGTTTTCAATTATTTGTAACAAGAATCACACCATTAAATGAAAGCAGCAACAGTACTACTAGCGGGCTTGTCAAATACCTTTTAGGCGATGGCGGGAAAAGATTGTTAAACATACTGACGACGAAGCAGGTCATCACAAAGTTTGAAATAAATCAACGAATTTCCAGAGTAGTAAAAAGATCACAGAAATTTTGATAACTTAAAGTTGTAGTAAAATATGTCACCAGAAGTTCAGCTTTGACTGAAATATGGGTGAAATACAGTATTTCTCTTGCAGTTATCTACGCCCTACATCAATGTGCAGAACGCAACTAGGCCACTGTCCAAAACATTTAGTTCCACACTAAGAAACCAATTTTTCAGCTATCTTATCCCGTTTCCACACAATCTGCGACAACCGTCGTAACCAAAATCGCGTTCCACCAACACAGCACTGTCTCCCAACGCAGATTCTGCGTGGGTTGAGAACTTTGCATTTATCTAAGCCAGCTGGACTTTGGCAAGAAAAGAAAATATCCCTTGCTAAAGGCTGAGGTTGGTAGGTGACGTGCAAGGTGCAGTTTCTGGTTGGAGGCAGTGGGGAAACCAGTGGCCTAACTAGCCTTCCGAGGGCTCTTGTGCAAGCTGAACTTTGGCTACTTTGCTTTAAGTAATTGAGCAACCGGAACTTGGTCGCTTGGGGGCCCCTGGCCTCGTGGGCCCTTGTGCTTTGCACAACCCCTGCACAATCTATTGCTACGCCACTGAGGGAAACACAAACATGAGTACCGGTAATGTATCTTCACCGGCAGCCAGTGGATAGGTAAGCCCCTTCTAGAAATCGCATACAGATGAACAGATTCTACTTGACCTCCAAATAACAGAGATAAGTTAAGGCAACTACAAACGTCGCTTTGCAAATGTTCGTTCAAATGTTTCTTTAAATGTTTGCTTTTGTTGGTAGAAACTGCGATTACTGAAATTTGAACTCTGCCTCTTCATCAGCTTATGTAAGAAACACGGTTATGTTGTACATAAGTTTGTTGCTTGACATAATGTAGGCGAGTCGAATCCAGTGTATAGAAATGAAGAGGAAATGAGGGCACTCCAACAGATTCCTCAACTGTGGCAAAGATATCTAATCTAACGACTTCAATAGCACAGCCAACATAATGTACAAGACATCAATCTACATGTATAGTCACTTCAACTGAAACCGCAGTAATAAATCGTAAGCCATTGGAAAAGCCTGGTACAAATCTGCTAGATAAGTGAAATCAGCATCCAAGACACACTGGGCAAGCAAGGTAAACAAGTCGTAAGTTTAGACCTCAATGACATTAAATAGATGTCCCTCTGTTCCTAAGGGATTGATGTGCTTAAATTTATGCACCTACTAGTCCGATTTCTCTTTTGGTACGTGCCTCATTCAATAATGCTATTCACAGACGTGGTTCCTGGATTAGACTGTCTCCGCTGAAGCGCTAGTCAACTATCACTGCATTTGAGCTACAGGACAACAGAACACGCATTAAAACCGTAAGATTTATCTCGGACAGCATAGACTACGGTTCATTCAAGTTTTCCAGATTTTTGCACACTATAGGCAACCATACAACCTTGCATTGTGTCAAAGGCCTACAGAAGTTCATTCTGTCAACCACACAGCTGTGTGGTGTAGAAGATCAATAAAGGCAGTATACATAATGTTTGATACTTTATCAGGCGAGACTCAACTACTGCTGCTCATTTGATTGGTCGCCATCCCATTTCAGGTCTCCATGAATGGCACATGCCTGCCGAAGACACATATTTCTTAAAAGTAGTCATCAGAATATGATGACCTGGCCATCACAAGTGTTCTAATCTCTCAACTCAACAGTCAATCTCTCAACTACAAACCGTAGTAGGCAAAAAGTTGGTTCTGTTATGGTCTCCAGAGTAAAAGTTAAACTATTAGAACAAGTTTCTGAGAACAAGGCAAGACACTTCTGACGTGACTGATAATCACTGGCATTTGAATAATTCAAACATTTGTTGTGGTATCCAAGTGGGAATCGACATTGTGTAAATGATTTAAAACAAGACTTCTGTACAGCTCTCAACTTTTATTGGTCTATCTAATGACTCAATTGTGCACAGCAACCAATGGCACTAAAATACCAATGTTTACCAAATTCAGTTGTTATTGTTCTTATCTTATGCTAATCAACCTTCACCCTAGAACATTTTCCCAATCACCAAGTGTTTGACTTGTGTCATTCACGCTGCTGGGATTTCTCTGATTGAAGACCTGTTTACTTGATCGTGTGTGGGTCATTCTCTGGCTGGTAGGACTTGGTGTGGGGCCAGAATGTTGGTCTCTCCCATGGATTCAAAGCCGTATCAGGGAAATATTCAGCATACATCTCGTGCGTCATCACGTCAGGTGATGGAACAGAATCGATCTTTGCTAACTGAAAAAGAAGCATTCAACAAAACACATTTGGAGACATTAGTGTAATTTAAGACTATATATTAATCTAAGAAAATCACAAAATGTTTAGTATTTTCACAGCAACACAATGTCACGCTCTTAGACTCCGAGGTGTTGGTACCATTTTTCAACTTTGCAATAATATAATTTCAGTCAGACATTCTAACACTATCATTTAAATTAAAAATCAGAGATATCACCACTTCATTTGAAATCAAGCAAATCATTATCACTTAACTTATAAAACACACGTGGTCAAACTGATTTTAGAACCAGCAAAAACAAAGCAATAAAAGAATTATCATAGGTTTAAACACAGATAACAGAAATGGATATCTCTGTATTACTGTATCTCCCCTTAGAACAAATCATATTTGGCATTTCTGCATTTGTAAAGCCTAAATATGAAAGTCTTAGACTGTGGAAAAGACAGTCCTTTGCCAAATAGCCTTAAACATTCCAAAACAAAATGAATTTGGCATAAAAATATAAAAAAAATTGCAATCAAAAGCACTGCAATTTCATTCTACAGTGCAGTTCGTTTAAGACGAAAGGCAGGGTACCAGCGTAAATATTTCGTCTTAACCGATTTTGTATTAACCGTTATGCAAACATAAGCGCAGCATACCAACCAGAAACGCGTTATGGCTGCATGACTTACCATGCAGCAGCAAATAACACATTACTGTATATGATCCCGGTAGGCTACGAACTTTAGCGGCCATTTTTAGACGCGAGTCTCAGTAAACCACTAGTCTGTTTCACGCTGGCACAGCAAGCGAGGGGTATTTTAAGGTTTTATGGAAGGGCTAAGGCCGATACATTCCATTACGCCGCTATTTCGGCAGCAAATCTGAATCGGTCTCGGAGAGGGATGGGCGCGTCAGACAGCGAGAACCCTTTGAACGAGGGTACAGCACATGTAAATGTTGGCTACATGCTGACTGATTTGGGCCGGATGCCTCTGCATGTTGCAAGGCGCTTAGGAGATTCTGACCATTGACCAATGTCTTCTCCATTTGGCAAAGACCTGTCAATGCGGATATTAGGCTACCTGAGAAGAGCTCTGAAAGTTGCATGTATGTCTGATAACAGCAGGCACTAATCTGGTTAGAGTAGTCGAAGATACTTGAAATGCCTATTGTGCTAACTATAGGGCACTGCCACTGTGGTTACGTATCTCACTACCATAAATGTGCCACATGACTGGCTTAATGTCCTTCACTGTTGGACAGAATATGCCCACGAATGAAATGGCCACATTAATGTAGACAGTTTACTTCCTATAAAAGTTTACTTCCTATACATAGGCATCATTATGGTGGTTATAATATCTATGGTCTCATACACCAACGCATTTTGACAAGCCTGATGCTGTGGTCTGCGAGTCTCTTGCCGGTAATCAATCATCCAATTACAGTATAAACATGTACGCTTTCTGATTCTTCGAGTGGCGACATTCATCAAAGACTGATGCTGTTCAAACTATCTTATGCTTATAAGGAAGTGCGATCCCGAAACCTTACTGCAAGCTGCAGCCGTTGTGTTTCAGTCAACATTTCGTCTTGTGCGATGGACTTGGAACTGAAATAAATTCATGGGACCGAAAATCACTTTCGTAATAACCGATCTTTTTGTCTTATCGGTTTTGTCTTAAGAGAATAATTTACCGTTATTATAAATTTACATCGGAACGGACCAAGTTTTCATTTTGTACTAAGCGATATTCTGTCCTATCCGTTTTCGTCATAAGTGATTTGCACTGTAACTGCAACTGCAAAATAACAGCCTCATGCAGATGAAAGTGAAAAAGCGGCAGGCAGTTACCAGGGCCTTGGCTTTGTCAACTGACTGGCGTGCTTCAGTGATCTGCTTCTTAGTAACTTCTTGCTGAAACACAGAATCAACAATAACATTGACTGCTGAAAATTCATATAAAACTCAAGTTTTGCCCAAAAAGATTATTCCCATCATCGTAACAGAAAACAAAACCCAATTTCAGCAGAAATTCCCAGCAGCCAGCAGACTCAGTGTCATAAAAAAAGACATCAACATTGGAAAGACAAGCAGTCAGTGTCATTTGATAACTGTCTTTATACGCTGTTCTTTCATTTAATTTAAATTTAATTTAAAATTCAAACAAAATGTAACCCTTTAAAAACCTTAATATATGAACACTTAAAACCATTGTAAATGGGAATTAGGCAAATCCAGAACCACTTAGGTTATGCAGTAAAATAATGATCTGTTTCTTTTTCTTTGGTCTAATTGCAACTTTTCTATAGTACCAACACAACCTTGTGGTAAACTCATTATTTTACTCAACTGAAGTGGTAATTATAATTATCAATCATTTAAGCCAGTTAATTTTAATGCAAAACTTGCATCGTTACTTTGAGATCCTCGTCAAACTTACAGCTTGCTTCTCCTGTTCATCAATCTGTGATTTCACATTACTTTTGTCCTTGGGATAAGCAACAGTCAAAGCCTTGTACTGAAACAGATCAAACAGGCTACATTTAATACTATAAGAAAATTCTCGAGGTATAAAATAACAGCCGTCAGAAAATAATTACAGAAGTTTCTCCCTGAACCCAGTTAACAGGTTTTGAACCCAGTTAACAGGTTTCTATATTTATAGGGAGATTCATCCAGGTGCCAGTATCATGTATGCTTCTTCAAGAGATGACACAAAGTAAGCAGGCTGAAAACAAATGTCATTGGCATCCCTTATGTGACCCCTTAGTGAAATTTTCCTGCATCCATAAAAATGTTTAAAATACAGAACTTTAGATAAAGCTGTAGGTCAATCTGATCATAACAACTTCAAGCATTCTGGCAAGCCTGGGAATTTAACAACAATCGAGATCAAAACAATTTCATATTTTATTTTATTAATTAATTAATTATTAATTAATTTTATTAATTTTATTTTATTAACAAATTTTATTTTATTTACCAGCAAAAAAGGTGTGCCATCGTTGGACTGCTGTGATCATGTCTGCACCTCAGCCGAATGATCCTCTGAGGAGTTTTTATAAACGTGCGTTATCTCTACCCTTTTCACCAAGAGCAAAAAGTACAGCAAAAGCCCAGTAACATATGGACATTGAGAGTCAAGCTTTCAGATTCATGGGTTATCGAGTCACTTGCTACTGGAATACACTGAATATCTTAGTATTTATATAGCACCATACAGCCCACTTGGGTAGGCAGACATGTATACATGTATGTATGTTTGGCACCTTTGCAATATGCCAATCTGTTGACTTAATTTTCAAAAATATAAATTCAAATTTGTATTTAAGAAGCTAAATAAGTCATAAAAACTTGTAAAGAGTATAAATTTAGATGATATTACCACTGAAAGCACATAACTTACTGGTGTTCCCTTATGCCTCTCTTAAGCAACCCACTTGCTGATGGCTCTGTCTATTTCCAGTTTGTCAGAATAGTGCACGTTTTCACTACCCGCTAGAACTGACATCTTTTACAAAATTACATAGTATGGTTTTGTTTTTCAGCCAATCTCAGACAGTAAATTCTTTAACTCCAAGATCTTTTGAAACTTTGGCCTAAGTTTCTCCTCAATGTATGCGATCTATAGCAGCTGTTTTTCTTGCACAGAGTAGGAACAACACTGGCAATCAAGAGCAAGAGAAAATGGATAACGAAATTCTCACTTGTACTGCCCATTCACAGGTAAATCACTGTGTGAGACATCATTAATGCAGATTACTTACTAGCTAGTCCATGTACTGTGCGTTAGCAATTTCAGCATGTTAAGTTTGTAGCCTAGGGATTCATGTCTTTACCAAATGCTAAGCAAATGCACAAAACTGGAATGTGTGTTACTGGGCTGTTACTGTACCACAATGAGTATACATCCTAAATCTAAAATAGGTAATAAGCAATCAAGCTTACAGCCTTTTCATATTCATCCACTATAGCCGGATTGGTCAGTCGTCCTCTATAGTAAGCAAAATCAACTTCAGGCAGCTTCTCTGGAAATCGGTGCACTCTGTGACAAAAAACAACGCTCAAAAAAGTCAGTTATCAAGTCAATGATAACAAAGAATTTTTATTATCTAAAATCAAACTCTCAGATGTTACAATATCCAAAATTATTTCTATTCATAAAAGAAAGCTTCTTTAGTTTCATTCCTCAATGAAATGATCCTTTAACACTAGTATTACTACTCTGAGCTTTCATAAAACTTCTCAGACGTCTTCCACCCTGTAGTTTGGTAATCCTGACCAATAAGTATTTCTACATGCATTGTCCTTTACCCTATAAATGTGAACAGTTCCAAACCTCGAGTTACATTTGTTGGAGACCAGGAAAATGCAGATGTAAACATGAGCACAGGACTATAGGGTTACTTGACAGCATGAAATAGTCTCCATATGCTGTTTTCTACAGAATTTTACACCACACAAAACGACGGCGGCGGCCATGTATCAAGGGCAAGCAGCCTGACGCATCCCAATTTGCACAGGGAAGTGGAAGTATTCTCTCATCCTGCATGAAACTCTGTAGAAAATCGCTGGGTTGTTTCCAGAGGCCAAGAATAGGCACACTGGATTACTTAATATGTTGAAATTTATCATCAGGTAAAATTTCATATGATTTGGTATCTGTGGGGTAAAACCGAGTCAAACCCATCTCTAGCAGTTTATACATGCAATGCATTATTCACTGGTATTTCTACTGTTTCTTGAACCAATAACCTTGGCATCAACCTGTGCAAGTTCTGGAAATATACTATCGTGCGTAAATTAAATACCATCAGAATTGCATTTATGCATAATGTATATATACTTCTAGATGTTACGGTGGCACAGGGCAATCCATCAGCGTTACTAGAGCGTCACCTAGGGAAATGTAATGCTTCAACAAAAATGCGCAGCAAGCGTCATTGATTGAAAAGTTCACGAACGAATTGGAACTGGATTATTCGCCAAATGTATATCGAACCCCAATACACCGTCCATATGGGTGTCATCAAATGAATCTATTTCCACTCTGGCAGTCACAGTGCTTGAACACAGATTCGCCAAAAATGCAGCATATACAAATACGGATTCGCTTATATCGAGAAAATGCACAACTCCGGTCAGGGATGGTCATAAGGATCCATAAGGGAACTATACTTGGTCCATATGGGTCTCATAAAATGAATCTAGTTGCACTCTGGCAGCCGCACTCCTCGAATACAGATTCAAATACAGATTCGCGAAATTCCGGAAAATCTGCATATACAAATACAGATTCGCCTATAGAAGCAGAATGCACAATTCAGGCCAGGATGGTCATAAGGATCCATAAGGGAACTATACTTGGTCCATATGGGTCTCATAAAAATGAATCTAGTTGCACTCTGGCAGCCGCACTCCTCGAATACAGATTCAAATACAGATTCGCGAAGAATTCCGGAAAATCTGCATATACAAATACAGATTCGCCTATAGAAGCAGAATGCACAATTCAGGCCAGGATGGTCATAAGGATCCATAAGGGAACTATACTTGGTCCATATGGGTCTCATAAAATGAATCTAGTTGCACTCTGGCAGCCGCACTCCTCGAATACAGATTCAAATACAGATTCGCGAAATTCCGGAAAATCTGCATATACAAATACAGATTCGCCTATAGAAGCAGAATGCACAATTCAGGCCAGGATGGTCATAAGGATCCATAAGGGAACTATACTTGGTCCATATGGGTCTCATAAAATGAATCTAGTTGCACTCTGGCAGCCCGCACTCCATCGAATACAGATTCAAATACAGATTCGCGAAATTCCGGAAAATCTGCATATACAAATACAGATTCGCCTATAGAAGCAGAATGGCACAATTCAGGCCAGGATGGTCATGAGGGTACATAAAGAACCCATACGTGGTCCATATGGGTCTCATCAAATGTATATATTTGCACTTGGCAGCCGCACTCCTCGTATACAGATTCAAATACGGATTCGCGAAATTCCGGAAATTCTGCATATACAAATACAGATTCGGGGAATTTCGGAAAAATGATGTGATCATTCTTTCTGCACTTGTGGTGCCCACAAGTACCTGTCCTTAGACCTTATTATTTACACTCCACTGCACAAGGCACCCGCATAGCCAACCACTTTGGAGCGAAGGTACAGCAGTGTGCTGATGACACTCGACTTTGCATTGCTCTTTCACCCCGCTGATCAGTCAGTCAAGGTGAAACTTGGTGAATTTCTCTCTGTTCTGTTCATGAATGGTTCTGTTTCAATGGTTTTGGCCAGAAAACCAGATAAATTCTGAGGGGATCATGTTTGGCTCATGCCAACGTCTGCGATTTCTCCCTTCACATTGCAGCATTGGGCCTATCTGGCACTGTTCCGCTATTAAGCAGAATTTTTGGTGTAATTTTGTACAGCAAACTCACATTTCCAATCCCACTTTAGAAACTTATTTAAATCTTGTTTCTATCATATCTGGCATTACGTCACATCAGGTCTGCTTTTTACCAAAAACATGGCACAAACTGTGACCTGTTGTCTGATCTGATCTCGGCCTTGTTTATACCAACGAGGTATTTCAGATCTTGAACTCAAAGGCTTAAGTTCATCCAAAATTTCATGGCTCGTGTGGTGCTGCGTGCACTTCCTCGTACAAATTCCTTAGCTATAGTAAACGAGCTCCATTGAATTCCTCCCAAAAACCGGATAAGATTTAAGGTATCCGGTCTTACCTATAAAATTCATGCCATTAGCACTCCTAACTACCTTAAATGAAAAGTCTCTCTTTGCATCCCTCCTCGCAGCCTACGATCTTCAGGTACGGGCCTTTTGGCTGAGCCACGATGCAGAACTGTCCTGGGCTCGCGTTCATTCCACACTGTAGCGCTTCTCTGTATTTTACCTTACTTTGTATCCGATGCAATGCAAAGGCGCTATATGACATAGCAACAAATACTTGAGCAGCCCCGTGTTACAACATCGATCGCATGCTGATTACACCTTACTCAGACACTTGTCCCATTATAGAATGCGGGTGACATCGAAGATGCACTTGAGGCAGCGAAGGCGCAGATGCTCAGACGCCGAGAAGAGTACACAAATGAAGGGTCAGGTGGAGACTCAGAAATGTAGAGGCGCTGAATCTAGGTACGGCTCAGTATCGGCTGTTTCACGACAGCTGTTACATTTGACCGCGCTATGTCATTAACGTGCAAAACAGAGACAACCGCTGCTTTGAGTGGACTGTGTTGTCGGCAATGTATCCGGCAGAAAAGACTCCCAACGTTCCATCAAATGCAGTGCCCATCTAAGAGAGCTGAATTTCTCCGGGATCGAATTCCCTGTAAAGGTGTCCGACGTCGGCAAGTTCGAGCGCCAGAACCTGCCCATAGCGTAAGCGTGTTCGGGTGTGTCGCGAATTCGTTTAACTAAGTTTCAAGGAAAAGCCAATTTCTAATTTCAGTTGTTATATTTACAATGTTTAATTACAGATTTTATTTACAAAGACTCTTCCTTCAACAGAATAACCAATAACTGTCTTATCAAAAACACTGCAAGCCATCCTATACACAGAAACACCAAAAATAAACTCTCGCGACTACCACTGTCCTTCGGGAGTAGTAGAAGTCTCAGGCATCTGGCGCTGGCCATATTCCGGGTCGACTTCTCCACTCGCAGAATCACCACTCAGAAATACTTGACTGGATTCGGATTCCATCCATCACACACAGTCGACAAAGCTCTATAACGGTCCCGTGTCATCAAACCAACCAGCTCCAATTCACCCACGCCACCAGGACCACGAGTACCGGGCTAAATTCACATACAATAAACTTTTTTTTTTCAAAATACTTGAATACTAAATTCCAATGAGTGCAGTTTTCCAACATGTAAGCCTACATAAACCACAAAATTGCGTACCAAACAAAGCACAAAGTATACCATCTCCGGCAGATATTAAATACCGCAGATATATGCATTTAAAGCATTCTAATATATCCTGCATACACAAACGGCAAAAAATGAAGTTCATTATTCAGATAGGACACCTAAGACCTCAACTATTCAAATAGATATCGCTACGAGTCTTACTTATAGCCCAGACTTATATGCATAATTTAAATCCTGTGTAGCCTACAACTAAAGCAGACTCCTCAATTACGCACTAACATGGGTGTGTAGGTATGTATATGTATGTATGTGTTATATATATATATACTCGAAATACATACATTTTAAACCAGCTAAAATGTAACACTATATATACACAAACTTACGAATACGAAGATTAAGGGAAGGAAAGCATTTTCTCGGCTCCTCAAGCTTCCCGTCACTCCAGCCACGGACTTCGCTCCTCCAATTCCTCTGACTGAACCCTCCTTCGAATTCCCCAAAATCATCTTCTCCTCGCTCCGTCACTCAGAAACTGACTCAACCCAGCGACTCCTCAACCCCTCGGTACGGCCGTCCTTCTTATTCACCGTGCCCAACAGCCGATCCTACTTTCCTGCAACACAGGTGCATTTACAACAGGAATGGGCAAACATTAGCGCATTTGTGACAGGGTGGAATCACGGGGTTGCATCCAATAGATGTCTCATGCGAGGCTAGATTCACACAACGTCGCTCTTCTACTGCTGTTAAACGGTGAAAACCAGCACTACTCAGCCGTGGACACCTGCTGGGCGTATATGAGCAGAACCAAGACCAACGTGAGACTTCGGGACACGAAAAAGTGGATAGCGCCAGAAGGAGTCAAACCACGGGGCATACGGGTACTATCTGCACCGAGCGTGAATGTCAAGGGTGGAAAAAACATGACGCAGATAGTATTATAGGATGACGGATGTCCGCTCAATCCGGTCAACGTCCATCCCGCGCAGCGACTTTGCCGACATAGCAGCCGACGCAAGCAGGACGTCTTTCTTCTCACTCTTAGAGGCGACTAGGCACTGCTGGGAAGTACTTGAAATACTGCAGGTCAATACGCATTTCTTGAGACCCCTTAAGGGCCATGTATGGGTTCCTTATGGACCCATATATGACTACACTTGCCTGAGTTGTGCATTTTCTCGATATAGGCGAATCTGTATTTGTATATGCAGATTTTCCGGAATTTCGCGAATCTGTATTTGAATCTGTATTCGAGGAGTGCGGCTGCCAGAGTGCAACTAGATTCATTTTATGAGACCCATATGGACCAAGTATAGTTCCCTTATGGATCCTTATGACCATCCTGGCCTGAATTGTGCATTCTGCTTCTATAGGCGAATCTGTATTTGTATATGCAGATTTTCCGGAATTTCTCGAATCTGTATTTGAATCTGTATTCGAGGAGTGTGACTGCCAGAGTGCAACTAGATTCATTTTATGAGACCCATATGGACCACGTATAGTTCCCTTATGGATCCTTATGACTATCCTGGCCTGAATTGTGCATTCTGCTTATATAGGCGAATCTGTATTTGTATATGCTGAATTTCCGGAATTTCTCGAATCTGTATTTGAATCTGTATTCAAGAAGCGTGACTGCAAGAGTGCAACTAGATTCATTTTATGAGACCCATATGGACCAAGTATAGTTCCCTTATGGATCCTTATGACCATCCTGGCCTGAATTGGTGCATTCTGCTTCTTTAGGCGAATCTGTATTTGTATATGCAGATTTTCCGGAATTTCTCGAATCTGTATTTGAATCTGTATACGAGGAGTGCGGCTGCCAGAGTGCAAATATATACATTTGATGAGACCCATATGGACCCACGTATGGGTTCTTTATGCACCCTCATGACCATCCTGGCCTGAATTGTGCATTCTGCTTCTATAGGCGAAATCTGTATTTTGTATATGCAGATTTTCCGGATTTTGGCGAATCTGTATTTGAATCTGTATACGAGGAGTGCGGCTGCCAGAGTGCAAATATATACATTTGATGGAGACCCATATGGACCACGTATGGGTTCTTTATGTACCCTCATGACCATCCTGGCCTGAATTGTGCATTCTGCTTCTATAGGCGAATCTGTATTTGTATATGCAGATTTTCTGGATTTTGGCGAATCTGTATTTGATTCTGTTTACGAGGATTGCGGCTGCCAGAGTGCAAATATATACATTTGATGAGGACCCATTTGAATGCGATAATTCGATCGGCAGGTTTATGGGTTTGTACGTGTTTTCGCACAATTCTGTTCAATATACGGTCTTTGGGCGAATTTTCGATTAATATGCGTCTTTCGTTAACAAATTGTGCAGTTCCTATTGATTCATGAACATTTTTATCGTTTAATCCTCTTTGAAATTTGTGATTCCAAAATATTGCTCTACTATTTCGCTAGTTGGCAGCACAGAACCCGGAATCCGGAACGGAAATGTATTTATATCTGTTGATAGGTTTTTATACGTCAATGCATCAGCGTTACGAGTTGGGAATTCAAGTTAACATGGTCAGTTTCTTAGATCGCTGTGGTTGCATTCGTTGCTTGGCCCAAGAAGAATAACCTGAGAGCTCGCCTCACGAGGCGTTAGCTGACGAGAAAACAGGTGATTAAAAAATGATGGATTGTTTTTAACGTTAACTTTAACCTATACCAGCGAGTGGACTGCGTGTGACCCTTTGACATTATTCGACTTACTTGGCTACAAACATGTCGGATCTCGCTTTAAATGCTCGAAACGCCTCCTTCTGGTTAGGAGGCACACGTTCGGCAAAAGAAACCCAGTCGACTGCTGACTTTGCAACCCTGCGAGCGGCCATCTGAAATATTTATTCACAGAATCTATTCACGCTCCTCAAACACGACCCAGCGTGAACACAGGAGACCACTCTCCTTCACACGAAAACTCGCATAACTCCGAACTCGCGAGATCACAAAGTATTTATTGCTGTAGATTGCCACTTCCACCTCAGCCACTGTAGTAAGTAAGTATGACAAATTCTAGGTTAAGCTAAAAGAATAGCATTGCAATGTTTTAAGTAAATGTAAAATGTAAATGTATAGGTTTTATATAGCGACCGTATGGCCTCGACCCTGCTCATTTTGCAATGAATTTATCGGGTGAGATCCTTCACCACCGCTGCCCGTTTGAATGGGCGCCACGCCATTTAAGGTCCCCGTGTACGGACCGTACTAGCCCGAGTTAAATCTATCACTAACTGTGGAATCCAATTATGGGCTGAAATCGATGTAGAGCTCCTGACATCGACAGACAAAAGAGAATAATAAAAACTAATAGCTTCATCTCTCAAATGGTTGCAAGACTGTTATCCTTTTGCATACTTTTAGTTTAGCTATCATCCGCTCTTGCCATCTGTCTGTCTAGCTGCTTGAATTTGTATTGTAATCGTAAACCCACCCAACGAAAGTTAAGTCGCGGGAACCAGCTTATTCACAGGCGCTCAGTCAAAACAAAATCGTTAGGCAGGTTTGTTTAGAAACGGTTTCAGGCCAAGATCCAACAGGCAGGCAGGCAGTTCTGAACTTGGAACTAAAACTGATTATAAAAATCAAGTTGATGCATTAAACAGAAATTCCGGATGAAAACGTCGCTGATTTTAACAGATGTCCTAGGTCAACATATGTAGTAGTGTAGTCTACTTATAAAATATTATATATAGCAATTCAGTTACATGTAGTAATCGTAAGCTTGAGATTTTTTACAGCATCCGAAAGACACGGAAACCAGCTCATTCAAAGAAAATTATGAGGCGTATAATTATACGTATATCTATAAATTATATATCTGCATGCTTTGGTTCATTTAGTTGAAGAGTTTATGGCTTGGTTGTACACACGGTTTTACGTGTTTGGATAATTTTAAGACACGTAACTGTTACATAAGCAATGATAGTCAACATTGAGAAAACTAATATATATATATATATATATATATATATATATATATATATATATATATATATATATATATATATATATATATATATATATATATATATATATATATATATATATATATATATATATATATATATATATATATATATATATATATATAATGAGCCAGCTGACTTTAATGTCAATGAAGATTTGACATATACTGAAGATCAGGTCATGAGGATCCGCCATTTAGTCACACCAACGTCTACTGATAGAGGACATTGTGATTGAGTGCAAAAGCCTTGATGGCCACATTCTACCACATTATAGAGTGAATAATGCATAGCTATAAGACCAGTTTGCAAGAGGCTGACAGGAGACTATCACAGAATTTTTTTCTGCGTTTTGTTTTGTTGATTGCTCAGTTCAATATGACCTTGGACCATATGCTGCTGATTGCTGCAATTAATGTAAGGTACAGTAAGTCTAAAAACTCTCCACTGCATTGCTACAGACAATAGTGGGCTGCAGATCTTGACTTGCCACCCATTTTTAGAATATTCAACCACCAAAGTCAAAAGTCAACTTCTTTAGTCATAAAAAAGTTATGAGCGAGATGCTGGTTTCTGATCCTGCCTGACAAACCCCGGTTGTATACAGCCTACTATTAATCACCCGTTAAAAGAATATTTCAACAGATAGTTTCAAGAGATACGCTACAAAAGGCAACGGTGGCTGGGGTTCCACCCAAACAACTTGCTGGAGAGCCTAATTACTAGTGCAAAAGTCATACACCCTAGTTTTTATAAACAACAACTGGGCCAGATATAATTTTTAATGCAAAATCCTTAGTCTATCAGATGTTATGTGATTTTCTCATGCTTTTTATAATTCACCCCATATTTTTTATTACCTCTCTTCACCTTCCCACAATTTTTATCAGCTTTTAGCTGATGACTAGTTATTTCAGTTTCTGACCCACTTGTCAAGTACTGGCAAGGCTAATGAAGCTCTTTGTCCTCCAAAAACAGCAAGGAAATGCAATAATTACACGACGACTTTATCTGAAATTCTTAAAGATTTTACAATGTTCAAATACTGCAACATTTGACAATCTTGACTAATTTTACATGGTTTGATTTTGCCCTTACTGAAATACAATGAATGTCATTCATACTCTGCTCCTTTCCCCTTTAGGTACTACAAACCCTCCCTAACAATATGTCAAACTCCATGGGCAGCCCACACTTCACTTCATACTATAATGGCATTAGAAAACAACAAAACATTCTTTTCTACTTTTAAAACTAACAGCTTCACTTTGTAAAATTCTATTTAACAATATCAGTTAAACTCCATGGACAACCCACACTTCACTTCATACTGTAATGGCACTAGAAATCAGCAAAACAAAGTTTTTCTCTGCTTTTAAAACTAACAGCTTCACTTTGTAAAATTCTACAATACACTGATCGGTTTTGTTTCAACAACAAATATTGGTTATATGGATTTCTTAGCAGTTACAGCTTTGTCCCAGGATTACCAGAATTATTATTATTATAATTAGTAGTAGTTAGTAATAGTGGTAGTGGTAGTAGCAGTAGTAGTAGTAACAGTAGCATTACATGTATATCATAATCACTGTCACCACTGCCACTAGTATCGCAGTATTCTTATTTTCATTATTAAATTTTAACAGCTCTTATATGAACTTAATCTAAGGCAGAAAGGGGCAAGAATGGTCCAAGCTGTTTGAACAGCCTTTTTTCCTTTCAGGGAGGCACAAAAATCTCACTCTGTATAATCAGTTACAGAAACGTGCCCTACAGGAATCATCAAATAACAAATGACTCTGGCTGAAACAGTAGTCTAGCTAGACCTGTGGGATAGCACCAAATACATAAGCTAGACATACGCTGCAGTTTGGGATACAGGATGAGATGTTCGAATACATATGTAAGGTAATTTTACGGTAACATAGAAGCTAATCACAGCTGCTCTCAGCGCGAGAGGTACAGTACACTGTGGAAACACCATGATGGGACTAGCAATGGAGATTATGCTTTCTGCAGTATCAAAACTTGCCCATGCACTATTTCTGCAACCAACAGACCCAAACAAGATTGGAATGTCATATGTCTATCTGATCAGCTATGCAATAGCTTAGGTCTTCAAATGGACGGCTGTGTCACTATGCATAACTGAGTCATGTTGCATGTCTCATAAGAATGTGTTATTGCATCTGACACTTGCATAATACTTTAAAGGACTTCTTCTTAGGGCTTTCTTACAAAATGCCAAAAGATGCCATTTGGGCTGAAAATTTTACTCAAGTCTTTTCAAGCAGAACAGTACAAATGTGCAGAAGAAGACTGTTGTAATGGGATGTACCAAGCATTGAACAGGTAAACAGCATCATCAGCTTTTTCTTTTGATCTTGTCAAGCAGTTACTGTACTTCATTTTAAACCTTTTAATCAAGTCCATTGCCTAGCAGTAATCATGCCACCATCACATCAGAGATTTGCCAGGAAAGACCCAAGTTTCACATCTTCAAGCAAGTAACACCTAGATGTCCTCAGCCGAATCTACATATAACACATGCCATCAAAAGAGCACAGTTCAACTGTGACTCAAGTCAGGACAGCTAAGTAATGGATCTGTCGTTAGCTAAACATACTGTAAATTCCACAGTCCTAGCAAACAAATAACTCTGAGACACGTGACATGCAAACACAGTTTCTTCCCAACATGTTTTAAGTTATATGTCAATGAAATCGCACTTCATGTAAAAGTATTTCTTTTAAATATGATAAAACTGGTTAGATTGCAAGCAGCAGATAAGCAAGATTAATTACAACAAGTACTGGTATGTGTAGCTTTTTCTTCACAAGAACAATAAATTTCATTTCCTTGAATAATTATAGGAAATAACAATTGATTAAGAACAAAGCAGAAGCACAATAAATGCTGTTATGGTTGATACGAATTGCAAATGCATGTGCCTTCAAGAAATTTGGAGTTTGCAATTAAGTGCAATTTAGAAATGATAATAAGCCAGACAAATCTTTAAAAGCTTTTGCACATCAATGATCTTAAATAATTTAAATCAGTCTTGGTTAAAACTTCACTTAGAAGAAGCAAAGGTGACTAAACTTGTTGCAAAATCTGAACAGTTACCGGTAACATAAAGAACACTTGAAATTTAACCTTTAAGCTTTCAGCAACTGCTGCAAGAGACGTAAATCATATATATTTCTAGTGCTAGATCACTAGTAATTTTGTCTTCAGATGCATCATTAAAGAAGCTGAAAGAAACTCTACCAAGAAACAATGAAGAAGTTTTGGTCACTCACAGTCTCTTAAAATACTTTTTTATTTCAGCAATATAGCGATACTACCTTTATTGGATAGATTAGTCTGAAGACTACTGCCATGTTCGAGTAGTGCCAGTCTCAAGCCTTGATAAAGGAGGAAGGTAACACTAATTATCTTTGCAACAACACAGCATCATTAAACAGAAACTACTATGTGCATGGGAACAATTTTTTATTTTCTTTGCTAAAATAACATTTTCAGCACCATTCTTGCTTCATTGCTGATCAATAATACTTTAAGATTAACAATATACTACCCAATCAATGCAAGAGATGTCAAGACATATGACCCATGACTTCAAAAGGTTCTTTGTACTCCATCAGAGACTGGCTCATATTCATCACAGCATTTCATTTACCACTTGCATCATTACATTGCACTTCAAACACTCCAAAATGCACATCATTTTTCACTGCTCTCTAACAAGCACTTTGTACAAAGAAAAAAAAACAGAATTCACAGTTGATGCAGTATTCGAACAGGTAACAATCTCAAGTTGCAGCCAGGCACTTTCAACTGCTGCGAACCTGATCAAATCAGTGCAACTTATTAAGGCACTCATCGACAACAACAGCACTCCTCCATAGTTCTGATCTGCACAGACTGCTCCAACAAATAAGAAATACGAAACATTCACAAGGAGCAACCTCTCTCACGTTTTCAATATCGCTAGCAACACGATCACTTTAATAAAAGTCAAATGTGAAACCAGCACTTCATGTTTAAGAGGCCGTTTGATAACAAGATCACCACAAGTCCTGCAGCACAACCATGACTACCTACGTCATCTTTACCACCTCCACCAGTACAGCACATAATACTTTCTTGAACAAATTCATGGCAAGAAGTACTGCTCTTCTGCACCTGTTTTAGTCAACCAAAGTGTGCATCATTCAGCACAGACTCAACAACAGGAAATTTTAGTGACTGAAAACTGAAAATCTAATCAGTGGGATGATGTAACATAATCTCTAATTTATATACATGTACATGCCTCTATCGATATTAGTTCTCAGCAGCCTTGTCTGGGGATTGAAGGATAGTTTGGCTGAAGCACAAACATGACAAACAACACATTGCTTCAACAACTGCACAATCCTTCCTTACAAGTTTATAGGACTTGAAAACGAGTTGCTAAATTTCATGTTGTGCACCATCACTGAAGCATTTTCAGTCTGCCATCACCTCCCAAATAATATTACTACCAGCTGCTATTAAATAATTGCAGGGAAATTATAACAAGAACTGCAAATTTGCTGCCCTTGATGTTTGTAGTTTTCCACGTTAAATCTATAACATTTATTTAGAAATGACTAAGAAAGATGCACAAAACTGAATGCTTTCTGTTTTACATATCATTATAATGTAACTTCAAATACAATACAAATCATCAACTCGTTCCTAAGTAACAAGAGGACCATAAGCAACTAATTGTTATACCATGATTTGACATCATAGCTACAACACAGTAACAGTACGTTTGGTGCACAAGTTAACATTAAAGCCGTCCACAGCAGATAAACAAAATCAGCCTTCTCAAAATAATGGCATCTTCAAAGATATGCAACCATGATGGACAAAGTGTTGACAAACAACTAGAACGCCAGAAACCGGACACCACAGATGCATAGATGTTGAAGGCTGAGTTCTCCTCCTCTTCTACCATCGAACGCTCTGGCTCACAATGTCATGGCGTCTTATAATGCCAGCATCGCGGAAAGGATTTGGCAGCCCTGGAGGAGGTGGTAAAACCGACTGCCGCTTGTTGAGATCTAAACAAGTTCAATATCTTTTGTCATATTTATATAGCCCCAGAAACAACACTGGCAATGGTTCTAAATGGCCAACAGCTGATAATTTAAAAAAATTTAAATAACATTAAAATTCATTTGACTACAGTGAAACATATGCATCCACTTATTAGTAATATAATCTAATATCACAAATACCATATTTTTAAATGTTAGTTCAAAAACAGGCCATGGACAAAAACTATTCAGGAAAATGAAAGAGAACTTTAATGCAGAACATTATAGATACAAGGAACAGTTTGACTGGTAGCACTGCTTCGGTGGACGACATCATAACTTTTACAGTTTTAACAGGAAGTTACGAAGAATTAGCTGTTGAGGAATATACTTGTAAATAAGTTGTTCAAAGACCAACATAGTCTTCTGAACCACATTATGATCATCAAAAAATAAAGAATAAATCCAAAACAACTGGCAGATGAATAATTCTCAAGCTTCCTGATAACCAGTAATTTCGTGTGAAAAAATGAAACAACAAATTTTCTACTTGCAATAGCTCCAACAAATTTTGACATAAAACTGCAACCTATGAAAAGTTTCTTCCTAAGTTCCATTGTTTCTATCACTACATTAACTTCTTGACCTCACAGAAAGCAGACAAAAGTAAATGATCCTCAGCACACAGAAGCCTATCTATAACTTGGTGGACATAGACGTAAATTATGAAGTTTTGTCATGTGAATTCGTGTGAATTCAGTACCTGCAATCACAAGAAGCATTTTTCGTCTTGCACCAAATGTATTTATCCCCAAATCTCTCAGGTCTTGATCAGTCAGAGTCAGAAATGTAGCCATGTCAATCTATAAGAACATCAACAACAGCATAAATGTGAATTAAGCTGCTTACAAGGTTCTTTACATAGCTATATAAGGAAATGCAAGGTAATGAATGATGACCACTGGGACACATTTTACAGCAGCAAAATATATCATTCTGTTTGTGACGTCATTAGCTTGCTTCGGCACTCATGATTGTTCCTCCTGTTGTAACACAACACTGTGTTCTCCTCGCCTTAGCAGCCGGTATCCTGTTTTAGCCACTCATAGCCGCCCTTAGCTACTGGTCTTAGCTACTTGGCTGGTGAGTTTCCATGCTTTAGGTGCAAAATTTCTTAGTTATCTGTCGACATGTTATCTGGTTGCTGATCTGTTTGTGGTTGGCTCGCTTTTTGTGCATTTTAAATATACGCTTTTGATTGGTGGGTGTTACTTGGCTAAAACAGTTGTTTGTGAACTTGGTTCTCAATTAGACTATGCCAATGTGATGTTGTAAGGTATCTTCACTTCTAATTTAAAAAGCTCCAGAGAGTTCAAAACTCTTTTGTTAGGGTTGAAACATGTTCTTCTGCTTCATCAAATGCATTGAACTGCCTGTGTGAACTTCACTGGCTTCCTGTTGAATGGCATATTAAGTTTAAGATTGCATGCTTGACACTTAAGGTCCAGAATACCAGAACACCGTCATATCTTAAAACGTTGCTAAATCCATATCGCCCTCCTAGACTGCTGCGTTCTTCAGACAGTGGCCTATTGCTAGAACCTAGATTTAGGACAATTGCAGGATTGTGTGCCTTCAGCTGCACTGATCCTCATATTTGCAATAGTCTACCACAAAAGGCCCCACCTGTCAACTCACTATCATGATTTGAATCACTTGTCAAGACTAACTTTTTACTCTGGCCTTTACACATGACTCCATCTTGGCTTCTAGCAAACACACATCCACACCTCAGATTCAAGTTTACTGACTTTGCAAGCACAATAAGTGCTTTCAATAACTAAAAAGAGTAAGGCATGATAAGGTAAGTTAAGGTAAGGTAAAAAGGCAAGATAAAGAAAGTAAGGCATGGTAAGGCTTGCTATAAACTTTAAAATGACAACTGAAGCCTTATAACCGACTTACAACTTGCATTGCTCAGCTACAATATTGCATGCAGCTGTTAAAACTTGACACCATATGCCACCCTTTAAGTCAGGCTCACCACACTCTGTGCTCATCACATATTCCAAATGCACTGAAAATTGACACAGAACCTCTACAAGGCAACCCATCATGTGTTTAAATACAATCTGAGAAGAATAACAAATTTTTTGCATTTTTTTATTGCTGGAATCCATCAGATAGATTAAAATTCAGAAACTGTCCCCAGTTTATCTTACCTCTTGCTGTTTGAAGAGTTCCGTGTATTTTCCAAGACCCATTTCACTGAAGAGAAGAGACAGATCAGTGTCACCAATGGCAACCCTGTCCATCTGCTTCTCACTTACCGGCTGCCATATCAACGATGATGAAGAAGTATTGGCTGCCAACTGACGGCAACCATCAAGCTGTGTAATGTTGCCTAAGCACAACACACAATTCAATGTCGTTTTTTACTACACAGAAGTTTGATCTAGTAGAAATTAGGCATTACACAATATAATAAAGCAAGGTTACATTAATATTAAGCTAGATGGGGTGCACAATAGTCAAGTGGTTAGCATGCCTATTGGTTCAAATCCCCACTAGAGCTGAAATTTGTTTCAAGATTTTGCCTGCGTTTGCACCCCTCAGCTGTAATGAGTACACTTACCACAAACTGTCACTTGGAAGATCAGATGGCGAGGGAGAGGCAGTATGAACTTGCTAACATTTTATAGCTTCTTCTTAAGTTGCATTAGCCACAACTATAACCCAGGAAGGTTGACTATTAAATCATCATGACAGCATAATATGGAAATGCACCATCTAGTTTCAGTTTGAACTCCAGTGAAAAATAAAACTGTCAGGTTTTTGCTAAACCATGCAACCAGGAAAGAATGGCTGCGTGTTTGTTGTACTGAATCCATCTTATCTTTGGCCAAATAATCCACCCTAGTTGACTAAACTCTAAAAGCTTTGTTTTTTGTGACAAGAGCATGATCAATGCATAATTACTTTATATATCTCAACCGGCATGACAATGACTTGAAAGTATGGACACAGGACCGCTTAACAGCAGGAAGTTGTAGGCTAAAAAGCAGCAGAGTCCTGAGGGAAATACCTATTTCTCATAATTCATGAACTGTGATTTAACAAAGCAGAAGGTTACTCACATCTCTCTGGCTGCAGGGATAATTCCCGGCACTGAGCTGACAACTGTGACATGAGGTCCATCAGGTTTTCACTGGCAGTTGTTTGACTGGTTGAACTTGAGAGAGGATTTGTTGCAGTTTTCCATGCTTCACTGTCTTCTTCCACATCCTCAAAAATTGAATTCAGCATTAATCAAGTGCTATACATGTCTCTAATTTAAGCCAAAGTTTAGTAAAAGTTTTCCTCTGTTTGACTGATGGTCACAAAGCAGCTACATGTCCGTATATGATGTGTTTTTAATTGTGCAAGACTAAAGCTGATACCTCCACAAACATTATCAAGAAATGACAGCAGAGACGCAGCACCACTATTTGCCTTTACTGCAAAATTACTTGCCGTAAAGTATCCGTCTTGTAGGTAAATAACTTGACATTTATACAGTGCCTTTTGAGAAGATCTCAAAGGCTACATGATATTTATGTAATTAATAATTGGACAGGTACCATCGCACAGCAAATTAAGACGCACTGTTGGTACACTTGTTTGTAATGTTCTATTATTTGTGAAATGCCAGATGCACTTACTTCGTAAGGTGTTGTCATCTTGGGTCCATCATAGCCGTCAGTTAGATTCATCCTTTCACGTATGGCTGAAGCAGGCATTGACCGTGAGAAGCCAAGACCCGCCCAATAGTCGGTTGGTATTCGTGACTCACCAACAGGTTTCTTCTGCATTGCTTTAAGCAGATAATTAACACCAAAGCAGCTTTTCATTTCAGACAACTAACTGGACAAATTGTAAAAATTGTAACCTCAAACATTTCTAAAACACTACTGAAAAAATAAGCAAAACGCACCAACTAATTCACAAGCACTGTGTCAAGTCCGCAGGGTTGTCCTGAGGTACCATATAAAAAACAAAATCTGGTTATCTGGACCAGCAGTCCAACACTCCATCTATCATCCGACAGCACAACACCCAGGCAACACATGGACACAGCTCTGTATGGTAATGTAATGTCAAACTGATTTTGTGCATTTTCAAGACAGAGGTTATCAGTGAATTCTGCCAGCCAACAATGCTTAGGCAGTGATGAAACATTTACACAAAATCTATAAAAAGAAACTTATCCTCCACTATCATCATTATAGCTGTCATAGTCATCATCAACACCATCTTCTTCATCATTAGATAATAGACCCATCCAGTGTTAACTGGATTTAAAAAATTCAAAAATATTTATGTAGTAGATACTCATCAGCAGCAATTATCCAAACATGCCTACTAATGCATTTATAAATGTCTAAACAGATGGTCCAATAATTCACATACTTAACAAAAGAACCTGAAAGACAATGATATATACCTTTACTGGCCAGCATCTTCATGCGCTCGTAGTCAATGTCATTGAGGAGACCTCCAGGTTCAAACTGTGCAGAGGAGTTGATGAATTTCTTTGGACGATTACTTCCTGGTGCTTTGCTGCTGCTGCTGCGTTCTGATGAACTGTCTGACTCACACTCACCATCTCTATCAACATCACCGTTCCTACGGCAACGTTTAACAAATGCAGTGTAAAGTAAATGACAACCATGTATTATCAGTCATAATTTTGGAAAATTATATTCATCCAGCATTCATCTAATTAAAATATTTATGTCCCTAAAAGGTTCTTGAATACAATTTATCCTGTGCACCATTTCTACATCTTTGTCTTGATTTACTTCCATCTTTCATAATTCCTTCCTTCCTTCCTTTCTATCTGTCTTCCTTTGGTCTCTTTTCATCTCTTATGTCATCATTCATTTTCCCCTCTCTTCCCAACTCCATTTCTAGCTGACTCAGTCCTTCTCCATCTCTCTTTCTCTCTGTGTCTCACTACCTTTCTTTGAGAGTAAAAAGCCACTGCAAGAATTTAAAATTCATTTTAACAGGTGTGTGGTAAAATGTCGGAACAAAAAAATTCAAGCATAACAGTGCAAAAACTTCAAGGCCACATGCTGAAGCAACAAAAAAGGCTAACGAAACCTCAGGTACAATCAAAACAACAATAGTTAGTAGAAACAAGGATTCATTATTGAGGTTGTACAAATCATTGGTGAGGTCACAGTTGAAAGATTGTATCCAAGTATGGAATCCATACCTAAAATACGGCAAAGAACAACAGGAGAAAGTGCAAAGGAGAGCAACCAAAATGATTTGGGGTTACAAGGTCTGAGCTATGACAAACGGTTGAAACGTGTGGGCTAACAACATCAGCACCTTAGATTCGCGTAAGGTGTGACCTTCCACACGTTAGAAATCTTTGTAGTAATAGTTCGAGAGATGTTGCAGAGGAGACCTAAATGAAGCTTACAAGATCATCAGTGGAGAGGAGGCAGTGCACTGGCAGAGGTTCTTTGAATTAGCACCAAACAAGGTGATTCAACGCCACAAGCATATATTATTTAAGAAACAGAAAGGAACATTAGGGCAGAAATTCCTTAGTGCTAGAGTTGTAGACTCTCAGTGGATGCTATCGAAGCTTTAAGAGGGAGCTAGGAAAGATTGGCTATTAAACATTCCTGGTTAATTTGCCGTGGTTCAACAAGCCCTTGTTATGCTATATTATGTCACGTCATCTCTTACTGAACAGAAAAAATTCTCTGCTGGTTCTCGTCGAGAAGATCGTGCCTTTCCTCATCTATCGCTTCCTTGGTTCCGTTAGTGTAGATGGTGCCACTGCTAGGCGATGGATGATAGGGCACCTGAGCTGTAGCACTGGCGTCCAGCGCCGAATTGGTTGTTATCGGTGTAGCAGGGTACACGTCGTTGCTGTGATCTGGCATCGGCTGAAAGATGCCTTCGTGCTGTGAAAGATGATGTGGATGCTGAAATTGTGGAGGACGAGATGGATTATGATAGAGGACTGACGATGAAGACGAAGCAGCCGAGGCAGAAGTGCTTGGCTGCAGAGGATGGTGATACATGGCAGCTTGGGAGGAGCATCCAATGTCAGATGAACAGAGCTGCTGAGGTGTGGCAATTGATGAAAGGTGAGGAGGACCAAACATTCCTGCAGAGGCATCCGAACGAAGACAGGCAAAACCTACAGAAGCAGAAGAAACCACAGATAGCAAATCTACGTCTTAGCACAGCACAAGCAGAAACAAGTGTAGCAGCTGTACAGAAGTATGAATGGTTGCAGCAGCCAAAGCTTTTGATTCTGATATCTCATGAATTTAAACAGCAAACCCTAAACGCCTTGCCCTGCTACTGAACATCAAATGGCATCACAGTTCAAAGACCTCTCTAGTGCATTTGCAAACAAAGTGATGCAACTGAATGAATCAATTGCTTTGATAACACCTACAGCTTTGCCAGTGTTCATTCTGAGTTTCATGTATAGTGTAGTACCTCTCACAAAAAAACATCATAATGAGATTGTACAGAAATAATTAAACCAATATAAGCAAAACAACAGGTCTGAGACTATGATGTAAAATCAAGATTAACAAACATAGGCAACAAAAACCCAAAAACAAAAAGAGGTCAGGTGAAGTACCAGCCATAGGTGAATCAAGATGATTCCTGAGCAAAGAGTGCTGTTGGAAGTCATCACGTAGAACCGACTTGGCCTCGAAAATGCTACTCAGTGAGTCCAGTCTTTGCGCAGCCATGGCTGTTGAAGGGTCAGACAGATTAGAAGCGAATTCGCTGGCAAGCAAATCCAAGGACAAAGGTGTTGCAAGACGAGGAAGACTGGATGGAGGTAGAACAACTTCGGCTGTATTTCGCATATTGTGGCTGGAAACTGAGCAACAAAATCAAGTGGAAATAAAATGAATATGAACAGAAATAATGAACATAAAATTAAAAAAACAAAGAACATTTATACATCAAATAACAGAGAAAAAACAGTTAGTAAGCAAAAAAGAGTATTTGCTGAATAAAGAACAATAAAACACAACACATTTTCAAAAACATTTCAGCTGAGCTTCAGCATATACTAGGATATCATGAATTCATGAAATACGAGAAGAAAACATGCCGAAACTGCTTACTGTCAATAGGTGATGGATTGAACGAGGAGACAGGCATCTGTGTTAGAGACAAGGCACTCGTCATGTGTTGAACCAAATCCTCACTGCTGCTACGAACACTTGTCACAGCATTTGGTGACAATGCAAACGGACCTGAATGAGTTTGCTGCTGCTGCTGTTGTGGATGAGGGTGGGTAGGCTGATAAGGTGACCACTCGCGAGGCACTTGTGGTGGCAGATAGCACACTGGTGGAACATGATAGGATGGTGGATAGTGAAGAGGTCCCTGATGTGGATGTGGACGAGGCAACATAATCATAGGCCTGTAGACTGAACACAAGTCAAATGAACAATGATTAAGTGCAGTTACTGCAGGAAGCCCAAAAACACCAATTTTAACAGTCATAAGTGGTGCTGATTAAAGACAAAATACAATAATAGTTGTTTTTGTTAAACAAATGCTTTCCCTTTAAATCATGTGCCACCTAGATAGCAGCCCACATGAATTACAGAAAAACAAAGAGGTACAGAAGCAGCAAGTGGAGTTATCAACTTGGGGTTTTCCACAGTTAGATAATTCCAGTACATGTGTTCAAGAATTAGCAGAGGAATGAATAAATATTTTTCTAAAATATTTTCATCCTGCAAATTATTAACTAAAAGAGATTTGAAAAGTACCTTTCACAACAAGAAAGATCTTTATAAGGCTACTTTTATATTCACATATTTTATACTTTTATATTCATAATTCTTGCCTCAGCAGTTTTTTTGAACACAGTACTTAAAAGGAAACAACAGAAAAGAAATATGGACAAAAGAGCAATCTAACAACCACCACACTTTCTCTCCACATCGCTTGTCCACAATCAGCTTTTAAGATTTTACTGGGATTCAAATCTTAGACACAGCAGTGAAAGTCTTTTGCAATACCACTTAGAAAAAATGTTGATCAACAAGCAAACAGTGTAATACCAGTAAAATACAATGTACTATTCAGAGACTTGTAAAATATGCACTTTCAATATCTGTCGGATTCTAATCTCATTTAATCTAAGAGATAATGCACAAGCCATCAGATGGTCATTTCAAGTAAAATTATAGTAAAAAAAATAGCAACATGCAGGAGAAGCCCCGTCAAAATCTGGTAAATCATGGAATCCAGAAGTCAGGCTACAGTGGGTACGCAAGTAGAAAAAGGTAGTCGTAAGTGTAGACCTAAATGAAGTTCAACATGAATGAATGATAGGTTGAATTACAGAACATTACATTATAGTAATTTCTTTTTAGTCAGCCTAGAATTGATATACCTGGCTTAGGAGAAACAACATTTGCCACAGAGGTTGGCCGAGGCTCCATGTTTGGCACAGGACTCTTGTTACTGTTCATCATAACTGCTCTATTCTGACCGAGAAAATCCGAGACTTCACCTGAGAGACATTCGATAAAAATCACTTCATAAGCAAAACATAAAACCAGCAAATCTGAAAGCATTCGCCCTGAACGTCAAAAGACACGTTTTCTTTATTATTAAGGCATGTGCTTCAAAACAGTATATGACAGCACATGACTCCCAGCGACCTCAAAATTGTGTAGCAGCTACCACAGTCAGAGACCTCTGGATCTGCTGAAGGTTCATAAATTGCGTAATCAAGAACACCGCCCACAGGGTAACTGATGTAACCATTTAGTAATACGATCCCTGAACCAGTCCTCCCAAAATCAGTGAGAGGTGTAGGAACAAGTGCTAAGTGAGCTGGCCAATTGGAAAATGCAACAGACCCATGTATTCCAAACAACTAGCCTGGTAATCTGTTGTGCTGTCTACAATCTAAAAATAGGAAGGGCATTTACAATGACCCTCTAGGAAACGTCTATTCTTTTGGTAGTCTTCCACTGTGAGACAATTGTACTTTGATCTCATCTGCCAGACAGCTAGATACGGTCAGCTGATTTGTATGAGAATGGCATTCTCCTTGATTATTCACAGCGCAATTCCCAACAAGTTATAAGGCATGAGAGGTTCATCTGTACTGCTAACAGGGGATAAATATCACGCTTTTTGCACTGAGAATTCATACAGTGGTACTGGTATTTAAGAAATGAGTCAACTTCATTTTTTAAAGGTTTAGACAGCATTTGTACAATTTGTGTTGTAGTGTAAACAGGAGCTATAAGAGGTACTACAAAGCCAAAGTTGAAAGCACCATAAACAGTCAAAAAAATCTACCAGCTATTTTGCTTGTCTTTAGTAACAAATATTTATTTACTTTTGTTTTAAATATTTTCATTAATAATTAATTTGTACAAAAAACATTGAAGCAGTTGTTTGCGAACTTTACCCTAATTTCTCTTGAATGCCTAGTGCAATATCTCATGCACACCTGATGCAATTTTCTATGGATGAAACTCACAATCTTGGCTTTACCCTTGTACAAGTCGACCCCCAAACTTCGTATTTTTCAAAGCTGTCCACATTTTTTTACTTGTATGTGAGTATTTAAGGTAAACTAGTATGTCACGATACAATTGCCTACTGAACTGGATTGAAAGAAACTGCAAGTGATTGAACAGTGCAAGATATAGCATACAAAATTATTTGCATAAAACTGATTTAAACTGTATGACTGGTATAAAACTGACTGACAGTTACTGATAAAAGTGATTCTTAACTAACTGACCTAAATGCAACTGACTGAACTGGCATGATGTGAACTGACTAGACTGAATGAAATTTTCTGTCCTGTCCTGAACTGACTAACCTGCAAATGTCATGTTCTGCTTTGGTTCAGGCAGCGAAAGAGGAGATTCCTGCACTAAGCCTAAAATTCTTCTCCGTGCTTCGTAAACATTTCTTGTGTTACTTTCAATGGTTTTGACAATCACAGACTAGCAAAACAGAAACAAGCCACAACCAACACTTTTACGTAATTGATCAATTCATAAACATTCATAAAGATACCCTGAATGTCACATTTAAACAAATTAGCAGCAACAGTAAGTTCACTAACAGATAACAGCAATGAAATGACAAATGCACATATACTTATGCAGAACAAAGGTTTACAATGACAGTGTTGTTGATTTGGTTTGAAACTATGCAAACACCAACCTTTGTGGTTTGCTTTGGCTTTGGTTTGATGCTGATAAACACATCCAACTGCTCTGTCAGCTGACTCAACAGACCTTCAATACCAAGTCACACACTAAATGAAAATCCTCAACATTTAACCAACGGCTGTTTTAAGCAGCGTTAATCAAAAAAATTGTGATAAGGACCTACATGCAACGAGGCACTTTTTGCTCTTGGTAAGATAATGAATGCTGTATTCCAAGATGACAAACACATGATGAACATTGCATCTTTGTCTTATTACAACTTTGATGAAACTAAGTGTTACAACTAAAATTCAATGATCAGTCAAAACAGAAAATACAATAGTGGCTCAGTAAAGAACACTTCACCCCAGAGGTTATAAACACAATACAGAGGCATTCAGTTTACCAGTAACTGTCTGGAAGACCATTACCCCAGTGCCTGCCCATAAATAAACACTGACCTTGACTGACTTCAACTTCATCCTTCAAGTCAAACATCAGAACCAAAGGCAAACAACCCTGCAAGAAAGCAAGCACGTTATCTCTTGAAAAAAATGTTTAAACAATAATTAACCATCTGCTCTGAGATCCAACTATCAATTCTGTTGATTCAGATGACTAATCAACTGCAGTTTAATTACCCATAAACACAATACAGAGGCCATTAACAGCCAGAAGAACACACAGCCAGGTTAACTGCCATTTTGAAAGATTAATATGAGATGGTTATTGATCAGCTTTGACGAAAATAGTAGAAGCCTAAAAGAAATGCAACAAAAGAAGAACTTACAAAATTTAAAAACACCATTACAGTGGTAAAACGTTGTATGCAGTGAATGATGTATGTTTACTTCAGTGAATGATGCATGTTTACTATTCAGCTGAATACAAAAGGTCATTATTCCATATGGCCAAATAAGCATTCACTGAATTTTTAAATCTTTCGATGTATATTAAATTTTAAGCATCTTCATAGTTCTTTTAAGAAAGATCAGCTGCTTAGCTTGATCTGGAAGAAGAAATCTTGCTATGAAAAACATAATTAAGTTTGTGTCAATTGTCAACCCTCGATGAGACTGTTTATTACGTCTTTTCATGTGTTCAAGAGCAAGCTAATGGTAACTGTTCCATCTATCAGAGCAACAGTTACTTACAGATGCTATGTTAAGTGTCTAGATAATAACTAAGATGAACTCGTTCTTTACAAAAAATCTTAAATTCCGTGGTTTAAAGTTTTAGGAGTTGATTCAGTTAATAGTTGATGCGCTCATTGTATAGCTGAGTTTGCAACAGGGCAAAAGTGGAACAGAAATGTCTTCCTTTCCTGCAAAATCTGAACCCCACCCTCAGCATGCTTACCAATGGACACCCCAAAGATTATTAAGAATATGCAAATATCAGAGAATAATAATTTATTGCTAGTTTCATCGAAGTTATCAAGAATGCAGAAGAATTTTGTTACTGCATACAAGAAGCTGGTGCCGAGCATGAAACACACTGGACATGGTTCCGGTTATGTAGACAGTTCCCCTTCTCTGTGGTCCGGAGGTTGTTGGATCGGGGAAGTGAATGGTGGCGCCAGTCTGCTGCATGATACGGCTGATGTTGACACCGCCATGTCCAATGATGAAGAGATGATGCTGAGCAGCTATGTCGAGTAACATGCTCACGCCAAATGCCTCCTACAACATCAGCATTTGCATCAAATCAACAACATCTGTAACAACATGAGCATCAGCTGCTTGGGTATTTCATCAATCAACAATCTCGGGAACAGCAGTACAAACTGTAAAATGTTCCATTTTATCCAGATTAACCTGATACCTACAACAGCACAATAATTACAAACACAAATGAAATTAGGTCATAGTTGCTCCAAACTGTCTGCAAAGGATCAATCAAAGCTGTACCATCAGGTTGCATAACATGAGATAGCCTTAACTATGCTGATCAATACTAGTCTTAACTACAATTTATCAGAAATTTAGCATGCCAGACTGTCAACCCAGAGATCAGGGGTTCCAATATTGCCAGGGCTAAAGACACTTTGATCATTCCGTTCCACTTGCACCTTTAGCAAACTCATCTATAAAATGAGTACACTGACCACACACTGTCAGTATGAAGATAAGAAACGAAGTTGCTAACATACGCTTCACACCCAAGGCTGCCTGTCAGGGTTAATTCAAGGGACTACTCTTCTCTTTTCTCAAATACTTCATAATAATAATGTTAACTATGTTATGCTCTGTTTAATGCCTCTGTGTTATGATTTCTTAAATACGATTAATCTAACAACAGTAAGGCATAGCTTCATTAAAGATACAAAAAAGTGTCCTAAGCACTTGGTGTCTACACATTTTAAGCAGTGACTTACTCCAATTCTGCCAGTCAGAAGTTCAAAGACCATGGCTGCTGCTTTCTTCACTGACTTGGAATTATAGACAGAGCCTCGAATGATGACTGTCCTTGTATAGGTCTGGTGATGTGGCTTGATACTGATGCTGACTCCATAGTGATGCTGGATGTTTTGGATGACAGCAGAATTTGTGTCAATGTTCACCTGGTTGGGGCCAGCCATTGGAACTTCAAACATAAACACCAGTGGCAGCAATTCCTAAAATAAACATGTCAGGCATACAAGCAACAGATTCATATTCACCGAGTTTACATACATAGTGAGTGCTTTAAAAATGGAAAAACCTTATACCATTCTTCTGATAACCCCAAAGACATCTGTGACAACTCCCAATAACCCAAAAAGCCCAGAAAATTCCTGAAATTCCCAGACATCTTGAAAAACTCTAAATAACCCAAAAGCCCAGCAAATTCTTGACATTCCAAAAGAATCCCTCGCGACTCCCAACAATCCAAAAAAGCCCTGAGAATTTCTGACAATGCAAGAAAGGACTTGATATCTTCCCTATGGCCTGCAATATCTGTCTCTTGCAGGTAGAAAACATAATGAACAGCTCTCTAAATTCTGCTGCAATACATTACAGATTTTTACAGGCTCTTAGAACATGCTATGCAGATGTCCAGGCGCACCTAAGACACATATACACGAGGGAAGCAGGTAAGGGATACATATTCAATACTAAACTGCTTACACAGTGCAAAATCTAAACAGCAACAGAACATTTGACATCCATGAAAATGCAACTTAATAAATCTGGCTATGTTAAATTTCTCAATACATCTGGCCTTATTTTAAACATTAATACTTTTATTTTATTTTAATTTTGATAACTGAACCAGCAGTACATAAAAGCAAGACAGATTTTGCAAAACTAATGTCCCTATGTTTTAAACTAAGTCAAGTGAATAGAATCAACTGCTGTTTAAAAGATGGATGGCAAACAAGCAACAGATTCATATTCACCAAGTTTCCACACACAGTGAGTGCTCAAAACTAAAAGAAATACAATAAATAGATATGTTGTAATAGGGATGGTAGTGCTTCTGAGGGGTTCAAACAGTGTGCAGAGCTATAATAATATGTAATAATATGTAATATCCAGATATGTACATGGTTACAATGACACATCATATCTTTGACTATGAATTACGGCAAGGTGTGCATTATCAAATTTCCGACGTGTTGTGTTGTATCTCATCCGCTTAATTAACTTACCCTTATTCTTTGCCTTGCTAATTCCACTCCTTCACACTGTCCAGCAATTGACACCTGAAAGACAAAACCAGTTAGTAATTTTAGTTACAACCACTTCTTCATGATGAAACACTGTGATGATCCTGAATGACATCCACCTGCACCCGCGTATTCTTAGACCATACAGTGCTAGAGGAGCTTCAATGCTATGTCGACCAATAGGAATACCAGTTTATGTCGACCAAAAATAGCATGACCTAGTTTAGGCGAAAATGGCGACCAAGAGCGCTGGTTTCAAATGGTCGCCTGAAAATTTTCGCAATTTAACAAATCTAATTGCTGAAAGTTTTACGTCACCAAAAACTCTGTGGATGGCTTTGAATAAGTTATTATACCGAGAGAGAAGTTAAATTTATCCTCTACTGTGTTCTCTGCTACCCAGTAAATATTTTACCTTTTTCACTGATAAGATTTCATTTCGTTCTTTTGTGGACTGGATATTGACCCGAGTGTCGCTTGGTTTTGGTGCACCATCGGTTGATGCCTTGTGTATTAGACATCGGCGCATTGGAAGTTACTAATTATTATTTATTATTATTATTAAAACGAGGCTGTTTCAGGAAGTTACTAATTATTATTATTTATTATTATTAAAACGAGGCAGTTTGAGGGACAGCAATAAACTTAAACTGGGTCACACTATTAATAACTCATATGCTAATGGTTGACATCAACTGGCATTCCTATTGGTCAACATAGCATTGCAGCAATGCACTGTGGCTCTAGTACTGTATGGTCTAAGAATACGCCACCCGGCAGACTCTTCTCCTCCCTCCTCATCCAGAGACTGCTTTCCTTCCTGAGACAAATAATAACTAGAAAAACACCTAAAAAGAAAGACATCTAACCACTGCAGACAGTGATCTCTCTCATAATGTCACCCACATGTGATAAACAGCACTTTAATTAGAATTTGTCAGAAAATCCAGATTTATTACACTGCTCAATCCCAGACACAAAATCCACCTTATACTGTATTCATATTTACTGATTTAGTACATACAATCTTTTGACAATAAACCTCTTGCCTCACTTTCTCTCTCTTCTTCTTTTTCTCATTTTGTCTATCTCTCTCTGTTTCTCTTTGTCTCTCTATCTCTCTCCCCATCTCTCTTTATCTCTGTTTCTGTCTGCTTTTGAATGTGCAAAACCAGTGTAACAAACAGCCTACTATTTTATTTATTTAGATTTTTATGATTTTAATTTTCTCTTAAATTTGCAGCTAACCCCTGAAGACAACCTCATGCAACTGGCAGAAAAAAATGCATGGAAAATTAAAACATTCCCAAAAAATAAACCGTTAACTGGAATTCAATTTTAAATTTCTTCACATATCATTCCAGTGAAAAATCCTATACTGCCCAATAATTGCATAATAATCCGTATAGTTAAGTAACAGAAGGACGCTAGAGCTTCTTCACACATAAACAAAGACAGCTCAGACAAGCACATGAAAACTGACTGGCAACAATAACAGCAGCAGCAGCAGCAGCAGCAGCACCCAGCCCACTAGACAGCCTCCATCTGGCCAGCGGTAAACACTCATGTACCAACCAATACGCAAATACAACAGCAGTTTGTTCATTTGTATTACAGGTAATGCTACTAGCCACTGCTAAGGGTCAAATTCCAGCCATTTCAGGGAAATGACTGAAGCACCCTCTTGGATTACCTCCAGCAAACTTAATTCGCACTTGGAAAAAATATCCATAAACGTACAACCAACAGCAGCATCAAAAAAGACCGATAACACTTAAACACTTCCACTACTGTTAAGATGTGTTCTCAGGAAGAGTTACAGGAGTGTATCAGTCACCAGTGCACCCAGGAAATACATATAACTGCTGCTGTTGCTGCTGCTGCAGAAGAAGAAGAAGACAAAGAAGATGAGGAAGGAGTTACCTGGTTGCTTTTCTCAGCCTGGTTGTTTCTGTTGGAGTCTGGAAAATGGATGTGACATCCAGTTTCCTGCATCACTCGCTTTATGTTGTGGCCGCTCTTGCCGATGACATGTGAATGTTCCGTGTGTGATACATCCATCTTCAATGTCACGCGAAGACTCTGAAAGAAAGAAAACATTGTAAATTGATGGACATTTCAAGCAGATTAATAGTAATGGCAGATAATGAAAGCTACAAAATGAAACAAATCCAATTAGCCAAAACTAATTAACAGTTATGCTTCTGTGATGAAACTAATCAGCTTTCAAAGTTTGTGTCAATACTTTATATGCTGGGTGCACTTTTTCTAATCACACTGTTCTGTTTTGAAGCTTTAATATAACTAGTTTTCACCTAAAATTAATTTTGATTTAGCAAATGCATAGCTCCCTGTATTTCAGGTTTGTTTTAAGATCACAACTGTAAACTTGAGATTTTTACAGCACCAACAGACAGCTCATGGGAAACAGCTTATTCACAGGTGCACAGTAAAAACAAGACAATAGGCAGGTAAGGTCAGATATGGTTCCAGGTCAAGATCCAAGATCCAAGGGTCAGGCAGGCAGACAGTCAGACAGCTATAGTGGATGGTGTTTAGAATTAGTGCTGCACCAGAGATAAGGGGAAGAGCAGGAATCAGGATAAGATTCGTGGAAGAGGAGTGTTTCCAGTTGTGAGTGAAAGACCCGCACAGGGATTGCAAGAGGTGCAGTGTTCATGAGTCTGCAGGATGGGTTAGATAACTCATAATTCTGGTGGGAGTTCATTCCACAAGGGTGGAGCAGCTATGGCTAGGAAGCAATTTCCAAATTTTAAGGAAGAAATAAGTAGCGGAAGGGTGGATAAGTGTCATGGTGGAAGAGGAGTGGGTCCAGTGAAGTAGTTGGATTGTAAATAAGTGATGAAGATAGGAACTTTGGAAGGATTGAAGTGTGTTGCAGGTAAAGGATAGGACTTTGACACCACCCAAACAATTTGATTAGGACTATGCCCAAAAGCACCACTGTGGTTCTTTCTTAGGTAAAGCAAAGAAAGTGCTGCTGAATGGTTAGTTACTCTAAGCAAAACAGCATCTAGTCTCAATATGTGGTTCCCACCTTGTAAAGTGTGTAGCCAAACAAGTATTTCAAACCCTTTCTGCTGCAGCAGATTACTTAGAATCCTGAGCACCCAACTGAGGGTCGCTGTTTTCATCATCATTTGCAACCCCTTCAATCAATGTCTTCCCCTTGGTTTCACCCTTTCCAGTTATTAGAATGCATTTCTATATCAAATGTGCGTTATGAAGACCAACTCATAGACGCACAAAAAGCAGCAATGTAGCTCTAGCCTTGCAGGTCCCACAAATGTGAGGACCAGGCCAAAACGTACAAAAGAGGAGCCCACTCAACAAGAAAAAGCATGAAAAAGTCTTTCGGTGATCTGCCACAACATAAAGTTACACTACTGTTCAAAAGTAACACCATAAAAATTGTGCCAGAAGACAACCTACCATTTCATAAACAGCAACTTCAATTATCCACCGGATTTTGAACAGGCTAGAATTTAAAGTGTTTCGTAACACAAGCTGTGTTGTATATGTGCTGTTATATTACATTATATTGTTTCTTATTTTGGGTTCATCCTTTGACCTCTGACACCTAATAAAGTTGCAGTTATATTGTTGCAGTTTGTTGTCATGGAGTGCTCAGAAGCAGCAAACTAAATAAACTAGAAGCATAGTGGAAGACTTGTGGCTTCTGTGTTGCTGGGGCTCTCTGTCTCTCTCTCTGTCTCTCTCTCTCTCTGCCTGCTAGACAGTCATGAATATACTCTAATGCCTTGCTATCGGCTAATGCATGTTTCAAAATCCAGATAGCTTACTTTGGTATCAAGAATGGCCAGAATTCGATTCTTGGCTTCAGAAACAGCATCTTTATGTCCAGAAACCTTGATATGAGGATCTACAAAGCAGAAAACATTCACTCAAAGTACCTGTTAGCTTAAACAAAATGATTTATTTGGAAAATGTGTAAAATTCAATTCATACTGGATCTAGTCACAGAAGATGTACTAACACTCAATCTCACACACCTAATCAGATCTAATCTGAGTTCAAATGACTTCAACAATCTCAGCAATGAAAGACATAACAATGAAAGACACATAACAACCAGTTTAATGCATGGCATAGTCTAGGATCAAAGTGTGAGTCTAAAAAACTATATTCAACAGCCAGACATCAGTGGAAAGAAGTAAAAGAGCAAATCGTGGACCGAGATCATGCTTTTGGGGTTACAATAACAGCTTTTTAGAAGTTTTAAGATTAGACATGAAAAGACATTAGGATAAGCATCTGACAACCAAGAATTCAAAACAAACATTTAGGTGCTGTTTAGAGGCCAACCCTGATAACAAGTGAAGATCATTCACATGCACAAAGAAGTTGATGAAGACAAAATAGAAGTGTAGTGGTTGTATTTGAAGGCTACCTGAAGTTTCTAAACATCTTTCACAAGTATAAAGCAGTGGGTGATGACCCTACAGACAAAATAGGACTGCAGTGTACGAGTGTTTCTTCAAAAGGCTCAACACGTGTGTGCACTGTTTTGCTTGCTAACATACTTTCTGCTCTTAATGACATTTACTATCATTTAGGCTAGTGTTTAATATCATTTACGCTTTTGTGAGGTCCTTAAAAGTGGTTATATCAAAAGTCCAGATAACCAACTAACTAACTAACTAATTTAAGTGGCATTCAGCATTCATTATACCATACCAGATGGCCAATGAAACAAACATAAATACTACAGGAATAATTGGTGGGTCAATCAGGTTCATTTTGGTTGAATCAAATAGCTCATTTAATGGCCATTTTTAAAGTTCATCTAGGTTGCATATTTAATGCTGACATCACTTTGATCTCCTGCCATACATATGTTCCAGTTTCTTGTACTAGACACCACCACTTTTTTCCTGTTAATGCCGTCATATATATATTTAACCACTTAATGCTACCACTTATATTCACGCTCTTACTTAGCTAAATACTAAATAGTTTTGTCTGCTCATGTTACCATCACTTCTCTGGTTATGTCACCATCAAGTCAATTTCTACTCAGTTCATGCCACCATTTCCACTCATTATGGTGCCATTTCTATTCAGTTAATGCCACCTTTTTTACTCATCATGTCACTGTCTTTACTCCTTTCATGCCACCATTTCTACTCAGTAAATTTATAAATTTTTTCCTCTTCTCCAATTATCCTCCATCTTCTGTTCTGTGTTATGAGAACTAATCAATAAAATTTATCATTTGCCTTCATTATCACCATGACTTATGGCATTACCCTTTTGGAGAAAATGGGAATGAATGACTGATCTTCAATTTCTCCATTCTATTTTGTGTTTTGTTAAGTGTGAAGCTATCCTCGGGAAAATTCTGGGCGTGGACGGTAATGCCGTTCCAACGGGACCTTTAATGAAACACAATGGTGCAGCATTAGAATTCTCTTATAATAATAAAAAGAAACTTGGCCATCTTTCCCACTGACTCCTCCCTTGCTCAAAACCTGGGTTATAATCATACGAAAGCTAAGCTGAAACCTCTATATAAATTTTCCTTGTCAACAGATGACTGCCATCAGTGATTTGTCATCACATGATAAGCTTCAGACACCACAGATGTGCAATGGGATAGCTTAATACCCTGGAGCGTGTTCTATAAAAAGGTATGCAGAGTCCACAAAACAATACAGGTTGCCTCTTCAGTTCTTCAAGTAACGCTACAAGTTCCATCTTTTGATATGCTATCAAACTAAGGAGACTTTCTTATAACGGATGGATGGATGAATGGATGGATGGATGCGTGGATGGATGGATGGAAGCAAGAAAGGTGCGAGGAAGGGAGGGAGGAAGAAGAGCAAGTGATGGGGAAGGGAGTGATGGATAGAAGGGGCTGAGTGGATGAATCGATGGATGGATAGAAGAATGAATGGAAGGATGGAGGCAGTGAGGGTTAAATGGATGGATAGATGGATTGATGGATGGCTGGATCCAGGGAGGAATCGAAGGCTGGATGGATGGATTGATGGAAGGATTGATGGACGGGTGGATGGATGAATTGCAGGAATCTGGAAAGAAGGAAGGGGAGCAAGTGATTGGGAGCAAGTGAGGGAGGGAGTGATGCGGCAGGGTGGACAAATGGATGGATGAATGGATGTATGGTGGAAAGGTCTGATGCTTATCTCTAATCTGTATGCGGTGCGCGCGGTTAACCGCAAATTGTTTAATGTTCAGTAATTACTTCCTCAGTGTAAGAAGTATTAGACATTTTTTAAATGCTAACTTAAACTTACCAAATGGATAAAATCTAATAGCAAAATATCACGATAGCAGTTTTACACAAAGACTGAGAAATGTGAAAAGCAACATTTAAAAAAATGCAGGCCAAAACTTCTTCCGACCCACCACAAACTTGGCCCGGTCTAGCCTGCTCTTTTTTGGGCTGGGCTGGTCCACTCAGTGGGGCCTGGCCTGATACTTATCTCTAGTTCTAATTCAATGGAAAGTAGTTTGTGAAGCATCAGTGATTCTTGAAGTTCTCACTTGATTCAAACGAACACAATTTATCATTGTACACAACAGTTAGGTGTTTTTGATTTAGTTAACACCACCAATATAATCGATGGAGTGGGAAACAAACCCAACTGGCTTCTGGTCACATTTTGGCGACCCCAATGAGACCATTTTAATTATTGGTATCATTTGTGCCTGGGTCGTTTGAAGATACGGGCACTCCGAACATTATCGCAGCAAATGGTTACTTCAAAACTCAGAAATTTTATTCTAAGCAAACCTTCCTCATCATGACCAGTATTGTGCAACTGCGCTTGTGGTAAAGAGTCAGGTTTATCAGGTAAATTGCTGTACAACTGGATAACTGAACAACAGAATGAAGAACAGTTGGACCACATAGCAAGAAGAGAGGCAGAGAAGGAAGCATGAGAAAGAAATAGAAGTAATGGAGAAACACAGGGAACAGAAGGAACTGTTGGTGTTGGAAAAGGCTAAAATCGAGAAGGAATCAAAACTTCTAGCCTGGAAAGTGGCAGCTAATGAGAAGAACTCTCAGACCTCTTTGAACGGAAAAGAGGCTGAAAGCGAAGCATATGAGTCAAGTCGTAAGAAAATAAAACTATGGAAATAAATTTTACTCATCAAGTCAACACCAAAGGGCCGAAGCTGCCTTCTTTTGACGAAACACAGACAACTTGGACTGTTCTTTGTTTCAATCTGAATGTTTTGCAGATGCACAGAGGTTGAGAAAACACAGTTGGACCATACCTCTCATCTCTGTGAAAGGGAATGGCTCTGGAAGTTTACTCCTGCTTGACTACACAGGACAGAATCACTATGAATGTCTAAAAGATGTTATTGAAGAGATTTATCTAACAAAGGAAGGCTTCAAAGAAGAGTTCAGAACAGTTAGACTGAAGCCAGGAGAACGGAGTCTTTGTCTGTAGGTCAGACATAGTATTTCTTCGAGATATAAGCATGAAATATCTTCGATCATTTAGGCAATTGAATCCGACAGTCATGTTTTCCCACTTTTTCAATGATTTTGAAGGGGCCCCCCTTTGCATGAGTAACTTGTTCTGTTCAGTCCGTAGTACTATCAAAACCTTCTCTCCCTCCTGGGTGAATAGATAGATGGAAGAAGCAAGGTTGGGAAGCATTCGGATCTTGACCAGTTGGCGGCCATTCTGATAGGAAACAAGAGAACAAGGCCAAGCGTGTATGACTAACTGCTGATAATGTGCAAGGGAAACTAGAGTTTCAGGCAGCTGCCAGTCTGACAGTCGCCTCAGTCAGAGGCCAAGACAGAGACAGACAGAAAGACAGAGACAGAGACTGACACAGAGAGACAGAGACAAAGGCTGACACAGAGAGACAGATACAGAGGCTGACAGACAGTGACAGAAGCCGACACAGAGAAACAGGGACAGAGGCTGACAGAGAAAGACACGGACAGTGGCTGACAGGGAAAGAAACAGACAGAGGTTGACAGGTGGAGACAGAGTCTGATAGAAAGATAAGAAAGATACAGAGAGGAAATTCCATTACACTACAAACACGCAACCCTCCAAGTAACAGCATCAATCGCTAACAGGGAGATCCAGCAACAGAATTCCAAACTTAATGAAATCAAGATGCTAAGTTTCATTACAGCACACCATGACCTAGAGTTACAGGATGGAGATAACAAATACAGACATGCAGACAGACCCACGGGTACATGCAGGAAGAGGTAAAATGACATCCACACAAACAGGTGTTAAATAAAGCAAAACAAAGCACTGGCTGACAGACAGACATTCACGGAGACGGAAAGCAAACAAAAACTAAAGAGAGCAGGCATACAGAGGCAAACAGAGGCATACAGGACAGACACAAACCAGACAACTGGCAGACAAAACAAAAGACACTACTACCACTCAAGAGTGAAATTCAGTCAATCCAACTTGACAAGCAACTGTAAATCTAACGGACACAAACAAGTAGAAAGTGAGACAAAAAGCTAGAAGGAGACAGACAAAGAAGTGATAGACACAGACAGAAATGGAAAAAAGACCTACAGAACGTGAGATAGGGATAGACTCAGATGTCTAGATAGGAGTTCCTGTGAGTCAAAATGTTCTAAATATAGCTGCCGACTGACTGACGACTGAAGTGAAGGCAGCCAGGCCTTGGCTGGGCCTTCTCAGGGGCTTGGCTGGGCCATAGTGGGGCTGGGCGGATCTACTCAACAGCTTCTAAGAACTGCACCAGATGTCAGTTAGTGCATAAATATTTGATCATAGCATCCACCAAAAGTATCTGACTGGTAGTCATACAGCAGTCATCATTTTACACTTAATTCTGCATCGGCTGCTAAGGATTATGGACTATGGATAGGTTCCAGAGGTCGACCAGATCTAGTTATGACGTAGCTAAACGCTGTAAACAGGAACTGAGCCAAGTCAGATGACTGGAAAAGGTGAAGAAGGAGGAAGAGGACAAGGAGGAGGAGAAGTAAGAAAACACAAAAGCAGAAATAGAAAGGGGAAGGAACAAAGCAGCTGAGGAAGGAACAGAGAAGCAGAAGAAGGAGGAAGACAAGAAGTAGGAGGCAAAGGAACATGATGAGGCATATACATGAAAAGTGTTAAATAGGAACAAAGAGTCATGACAAGTGGAATTACAGTGAAAAACGGTAAGTGAGAGTCTGAATGAGCTGAAGAAAACCACAGGAGATGGGATCAAATGTTAGGAAGTAAAGCCCAGCCGAGACATATTTAAGACAGCTGGTTGGCTAAGACCGAGAATGGATGACCAATGAGCAAATGATCTGTTGAACCCAAGCATCAAAGCTGGGAAAAAAACTGATGAAGCTATCATTTGAAACCAGAGGCACATATCTAGTCAACCAGTCACAACTCATCACCACTAAAACTGATACATTATTATCAAATGTCTTCACCCATTTACAAATCATCACCATTAAAACTGGTACATCATTACAACCAGCCACCACCGTTAACATTACTATGTCTTTATCTTTATTAATCATCACAAGCATTCACACACCATTATCACTCAATAATTATCCTTACCTTTGATGTATCATTGTCAATCACCACCAGTAACGCAAACATATCACACGCATTCATCATTCACTTAAAACCCACTAGCCGCTACCCATCTAAACTAAGACTGAAGACATAGTGGTAGAAAATTATATACAAACAAAACATCGAAAGTCAAGTCAAGTGAGAAGAACCTAAAAGAAGGTTTTTGATGGTGCCACATAAAACGTCCAGATACATACATGCATGCAATAATCAGTGGCAAGACTTTGCCTTTACAGATGAGAGCAGATTATCGATTGGTTAAATACTCTCAAGTATATTCATGCCTAGTAAGGTATCTGAAATTTCAATAGCACAAAATCAAAATATATAGTTAGTTATTATTCCAAAAGATCAGTCCATGAAACCAGACACAGCAAAAACCAAGTGCCCTATTTTGAATGTCATAAATGACTCAACACAGCCGAAAAGCATAGAGAATACGGTTGTTAGCCAACAAGTCAATAACGACGTCTTCATAGAAGACTGACTTTCTGTCATCATTTAAATTACAAACAATTCAATTTCAGTCAACTTGCTTATACTCTGAATACATCGAAAACTCAATTTCGGAGTTTACCAAGGGCAAGAGGTTCTTTCTCAGATGTTGCTCACAAGATTTGTCCAAATATGATCTGAGATTACACATAATTAGTGATATTAGTGTACATGTCTATAGGTGCATCACTACGAAAGTTGATAAGCTGTCTTACGCTCAAACATTTTCACCCATTATCACCCATTATTGCCAGCGGACATTCTGAGAAATATACACTTTAGAACCTTTGGGTTGCAGTTTCCTACTACCCACCTCTTGAAAATGGAAGTTTGTCTACTGCAGCTTTAATGTAAAATAGTGCCAACTTGTTAGCCACATGTTTATATTCATGTCTGAAAGAATAATGAAGTTGCTAGTCTTAGTTTAATGGTAACCAACCTGAGGTTCTGTCAATTTTTACTCAGATTTTATAGTTTCTTCACACTTCTAAGGCATTAAAGATCAATTACTGAAAACTTTTGGGAATTATTGTTCAGAAAGAGCTTTTGTGAGGTACCAAAATTGCCACAAAAATACATACATACATACATACAACAAAACAATTTTTCCAATCATAAAACAAAATAAATGGTCTGAGAATGACTAATGCCAGAGAACTCTGTCCCCAAACAAATGAAGTACAGGCAGCAATCACCCTCGTGGGAAATGAAGTTACAGACCTTCATATCATCATGAATCTATTTCCTGTGCATTTAAATACACCATAAAAAGTAATGTCTGACAACAGCAGATATTAATGTGGCTAGAGCACTTAGTCATAAATTGTCTGGTGTCAACACATTATTTTTAAGAGATCTTGCAAAACCAGTTGAACAACTGTGACAGCTACTAATTCAGTAGTATCACTGTCAGATCTGCCCAGCTCTGAACTCAAACATGCTTTACAACAGGATGGGGCAAAGAGGCTAAAGTTAATGAGGAATTGTCACATTTCATGACTGCATATAACATAAATGGATTTTGATTCTGTATGGGAGTCACTGCAAGTCAGGACTGATTCTGATCTCTGCCAAGTCTTGTTCAAACCATGGGTGTTTAGCCATCGCAAGAAGGCAACTTTTATTTGAAGAACAAAGACTCACAGTCATTACCAGAATGATTTTGTTATCATCATCAATCTATCTTTCAAAATAAGCATGCAATATCCTTATTAAATTATCAGCCTCATATGGGTGTCCAATAATCTAGTGGTTAGCATCCCTGACTATCGAGAGGTTGGGGTTCAAATCCCTGAGAGGGAAGAAATTTGTTTCAAGATTTCAGCGCCAACTGCAACCCCTGCTGAAATCAACTTTAATGAGCACAACGACCACACACGGTCAGTTGGAAGATCAGAGGGTGAGGGCGGTGACTGGCCACCCGCCCTCATATTCCAAGGTTAAGAATAATGAAATCCCTAACGCTTCATATCCATGGCTGCCTCTCAGGCTAGCTTAAGGGACTGTTCTCCTCCTCCTCCTCCTCCTACTTCTTCTTCATTGCCAATGCCGCCATCATTACCACTGCATCATAATTATGTTCATAATCATTATTAATATATATATATATATATATATATATATATATAACTTGCCAATTAATAAACACACCTCACATGTGCATGCAGGTGATGTATAATGTACATGTATATGTATGCCCTTTAAAAAACTCTAAAAAAGCCAACCTGTATAAAACTCATAAATACGATTCAAGTAAGGATCATTATTTTTTTCTTATCCAATATGATGGAAAATATGATGTTTTCAAATTCTACTGAAAATGCTTTCAAAGCCAGTGACTAAAGTCTAATGATGGAGTTATCTACCATCTTCTGCTTTTGCCACAACTGTTCAGTGGTGCCGCAGTTCAGCCAGCACATATGCATCGTTCATTCTGGATCAGAAAGGAAAGTATTATCTTGAATTCAGTTGGACAGCAAGGCTTATCAGCTACCAAATGAATGACTCGACCTAATGCTTGGTACTTACGAAGCTCACCAATATCCAATGGACAGAATAATTACAACGGATACCAGAGTACTAAGTCCCCCCTCCGTACGGATCCACACCCCAAGGCTTTTGCATGACCATTATGGGCATAGTTTCTATCCATGCCAGAGCCATTCAATTCCACTTCCAGCTCCCAATCCCCACATCAGAACAATTCCACAGTTAGTCATCATCAGCATCACCATCATCATAAGCATTATCACTCCTACTGCTGCACTGTTTAGCAGCAATCAGATTCTTTCATCACGCATAATGTCTTCCCCATTTTTCTTTCTTCAGCCAATTTTGTCTAAGTTTATCTCAGTTGAAATCCATTCATCAGCATCCTTAATTCTTCCACTTTATCACACACCTCAGTTTCATCCTAACTCCACAAATAAAGGAATCTTCAAGGGGTGAAAATCCAGTTTCTTATATACCAGAGCAGTGCCAACTGAGTTATACTCCATGTATCGTGGACAATGGATTTTTGGATGCACCAGCAAAAACAACTCTCCAGATAAAGATGCTTTTCCACAACAATTCAGGTTCCATTAATCCACCCATCAACACTTTCCCCTCCTCGTTTTCCTTCTAACATGTCCTCTCTGCACAACTCCTGTGGCATCACATCAGTCTCTGCACCAGACAGTACTCAGAAGTTTCACTGGCTCTTTCTTGTTCTGCCTTACACCACATCTGCACAGGACCAGGTGTGGTTCATTCTAAATTTATAAGCACCACTATTCACACTGTGTCTAGACTAATCTGTATTGCCATTATCATTTAATCCCAATACATTAATTCACTTTGAAGAGAAATTGTAGTCTGCATCTAGAATCCATTAGCCAGGCTCAGTCAAGATTGGAAAGGTCAAAGAAAGGTAAATGTGGAAAAACTGAATCCAGACCTGAATGGCATCAGACAACTGGAAAATCAGACATGCACATCAAACTCCACACATTATACACATCAGTGCAGAATAATAATATCCACATAATATATGCCCCATTCTATGCATAAAATACTCTGCATGATGTTTATCAAATATGCCCACTTAGCACATCAACTTCCATATTATGCACATATGCCAGTAGCTTACATCAAATACCATATTATGCACACAAAATACCACACTGCACACATCCTGTGTGACATCAGGTGGAAGCTCGTTGGGCCTGCAGTTGATATCCTGGCGGAAGGTGCAGCAAACCCAAGCAGTGTGCTAAGCCCAGTTAGTAACCATGCCACTTGCACCCACTCAAACCTCTTTTTGGGGTAATTAAATGAATACTAATGCAAGTTGGACAGTTAAAAATGTGTCCTGTTGTTGGATTGCTATTGTTGTTGTTGTTATCGTTGTTGCTGCTGCTGCTGCTACCGATGATGATGATGATGACTGTGATGATGATGAAGATGATGATGCTGATGATGATGATGTTTGCGCCTCGAGCCTAAAGATCCTTTGACCTCAGGACCATGCTTCTACAGGATTTTCTAGAGAGGCACATACACTAGTAAACTTTTACCTTTAGTGGATATGTCATATGCCATGTTCTGTACATTATCTGCTAAATAAAATAAGAAATGAAAATAATAATAATGACAACATACCTTTCTTTGATTTTGCTCCAATTTTTAGTTTTGAAGGCCACGCAATGTGCGTATTAGTCTCTTGCATAATCTACAAATAAAATTTTATTCCACACATTTACAGCAGTCTTTACATTTTTCTGCATCAGAAGGGTAAATGAAAAGCCATGCTAATAAAAATGAAGCCAACAATGTTTTGACAAAATATTTACTCAACAAGGACCTGCATAAATGACTAGATAAAAATCAAGCAAGAGAGAAGACAGAATGATTAAAGGATCTCTGGCGTTTATCCACTTTCCAGTTCCAAATAAACAGAAACATAAAGCATACAAATTTCATAAACAAACCACTAAGATGGTCTGAAATGAGACTTGTTCATACAGTGCATATAATCTGGTACTTTTGCAAAATGTCTTCTTTGTGCTTAAAAAGCAAACATGCAAGCACCAACTGGGTTTCTAAACAGTCTTCAGGGGCCTACTTCTAGCTGTTGTTTAAAGCTAGTACAAAGAATGACTGTATTTGGTGTTTGGCATAGACCAGTCTTTTAATGGCTTATTTATTTTATAAACAGACACATAAATAACCAGAACATACACAGTATTAATGGCACCATTATGGTTGTACCCTCCACGTTCAGAAGGGCTACCCATAATTTCAAATGACGACCACACACAATAAAGTTATACTCCATGTATCGTGCCCACATTTCCTTACTCTGAATCTGAAATCTAATTTACTTTAATCTTATCTGAAAACTTCTGCAGTACTGCTATTGCAATGCAAAATGTATCAATCAATGATCACTTCTTAACAAAACCACATTTCGAAAGCATAAGTCACTGGACAGAACCAGCTGAGACCTGTGAGGCCGCTGAGGATGGCAGACAGACTATGGGGGACACACAATCCAAAAAAGATGGGACTTCAGCATTGACTTATACGACATCACAGAATTTGCAGAACGAAAAGAAACAGTCTATTACACTGGAGAAATTTACAGGCATGCTTCAAGCATCACAGTTTTTAAAATTCACTTATTAATTAAGCTCTTTGCCTTAATTTACGATATGCTCAAGTACAGCAGTCTACTGGGTAATTAAATCTGAGGTTATACATTAGGTAAATGGTGTATTTGCATAGTTAATATTTTGCTCAATGTCAACACTATTAAAAAGTAGAACATATCACTTCAAAAATGTAATTAAATAAATAGACATATTATTCAATTCTGTTTCTATTTGCCCAGCATACCATCTCAGGTAACTCGTAAGCTAACACATCAATCAATCAAACGTGATAAGACCAAGCAAAAATCAAAATAAAACTTTACTTGAATAAAACTGAGGGCCAAGTATATACAAATGGTCTTATTTCCTTGCAAACTAACTGCATTCTTTGGGCATACTTATACGACTCTTTTACACCATTTTGCCATGATAAAGTTGACTGATATCGGCTAATGAGTTTCTAGGAAACCATTTACTCCATCCTTTTTGCACTGATTGAAAACAGAATGCCTTCATACTACGGCCTAGTCCAACAAATTATCACAGATGAACTTGTCTCAACAAAAAACCACAATTTCCTGGACTGATCCTCAAGAACTGAACTAATCAAACCAAAAACTTGATATTTAACAGTTAACTAAAACTATCCCATGAAATTCATAAGTTTTTCGTATTTCTCGAACTTCGTGTAACCAGAATTCAAGTTATAATGATGCACGTTATAAGAAGTTGGCTTTAGTGCATTTATCACAAATCTACAGAAAAAGGAACAGTACTACAGAGAAAAAATTGCATGATATCAATGTTGAAGGAGAGGAAATTATTAGACTGAAACCAGACAACCGGAAATTATCACACAACAACCCCCAACAGACAGATGCTATTATGAAGGCATTTACGTCCTGCCAATTAGCGAACACTCCTTAAACATATGAAAGCTCCAATTCTAATTTCATGCTATCAGACTTTACAAACCAAAATGTTAAAATAAGTAAAAAAGGAAAATTAGAGTGCTAAAGACAAATACTGCAAACAATACAGAGCAGATCTGAGCATTCTGCTGTCTGTATAGCATGGTCACTGAAGACATCAAAAGAAATCAAAAGCAGCACTGAGAAAGAACAGGAAGCATTCTTTATTTATATTTACATTTATTTATTTTACATTTATTTAGTGCCTCTATCAATGCCAAGCATCAAACAAGGGCATTAAGCAGCCAAAACTAAGGACTTGCTCCAGGTGCAAAATCCAATGACTGTCTCAGTGGTATACAAATACATACATATTTAAGTACATGTATCTATGTATGTGTCTGGGAATTTATAGAGCACACCTTGAAGTCTATTCAAAGTGCTGAAAGAAGTTCTAAGGTTCAGAGGGTGAAGCACAACTTGCACACAAAAGATGGACAGATTGAAGCATCTAGGCACAAAAACAACTGAGGATGATTAACAGGCCATAAGCACATAACAAAACACACATTCTGAAATAGCTCTGATGACATATAACACCACACTGCATCACATACACTTAATGCGACCAACAGCACATTACAAAAACAAGTATATAATTAAATCGCAAAAGGAAACGAACTGCATATCTGTGCACTGAAAGGAATTATTATAGGACAATGTTCAAATAGATGTTACTTGAGGTGAATAATGCTGAAATGCTGAAAACTGGTATATATTCTTTAAATCTGTCCCAAATTAGAATAGTTGCAAAAAAGTATTAAAGTTATCCTATACATATATATAGTATTAAAGTATTAAAGTTATCCTATACATATATATATATACATATATATATATACATATATATATATACATATATATATATATATATATATATATATATATATATATATATATATATATATATATATATATATATATATATATATATATATATATATATATATATATATATATATATATATATATATATATATATATGTTCTTGAATTCACAAATTTAGAAGTGAAAACCACATGCCGCTATCATTAAACTAAAGTAGCATTAGCAGGTTTATTTTTTACAAGCATCAAATTACTAATTATACAGAGAATCTATGATAAGCATAAACTCAGAAGAAAATGATTACACTGAAAATGAATCCATCCATGCCGGATTTAAAATGGTGGTGGTGGCGATGGCAGTGGTGACGATAAAGACAATGACAATGTCAAAACTGTCACTGATGGATTCCCCCACTTATTAATAAACCCAACTTTGGCCGAGTTACATTATACAAGATCAAACCGCTCAAGACAAGGAAGCAGGGGAGAGAGTGCCTGTAGAAACTGATTATGATGATCATGATCCTATTGTTGTTATAGCCACACTGACAACAAGGCAACACTGTCTGTTCAACAAACCTTACAAGTCTGCTTTCGTATCTATGCATGAAGGTTTCGTATCATACAATCTAAAAACAGGGGTTTACCTAAGATCATATTCATGTCAAAATGTTCCAACTGTATTGACTTTTGTTACAGTTGCTTCACAGAAACCTAACAAAGAGATAGGATGACCAAGCCTTCTTTACCAAGACTTAGGTCCACTTTCTGTTGTTCACATAACATCAACAACATCAACAATTTCCCACTTTCCATAGAACTATAAATAAAGTCCTCTGTACTACTAGTAGTAGTAGTAGTAGTTGTTGTTGTTGGCAATGATGATGGTGATGGAGGTGGCAATTGCAGTGGTGAGGAATGAGGATAAAGACAATGACAATGATGACAATGACAACAATGAAGACAATAATGATTATGACGATAGCAATGATGATGATGATGATGACAATGATGACTCAATAACTACCCATCTATATCAAACTAAAAAGGAACAAAAGAGCATGACATACTCATATAATTTAAAACAAAGATTCAGTAGAGCTTGGGTTTTAAACTAGAACCTGTGCAGACACATAAAACAAAAGTACACTGTCCATCAATTCATGGTACTAATTAATTGATTTACAATTTTAATATTAACGTCTTCTAAAATGCAATATGAAATTATAGCAGTAATGCAGAATGAACACGTATATTTAGAAACTTGTCAAATAACAAGGTCCAGTCACTGTGGCTTACAACAAGACATGAATCAAATCTAATCCGGAATTCTATCGCACTGACACTGTAATGCACTGTAATGCATTGTAATGCACATTGTAATGTCATTGTAATGCACAAGGCATGAAGCAGTGGTCACTACTAAACAACACTGCATTGTGAAATCACAGTCCACTGGCCTGAACCAATCAAAAACCAAAATGCAACATTTTATAGAAAATATGCAAGTACAAGTAAATGTATAGCTGGAGGTCACACAGATTCAATTCTGTTACCCCAGTCGGTTGATGTCCATCAACATTCTTGACATGGAACTTTTGCATAACATTTCCAGAACATTGAAATGTGATGTAATAATGTAATAATGATGCCACACATTCCACAAATTGTACTTCAGCAGAAACACTTAAAGACTAAAAACTGTATAAAATGCGTTGACTGAACTCAGTCATGAGAACAATTAAAGCATTTGTCACAATGAATCAGTGCGGCAGAGAAAGCATCTTCTAGAAATATAGCACCATCCATACATAAAAGTCCAGTGCTGTGCAAAACAAGATCCCTCAAACACAATAAGCACTAGTGTTGATAACAGAATTATATAAAGGACTAATTATCTTTCTTCACTCTGCTAACTCTGCACATTTGGAACAGACAAGGAAGCAATTACTTTCACCAAGTAATCGATTTCCTACATTGTATGTATTCGTAGAACTGCTAAAACAAATGAATTGAAACATCAGTTGTGGTGTAAATCTAAGGTACACTAGCTGTCACAATTGCTTTACTTTCAGAAACTGAAGGTGATCATAAATAAGTCATTGGCCTCAGGGACAAAACAAGTTCAGTTCGAGTGTCTAAAGTAGGTTAAGTTAAATTCAGGTTCACAATAATGCAATCAAATCAATGTGCAAATAAAATCAACCAAGAAGCAAAGCAGGTTGACTTGGAGCTTTAAAGCAAACACCAGTGATGTCAAGACATATCATGATCATAGCCAGTGAAGGGTTACGCCTAGTCTGAATAAACCCCCTACCTAGCAACATACCCCGAAACTACAACCCCAAACCGGTTTCCACGCTGTTACGACCACTCACCATACAGCTTTAAATCCTCAATTAAAAGAGCTCTGGATTATGACCTTCAAAGTCCAGCTTTTTAATACATTTATAAACAGATTTAGTCGTACAGTTGAACAGGCTTTCACTTCTGCAACCACCAGGTGAATACAAACAAACTGGAGACTTTTCTTAAACCCTTAACATCGGTTATAGTGAATAAATGAAGTTAGATTGTCATTTTTGGCTTTTCCTGACTAACAATATTACATAATGTTCTTATGATCACCAACATTGTAAGAGGTATACTAGAAATGCTCTGTGGTATTTGGAAAATTCTAAATGGAGGCGATCACACATACCAGACAAAGACGTGTAAAAAAGATATACAATGGAATACCGTGAACCATTACAGAAATATATGTTCCATTCCTAGACATTTTTATATAGTGAGGCCCGAACCTAAGGGCCTGTATAGCTATGTAGGTAACTTGTTGCCTCTATGTAGAGGTATGGTGTACCAAATTCCAATTATGACTATTTAAGAGGTTTGCATCTCGTGTTTACACATTTTAGCTTATCTTAGTTACTGTAGATGCTCCAGCACATTTTCAGCAACTTTAAGCAACTTAAGGCACACCATGTGTAAATCTCTTAGATATTATAACCATTTCAGAGGTTCTTAAAGGTACTATCCATACCAATATCGTGGTGCCCGCTTGGTTTTTGCAGATAAAATGCTGATAACATCACTGAAAAATGCTCAGAGTCAAGGCATACAGTCAATTTTGACAAAATTAAAGGATTCCAATTTTTAAGGAAAATCAAAGTTTCATTAAACAATAACTTTTCAGATTTACAAAAAAACAGCACCACATTTTCACAGCCTTTAAGAGTTGTTGGAAAATGTTGTCTGAATATATTTTCTGGCAACTGTTGTCATTTTATCTACAAGATATCATCGCCTGCATTGCTCTGTCCAGCAGTTTCAACATAGCAGTTGCTTTGCTTCATTTCCATTGGTAGCCAAGAATAACCCTGTTGCTGCTGCCATTGCAGGTGCCATTAACAATAAACATATGAACGTTCTGATGGTAACTTTTCACAACAACGAATCGCTGATTTATAAGCTCTCCATCGTTATGGATTGCCTTTTAAAATCATTGAAAATGCCAAAATGGCAAAGTAATATTAGTTTTCTAAAAGCCAGGTTTTATGAGGTCTAGGATTTGCAAAACTTATTTTTCATTTTTTATTAATATGAATAACTTTAGTCTACAAATGGCAAAATGTCACAAGTTCAATTTGTTCATGACAGGGATTACATAGAAACTCTTCGTTTGACTTCATCCCCTCAAAATAAATCAGTCTACAGCTTTGCCTTCACTCTTTGTCAATTATGTTCTAAATGTCTTTCCAAACTCCTAAGGCATTATTTATAGCATCTGCCTTCACACTCATGAAAACGATGTCAGCAAAAACCAGACATAAGTGTTTTGAGAATACTTATATGCATAAACTGCCTAAAAGTACCCATCGGAAAGATTCTTTGAAGTAGAAATGAAAAAGAGAATCCAAGGCCATAGGAACAAACTGTTTAAGAAACCAAGGTTATTTCAAAGGCAGAAATTCTTCAGCACATAAACTATAAACTGTTGGAACAGTTTGTATAATAGTGGATACAACCATATCCTCTAAGAGGAAGTCAAGAGAAAATGGCTACTGAGGAGTACAGATAGAAGTGGTTCTAACAAATAAGAAATGTCTTCTGACCCCTCAAAACCTATGTTAAGTAATGCTATGCTATGCTATGTTATGCTGTTATGCTACACTATGTTGCAGGACATGGCCTACAAACAGTTACATGTCTTGTTATCCATTATAATCAAAATGCCACAGTTGTCAAAGTGGTTGTTCTTAAATGAAAGACATGTGTATTCAGACCAGTCTATTTTCAAAACAGTACTAATGCTGCTTCATCCTTTGCGCTTCATCTTCCATTTGATTAAAAAAAAATTCCAAAACCTCATCTCCATAAAAAGAGGACAGGAAAGCTGTCTAGTTCAAATGCACCAGCTTGCCGATTCATATATATATATATATATAGATACAAATTTTTAACATTTGATTGTGTTCACATTATATATATATATATACACAATGTTAAACATTTATCAAATAAAATTTTGATAAAATAATAATCTACATATTCAGTAGAAATGCTTCAATCACCAGGGCATGCAAAAGGTGTGAATGCAAATAGGGTTACAGACGACTTTCTTAAACTGCTTGGGCAGTTCAATTACTAGGACAAAATCCCTTCTGATAGAGAAAGCAAATGGACACACAGATCATTTCTTATATGTTATGTGCCCATCAAATAATTACAAAATTCTGCCTTTCTGGTACAGAGCATGAAAGTACAATTACAAATGCCTTTATGATATAAAGTAGGAAAATGGAATAATAAATGCTGTGACAGAGAATAAAACAGGCTAGACAGACAAAGATTAACCTAACAAATGTTCGACTAACACTGGTTAAGTATGGTAGCATAGCCCAACTAAGAAATGCCATGCTATCTGAAAAAGAACAGTTCTAAATCAGCTTCTTTAGCCAATTTAAATCACTCCTGGCTTAACAGGCTCGGTTGAAAACTGCTAGGTCAAAGATAACACCCCAAAACATTGAAAACTGTTTCTAATAACTGCAGATAAATGTGTTCCATTAGTACTTTAGTCATTTTTATCCACTTGCCTCAGAAACTGTCACCCAAATCCTAGAATCAAGATGCAAAAGTGACTGAACATAAGCAGCACTGAAAGAGGATTTCCTGCATAAACTAAGGTCCACCTAAACAGCATTTGCACAAGAGATACAAATAACTTCTGCAGCATTTTGAGATTAAATCCATCATTTCCACCACAATTAATAGAATGCTAGGCAGGCAGCAAATCGATAAACAGACTGATGTAACAGTCAGGCAAGTGAGCAGGCAGCAGGCAGGCAGCCAGATCAATTGTTTATTTTTGCACTAAATTCATTCTTTGTTTTCCAATAAATGTCCTCAAATCAACTACCTTCATGAAGAACTCCTCAGCGTTTTCTTCTTCATCTTCTGACACTGAAATATAACAAAAACTTAGTTCAGCAAAATGTCAGAATATAGAACATTAGAAAAGTACATTTAACAACTTGTAATATGATGTAAAGTAACAAGTGATTTGCTTAAAACTTCTTTGAACAGATTGTGAGATGGAACAACTGACAATTCTTCATTGCTTTAGAATAAATAGCAAGAACAGATGAGTTAGGAGATCCATGAAAGTAAAAGTACTGTCAAGTTTCAGACTCAAGTTCTGAAAATTGGTGGAGGTGGTAAAGGAAGGAAATCCCTCAGTCAGTAAATGGACAGCAAAAGATGCTTCTGAATGATGGCAACTTAAGTCAAAATGAGACAAAAGCCCAGATTCCTCACAAAACAAAAGCAGAGCCTCTCAGCAGCTTTTGAGATGAAGATATCAGAAATGAGGAGACAGTTCAGGGCCATACCGGTCAAGACAAGACCTTTTGAAAGATGGGCAGCATCTTAATAGTACTGTATTGTATTGTATTTGATAACTTATATAGCACTTCTTACAGAACAAAGTACTCAGAGCAGAACTACTCTTAAGCAGTTGACCATGTTATAGAACCTTTACCCAGTCTGTGATGTTAAAACAGTCACTAGTATTAAATGCTTTCAAAAAGCAAATTTGGGGAGTGGCTTGATGTTGTGAGTACAATGCTAATAAGCAAAGTGAAGTTAAGCAACATCAAGTTCAGTTAGCACTTGGACTGGTGACCATCCTCCATCTTTTTTTCACACCTAATCAAACACTTCTGGAGCATCTGTACAATACTTCACAAAGCTGTGCCTCATTTCTTGTTCAAACCGCAAGAAAATTCATCACTGGTGGGCTATTGCATACATGTAGAACTCAATCAGTGGATTCCCATTCAGAGCCAACAGCTGAAGCTGTGTTCAGGGTCCCTTAAGAGTTGCTATGCAAATGGGGTTAGCACATAATAATTATTATATATCAAGTACCAATGCAACTTGGAAAGTTAAAGGAGTTTGGTTGTTCGACTGCTACAAATATGGCTGCATTTAAGCAGACAGTTTCTTCAAACCCTGGGACCTTGCTTCTGATGTTTTTCTATAGAGGTAAGTACCAACTGTGTTACCTTGATCTAACTAATTGTTATGTGTTATTTTCAAACCACAGCAACTATGAAGTTGGGCCCAGTTCCACACACCAAGGTGATAATGGAGAAATGCTCATTCTACTTCCCTGGTCCTGAGTCAGGGAAAGATAAATATCAAAGTCTTTGAAGCACGATGAGTGCCATGCAATACCAAACAGAGAGCCCATAGAGGTTTAAACTCAATGTGTCACTTCTGTACACAAAGCCACCTGTTGCTCAGCAGAAAAGATAAACCTTATTCTATAAACAAAGTATAATCTAACCAGAAGCCTAAGAATTCCAAGCTAGCAAAATTCTGCTACTTGCCCTACAAAACACTGTGAAAACAAGATCAAAGCCATCCAACTTAAGATTTAGTGCACATCATATTTCAAACAGTTATTAGCTGCTTAAGACAAAAACTGCTGGTTAAGACTAATGGAAACTAAGAACGCAGGTACCAAGCAAGATGCTACATGCAGGATTTAACTGAGAAAAATGCAAAGAAAGACAGACTTTAGAGAATAGACAATGTAAAAGAGACAACAGTCGAAGATTAAACATTTTATATGTGCTGGATTTGACTAAAAACAGTAGTGGATAAAGAGGAATAGTAATGAATGAAGATAGCTTGGTCATCTATTTTGACACTACGTGGTGATGCCAGATGATGAAGAAGACTGTGATGATGGAGAAGATAACTAGCTTCAAAGCAAGCTCACATGACCTTGAACTTCTGTCATCTAGTGTTCATTTTGGTCTGGTTTCCACGAAAGACAACATGGAACCAGAATCAGAAGCAAAGGTTACATCAGCATGTCTGTTTATGGCCAATCTTAACGTACAACCTGCTGCATCAGCTGCTGATGGAGTGCCATTACCCAAACAGTAAATTTCCAAAAGGTTTGGCCTTAATAATAACAGAAATTGCATGGAAACTGAAAACATCTTGGCGATGTATTTGTACATTTAAGCAAGCCCTCCACTTCATTCTTCAAAATCTTTTCAAGCATACATAGATCACCATTAATTAACCCTTTGCATGCCAGATATATTTAGCCTTTGTTACATTTAAGCAAGCCCTCCACTGCATTCTTCCAAATCTTTTCAAGCATACATAGATCTATTTAGCCTTTGTTCTGACCCCAACAAGATATTTTTGAGGTTTTGGTCCATTTCAACTGTTAAGTGTAAAAATTTTATATTTCACACCTACTAAAGAAAGAGTTAAGTGCAAACTTGAAATTTCTTTAGAAATGAAGTTTAAATAAGACTATGTCATTTAATTTGTTTGTATGTGCTTGCACTTTTCAGATATGACAACTTAAATGTGATGGTGTCGCATATGTGTTTGAGGTGTGGCATTTGTTTGAGGTGGGGCATGTGTATTCCATCATATTGTCTTTCCACATTCTGCCAACGTTTAAGAAAATATGTTTCTAATATATAGCGTTTCTTCAGTTATTATTAGATCACAGTTTAAGCAACTGTCTGTGTCATAGTTGGTTTGGTAGGTATACCGTTTTTGAATTCACCACTGTTTTCTTCAACACTCAATTCACAATCTGGGTGGTATGCAAATTTCCAATGGTCTTTGAATTTAGATAAGAACATTCAAACTTCACATACAGTTAAGTTTAGGCAGGAAAGCATAGTAATGGCATTGCCAATCAGGTAAAAAAATATCAAAATTATCTCTAACATTTTGTGTGGCACCATAGAACACTCTCAAGCCAGGCACCTCTAGGTTAAGTTATGTCGTCCAGTAACTATTGCAGCGGCATTTTTACAAAGAGCAGAAGAAAAGTGAGAAATTCACTTGGTATGTTTGCCTTTGTTTACATTTGGTCATTGCCAGCCAACACCTTTTAGGTAAATGGTATATTTGCAGAGTTAATATTTGCTCAAGTGCTTAGTTGCTGGGCAAGTTTTAGCATTCCAGTTAGTTTAAGGGATGACCTCGGCTAGCAATTCTCGTTATAAAACCATGAAAATACATCAAGAGCTGATGAATCCATCGTATCAGTGAGTGGGCTGAGCTTTTTTGTAAAATTTTTCGACCAGCCTTTACTGGAGGCTGGCAAACAGCCTTGTCTAAGTGATGCATTGTCACACACTACTGCTGATGTTACTTTCATTTTTGTTTGAAAGTGCTACAAATTTGTTAGTATGAACGCTACTTACAACATTGTTAGTCCTGTTTCCCAATAAATATATGATATACTTCAAAATTCACCAGACTCCAAATTACTGAATATCATGTGTCAAAGTCATCTTCGTTAGCTGTCATGATTGTAAAACACAATCGCAAAATGAAACAGATCCCAGCTTTCAGGTCTAATATCTCTGCAACTGTTCCACATGTTTACAAATAATCAATGGGAAAATTGTAGATTATTTATTGCCCTAATTAACAGTTAACTTCTTCACACAGGATGGATGCTGGTTATTTAACTTAAAACTGTTTTAGAAAGAACACCTACATGTATAATGTCATAATTTTGCACTGGTGGCACGCAAAGGGTTAATGGTATACAGTCATATGGAAGTTTTCAAGTGTGTCAGTCTGCTTTAGACTTCTTTCACAGTCTGTTTTTCTATATATCTGCCTGCCTATCTGCCTACCATTTCTGTATGTGTTTCTGTGTGTGTGTGTGTGCGCGTGCACGCGTGTGTGTGTTTCTGCATACCTGTATCAATATATTTTGTCTGTCAGTCAGACTGCTGTTCTTGGTATCTTTGCATCTATTTTTCTGCTCAGTGGACACTACCAGCAATAGAGTTTTTACTGCATATAACAGAAAGAGTCAACTGTTGCATTGACAGAATCAAATATGGAATGCCTTTAGGTTATTCGACCTCACAAAAAATTCTGCATAACTGAAATCTGGTTGTCGAAATACCATTGACCATGTTCCTAGCAGCAGAAGCTGCCAACCACAAGGCCAGTACACCAAACAACACAGCGGGAAATCAAAAGCTTAAAAACTGGACAGTACTAGTTATAAGTTACTCTTAAAGTAGACAAAGCATGGAATTTAATCTATCTAACCAAATAAACAGCCAATGTAACAACCATGCATCAATCAATCAATCAATCAATTTATAGTGCAATCCCATTTACGTGTGACCTGTTTACACGTGAATTCGCTTAACACATGGTCGTGCCATGGCTCCCAGTGCTGCCTATTTCACACGAGATGCGTTAACACACAATATGGGAACTTGCTGCATAGCGTAACATGACAAAATTTTTGTAAAATCAATACACATGCTTCAGCGGCTACTATTCAGTCTCATCATTACTTCAGATAGGCTGTATCAGCTGAAACAGCTGCCTGAATATGCAGCAACAGTCTGGTAGCAAGCTACAGTACATCACAGACATGGACTATTTGGACGACACCACCTTGCAAGCAAAAATATCAGTTAATGTTTCAAGGGAGAGGAATTAGTCTGGTAGCTTCATGCAATAACATCCGGTTACACAATGGAGTCACAGACTCTCTCAAAAACCTCAGACGCCAAACAGCTCCCAACACTGCCAGTGAATCAGAGATCTAATAGCAATTTGAAATTGTCAGGTCCTGTATGATGACCCTTGACAAAGAGAGTCCATTCGGCTAAAAACCAAGATGAAACTGCATATCCTATTTATTGATGCAACTTTGACAACTGGTGTCTCAGGAGGACCCTGAGAATTCTCTACATGAATCATTGATTAAAGCCTTTTCAGTGTATAGCTTACTCAGCATGGGCATGGAATATATACCCTTAACTTAACCAGACTATTTAAAAGCACATGACAATCTGACATTCAACTAATGAGGCCAGTAATTATCATTAGTCCATGATTGAATAGCAGCAAAATTATTATGTACATGTACAAGCAAGGAAGACATATTCATAATTTTTGTAACACAGTAAACGTGCAGCACAATTCATTACAAGTAAAAGTATTTCCAATTTTTTCTATTTCATTACAATTTTGTTAAAATTTAAAATAAGGGTAAACAAGGAGAAATTACCACTTGCGATCGCCCTGTGTAAAAACAATATGGTCACAGCAGACTGCGAGACAAATAGAGCAATGCAATCTACCAGTTAATAAGTCATCCGTATAAAACACACTCAGAAGAATATGTGCAGAACAATATGTGTAGAACCATGTGTAAGTGCCGTGACTCAGCACAACAAAACTATCTGTGTGTGTCAAAATACACTTCTGAGTATATAATACTACTGAATTGCTCACATTTTATCAGTCGTTTCACCAGGAGGTTGTACAAGTGCTTTTAATATTTACATTATATTTGTATCATGCCACGAACGATCATTGTAGATATTGGAAATATACTGAGCACCTCACAGCTGCATGAGGAGTGGACCCTGCAAAAACTGTCTCCGCATTTAGTGGACAGAGAAAGTTGTTTGTGGTGGTTGGCACAGAGAAAACTTATAAGGAATTCAATGCTAAGACACAGCGTAATATTTTACATCAAAGCAACTTCGTACATTCAAATGACACTGAAGTACACACACGAAACATGGAGTATCGTAATAGTAATCTCAAGGTTTCTACAGTGCCCAGCAAAAGCTAAGTCATCGGAACCAGCTTATTCACAGGTACTCAGTCAAAACAAAATCAATAGGCTGAAGGTGTTCAGTACCAGGTCAAAATCCAGAAGTCTGGCAGGGAGACAGTTGGATAGCTACAGTGGATGGTGTTTGAAATTGGAGCGAGAAGAGAGATAAAGGAAGAGGAACAAGTGAAGACATTTTGGCACAAGTCATGATTTGTTTCCAATGTATCTGCAGGAGTTCATCTGGCAAAACTCATTTTGTGAGAATTTTGTCACACACATTCTTATTTGCATCACAGGAACTTACCTGATGTCTTAAGTTATTTATACCTTTGTCATACTCTGTGATTTCTTCATTTATCGACACCAATAAAAATATCCTAAACACTTTTTTTAGCCTGATACTTAAGTATGACTTACTTACTTATTAACTGGTAAGTGGAAGCATTCTATTTGTCTCACAGTCAGTGACGGTCTTATTGTTTTTAAGCGGCCGTTTCTCCATGTTTACCAAGGTAAGTATAGTAACACATTACTTTTACTTCGCCACTGTGTAGCCTCAATTCTCCCCCTCAACCTTTGTATCAACTCAATCGCATGCACACAAAACAAACCCATTGGTAATGCTATATGAACACATACACACGAGTATAAACCTTGTGCCATACCTTGTATCAACTGTTCTAGTTTTCGTCTGTCAACGCGAAATCGTTCTTCCACGTAGTCGGGATCTGAATTGTCGACCCCGTCAGGCACACCGTCTCCCAGCGGTGGATCAGGGGTTTCGTCGCATTTCATGCCATCTTCACCTTCGACGACAGCCGAATCCATCGACGTTAACTGAAAAGGAGTAGTCTGTTTCATTCTTCTCAATTCTGTTGGTTCCTTTTGTTTCTCTAATAAATCCAACTGTTGTTGTTCGTCAAGTTCTGTTCGATCGCTGTACGTCGTGAGGTCCTCCATAGCCTCCTCAACATCATTGTTTACTCGTAAATATCATGGCTGAACTGCAGTAGTATCAGTGCGCCAACGTTTACAGGCCGATTTTCAAGCATGGAAAGTTCACGTCGACTTTTAATATCCGCAGACGAAGCCGAATCTGTTTTTATCGAATGTTTCCATTAAGCGCAACTCATGGTTGCACCAGTCATTTTCGAAAACTGTCTATTTGGTGGACAAAATTAACAGGCCTGAGGACGCTCTACCCAGAATGTCGCTAATTAAGTTAGACACGAGTCAAAGCAACACGCACGAACTGGGATCACGAACAAAACTCCTAGCCAGATGCAGCCCGAGGTCTTCCTATATAACGCCCAGCTGCCGGAGCCTCCACAAGCCCTCGTTGTGCCTTAGCCCTGTGTTTGGCCCGCAGCCCTTCCTGCGGAGCCTACTGGTGTTGCCCTACAGATCGACTGGCTGCAGACAGGCTGTATTACAAGAAACGATAGGCGCCCATCATATGTCATATTATCACGATTATATAAGAAGCATTGAATCAATTGTTATTTTAGGTTTAACCAAAAACCTAACTTGTCCTGAAACTTAACTTCCACTATACTTCTTAAATTCTAGTTTGGTTATGATAGAGAATATACTCCTACTGGACATGGAATAAGACTTTATAAGAGTAAACAAAGCGAGCAAAGAGTGCGCGCTCAGATGAGACCTATCCTACAGTCCACAGGCCTACTCTGTTTGCAGGCCTACTGGGACAAGTCGCCTCCGCTGACCTCCGTCGAGAAAGGTTCAGTTTATTGTCACTGTGAAAATTGGGTTTTATTAGCAGTTATGAAGTGTCGTATTCTTCGTTCTTTCTGAAATAGGCCTACTTCATGGTAAATTGTATGCCACGCGCTTTCATATAAAATAACAACTCCTCTTAAATCGAACTACTAGTAATCCCCGCCATTTGTTTCTGTAAACGAATCCTCTTCATCAACGACTTTACTTACTCCACTCGATCTGATTGCCCTCGGTCCACGTTACACGTCAACACGGAGCAAGACTACTAATTTGCCAATTGTTCCTTAATTGGCTTTTCCGCGGTAGGCTGCATCTCTGTCTTAGTGGACTGATATTCTGATATTGACCTGAGTGCGGCTTAAATTTGATGCGCCATCGGTTTATGCCTTGTGCATAAGACACCGGCGATCTAGAAGTTTCTAGTTAATAAAAATTTGTTCCAGTAAATAAACCCTCTGCGTCCACGACTTTACTCGCTCCGATTGTCCCGTTCCACGTTACACGTTAACACGGAGTAGGACTTAGCCTACCTGGTGTCAAGCCTGAAACCATAAGCTACGATCGCACAGTGTTGGTCCTGGTGGAATGCGGCCAAGGTCGTGCTCCGCGCGCAGTGACAAGCTATTGGATTAAAGCAAGAATTCATCAAAGGGTTTCACTAGCCTGGTTAGCTCATTGTACGTGTGAATGCCGGTTTGCATACCGACAGTGGGTATATTTTAAAGATTTAAATCTTGGGCTAGCACGGTCCATACACGTGAACCTTAAATGGGGTGGCTCCCAATCAAAGGGGCAGCGGTAATAAAGGATCTCACCCGATCAATTCATTGCAAATTGAACAGGGTCACGGCCATACGGTCGCTATATAAAACCGTGTACATTTACATTTACACGGATCAATGGAGTGCCACAAATATAATGAACACCACCAATCTAAACATTAGAAATGAAGCCTGTATTAACTTTGACTTTAAATTATAGGTTATATCATCTGGAAAATGTGCATTTTACTTTTATGTAGGCCTATATAAATCGCATTCGTGAGATAATTGTTTAAGATATTCAGCGTAGTAGCGGCCAAAAGTGTTTGGTTATATATGTTCTGTAATAGTAATTGTAGGCCTAATCTCAGGTTTTCTTCACCGCTCATTATTATCAGTAAGCTGCTGAAACCACATCGTTTCATTTTCACTAATACAAATCACGGAAATCTTTGATAACAACGTTTTACTTTTAGCATGCCTAGTTAGCTACAGCGGTAAGTGCCTACGCCAAGGAGCCCCTATGCGTTCGCGTACTGGTCGTGGCTTATTTCAGAGATTTAAATCTCGGGCTAGTACGGTTTGTGCACGGGGACCTTAAATGGCGTGTCGCCCATTCAAGCGGGCAACGGTGGTGAAGGATCTCACCCGATAAATTCATTGCAAAAATGAGCAAGGTCGAGGCCATACGGTCGCTATATAAAAACCTATACATTTACATTATAACACTGAACCCGAACATGGGGTAGTAGGCCAAATAAAACGCGAGTTCTTGCAAATCAATCCAGCGTTGCTCTTGGATTTTGTTTTGACTGAGAGCCTGTGAATAAGCTGGTTCCCGCGACTTAGATTTCTTTCATTAGGCGCTGTAGAAATTTTGAGTTTACGATTACATTGACGATTATGATTGGACACGTCGTCGAAAATAAGCGCTATAAATTGCTGTTGATAGTTGAATTTCTTGTTCCGGATATGACCGGAAGTTAAAAAGCGGAGTTTCGGTCGCCTGAACGAATAAGAATTAGCAAAAATGTCCGATTTAACTGATGTTATGTCCGATGGCAGGATTCAGAAAATGGAGGTGGATTACAGTGCAGCCGTTGACGAAAAGATACCAGAATGTGAAAAATTGGCGAAAGTAATTATCCAACGGAGATTGTTTTGAGCGCATGGCTAAATGCTTGGTCATCGTAATGGTGTCCGACCTATAGAGTGTTTATTTTCGGTAGCAAATTTGAGGGGCAAATAGTACAATAGAATTTTGTGCAAAATCAAGAACATATGATTTTAACGTCATAAAAACAGGGCCGTATATTTTATTTGCGATGAATAAATTTCAGAACAATAAACAATTGTCCTCAAAATGCACCTATGGTCTTTGTGAAAAAGCACCAAATTTCAGTTATGTGGCACGGTACTAAATAAGAATTTGGTGATGGAAAAGGGAAATGGGCACTTACAGGATGTGACATAGTGTAGTCATAAATGGTGTACTTATCACAAGCCAGAGCCTCTGTCAGAGACTGACATTTGTGTCTTCACAATATACAATAGTAAAACAACTATGCAAGCTGCAAAACACATATTAGAGGTTTAATATAGACTGCAATGGAAATCACCTTGACCATGCTCCCCATTTGTGGTTTTGGGCCTCTGCTCAATTGTTAAATATGTTACTACCCCATATACATAAGAATCTAAAGTAGCATTTGTATAATAAAGAATTTGTTTTCAGTTTTTAGGTCAGGTAATTAAAGTGATCAATGCTAAGAAATGCTTTTAAAAAGATATTTTGACTTTTTGATTTCCCCAAGGTGCACAGGAAAAGACTAATTCCTGTCCTGAGCTAGTAATTAATTTTTGGGCTTCATGACCAAATTCATGAATAAGAGAGTTAGTAGACTTTCCCCTAAAATGTAGCTGACTCTCAAAAAATGAGTTGTTGGCCACAAACATTATAAAGGAGAAAATCGTATTAGATGTTTTATTCAAAGTTTACTTTGTTTTGTTACTTTTAGTATCGATCTAACTGATTTGTCAACCCAGTTATATATGAATAAAACGGGTTTGGGTCAGAGTAAACATCTGTACATGTAAATACTGGCCAGGATACAGCAATCTTGTGCTTAAATCTTTGCATCCACATTCCAATAGAGTAATAAGGCGTAGATTATTCATGTTCTGTTTATAAATATTTTGTTATTCATGATGTCTGAAGCGGTTATTTCAAATACAAATGATATTTATTTAAATATATTTTTAGTTTAAGTTTAAAAAGTTTGTTTTGAGTGTTGTTGCTACTATTTCAAATACAAATGATATTTATTTATATATATTTTTAGTTTAATTAAGTTTAAAAAGTTTGTTTTGAGTGTTGTTGCTACTATTATTGCTAAGAATGAGTCAAGTGGATTCCAGCAGTAACTAAACATTCATTACATCTGGTTGTGAGGTGGACTAACATTAGTTTGGATGTTTCACACAAAGGCCTCATTATACATATCGATTTCATTTAGTAGTCGGGTGTAAGTGTTGTCTTCGTGCATATGGGCCCAGCTGTAATCCCGAGGTTGTTACCTTCAGCCAAAGTACAAACAGCATTTCAAAACAAAGTTGCTTACTCAGTTACTTATGAAAGTTTGCTCCTGAATTTATCCCTCTGTGCTGTGGTAAAATGCCCCCAGGTTTTACAGTGAACCTGTCATACCTCCAAGATAAAATCTGAGACAATGTTTCACACTTTTCAGGCAGTTGATATTCTACTTTATTTCAATTACTAATTCTGTTGTGGTGTTATAATTTGCCAGTTAATGATGTCTGATGCATATATCAAAGTATCTGTGCGTTAAAAGCTTATCCTTAATCTTGGTTTTTGGTTCTACTGAAATTGAATAAAAATTCAGTATTATGCAAATTCAAAAGTTGCTCTGGAAAAAATTAAATTTTTGATCATCTTCTGAAAGTGTTATTTGAAAACATGAATAATGTGTATTTTGTAATTTTCAGAGTGGAAAACTCACAGAAGCCATCGATATTCTAATGTCTTTGGAAAAGCAAACAAGAACTGTGAGTATCTGTGCAGTTTCTGACTGCTCTTGTTTCATTATGGTCTATGTCTGGAGTTAAAGTAGTGTAATAGACAAAGAAATGTCTTTATGTCCCTTCCAGCTGTTTTTGTTCATATTAAGGCAGCTCTGAAGTGAGTAAAGCATTGCTCTCTGGATGTGCCATAAATGAAAATTTGCTGCAAAATATCTTTTTCATCTCTGTTACTAGGAATTAGCTTTTGTACATACCAGAATTTATGATACATGAATGAAGCCTTGCTCACCTGTCTAAACTACCTTTCACACTACTTTTCTTGGCACAGGAATGCATTCTGCAGCTTACCTGCTGCCATTAAATTTAGTTGAATGAAATATAATTGATAACCATTTTTTGAACCTGAAGGACCAATCAGATACAGTCACTTTCATATGACATTGTAGGAAAAACTAGATGTCTTGTTCAAAGGACTAACGCAGATGGAACTTGAAATCCTGCAATGTCTCCAAGATTCATTTTATGGCTGCTATAAAAATTGATAACTTATACAGCCTTGTCACAGAATTTTAGAAGATCTCTGAAAGTGCTTGGTCTTTTGCAGGGGGCAGATGCACTGTCAACTGGAAGGATTCTTGTTTCAATTGTGCGGATGTGTTTTGAAGCAAAGAAATACGATTTGCTGAATGAAAACATTGTTCAGTTGACAAAGAAAAGAGGACAACTGAAACAGGTATCTGCTTAACACCAACCAAATGTTTAGTGTCTGTAGATGGCAGACAAAATGCCAATTGTTGATATATTTTGGGTTTTAGTAAGAGTGGTCATTTATTTGCACCAAATGTCACCATATGGCTGGCATCAGGAACTGGTGTTTTCCAAGATGTCTGATTTTGATTCCTTGTGCATTTTATGAAACTAATAATATGCTGCCTTTACATCTTGCATCTTGCTAAGAAGGGCTTATTGATTATTGAATTGTCATTTTGTGCTTTAGCAGACAGATCCTGCAACACAAATAGTACTTGTTAAAACATGTTGAATGTTGTGTGTTTTAAATGAAAGACTGCCTTACATTACCTTATCTTTAACTGCAATATGATTATTTGTACACCCCTTATAAAATGTGCCATTATAATGTAAATTCTGATATAGCACAGCAGAGACATGAATCCCAACTGACTTGAGCTTCAGAATATGACTTCATTATAAAGTAGCCGTAAAGTGCTTTGTACATATATTATGGCTCCAAAGGCTGCATGATAAAGAGGTTCCAGTCTGTATGTGTATGTATATATCTATATATATTTATGATGCATGTTTATGCATATACCCATGTATATATATATATATATATTCTTATATATTTTTATAAAAGACAAAGATATGTTTATCATCATCATCACTTCCTGATGCCAGCTATTTGGCAGCAATGGGTGCGAATAAATGACCTTCATTTTTCCCAGTCATTTGTCAAGTCTAGTGCCCCTCTCTTGTTCAGTCCATTTCTTACAATATCTTAATTTATATTGTCTGTCCAGCACAGTTTTGGTCTTCCTTTGTTTCTTTTTCATTCAAATCTTGCATATAGTGCTTTGTGTGGTATTCGATCAAATGGCATTCTTTCCGCAAGGCTAAACCATTGGAGACTTCGCTGAATGACTGTCTAGCAGTTGTTTGGATATCTAAGGATTGTCTTATATCATCATTTCTAATTTTTTGTAGTCGTGAAATTCCTGCAATCTTCTGGAGCCAACTCATTTCTGCTGCAGTGATTCTTTTCTCATTTTGCTTTCGCATTGTCCAGCATTCTGATCCATATAGGGAAATTGGTTGTGTCATTGTTGTTGCCCACACTCTTGCCTTGGTTTTCTGTGTCATTTCTCTGATTCTTCAGATCCTGTTTTTTCCAGATGCATGTGAGTTGCATGATCACATCTTATAATAAAATTATTGCATCTCTTTGTAGGCTGTTACTAAAATGGTTCAGGAGGCCTTCACCTATGTTGAGAAGATCAGCAGTCTGGAGATCAAACTGAAGCTTATTGACACATTGCGCACAGTTACAGCTGGAAAGGTAGACTTATGAGACTAAAAATTAAGATCCTAACAAACATTATTTAGTTAACTGAAATCTTGAAAGTATAATAACAAGGGCCCAGTGTTGGCAAATCTTCCTGATAGAGTAGAAGTCCAGTAGTGTGCAGATGATGGGATTCAAGCCATTAGAACAGTGTGATTATGAAATATGCACTACTTAGATATGTAGAGAAAGCTTTGAATTGGTATATTGCATGTTTGTATATAGATCTGTTTTTCCTTATATGCATTTACAGCATCCTTCATGTAGGCTTATGGAATTAATTTTTGAAAAATATAAATAGAAATGTGTATATAATAAGAAAACTAAATTCACAGTAAATCATTAAAACAGTTAAAAAAGGTATGTTTAGCTGTAAAAGACTACTTTATAAATGACTAGTTTACCATTAGGTTTTAAAAAGCAACTAGTCTGTGATTTATTAGCAGACTATATCATATGCCAAGAGTCTAGTGATTTAAAGCCGCCTCATTTGCCTCGTTATTGGCGTTGTAGTTGTTGTTTTACCAACCTCTTTGTGTACGACATCATTAAATGTCAGCCTTTTTCAATCAGTCAATTTTTATTACTGTTTGAATAATTGGCAGTGATTTTATCCTCTGCTCAGAAACTATATGCATGTGGCTTTTCCTGCATATGGCTTTTCCTGCATATGGCTTTTCCTGCATATGGCTTTTCCTGCATATGGCTTTTCCTGCATATGGCTTTTCCTGCATATGGCTTTTCCTGCATATGGCTTTTCCTGCATATGGCTTTTCCTGCATATGGCTTTTCCTGCATATGGCATTTCCTGCATATGGCTTTTCCTGCATATGGTCATGCTGAATAGCACCTCATGTTTTTGCTGAAGCCCCTAATTAGAATTTATATCTCTCTCTTAAAACGAACAGTAGTTTGGTCTAAAATGAACAATAGTTTGGCCTAGATGTTTAGCCGTCAGAAATAGTCTTTGAGAAACATGACTAGTGATTTTTCTTCTGTGGATAACTTTGATGCTTACCCTCTGCCATTAAAAATTTCAGTAGAGGTATATGTGATGCATCTCATCAATATGAGCAGTCAGAAAAAGAGAGAAGCAAATTTCTGTACAGTACATTAGTGCATGTACATGTACTGCCATTTGCTCTGCACATGAGTCAGCTAATGTGTTGTACCAGTATATGTTAATTTGGTGTCGTTGACATTGACACACATTAACCGAATTAGCACGTACATTACTGGGCGTTTACTGTATAAGCAAACTGTTTATGCTTTTTGTGCATTTGTTGTACTGATTCTGGGACTTGTTGAAGTTCAAGCAGTTGCCCTTTTTATTGTATGAAACTCAAGTATGTTTGACTTTTATGTTGTAATGCAATGAATTTATGTTGAAGTTTATGTGCAATACTGATTATTGTCTAATATAATCTGAACATTTCTGTTGTGCTGTTACCAAGGTATATTTTGATTGTTGCTTCAGAGTTAAACCACAGTGCATAGAATATGCAAACTTGATCAAGATCTGCAAAGGTCAGAGACCAGATGGCAGGGCACTGTGACTAAGTTTGTAGGAAAAAACAAGTTTTAAGTCTTGTCCTAAATGACATGAGAAAATTGGCAGAGACAGTATAAGTTTGGCTTGCATTTGAGTTTTGTCAGATAGTTGAATACATCGCGATCAGTGCCCATTCAGCCCTACATCAGTTAGGGGTCAGTAAGTTGGCAATTTTTAAGTTTAACAAAGATGTATTGTCATTGTATTGCTTTGTTTGTTTTTGTAACTCGGCCAAAAGATGCTTTGACCACAGACGAGTTTCTCTATAGGTATGTTAACAAGTGTGTTTTTAGCGTGTTCTTCCTTTGATTTGTACGAGGAAGATAGGAAGATGCCAGAAAATCTAAGAGTATGACCACAATAATCATCAGTCCACACCAATTTCCTTGTACCTGTTTTAGAAAATAAGATTTTGTATAGAACTGCATCATATCTGTTTTCCCATCTTCAGATATACGTGGAGAATGAGAGAGCCCGTCTTAGTCTTATTCTTGCCAAGATCAAAGAGGACGAAGGCAAGATAGACGAGGCGGCTACTGTGCTGCAGGAACTGCAGGTATGACTCTAGCCTGTCATGAAATTGTGGTGCCTTTATTATGATTTTCTTCAGAAACATGGTTTTAGATAAAAAAATGGTTGATGGTATAAAATCTATTTGGGTCATTCATAAATGATTCCACCCTCCCTCCCCATTGTCGGCATTTGTTTGTGTTACCCTACCCTGTCCCTCTGTGGAAGTCCGTGCCTCAAAACCAACTATTGGAGCTTGGTAGCCAGTGAAACAGCTACAAGGCATAGTACAGCTTAGGTTGCTCCCTGCAAAGTCAGTAATGATTATCCAATGCAGTGCCGATTGTCTGCTGTCTGATTGAAGTTGGTAACTCAGGCATCGACTGTATAGTTCCAGATTTAGACGCAGAGGAACACATTGGGCTTAACCCCTTTCCTCTGCATTTGGTTGATCCCTCCCCATCTACAAATCCCCTTTATGGACGATGACAATAAAATTAAGCCAGTCTCTTGGCAGTAATCAGAAAGTGTCATGCAAAACAAATGACTTTCATCAAACTATATTCCCTGTTGCAGTTTGTTGATGCATGTACTTTGCATTGTACATCAGTTTTAGACAGTTCGATACATTTGCTTGCCTTAATGCCAATAAAATGTAGCATCTTTCATTATGTATGTGACTTTATTGATATTGAAGTGAGTTGGCTTTGATATCATTTTCTTATTATTGGTTTTAGAAATACATTTTCACTTTTTGATTAGAATTGTATTTTTGATACCATGTGCCTAATTTGACAAATCAAGCCATAGAAGATTTATGGATTTGGGCTAACAACTGCTACACATGTCAGCAGCCGTGTTGGTTGTTTACTCGCCTTCTGTCATTTTGGTGGACTTTTTATCTTAATGCTGAACTTGCTTAATAATTTCTTACATGTTTGGACATTTGCATGTCAGAACTAATCTTATTTGCCACCACAGTTTTCAGACATTTTGGATGGTATTTTCTATACACTTCATCTTGGCATATGTTACTGCATGAGGAGGCGTGGGCATCAGTCACGGGTGGCCCTCTGACTTACTGATGGGCAGGCAAAGAATACCTGTTCTGCACAGACCTGGTGCTTCAGGTGATATCCGGATCCTGCAACATTTACCACCAGTAAATTATCATGTACCCGCGGACCGTACTGCCTGTCGTCGCTCTATATCATCTAAGCAACTTGTTCCAGGAACTCCGAATATCGTGTCATCTGTCAACTCTGATTAGGAGTCTGTTGGTTGGGCTTCATGTGTGTGTGTGTGTGAGCCTGCCACTGGTGACTCTTCTACTTGTCTGTGCATTGTTTTGCTTGCTAACATACTTTCTGTTCTTCATTTAGGCTAGCATAAGCAGCACTTTTGTGAGGTACTTAAAAGGCATTATACGAAGAGTCTAGTCCACAATTACCATGTTGGATTTGGCTCAAGTTTCAGTTTCAGCGGAAACACTGTCAGTTTAAGTTAGTTCCAAAACCACAAAGTCAGCTGTTGGTTTTGGCAGAAAATGCAGCGTCATTTATCGATCTGATTGGAGCTATAGCCAAATTCAGAGATGTCAGTTTTGGCTATCTGAAATATTGTATGTGACTTGTGTTACATAAATTTTTATTGTAGGTGGAGACCTTTGGTTCAATGGAAAAGAAGGAGAAAGTGGAGTTTATACTGGAACAGATGCGGCTTTGTCTTGCCAAAAAGGACTTTGTCCGAACACAGATTATCAGCAAAAAGATCAGCACCAAATACTTTGAAGAAAAAGACACTCATGTTAGTTTAAAGCATTTTGTAAATCAAATAGAGACAGCTCTCATCTTCTCCCTCCTTCTCACTCCATTTCCCTCTCTTATTAGCTACGGGCCATGAAAACAACTGCAAAATATGTTTTCATTATTTGCCAGACACTTACACACGTACATTTATATGCACGTGTCTGGGCAACCGTGAATCTATAGTCCCTGACAGCTAAAGCAGAGTTATTCAGGTTGCAAATTCTTGTGTGATTAGTCATTGTTAAATTGGGACTGGAGATTGCTTAGGCACATGTTACATAATTTTAGCTGTTATCCTGTATATCACAACTTTGCTCATTTTATAAAGGATTTGTGTTGCCTGTTGTATGGTCAGCTACAAATCCATGAATTCCATGGGTGAACTGCTTGCCCTGTTTGCATTTTCAGGTGTGGCACCATTCTGTAAGGAATGGCCTTGCTCTTGAATTTGGCTTTTGATTTTGTCAGATGATTGTGGCACCTTTTCCTCAAATTGAAAAGTGGGATTGTTCTTTAATTAGATCTCTGTAAGAGGTGCTGTATAATTTCTGTATTACATTACATTATGTGCCTAAGTAGGAATTTCTGGTGTTTTTTTTGTCTATAGGAATTGAAGTTGAAGTATTATCAGTTGATGATTGAATTAGACCAGCACGAAGGTAGCTATCTTGCTATCTGCAAACACTATTTGGCTCTCTACAACACACCTGTCATCAAAGAAGATATCCCAAAACGCAATGAGGTTGATTAAACTTTATGGTCTTTTTAGAGCTTCATGTATTGTTCGAGTATGTTTATACATATATATTCATGCATATACATATACATAGTTTACGTACATCATGTACTTGTACATCGTAACGTACCAGTTTGCTATGATGATTGAATCATTGCATTGGCATGTCCAACAGAAGTATGAAGGGTTGGCCAAGTAAGATCAGGATAATGGTCATTTATTTCACCATAAATTTTGATGATATTTTTTGTCATCGACACTTCAGTGACTGTTGACAACCATTTCTAAGTGTCTCAGAATTTCTGATGACTCTTTTTTGCTCTGTTTTTTTTTTCAACTGGTTTTTGAGTCATCAGATGAATCTGTATCTGGAGTTTGAATCTTTTTACATTAATGTGCGGCATTAATATGCAACCTGTAAGGAATGACAGACATAAATAATACTAATGCTGAAACTTAAAAGCAAAGAAAAGGTTGTCTTTTATTGGATTGTTATTGTGATGTTTATGTTTAAGTTTAGAAATCCTTCAACCTGGATCTTACAACATGGCATGCCTTTCATGGTTGTTGCAGATAAAGCATGTCAAACAAATGACCAATTACCTTACAGTACTCTTTGGTACTAGTCACTGGTGTCATTCAGTTGTAAAAGCATGCAATGTTTTTTTGTAGGCTTTGATGTGTGTGGCCATTTATCTGATCCTGGCACCATATGATAATGAGCAGAATGATCTCATTCATCGAATCCAGACAGATCCAGTTCTTGAAGAGATTCCAATCTACAAGTGAGTCCTTCTTGTTTTACCTTGCAACACAGGTGAATATTTTGACAGACGTGCAGTATCCATGATGTTAACTGTAGTAAAGTACAGTTGATGGTGAGACAAATAATGAAACATCTCTCTAGGTAAATAATAAAATCAAAGTATTGGCATTTCTCTTTTCTAATTCTTTATTAGCTTGGTTTGTTACAAAGGTAGGTACTTTGATTCTCAACTTTTAAAGAACTTTTATGTTGTTTTATAATTGAAATGCTTTTTGAGCTCTGCTTGGTTATATGGTTTGAAAGTATGCACGAAGCGCCACTTGAATTAAATGGTTTCTGTTAGGACCTTAAATGCTGGCCAATGCTGTTTCATGCTGTTCAGTGTGTAAACTTGGGGTCATGTGATAATGACTTGTACACAAGTATTTACAGTGCATAATGCTGTTAGTATTTTATTTTGTTTCCAGTGTTAATGAGTGGCATACGTTATTGGCTGTGGTTCTGTTTAGTGATCTTCTGAAGCAGTTCACAACCTCTGAGATCATGCGCTGGAGGGATCTGTGTCAGCAGTTTGAACAGCACCTCAGGGCTGCAGCTCCAGGAAATGTTATATTCAACCCTAAGACAGAAGATGGAGAAAGAAGATGGAAAGACTTAAAGATACGCATGGTTGAACATGTAAGCATTAATAAAGTGGCTTTTATTTTGAAGGAACTTAATGGATACCATTATGAATTCATGCCCATTTTATTTCATACTTCCAGCTGTACTTGAATGTAAGCTTGTTCAGTGGCTGTCATTATTTTTATTTCCAGTAATGTAATGTGGCTGTTGAGTTTCTTGTTATTTTATGCAACTCCAGGCATCAAGATGTAGATTTCATAAAAATAATGTAGGTGATGTAAAGTATGGTTATCACTAATTTTTTAGTTTCCTCTTTTAACTGTAGCTCTAGAAGGAATGGGTTACAGTTTTATTTTCCCCTTCAAAATTTTTGCCTCTGGTGTCCACTGATATCTTGATTCGATTAATGATGACTTGTTTCTTCTCAGTTTTTCTTTAGTTGTGCTTATTTAATCCCCTCTAGCTTTGTCATGTATTGTTTGAATGGGCACTATACAAATTACCTGTTTGAGAAGTAGACACTGTTCAACAGAAGGTGTGGGAAGAATGACTCAATAAAATAAGCCGTGAAAAATTGTCATGCAAAAAGGAAATTTCAGTGACTTGCAAACAGTCAGTTTTGAGCCAGAAAGGTTGTCCATATTTTCAGTGGCCCACACCACAATCTTCCTTACTTTATACTTGGGCCTCCCTCCACCAGTGGGCTTCCACTCACAGAACCGTGCTGATGCCCTTGCTTGCATATGTGAAATAGGCTATTTTGAATTACTGTACTGTGTTGTCTTTGACTTGCAATAGTCTGAAAAGTAGGATGTTATAAGTAATGCATTACGTGGCAGCAATTTCTTAGAAAGGCATTTACATTTTAACTCTTCAGAATATTCGTGTTATGGCAAAGTACTACACCAGAATGCACATACGAAGAATGGCTGAACTGCTGGATTTAACAGAAGCAGTAAGTTTGATTTAAACTGTTGTTAATTGTTGCTTGAGTATGATTTGGTTATCATGCAACTGTTGGCTTACCGTATATACTCTTGCTCGACATTACTGCGCGTATCCATGATATTTGATTTCTTTTGGCAGAGGTCTCAGCAAGCGATAATAAAGGACATCGCTTTCGATGCATGAAATATATCGTAGAAGTATATAATAACATTGTTATAAGAGAAGAATATTTCGTTTTGACCTACATGTAGTCAGTAATTTGTTGAAATGTGATTTTTCTTGAAAAACGATATAAAAACAAAGACAACTAAAATAAACTGAGGGTTTAATGTTTAAGTCCATTTTAGTAATGTTGAATATTCAGTCCGAAAATCTTCCGTCTATTTTGTCTCTCGAGTATAAGTTGAAGACCTTTTTCGTCACCCTGAAATAGACATAAATTTCTCGACTTATAGTCGAGTTTATACGGTATATCTTGATACGGAAAACCATGTTTGATCAGGTTATTGATAATTTGGTCACATGGGAGTATGTTCAGCTGTGCCTTAGAAGGAAATAAATTTGTATTTGAACTGAGTAAAAAATTTCATCCAAATCTCTTACCTTCATTTGCAGTCAGAAAACAAGAAGACGACAGTAGATTTCTATTTAAAAATGTGACCTCAGATGGGATTGATTTTCATTTTTCATATTAGCTGAATAATAAAAACATCTGTACTGTTTTATTATGTTTGTTGGAGCTTTTGAAGACAGGGCTTAGTTATGAAATTTTGTAAATTCACATTTTTGTTTTGAGCCCAGACCTGAGCCCTGACATAATGAGTGCTTTTGGACCATTTAAATATATTGACATTTATCTTTGAAAATGATATTTTGACTTGCATTTTGCTTACTAAGGAGACAGAAGAGTTCCTTTCAAATCTGGTTGTCAAGAAAACTGTTCAGGCAAAGATTGACCGACTTGTAGGAACAGTCAGCTTTGAGCGACCAAAAGATCCTAATGACGTTCTCAACGACTGGTCGCATAACATCAACCTCCTTATGACCCTTGTCAACAAAACCACACATCTCATTACCAAGGAGGAAATGGTTCATAGGCTGCACTGACACTTGGCTGCTGTGACATTTAGCAGTGTAAGCAAAGGAAACTTCAAGAGAAACATATTTTAATTGTCAGACTTTATTAAAATACTAGCAAATTGGAGTCTGGCATAAAAGCTTGGTCTGATTTTTCGGTTCTTGTGTTGTTTCTCTTTCCAAGTTATGTTACACTGCATTGTTGGTAACTCTAGCAGAGTTTGTGTTTGCTAAAATTAAATGTGAATTTTTACTTGTTCTTGATATTTATTTCTTTTGTTTTATAATAAATTTCTGTATGGTAAGTTCTTATGATCTGTGAGAGGCCTCAAGACAGAATTTGTGTTAACTGAATTTCATGTTAAACATCTATTCGACTAAGCCAGGCAAACCTGACTAGTTATGAGATATGTACACTTTAGTGGAATTGAGGAGGCACTCGTACGTGTATTGTGATGATGGCCACTTGTTTCACACAGTTTGGCAATACTGTATGAACTTTCTAACCCAAGTTGCAGAGGTGAAAGCCAAGGCCTTGGCCACTGGACCTTATTTCGTGCACAAGCCTTTATTACTGATACGTGTCACTCTGCCACTAGTCCAGATTTCGTTGACATCTGCGACAACAGGCGGCAAATAATTGCTGAAGACTGCATGGGTTAGCATGTGTAGTGCTATATATTATAATTATTTAGTTCTACATTAAGAGTATATTCCCACAAATCAAATACAAAGGTCATCATTAACGTTGAGAGCCAGCACGTTATCCACCAAGCTGAGACCCGAAAGTGAGACAAGATAAGCCCATTCATGTTGGACAAGCCAAATGTTGTAAATAAACACGGTGTTATCCAAGTTTTTGTATTGCATTTTATTCTGTGAGGTAGAATAAGTTTTTGTGTTAAGCGATAATGCTGTTATCAGCTTCAAGATAAAGGAACTAAGTTGCATTTAAACCCATTAGAGCCGGCATTCATTTGTGTTAACCAGTATTTTGTTTTAAAATTTTTTATTTTAAGTATGCATGCATGCTTACATACTGCATTATGTGCATAATTATTAAAAGCAACAAGTAATTAAGGACAGCAGCAGTAAAGAACATCATTAAATTTAAGAAGTATTTGAAAGCAAAGGAAAGTGTTGGTAAGACAAAACGCTTAATTTTTAACTGGGAAAAGCAGGTCTGCACAAATTGTGTAGAAGACATCAATAACTGAAAGGCAACATCAGTACAGAATCTGAATGTGAAGAATTCCTTAGTTCTTAGAAACAGGGAAAACTTACTGTTAATTATTACTGAAATGCACAGAGATGTGAAGTGCTGAAATTTCTCAATGCTCCACATATACTTCTTCCAGAGGACCATCTTATTTACCAGCTATTACAATCAGGTTACATTTGCTATTGTTGTTGTTATTATTTAGAAACTTCTATTGTAATAACCAGTCGAGTCAGTTTCGGTGCTAGGTCAAATTCTGGAGAAGTTAGGCCAAGAGAGTAAGTATGAGCAAGGTGTGGATGTTGCGGTCAGGAACCTAGGTAAAACAATTTTAAAGAGTTCTGGTTTGAGTTCTAGAGAAAATACTCTAGGAGAAATGCAAGCGAAGTGGAGAGTCCACATTGCAGCTGGAGGATGACAGAAGACAGATAAAAAGGAACAAAATAGGCCATTCAAAGAAAGTAGACCTTGACTAAAATCAGATAAGAACAAAAGAAACTGTTGAAGGCTGTGTAACCGAGTAAAATACCGTTGGAAACTGAGGCAAGGAAAGCAGGCTAAATGCAAAAGAGCCCAATTAGTAAGCATAACTGGTTCAAAGAAGACCCTGTAAACAATAAAAATAATTTGAAAACTTCTGATGCGTGGGTGTCTAATGCGCAAGGCATCAACTGATGGCACACCAAAGCCAAGCCACAATCAAGTCAACATCCAGAAGGTCAGTCCATAAGACAGAAATTGAAATAGAAAAGAACAAGGAACCTTTGTAGCATGAAGGGCAGAGAAGAATCTGTTCACAAATGAAAATAAAAACAGGTCTGTATGAAAACAAAGTAACTGCACAAAACTGGACAGAGCTCTGGGAACAAAACGAACAATAAACAACTAAATAATCTTGATTAAAGAGCTTTTGGAACAAATGAACTATAAACAACTAACTAATCGTGATTAGTTAAAGATCAGTAACAGAGAAATTAAGAGGAAACTTAGGAAACAGAGACCTTAAATATAAGCCATCGTTAAGCCATCGTAAGATGAGTTTAGTTCTAAGAAAGTGCTATAAAATATTAACCCCTTTTTACTTTATGTAACATCTATGCTCAGTAGGCCTATGCGTCTTATCGCTAAACGCTATTTTGAATTTCAAATTATTGAAAATACTTTAAACGCTAGGTAGGTATTAGATTCTATTTATTTATTGTAAATGTAAGCTAAATTAACTTTATTTTGCATTCATAAAATGCAGCAGAGGTTGCCCAGCCACTGTGCGTATTTCATTTGACTGGCGTGCTGGAGGTGTTTGTTAAATATATAGCGTAAGTAATCGGAACTAAAATTCCTGTATCAGAAGACGCGTATGATTTCTTTAGCCCGGAAGATTCACTTGTAAGAGTCATTTAAAGCAACACGGTAACAAGAAATCGTGTGTCTGTATCATCACAGTACCAGACACTGCCTGCAGCGTTTGGCACTAAGAAGGAAAGAATTCAGTTGATTTTTCAGTATGTAATAAGCCAGCGTTGTTTGTTGCTGCAAGAGGATCATGCCATGCATGCCACTTTGTATGTATGTGTGTATGTATCTTGCTGTTTATATAGCGCCTTTCAGGAAGACAAACACACTTAAATATGGCTATCCAACAGGTCTAAAAAGGTGTGATTTAATATGAGGTGAAAATATTTCTTGAGCTGTCTCTTTGGGAAAAGTACATATTTTTAGAGAAAGATTGTTCCAGAAGGCTGGTCCGATACAGGAGATATATATTGGTACTTAATCAACAGGCCAGTTACTGACTATAATTCCCCATAGATTAGATTATATAGTGTGTGCTCATGATGCCACTGGTGGCTGGCTATGGGCACAATGTAGGCCAACAACCGTGACTGTCATGGTCAGCAGGCAGTAAATAAAGGCCTTACTAAACATGGGCTGATACGAACGGAGCCAAAGACAACATAAATAAGTTGGTTAAGGAGTGGGCTGATGTTGTCGATGGGTTGTAAATTGGAGGGTAAAACTACAATAGGACATTGTTAATGACTGAACCTTTTTAAAAAATTGTAGGCCAGTGTTGGATGTAAAACCATTTGCCAAGAGTGACCGTGATGTTGACTCAGCATTAACTCAATGTTATAAGTAAGTTAGTTAAGGACTGGGCTGATGTTGGTGATCCATCGCAAGTTGGAGGGTAAAACTATGCTGGGGCAATATTAATGGTGGAAAGTGGATCAGGTTAAAAAATTTATGGCCCAGTGTCGGATGTAAAACCATTCAGCAGTAGTTACCACGATGTCATTCAATATATTGACCAATGTGTGTGTGCTTGCTGGGTTATTGTTATCCATTATCTATAACTTCACCACCACATTGCTCAATTACTTGTCATATGTGCAGAACCATATTTTGCTAGATAACTATGTACTTAAGAATTTATCAACGAAACTTACACCATGCATTTCTTATGCTTATCTTTACACTGTGTACATGTTGTCTTCACGAGGAGTTGTCTGGTTAGCAGGGAAGAATGTCTGAAGCCTATCAGTTCTGATCATGTCGAGCAACTGGGCTGTTTTGATACTGCTCTGCATCTGGATAGCGAATGTTGGAGGTGAAGCAGATAAAATTATTTACTTATTTATTTACTTCACATGTACATGGGCCTTTCACTTCAGGGTTCAGAGTTTGTATGTCAGTAAATCAGAGGAAGCTGACAGTTCATTGTTGAACCTTGGAACTTGTAAAGAAAGACTGCCTCATCATTGTAATCAATCAATTCCAACAGGTTATGAGCAGATTTTCTGATTAAATCCAGGATAGATAAGATTAAGAACTCAGTTTACAAACAGCAAGTTCTCAAACATAGCGAACATGCAGTACATGAATACCGTAAAACTTCGTGTAAATGCCCTAGTGCTTATTTGTACAAGTCATTTTTACCCACCTCTATGGCACTTGAAGACCAGCATCTAAAAGACACCAGTGTTTATTTGCACAAATATTTTTCCCTGCATCTTACCATAAATACTGCTAACTGCACTACTTACACACGGCTGCATGTCTTTCTCAGCTTATTTCCCATGTTCCTGTAATGTAACTGTAGCATATACATTGGTACCCATTAATTTTACCCCCAGTAAAATACCATTTTAGTATTTCTTTCTACCATGAAATGAACTAACTGCACCACAAAACCACAGCTGCTCATTTTTATCAGCTTTATCTGCATGTTTGTGTAATGCAATCATAGCATACACACTGGTACCAAATATCTTTATTGTATCAGCACCTAAACAAGTTCCAGCCTTTAATTATTAGAGACCAGGGTTTACTTAAGAGAATCAAGTTCGTCCTTGTTACCTATTGCCTAAATTGTGTATAATATGTTATGCATAATTTGAATGCCTTCCTTTCTTGAGCAGTTTTTAAAAAATATGTGATCAATTCTTTATGTGATCAATTCTTTATGAGACATTTTGATTAACATGTTTCATTTCTGATTAATGCCTTTGCAGTATCATCCTCAGTGACTCAAATCAGACTGAAAGATGGCATCACCCTGTTGGAAGGAAGAGTTGAAGTGTTCTACAATGGTTCATGGGGGACAGTATGTGATGATGGATTTAATGATATAGCGTGTGTGGTCATCTGCCGACAGTTGGGTCAGAAGTAAGTTTCTTCTGCCTGAAAACTGGTAATTTTACAACATAAAACATGGAACATGCTTTAAATATTGCTTTCTATCTTTGCTTTGGCTTGACATTATTTTAATATTTGTCATTAATGTGTCACAATTTATACATTTTATCAACCTTTAACCCAAGTGTTGCAGATTTGATATTCAGGAAATAAACAGCTTCTAATCAAGTTACGAAATTAAAACAAAATTTATGAAAGCAGTACAAATGAAAAGCAAGTTGAATCTGACTTATAATTTGCTTGCCCAATTTTTGACATTAAACAGTTCTTCTGAGTGCAGGATGGCAGTCATTCTGGTTTACAGCATCATAAAACTTGTTACACCTTTGTGTTATCTCTCGAGCTGCTGCTATTCCAAACACTTTCTAATGCAGTAACTCTCTGCCCACTGAAAATTAATCTCCAAATATACCTGATTGATCTAGTCTTTCACTCTAGGAGTTAATAAAGTGTTATAAATTAAAAGCATTTTGTAGTATCGACCAATGGCATGGTTTTGTTTTTAGGGGTGGTAGATGCCTAAATGAAGATGGAGGATTAGGATGTGATATAGCATATTACCCGGAAGCCAAGAGTCTAAAGATATGGATTGATGAACTGCTGTGCTTTGGTTTTGAAGACAATATTGATGAATGTCAGATGAACAACTGGGGCAGCCATAATTGCCTTCATAAGGAAGATGCTGGATGCAAATGCATGGCTTCAGAGACTGAACAATTAGGCAAGAAAACCTACATTTTAATTGCATATGCAGCAAAATATTTTAATCCCAAGCACACCAACTAATACCATAAAAATACTGAATGAATTTGCAGCTATTTCCTTCAGCTTCTGCATCAGTGATGACTGTCAGGTATTTTACTTCTCTGTTGCCAACACAGGTAAGGTTTTGGTTTGTCAATTTCTACTCTCACTCGTACCTTATAAGTATCTGAATGACTGCATTTGTACATGCATGCAGTTCCAACCTTTTGGAACAACACTGTGCACAAACTGGACATTCAAACCTAGCACTAGCATGCTCTAAAATGTAATCTGAAACTTTTATAGTATCACTATGATAATATACATGCGCAGATGAACACACACACACATGTATATATGTTGCTTTTAAGTAAAACTAACAAACTTTTAGGCCTATGGTAAAAACTGGTGTTTCGGTCTGGTTGAAAGAATGAATCAATAAATTATTACTCTCCCTTACCTTATGTCTCTTCATAACCTTTACTCAATAATGCATATTCAGATAGCTTTACCATGTTATTGGCATTGAGCATATACATCACAGCCACAGAAGGGTAATTTCTTAAAGAGAGCTGAGATAATATCCTTAAAAATTGTTTTGCTGACATCAACTTGCAAGGTATTTGAAAGGAGAAATGCATCTGTGGTTGGTGAGCAGGAGAAAGTGATTCTTGTGATGCCAGTCGTCATAGAATTAGTCCATTTGACTCGGCCGTTCCTGGTGTTGGTCGGGTGGAGGTGCAGAATGAGAATGGCATCTGGGGGCTGATCTGTGACGATCTCTGGAACGATCTGGCTGCAAACGTCTTCTGCTCTTGTCTGGGTTATAACAAGTATACAATCAATTTCTTTTTTGGAGAAACCTACCTGAAAGTAAGCTAACGCGAGGTAGCCACTTATTTATTCCCGTGAACTGTTGTCCGCAGAGATGCAATGGGGAAGTTGAAGTAACATTTGCACAAAGAGAATAACTGCAATCTATAAATGGGAAAGATGTTCTGTCATAGCTGCCTTAAGAATAGCAGCTCATTTGATGAACATTTTCCACCGATAGCTTATTTTGTTCAGTTTATCTTTATTCATAGAGATTCAGCATTTATGTGTGTTTGCATCTGGACATGTTAGATAGTGTCTTTAAGTATGCAGCACAAAAGCTCTACCTGTTTTGGCCATAGTGCTGTTAAATTTCATCACAAGCATAAAATTCAACAAGCAAACATTGCTTAGATAACTATACTGTGTGACAAAATTAATTACCAACTGCTTGGGTTCTTGCCTTCTAATGCAGAGTGTTACAAGTTGATGATATAGAAGAATTCGGCTTGGATTATTATCTTGATTCAAGCATTTTTATAAGGGTGATATAAAAGTCATGTAGATTAGGTAGATTATTGTGCAGGTTTGAGACCAAGATTGTTAAAACTAAGTGCTGTTCAGAGGCGATCTTCTCCCTGACTCATGGATTTGATAGTAGAGATGATAAGCCGGATGATAATAAAAATTCAAAATTAAGTAATGAAGTTATATGGAAATTCTTGGAGATGGAAATTTTATGTAAAGTTGCAGAAATGCAAGTTACTTGGAAATTTGAAATTAAAGATTGTGAGTTTGAATTTCAGCTCTGCACATTTTCGTGCTCTTCATGACCACGTGCAACATAATGCCTCTACTTCGCTGCCTGTCGTCTTTGATGCAGTGCTGTGCACAAAGAGAGACACGCAGTCCAAGCGCAACATCTGGGACTGCAATGTGACAACTGCCACGGGAGGACGCTGCAATGCAGATACGGAAGCAGCTGCTGTAGCATGTCAACCTGTGCAGCATCTTCACAAACCTCAAGGTTAATAACGGTACCTCCTTATCTAATCTAATGTAAAGACTTCTATAGCGCTGCATCAGTCGATGGTTGCTTCAAATCAAAATCACAATCAAAATCTTAATCTGTTGGAGAATCTGGGTCGAATTCCAAGGCATCAGTCGATGGTTGCTTCAAATCAAAGTCGCCATCAAAATCATAATCCGTTGGAGAAGCTGGGTTGAATTCCAAGAGGTCAGAGAAAGCAGAAGTTAGGCTACTGAGCTAACAATGCTTATTTACAACTGGATATGCAATAAGTTACTTGTTAGTAACATGTTGATAACTTTACTGACATTTAAGGCTATATCTCCTGCTGTTGCTGTTCTCCTTAGCTGTGCCTGAAGCCGCTGCGACTTGCACTGGAAGGACTATATCAGTCTGCTTCAGGAACCGCCTGGGTCTTCAGTCTCTTCTGGCAATGCATCTTTCACTTAGTCCTAACTGCAGTCATGCAACAAAACAAACTGTGGACAGTGGCAACAGTTTCTGCTATGTGATTGCTATGGACAGCTGTAATGCATCTCACACCAGAGTGAGTTGATTGTTACTTGATGAAAATGAAAGTTATATCTTCCATAAGTGGTATGTGTAGCACCACTTGCTGTGGTCTGTTGGCTTTGGGAAAGTAGTTGTGCAGCCTGCACATTTATATTGATTTATCTCTATAAAGACACAATCCATTTGCATGTAGTGTATAAAGATACTATATATCTGCTAACAGATGATTATCTTCAATTACTTAAGAGGCCACAACTGATATTCATGAATGTTTTGGCTGTGTAAAGTGTCTTCTGTTTCCAGGCATTTTAAATTAAATTAGTGCAAGTTTTGGCCTTCATTGTAGAAATGTCAACATTTTTTGAGGATCTCTCGTCATATCTTCAGCAACTACTTGATGGCAATACTTCAGATGCCCAATGCTAACTTGCAAATGCCCATTCTCTGTCACACGTTGCTCTGATTGCATTTGTAATGCATAGCGAAGTTCATACTTGCAATGGCCCTTGGGCGAAGAACAGCTAAATACAGTGTGATATATGCAAGATGTAGAAGTACCACGAGAGAATCTCTTTATGTCTCCAGAAACTATCTCTGTAGCAATACATCGAATGCCCAAGAGCTTACTGTTACAAATGTTCCATTAACATTGTATGCTCTTTATGTCCCTTCTGTATCCATTGGGCTTTCACTACATGTTGTTTAAGTTCTGGCCTTCATAGCAGAAGTACCAAAATTCTGTGAGGAAAGCTATTCTCTATAGAAACTACTTCAAACACCAAAAGCTAACTGTTACAAACACCACATTCTATGTCATGAGCTTTTAAACCCCATTTCCTACCCTATTTCCACTGCTACATGTAGTCTAAGTTCTGGCCTTCACTGCAGAAAAGTTAAGTTCATTGAGAAGATCTTATGTCTGACAGTGGATAGTTTCATGATACACGCATACAGAGATCTAGAGCGTAATTCTTCATTGTTCATGTTTACTTTAATGGTATGTAACCTAGATATATGTATCCAGATATTTATATAGTGCCTTTTATGGATCTCACAAATGCACATGTCTAAGAGATTTAAATAATTGGGAATAAAACATAATTTGAGCCGAGTCAAGAGAAGCAGTATGTATTTCTGGAGGGGAACTGCTCCAGATAGACAGGCCAGTGTATGAGAGTGCACAAAGTGAGGGAACAGGAGATCTCCACAGGCAGCTGTACACAGCGAATGCCATAACTTGCACAAATAGCTCCTTGATTTATGATGTGGCAGAGCCAGCCAATGAGGCCCACTGTGCAGGGACAGTCTTGAACTATAGTCTTCTCTTGACAGGAAGCCAGTGGAGCGTATTTCTCACCGTATTTTACCACCATAATGTAGACAATTTCACAGAGTTGTCACCAGCTGGGTGATACAGTTAAGTACAGACTGAAGCTTAGAGATTCTGAACTTCAGCAGTTCTGGGTTTGTTTTGTATAGCTTCTATTTACATCCATTCATTTCTATTCATTTTGAACTGTAAGTATAAGTGGATTCTTTGCAGTCTGACTGCTCTTTTGTGACTTTAATACTTCGTTAAGATACAAGTTACTTTATCTGTTAGATTGGTCAAACCATCAACCACTACTGCTATGATTTGACATATTCCAAGTACGACAATGACCCGTATGCTCTGCTGACCGAGTCGATCTGGACAATGCGGGTCTGTTGTTCTGTGGAAAAGAACGGCACAGCAGTTGCTTCTTTTGTTCCGGACGTTCTCCCGTCACAGGCGCCAATATATGTCGATAATGAACACAGTCTCACATACAACCTCTCCTGTTACCGTGACGAGACATTCAGTGGGAAACCAATCACATATCCTGCAATGGTCAAAAGAGGCGAATCTCTCTACTGTCGGGCAGCAGTCGACGCATGGCACCCACGACTCTTTCTTGTTGTGGACAGTTGTCGTTTTATGCCATCTGCAGAATCAAAGAATGTCTTCTATTTCTTTAGAAACAGGTCAGTGATATTTATCAATCAATTGTGAATTTCATCAGCATTTTTTTGAAACTCACTGCGATTTGCTGGTTAAGATTATGGTTAGTTTTTTCATGTAAGTAGAAATAAAGCAATTTACAATTAGACCCTTTGTACCGCTGTAAAATTTCATTGAAAAACCTTGAACGGAAAATGCATTGAACTGTATGTTGTATATGTGGAAACATTGTTACCTTACATAGAAGAAAATTCTTGAGTTTTACATGTTTTGGCTTTGTGCCTCTAAATGTGGATCTTATTTTTTTATTTTAGCTAATTAATGCAGTTTCAAGCAGTTTTCAGTAACATCATCACAGTCAGTACATCAGACATCACTGTGTTTGTGGTTGCAGATGCAGCACCACGGAGTCTTTGGGTCTAATGCTCTACAACTTCGACAATCACAACTGGGGATTCAGATTCTCTGTTCCAAAATTCCAAGGCTTCAGTCAGTTGTATCTGTCATGTGATGCCTACATATGTGACAGCATGATTGAAGACAAACCGTACTGTGATCGATCTTGTCCAAATGGCCGAAGTAAACGCTACTTACGTACTTATTCTGTCTTGTCCAGACGTAACAGAAAGATAGCAGCTACATATGACGGACACGCCCAGCAAGGACCAGTTATCGTGGGAGATGATGGTTTTGGGCCAATCATCGATAATGATGGAGTACTAAGAGTCAGTCATATAAAAGGTACACCATTGCTAAATTAGTTATACTGTATAAAGATAAGAAAAACATGAAACTTTAATTAATGCCTTTTATCAACAGAGGTATGGCCATGAGGTTAAAAGATTTTGTCAGCTGGATCAAAAACAACAGCAATTCAACATGGATCTCTACTCTAAAGCTACCTAAATTTTAAGGGTCACGTGAGTTTATGCAGATTGGTACACGTCTAGTTCTGGTAGTTTTACACACAACTTTTCAAGTTCCATGCACTGTTGTAGGTTCACTAACTAAATTCACTAACTAAACGTCATGTAAGGAATACTTTTAGTTTGGGACTGCTCAAATTATGTATTGACATTACATTTGTGTTTATTTAATAAATCTTCAGTTTTTGGCATCTCAGTTTTATATTGTTTAGCATGCAACTCTTCAACCTCATATCCTTTATGAAAGGGCTTAAGAATTTCCTGTTGTATTTGTGAAATCATTTTAGATGACCTGACATGTGTGGACCACAAAGTAACTTCACAAAGTTCCAGTCTTCACAGTTCAGAGTGGCTAGCACTTGCAATCGCCTACAGTGCATTAAGTGCACTCACTGTCTGGCATTAGAAGCAACAGTTTAAAGTTGTGTAAATGGAAATATTGAAATGGACTGGAGTTTAAAGCAGACTGCTTTTAGATAAGGATATTAACTATCCTATGCATTATTTAGATAACATTTATCCTTTTGATATTCTGCTTTTAGATAAGGATATTATTAACTATCCTATACATTATTTAGATAACATTTATTAGTTTGATATTCAATTTATTTAAATTAGCATGATATAACTATCTGATTAATAATAATAATAATTTTCCTTCATGTGTGTATATTACTTATCTCATATTATTTAGATTTTATAAAAGTATTTACACCTGTTTAAGTAAAAATAAATAGTACATGTAATATTTCTACAGGGCTGAATTTCATACTTCAGGGAATTGATTGATGAAGAATGTGCAATGAAAGCAGTCAACTGGACGTAAACCACACTTTCTAAATTGTGCCGTGCGCATTTGAATAACGCCTCCACTTTCTTAGCTTCGGCATAAGTCTGGCGGCCAGTTATTTCCCTTGCTGCGTGGCCTTACTGACAATACGTGGTCAATGTACTCATTTTATAGCCAAGATTGCTGGGGGATGCTAGCTGAACAGAAAACTTGAAATATCTTTTAATCCTGTTGGAGATTTGTACCCAGCAAACTAACCACTAGACTGCTACACACACATCAAAAGAAAAGAGCAAAAAAATTGTCACTGCTATAATCCCTTCATCACTCTAAACCAGCAGCCTTATGTTACTGCCAACTTGAAGAAAGTTTGTTGGCCTAGCACATTTACAAAAAAAAAACATTTGCAGAAACTGATGTATTGTACATTTGTACTGGTATTGTGATACCACATTTACGTATTTCATAGGCCATGGATGCCAAAGAGTAAAGCACCAGATAACAAGCTCCTATAAACAGCACAATCTACCAAGTGCTTAAAGACCAAGCAACAAAAGCCGTTTTGCAGGCACTTGTAGATTTTTTACAGTACATACAAGATGGTTGATGTTCCATTGTGGAAAAAGTTACACTCTGGTGACCTTTTTACCAAAATTGAACTCCAGAAAAAGTTGACCATTGATGACAATGCACGGAAAGCTTTAACACAAATGCTGAGAACCCAGTCACCACATCATTTTTAAATGCTGAATATTCAACAACAAGTCGATCTCAGTGTCAGCTCAGCATCACTGAGATTCTTGTTAAAACAAGATATTTTATATTACCTTTATGTTAGACACCTAAAGTTTTAAGAAGTCAAAAATTTCAGTCTAGCCTCTTTGACAGCATAAATTTTACAGTGTAACTGTAAACAAACAGATGACACCGTTTGTTGTGTTTTAATATAACAAACAGTAAATATGACAGTAACAAATAAAATTCAACTACCATAAACTTTTTTTATATAGACAAGGTTGTATAATAAAAATAATATGACAATTTATAATAAAAATAATAAGACAATTTATATAACACTGCAACCAGCAGAAGAAAAATTTGCTGGACACAAATCAAGAAATTAAATAGTCACACGAGATTGGAAGCAACGCTTGAGTTGTAAGTTGACCTTATGAGCAGGGTACACGCCACAGTATAGCAAGGGTTGTAGCAAACCCAACCTGTACAATAAATATATTGGTAAGTTCTAAACTTACTAACATCAATTTCAACAGCAATTGCAATAAGACCCTAGGCCACTAGAATTGTTATAAGTTATTTCCCATACTGCGTGTAGAATATATTTTGAGATTTTCATAACATTACATGACCAGATCTGTGTCTGATACAGAACAGTTTGAAAATACAAACAATTTCAATTATATAATTAAAATCACATTTCAAACTTGCAGATCAAAGAGATACACCTAAAGATTTCTATCATACAAAGTGTGATATGCTAAACCAAAAAGTCATGCACAAAGCAGCGATTTTGGCAAGCCCTTGGGTGTCTGCTGTGAGCCTTTTTGACTGACATTCTTTAGGTCACTAAACCAAAAATGGGGTGTGCTAAAATAGGAAGAATTGGTAAGAAGTTGCACAGCACTGGTTAAAAGTAACAGATTACAATTACCATTAAGTGGATGTATAACCTTACAAAAGGTGACAGGAATTAGTCTTGGTCAGTATTAGGTCAAATATGAAAGCTGTTTATCAATGTGAACAAATATGCCCATAGCCAAACACACACAATGTTTAACTAAGGAACAAGACTTCTAGATTACTGTGGGATTAGAGAGTGGGTGTTCCAAAAACTGAACAATGGAAATTTTTTTAGGAGTGACATTTTAAGCTGTCCATTTCAGATGCGATTATGCACAAAACCATAAAAAACAGAATCAGTTTTCTGGAGGAGATATGCAGGTTCTGCAAATTCTACCACTTTACCAGAGCTAAGGACCAGAATGCGATCACTGTGCATGACTGTGTCGAGGCGGTGAGCTATCGTTAGGACTGTTTTGTCATAAAATTCTTCTCGTATTGTCTGCTGTATAATATGGTCTGTTTTCAGATCGATGTTGGCTGTTGCTTCATCAATGCAAAGCACCTGATTCGTTCAAAAACAAACGTCATACAATTCCACAAAATCTAACCAGTGCTGTTTAAGAGATCATACAAGAAATAATATTCCTTAATGTACAATTGGTATTTAAAAGTACAATGGCTTAACCTGACCATCACAGGTCACCTGTTATTATTTTACCAACTAGATCCTAATTTTTTATGCTGGAGAGTTCACTGACTGGCCAAAATGTAACATCATGCATGACAATGGCCTCGTACAAATCAACTTCGTAAACATGAATGTTGCAGGTGAAGAACATGGTCATCCAAATGTGGGCAAGGGAAAAGGAGTTTTGATCTATGCAGATATCTGCACCTAAATTTGTTATGTATAGTTATTTCAATAGTCTGTGTCTTAAGCACAAGCATTATAAGTTACTAATTATTATTATGGTTAATTATTATTAAACTCCAACTTCAGTCAGACAGCAGCAGCCTGTACTGCGTTCGATCATTATTAGTTGACTTCATTGGGACCAGCCTAAGATCTGGCAATTGTACCATGCTTTGTATATGTGTCGCTGGCTACCAAGCTTCAATAGTTGAATGCATATTGGTGGGAGACTAGTTCTTCCTCATGTGCAGTCAAAATACTGGAGCTGGATATCAGTGGACAAGGACTGCTATATATTATAACACATAACAGCCCCTCTGCTTAAAAGGCAGTATAAAAATACCCCACCTCATAGCACAGTTGGCCCTTCAAGATCAACATGCAACAGCGTAAGCCAGGCCAAATAACTCTGTTGCAGTGTCTTGTACAGAAGAACAGCAACCACACTCCATGTACTTGTGTCTCTTTCTCAAATATCAAAGGATTCATGTGGCACTGAAGTGCAGATGTCTGCAAAGGGAAAGGGGAGGGTAATGCCAAAACAAGAGCAAGGAGTTTGGAGGGGTCTAAAGAAGTCGGTTTTGTGGAAGATGCTGATGTCCCTTATAGATAACCCCAAACGTCAATTCTTCTTCATTTTTCTGGACTTATAGTTTAATACCTCATGTCCTAGAAATAAAGTTTTTCCTGGTTAGCTTCCACTACACATAAGTGATTTCTTCTGTTCCTGAAAATTTGTAACTTCTATTTGTCGCTTTCAATGTCAAGAACTGACTTAATGGACTGCCACCAGTCTGCAACATGAGCTTAGTTTGCAGCTTAAAGCTGATCCGAAATCAAGTCTCTGGCTAGCTGATATGGACAGTCTAACTTGATACAAATTTACTAGCTGACATGCATTGTTTCAATGCAGTTTACAGTTTCATATGACCTTAAGACTGGCTAAACCAGCTTTTAACTGGAGCTCAGAGTTGACCTACACTGCTCCAACTAACCCTTGGAGATCTGAAAAGGTACAGTTTAAGCTGGAAACATTTCTAGACTGTTTCAATCAGAACATCATGGATGCAAGGTAAATGTTCAGATAAAATGACATGTTTCGTAAGTCAAGAGTATTACAAATTACCATATTTTGTTGCATTGAATAGAATTTTGAGTATGAACTATCTTCTTTATTACCTGAGCTTTTGTTAGGAGTGCTCTTGCAAGGCACATCAACTGTCGTTGTCCCACAGAGAAATGTCTGCCTCTTTCACCCACCTCAGCATCCAAGCCACCGAGTGACTGGACAGCCTCCAGCAGGTGACAGCGTTCCAGCATGTTCAGTAGGTGAGCATCAGAGAAGCAGTTCTTGGGATCAAGATTCTCTCGGACGCTCCCACTGAACAAGAAAGGATCCTGAGGAATGATCGCCAGACGAGATCTAGCATAACAATAAGTATACAGAACATCAGTCTTTTAAAACAATCAAGTAAAGTCATTCATCTAATAGTTGGTAACTATAGCTAATAAACTAGCCAAAATTGTGAAGTGTCCACCCATACTAGCCTGTGAAGCTGATCATCTTATCATCTTAGATTTAAGTGGCTTAAAATAATCTAATATGTCCATCATAAAAGCCTGTTATCGCATCACCATAATACCTAGTGGGCATCATTGATTATTAATGTGAAAATGATTTCGAAACACGAGACCATCCTTAACGCTTCCTAATAAAGAGACAAGCATTTAGAAATAGTCATGGTAGTCAGTTTGACATATGATGAAAAGGCATGGTGGCAAATGCTGATCTTTCATTGTATCACACAGAGTGCAAATCCTCATAAAACTGCCAAGTTACAGTTAATGCATTCCTAAGGAAAGGTTTTCCAGTTGTTTGATTGCTGTCATGGAGACGGCATTCCAGCCTTAAGCTTCTGAAAATTCACGGCGGACTTTTGTTGACAAAAAAAAGGTCCTTATGTTAGCTTGCCCTGATCAAGACAAATTGGTGGAATATTTGTTTTGGGTTTGAAGCACTGCAAGAAGGTGTTTCTAATGTCCATTCATTCATGTGTTCACTTGAGCCACTGAGTCAAATGACATTTGTCAATCACAAATCTTCACTCATTTCTTGAGGCAGTGAGTTGTGGGGCACTGGCAACTTCACAACTGCACCAGCCCCATACATCACTGATCCATCATCTCCTATGCAGCCCTCCTACTGGCATAGCATCATTCCTGACAAGACTTGTTTTGCCAGTAGAGCATAACTCATTCCTTTAAAGTGCTACTACATAAATGACCAATGGCATTACATTATCTTACATCATTCCTCTAAACACATCCTACCTTAGCTCATTTAAAGGTATTGAATGGATGTCAATTCCATCAATAAGAATCTGGCCAGACTGAATTTCAACCAGTCGAAACATGGCCAGGAACAGGCTGGACTTTCCAGAACCAGTACGACCAATGATCCCAACTTTCTCTTTTGGCTGCAAGTCAAAACTGATGCTGTCCAATGCATTCGGAAGGCCAGATCGATACTGAAGACAGACTTCACGGAAACTAATGACAGCTTCATGTGGCCAAGACAATGGTGCCTAAAAACACATCAAAGCATCATGCTTGTTTTTGCTTTATCCAAGGCCAGCCTTACTGTAACGTAATCCCAAGATTTCTACGGCACCCAACGAATCTGGCAGGCCCTAAAATTGGCAGCAATGTTTGGCTAAACACTTAAAACAGGCCTAAGGACAGCTTTATCTGCAGAATGAACCCTGTTGAACAGGAAAACGGCAACATTTTTGTAAAATCAATACATAGGTTGCACTGGTATATAAGAAGTATCAATTTCCAGTCACAATGTGTATAAAAGTTGTTTACTAACGATGGCCATAAATACATGGTCATTATTAGCAAATAACTGCTCAAACATAACTTTGTTGTAATAAAATTATTCTTGCACTTTTGAATTAAAGATTTCCAACATTTGTTGTTATTAATATACTGAATGACAGTAAGGCAGTCATAGAAGGAAGAATAAATACCAGCAAATTTTCAGCCTCCTCAAATGCTCCCGAATGGCTTCCTGTCCCCCCTCTTTTGTCACCCTTCACAAAAAAGCAGCCAAGTAAGCTTGGCAGTATGCCCCCACACTGCTTCTCTCAAGCCTGCTGCTGCTGCTACCCTCTGCCACTGCCATAACCTCTGCCACTGCTGCTCTTTTGTTGCCCTTTCCAAGAAAGCCGCCATGTAGGCTTGGCAGGGCAGCCCTACGCTCCGCTTCTCTTGGGCCTGCCATGAAAGGTCGCATGATGTGGCAGAGGCATAGGACATTGGAAGCGGCAGAGGCAGAGGTCGCAGGACGTGGCATGTGCAGAGGGTTGCAGGACGCGACGTAGGCTGAAGGCACAGGATGAGGTGGGCTAGCAGCCAAGGGACGCCGCGAAGTCCATCAGTTCAGTATGGATGCAGTCTGCAAGCCCAGTACTGCTTTCACTATGTACATCCTGCGTTTGATAAATGTGATTTAATTTAAGTTAAATCATTATCGGCCTTTGCTGACTATATACAGCTACTTCAAAAAATTTATAAAATTTCTGCACATAAGTCGCACTGTTAAATAAGATGCACTCTTAGTAGCTCAAGCATAAAACTGCATCTTATATTCACGAAAATACGGTATTTAAAAACATTGTTTTTAAGAAACTCACATGATGCAATGCAACATAATCCTCTTGCGGAATGTCATTGATATACTGACTGGTACGTTCAACGCTGACCATCTGTTTCTCAGTTTCCGTGAAGAAGATGACTAGACCACTGAGCAGATTTGTAACAGATAGAACATAGGAGACAGCCAGACCAACAACACCTAAATAAATCAGCAAAGCAGAAATATAACAGCACAAAACTCACCGAGTTATAGTGTATCTCAGGCATGACCAACTTCCAATAACGACTTCTTCGTTCACAACATCTGTCACAGCCAATCAGAGAAGAGATATATCATTGCCTGGTCCCAAAGCACACCTTTACCTATGTAAGAAGGCATTTTCAAATTTCAACTGTATTGTATTGAAGACAGACACAGCTGAACTAAAGCCAAACAGCACTATCAGATTACATCTACAAGATGTCTGAGTTTAGAAAACACACAAGCGACTTAACGGATCAGGCGAGAGATATAACAGAGAGAGAAATGCAACTGACTAACCAGGACTGATGGTACCAAAACCTCGCTCCACAACTGCAAGTATGGCAACACCAGTCACCATGACAACACCAATCATCTGCAGCCACATGTTAAGCCACTGGGAAATGGCTCTGCTGGCAAACTGGGCTCTCTGGTTTGAATCCAGGCGTCTTTTATTCTCCTCGCAAAACCTGAATTGAATAACGAAAGAAAATCAGTATACTTTGATGATGTCCCTCCACACTAGCTCAGTGGTGCTCGTTGCACACTATAAGCATTATGAGCAGAGAGGAAGAGGTGAGTTTCAGCTGAGAGCACAAAAGCGGCTCAGTAAGAGAGTCTAGGTCATCATAGGGTAGAGAATTCCAAATGCTGGGCTTGCAAGCTATAGTAAATAAGCACAGGCCAAAGACAAGGTATGTGCCAGGAATGACACACTTTTGAGAAGATGCTGACTGAAGACTACCCATTAACAGAGCTGTTTAGGATTTCAGGAGAGTGTCAAGTCAAGTACGACTCTGAGGTCACCACTAGTGGAATAATGGAGAGTAAAGAGGAGTTACAGAGTGAGAGATTGATGACTGTATCTGGACAATTAACAAAGTGCCTCCAAACTACACAACACCTCACAAAAGCTTAATCTTACATAAGACAAGCTCCTATGATCCACTGGGAACAGCACTCCCAGTGGAAAAATTTAGGAGCTTGGAGAAACAGTAAAACCAGATGCCAACAATGGCTGTATCAGGCAAAGTAGTCATAAAATGCAATTTTTTGCTCTGTGTTGCAAATGAAAATTTTCAAGCAATATTTCAGGAATTTCTGGTTCAGAATTTTAATTCCAGTCTTTTTGTTATCAGAGAAAATTACTTCAATTCTGAAGACCATCTAAAGCAAAATTGTGCCAACCTGTTTGTTTGTCTGAATGCTCTAATGGTTGTTAGGCCAGCCACAGTCTCTGAGAAGTGAGCATATATGGGCGACAGAGTGATGCTTGTAATTCGTTTTAGCTCTCGAGAGGTGATACGGTAGTATTTCTAGGCAGACCAAACAAATCAATTTTTATCACTCAAGCTTGTAACGAACATACTATGCGCCTAGAAATGTTTTTCAATAGCCAAGCAACTGTGGGTCACAAATTCTTGCGGTGTTGACGAGATTACGCAAAACAGGCAGCAGCAGCACTGATGCCATTGCCAAGCCATTATCAAAGATAATTAATTGCTCAATAATAACTGGACTTGTGCCATGTAGCTTAAAGACAGCTAAGGTGGTTCCTGATTTTAAATCTGGTGACGAAAAAATTAACAACCAAATACAGGCCAATTTAGCTTCTGCTTTATTTTTCAAAGCAGCTCTGACCTAAAACACTACTGACTTACTGTCAGTGTACAGGTTTAAGATCAAAACAAACTGTCACCAAACAGAGGTAAATGTATTGTATAATTGTCTCTGCACTTGTACAGTTAATATTCTGCATGGTTAGAAAAATTAGTATCTTGTGTTCATGATGCACAAAACAGTTTAGCATGCTCCCATACATCAAAATTTATCAGAAATAGGGTGAGATAATCATAATAATATAATCTGTACCTTCTGGGTTTTGTCCTTTAACAAGATCATTACAAAATAATAAACACGTACATACAATGGAGACTCATTGTAACATGGATCTCTATAACACAAATTTTGATATAAGAGGGCTGTAGAAATGGGTCTCAAACTTAGTTTGGCTATAGAAAATAAAATTGTTACAGCATGTCCTCGTCGTAAGGCAGTTTTTGATACAGCTCCAAAAGACAGCATTAAAATGAGTTTTTGGTGAATTTGCAAAAGGAATTTGGTGCTGACTACCAACATTCAGTTAAGTGAAAATGATGTTCACCAATGTCAAGTGGACTGTAGATTTATTTATTTATTAAAGCACTTGTAACACGCACAATGTCAGTACACCTGTATCTGAGGCACGGATGTTACTAATACTAATGTCACCCATACCAATACTCATTCAATTCCACAATGTACTACATGAAATGTAAGATAAAATCAAATACTTTGGTACAGCACATTTAAGATATCTACTTAGAAGAACTGATCGCACTGAGACAGGCTGGTATTAATGAGACAAAAGGACCAATCAAAACAGCATAGCACAAAGTTGCCGTTTTTATCTTCCACTTCTTTCTCAAGTTATCACCAGCATAAGACCATAATAAATTTCATCAGAGTTTCTACTGAAGTTGTGCTATATAAATTTGTGATTACAATCAAAATTATCATCAATGCATTAAATTAAAATCACTGCATTTATGTAAGCAGGTGTCTGGATACTTCTATAGAGCCTTTTAGGTACTTTTCAGATAGTGGAACACAGATATCTAGCAGAAAAAAGTGTCTTTCAATCAGCCACATGTTGCTGAGCTCTGCAATATAAAATCGAGCAAAAGAATTCCTTACCTGTATGAAATAGTAAATGATTGCCAAAAGTGCAATCAGAATTGAGACAAATGGCAAGCCATAGCAGCAGATAATGATTGTTCCAATGACTCCAAACGTCTGTGCAAGAAAAATGTTGAGCACGAACGGAAGAGAATCATCAACGGAATAAACGTCCGATGAAAATCTGTTAATGATTCGTCCAACTGGAGTTACATCAAAGAAACTGATCGGAGCCTATAAACAGAAAGCAGATGTTGACTTCCTGCTTTGTCGGTGCTAAAGCAGAATATCTTAAGATATTAGAAATTATCTGAAAAAGACACCACATTAAGAAGTTCATGTTATCAATTGCTAGCACCTTAACTAGCTAACATTTGGAGATAACTGTAATCTTCTGCAAGTTGCACTTTCGTCAACATCAAGAGCTTTTACTGATCCTCACAGCAACATCATACTTTCCTCAGATCATCTGTCTTCCTGCCGCCTCCTCCAACCTTTTTAGTATGTCAGCTTTTAGACAAATATAAAAGGAAAATATGAAGATCAGGATAGCATGTTTTAGTGGCAACAGCTATTTTACCTCAATTGGAATTCTTCCTTAGTAACAGCTAAACAACATCAAACTTCATAGCTGTGCAAGTTCCTCACAGACTATGGTGACATAAAATAAGGTAAGACCTAAATCAACAATTTCCCATGCATGCAAAGCCAAGCCTTGGAGTTAATAGGATTCAAGATTTTTACCCTAAGATACATAGGACTAGAGCAATCCAACAATTGGAAAACTTAGACTATTCTGGTCTTTCTTTCAGTCAAAATCCTAGACAGTCCTATATTATACAGCCTTTAGCAAAGCAACATCATGACAAGAGCAAGCCAGCATAGAATAACCTACGTTTTATAGTTTATTACTCAGAAACCCAGCCACTGCACTGAAAGGCCACAGCATTCTTACTCAGCCACTCACTCCAGGCGATTGAATGTGGTTTTTCGTCACCTTCATTATGCTGCCTAGAAGCTGCTGATGAACTGTCCTGGCTGCTGCAATTCCACTGTAGGCAAAGAGGAATGCTCTGAACAGAGTAAAGACTGAGTTTGCACCAGCCAACGAACCATAGACTGTCATATAGAAGGACAGGTTGTCACTCGCCTCTGTTACATTGTGCCAAGGCACTGAAGGAGTCAGTAGGACAGATGTTCTTAAAGCAACAACAACAATAACAGAAAAATCAATCACAATGCAACTGAAACAACGATTCAAATCAACTTTAAAAAGTTGAAGCCCCGAAGTAACAGCACATCAGTATTTACATCAGCATTATCATCAAAAACATATCACCAATAGCACATCACCACAAACAACAGCATATCACTCTTAGCAACACTATACCCCAACTGCAAGAACAGTACTGGTAAAATACTGGAAAATGATTGTAAAGTGATTTTTACATTGGAAGAACTTACAAGATGTTGCAACCATATGTAAGTTTTACTTCACAAACACTTAACTTACTGATAACAAAAATCTGTCAGGCTAGCAAGTAACAAGTTGAAGCCAGTGTGCGTAGAATTCTGAGAGGCCGAATGTGAATGTGACACCCAGTAGGATAACCACCAGTCAGCAACATTGCGTGAAGCTACAAATCACAGTCAGACCATAAATAATTATCAGTTTCACGACATATAATCAAATATCAATAAATCTCATTACGAGGCTTGTGGATGATATTCAGACCATTCACCCAGCACAAAATGCCCTGTCCACTTCCACGACCTTGCCCTTCATGATGTGCATGACTGCAACAACTTTAGTGAAAAGCCAGGATTTTAAGCATCAGAAGTGGTCAAAGTAGCAGCTAGACATCCTGTTTTGCCTTTTCTTATTTGACATTGTAAAGTGCCACTGATTGCCAAAGCTGTGTGGTAAGTGATTATCAAATATATAGTGCAATGTAAGCACAGAATTCTGTAGAAAACATGTAGTCCCCTATGGGGAAAACTTCAAGATAAACCGATGCTTGATGGTATTTACTTCTCTTGGCTGCACCACCAGCATGGGTGAGTGGCTCTCAACTTCCAAATTTCAGAACTGATTGTTATGAGGACATTGTGTCATATGCGATACAGACTTTGTTTATGCACTGCTTAAAAACCAATTTCATGACCAGATATGGGAAGAATATTTACAGCCTGTGTCAGTGCGTGCTGACTGTCACTTCAGCTTGCCATCATTCAATGATTCAATGACTTTGTTGTCAATGTCTCTTGCTGCATCCCCACATCCAATCAGTCTGACCTTCAAGGCGAGTGTGCACCTTTATCTAATTTGATCTGGAATGTTTGGTATGCCTTCTGTATTTATTCACCATACAGAACCATTACCTAATGTCAGAGGATGGCAATAAGCAATGATGCGTTAAAGACTTGCTTCAGTAGATTATGCAGTTATGGCCACACAGAAGGGAGGCTCTGCATTACAAGGCTATAGCTCAACGAGTCATGAAGCAGGTTGCTTACAGTTAAGCTTCTAAGCCGCTATAATACATGTAAGGAACTGGGGCACAAAGCATACCCTGCATAAGGAACAGCGAGACAAGAACCAAGAAGGCAAGGCAGTGTCCAACTGCCTTCCAGTATGACTGATACACATGTAGCTTGACAACTCCACTGTCCTTTTCTTCAATCTGAACTAAGCCACCTTCGCCAGCTTCCACCGATGGAAGAGTCAATGTGGTATTTTCCAATTCCGTTTGCTCCTTTTCAGAGTCATCATCTGTTGAGTTGACTTCGATACTTGATTCCAGTTCAGATGACAGAATCGAGGGATCACCTAAAGAAGAAATTAGATGGAATTTAAGAATCTTTATCAAGTTCTTTGTATTCTACCTTTCATGGGTTTGAGAGGCTAATTAAAGCACTGCATACTAAGCAAGCGTTCAGTAAAACTGCATTGCCACGTTAGTCATGTGAACGTATTTCAATAAACTTACGACTTTTTTCAGTAACTCACAATAATGTCAGCACTTAGCATAGTAGCTGAATTTCCACATGGCTTTCCAAATGAATTGAGGTAGCTAACTTACCATGTGGCCTAACATGGTCGAGTTACCACATGGCCTCAGGTTGTTTTGTTTCCATATGACCAGACATGGTCATATCCTCAATGAACATGGACCAGGAACTCTGAATATGTCAACTGCCAACTCTGGAGGGGACTTTGTTGGATGGGCTTACATGTGTGCTAGAGCTCACCAGTGATAACTTTTCCAGTAATTGAGCATTATTTGCTTACAGAAGAATTTATTGTCCTTACTGAACTTTAACACCACTTATGCCAGTGAGCGCAACACTCAAAAGGTACTTAATAGGCTCTCTATTAAGTGTATAGATACATACATACATGCATACATACACACAATATATATATACATATACATACACACACATACATACACACATACTGGTACATTCATAATATTCATAAACAAAAACATAGAAAATAAATGGACAAAGCAATTAAAAGGAAAGTACAACTCAATTCTTTCAATTCAAATGCAGATGAAAACGTAAAAAGAAAGCTATTTCGTGGGTGAAAATCAAAGCTCTCACCATATTTGATGATGTTGCCATGGTCCATCACAAGAATGAGGTCTGCCTGGTGCAGAAACTGTGTGTGATGAGTTACCAGGATGCGAGTTGTATTTTCCAGAAGACCCATAATGCAGTGGTCAAACAAATGCTGAGCAACATGGGCATCCACAGCTGCCAGTGGGTCATCCAAAAGATACAGATCTTTCTCCTAAATGAAAGACTATTCTATATTTTATCAAGGCCAAGTCTAGCAAATTAAAAGAACTCTTTAGCCCTGAACTGCCAGGGTTTCATCAGCAGTTGAAAATTAGTCTTTTCAACTGCACTCTTGGTGCTGTCACAACTGAGGAGTATTCAAACGTGATTTAAGCAGACAAAAATAACTGACACTAAATGAATTTAACTTTTTGATGCATTAGTGGAGACTGCTAGTCTCAAGCACATAAATAACTTGGCATGTTTTAGTAACCCCATCTCAAAAAGTTCATGAAACTGGACCAAAATACAATATCAATCTTACCAAAAATGCTCTGAAATAAACTGTAACACAAAAAACAAAAAAAAAGTAGAATAAGAGAGATTGTCACCTGATAAACGGACCGGGCAAGAGCAATTCTTGCCTTCTGTCCACCACTCAGTGTCACTCCACTTTCTCCAATCTCTGTCTGATCACCAGCTGGAAGTATCTACAAACAAGTTCCACTGATACATTGCAACATCATAGAACTGAACATTGTATTATCCACAGTTAATTAAATTCCATATCTGCTAACATTTTGTTGCAAGTCATGCCACTTAATCAGGAATAATTAGGTGCTCATTGTAGAATGCAAATTTGTTATTAGTTTTGATTCTGCAATAGAAAAAGTAAAGAAAAACAGGCAAACAATAACATGTCAAATGGTCATACATCATTATATGTCTTAAACTGACATACCCAAATGTAGCAGACACTTAACAGGAAAAACAACAAATAAAAAGCATAAATTTTATATGAATTATTATAATCAGTTATTTATTTCTCCAAACACTTAAATGTAATTTGTGCAAAGCAAGTAAACCTGAACTGGAGTTATTTTTATGCATTTATTAAGCACCACTATGTAATGACTAAACATCAATCGATGGTGCTAAGCAGTTGTGAGTGAAGGACTTGCTCAAAGTCCCTACAAAGTAACCATCTCAGCAGGGGCTCAAACCCGTACTCTCCGTGTTGCAAGCCAAGCACCCTATTCAATCAGCTGACACACCCCAGTTGTTGTTGTGGATGAATGTTCACCAGATGTCAAGACAAAGTCGTGCAGAGGCCAGAGTTATATCATGGATTCTCACAAGTCATTAAATGCTAATAAAGATGATTTAAATGTTGATAAAGATTATTTAAAACCTCAGAATGAATAAGCAACTCAGGGTTTTGTGACAACTGGTTCCATATCTTCATGGCACAATAACTAAAAGCGTATTTCTATAAATAATTAATATTTGTAGATTAGGCCATGCAAAATATTTAGGGGAATGTTAAATGCAAGTTCTCAGCCAACCTGGAGATCCTGGACTAGTGCACAAGCCTTGATGACTTGGTTGTACTTTTCCTGTTCATATTTCCTTCCAAAGAGTATGTTTTCACAGACTGTCAACTGCTGAATCCAGGATTCCTGCAGTGTGAGTCCAAGGCCATCTGTTAGGCAATCTAGAAAGACCTCGCCAGAGTCCTTGTGCATCTCAGCAATGATGGCAGACAGAAGAGAACTCTTGCCAGAACCTACTCTGCCAATAACACCAACTAGGCTACCCTAAAACATCAAACAAAATTGAAATTATGCAGGTGTGTCTGTATTGATATGTGTATATGTATCTGAAAATCTGACTAGTGCCAAGTTAGGACCTCTCAAAATCACTGTGAACATGGCTGTCTAAGAAATCTAAACAGGTAGCTGGGTCTTAAGATTGGAAGACACTGTAAATTAGGGTAAATTTTCCTTCCTTATACATTTCAATAAGTGAGCCTATTTTTGCTATACCCAAACCAGGATGGTGCTAGGCACAAGGCCATTTTTGGTTGTTGGTCTCAGGTTCTGGCATTCATTGCCTGTTTCAGTCCTCTCTGCCAATCCTGATCTGACCTCCATCAGGTATGAACTCAGATGTTATTTTTCTTGATAACTTATTCATCACAGCTTGTATTCTTGTCATTATATGCAGAGGCAATAGGTAGAATCACATTAGCAAATGACACACTGTAAGAATTGTTCCCCAGCAATTAAGAAAAAAGCCCTGGAAAACTGACTGCTCTTCAGCAGAAAGGGCATCCAAACAAGATAATCTGTTCCTCTGATTTCCAGTGCATAAGTTAAGACAACATTAGGAGATAACAACATACCTTTTTAATAGTGAGATTAATTTTCTTCAGCCTGAAAGCCCCAGGCTCAGTGGAATGATTGAGCATCTCTTCCACAACAGGAAGAGAAGTTGGAGCAGATGCACCAGACGGCAGGAGGTTATCTGTATCAGATTGTTCAGATACAATTTCAGCATATATAGATACAGGAATGGCACTCTCTCCTTCAGAAGGCAGTGGTAGAAGATTTCTTCTATCAGATACGATGTTTGACTCGTCTTGAAAAGTGGAATTAGAATGGTTGGGCTCCAATTTGTCATCCTCGAACAGGGAACTGCTCTTCCATGAGAAGTAACAGTTTCTTAAGCATACAGCGGTCTGGGTCTCAATTTCCTCTGTGAACAGAAAGTTATCTCACTCTTAAAAAGCAGCTTTAATATAAATTTCTGCTAAAAACAAAATGCAAACAGAAATTGACCATATGTTATGAATTAGTTAACATGAACATATGATAGAAAATTATTAAAATTCAAAAGGGAAGAAATTCTGATTTGGGCAACTGAAAAAGATGAATGACACTGGTTGATTATCAAAAATTTGGCTTATATTCTTGAAGGAATGGGGCAGTACAACATACTTTTAAATTAGTATCGTGAACTTAAGCAGTAATCTAGAGGATTCAACAGATAATTTGGAAAGTTATTTTCTTAAAACGAAAATGACAGTTATTACTATCTCCCCACAGCCTGCAACAGCTCTTTTAAAAATTTGATCTCCATGAAGTAAGAACCTGCTGTCTTGTGCTAGAAACATTCTCATACAATTAACATTTTTTAATACAGGGTAAATGTCATTAATACAATAACAACTACAAACAGAGTAGTTTAATATTTTATTATAAAAATCCATATCCTAAACAATTTGAGCGTCTGAAAAAACTTCAAGGTATGAGTTCAAATGTGAAACTCTATGTTTGTGCATTTACTTATTTCTGTCATTAAAAATAATTTAAATTAGAATTATTATATCCCTCTTGGTAGGAATTCCTTGAACATAGGAGTTTTTCACCTTCGTCCAAAGTGTAGTAGTCCAACCAGTGTAAGTCTGGTAAGTCGATGAACTTCTGGAGACGTTTGAGGGAAACCCAGGCTTCCATCATTCCATTGATGACCCATGGAAAGGCATTCAGTGGAGTTATCAGAATCCCAAACAATGCTATACTTGTGAAAACCTACTCAAAAACGAATTCATGCTTTGATGCACAAACACATTCTATGAATAGGAGTGAAATCATCTTCAGATCAAAAGTAACCATAATCTACAGAGTATGATTAATATGGTTTAAATATTATTATATTTTACATTAATATTTAAATACTCTTATTAACCTCTTAGCAATCTGCTGACAGACACCAATGCCAATAAATTAAGATTATAAAACTTTGGAAAACAAAACTTGGTATTGTTTAAAGATTTATATATTAAAACAATATTCTACTCTCAGTTCATAAAGAGACAGATAGACAGAAGATAAAAGAACTCTGAGAGTATAAAAGACAAAGAGTGAGAAAGAGAAAGAAAGACAGAGAAAAGGACAAAAAATAGACAGAGGGAGAATCAAAACTTGAGGGAAGAGCGACAGGTATGCTAACAAAAAACATTTCGAGACTAATTTTTCTTGAAATGAACCTTACTTTAGCAGCCGTTAATCTGTTGCCCAGAAGAATGTAGGTTGAAAATGTAATGATTGATATCAGAACTGGAGTGGTTGCCCAAAAGTAGACACACATGGCATCTAGATACTTTCGTTTCTTCAGGCTGTCTAGTTCTGCCTTTCTAAGATCATCAACTTTTGCAGTGAAGTGTGCTTCCCAAGCGCAGAATTTAACAACACGGATGCCAAAGAGAACTTCATTTATCACCTTGACACAGAAAATTTCACAGTAACTGCAGCTGCTGTCCTTATCATAATTTTTATTTTATTTATTTTCGCAGCCCACCACCACCACCACTTCATTTTCCTAAGCCTTGGCATATAAGGGCAGGTGACTCCTCTCCTTCATAACCATGATATGGCTCTTTCTACCAGCGTATGATCAGTGTATTCATTTTATAGCTGAGTTTGCCAGGACCACAAGTGGAGCAGAAATCTTGAACTTAAGAGGATTTGCATGCCCAGACTCTGGGTTGACAGTACAGCACACTACCAGCTAGACTACTGAACACCCCCTCTTCTCTTCTGCTTGTGCATAACAACTGGTTAGATTCTAAAGAAATCATTAAAAAATGCAAGAACAAAACAAACAAGAACGAGTTACCTTGACTCTGGAGTCTTTTTGAAGCATCATCCTGGTACTCAGTTGGCCTATCTTGATGGCCAGCCACCGATTGATTGGAACAAGAAGAATTGCAAATGCAAGACCCGCAAGAAACGCGATGCCAACTTGGTTGTACAGGAGGTACAAAGCCACACCCACTTGAACGGGAAGACTCCACATTTGATGGAAGCTGGGACAGAAGTCAACAATTCGGTCTGTGTCGACACTCATAAAGTTTACCACTTCTCCAAGGCTGAAAATTGACAGCATGACAGAACTGACAGCCAGGGTCTTGTGATAAATTGAAGTAATAAGGGCTGCACGAATTTTGAGGCCGACTACAGAAATACGGTAGTTGAAATGAGTCGACAACATGGAGCTGAGGAAAGTAGAGATCAGCAACAAGCCTGCATAGATATAGCCATGCCATGATGGCTCTGAAGAATTCTCCATGAAAGTCACCAAGAGATTTAAAAGAATTGGACCAACAAATGAGAGACCATCAGATATGAACTTCAACAGACCTAGCAAATAATACTCCCAACCAAATGCCTTATTTAAAGCCCTCAGAAGTGAGGACGACCGCCTTGACTGAATTGCATCATGTTCCTGATGTTTCGAGTGATCTGCACTGTGATCAGGAACTGGCACAGTTTCTTCACCAACTAGATCCTGGCTCCTATGAAGATAATCTGATACAGTGGAAACTGATACATGTGTGCTTACATGATTACCAGTCTCAGCAGATCTTCTGCCAAGCAAAACTTGACTGAACTGGGCCTCAATAATATCGGTTTTTAATCGCTCTGGCAACTGAGGAACATCATCAATGTCCTTCAGTAATCCTTTCGAACCTCTGTTCATCAATGGGTGAACCCAAATAAAGAACAGCCTTGAAAAGAGACCTGCATCATCTTCAGGTGCAGCAACTGAAAAGCCCTCACCCTGAGTCTGCTCAGAAGATACCAAAATCTCGGTGTCAGCATCCACTTGATACTCAGAACTGAATGATTCCTGTACATTAAGCAAACCAGATGCTGCTGGCGGCCTTTTGCCAGGAATTTCAGTAAGCAAATAGCACAAATAGAGACCTGTTGTAATGTACCTTGAAATTTCCTCACATGTAGTGATATCATCAGTGCCATGAACACGATGAAGAATCACTGTCTGTAGTTGAACCAGCGATGTAATAAGAACGATCACAAAAGAGACAACAACTCCGACTGGGCCTCTCAATGACAAGTGATGTAGACGATGTAACCGCCAAACAAATCCTGAATGAAGCAACCATGATAAGGCTTCAATTACAATGGTTATCACATCCACGAGGCTGAGATTGTGGTGTTCATACAGATATAACAACAGAAGAAGAATCAATGGGGAAATGATAAGCATTATCACTATGGCAAGCCGAACATGCAATGTTAGTGAGTATACAATTCTGCCTCTAAGTCGTCGATGTTGGTGTCGTCCAAAGTGATATGCGCTGCACACTGCGAGTAGAATATGTGGTAGACACCCAAAGATGAGTTGCTCAAAGCAAGGATCAAAGTTGCCATTTCTCCAGACAGTAAAGTCATGGCCACAAAGCAACGTCCAGTCTGATTCATGCATCTTTTGGGGTCAAATATCTGCCATCGGCAAAGGCAGATGAATTACCTGCACACAAAAAACATTTTCAGCAGATGCACATGAAATGCTCTCTATTTTAAAATTTACATGTAAAGTTAAGAACATTTTATGTAAGCTTTGTCAACAAAAAAGTTAACACTTGAAATCGAAATGTGCCAAACAGGATTTACAGTTCTTAATGCTTATGCCGTAATGTTGTCTGAGTTTGCTCAGTGCAAATCCAACTGCTCTGCCAGATACTGCTCATTTTACCCTTACATATAGTCTTATCTTTTTACATTTATCAGGCAGGCATGTTTCAGCACCTCTGGGGATTCCAAAATGTGCTAAGTTAATGCCACAATACCCATAAACTGGAAAAAACGAAATCATCCTTGACGTGGCAAGGGAATTTGCAGAGTAGAGATCACATACACATGACGATAAAAATGCCGAAACTATGTTGTAACGTTTCTGAATGATTGTTGCTCATATATATTAAAACATGTTTTGGTGGCATCACTTCTGCGTCTCTTCAGTTTCTCGACATCTAGTTTGATGCAATGATTCATCAATGCCATCTCTTAGTTTCAAGTTTTATTTACAATAGAAATCCAATTACAGTAGCTTAATGATTCGACTTTCTCACTCCATTCACCAAGCCATCACCACATTCCTTCTGGCATTTCATGCATACATTCATGATCCCTTTCTCGGCCAAGAAGCTGGCGGGCTATCTCCAGCACCCCGACTGCGCATCTCCCCCGCCATTCGCACCCTAGTCAACCCTTAGTTTCTGAGAATACACATCCACTGCCACTCGCTTGATATGCAGTGGTCTGAGTAGTCCTTTGTTGTGTACATTAGTCACAAATACTTCCTTCCAAACCGTTCATACTGTGTCGCAATACTTATAACCTATTATTCTTTATATATAATTCTAAGTCTTTCTTAACTTATCATCTCTTGCTACTGATTATTTTTTCCTTAAAATGACCTACTTTATTACAACTATTTTAATTCTTGAATACTACTGTCAGCTGCTCATACGATAAAATACATTTTCTAACATGTTTGGACAATTCTCGTATCATCGTCTTCCTCGGTTTCATTACATATATAATATTATTGTGTCATATCGTGTTTTATAATGACGTTCCAGATGGAAGCGAGAGATAAAGATGTAGCATCAGTTACGAGGGGTTCAGAGAAAACTAGTCGAGTTTTCTTCAGACAACTTCACAATGTACATTGTATCCTGGCGTAACCAAGACCGCACACATTTTACAATTTGTTTTGGTATCAATGCATAACTTACTTTAAAGTAATGAATTTGGTCATCGGCACAGCCAATATTTATTATCTTCCCGGTATTTTTTCTTCCATCTGGCCATGTCAACATGCATGACAACAGACTAATAATAATTCTAAAGATTCCACACTAGACGCTGAATTTGAAACGTATAAAAACCTATCAACAGATATAAATACATTTCCGTTCCGGATTCCGGGTTTCTGTGCTGCCAACTAGCGAAATAGTAGAGCAATATTTGGAATCACAAATTTCAAAGAGGATTAAACGATAAAAATGTTCATGAATCAATAGGAACTGCACAATTTGTTAACGAAAGACGCATATTAACGAAAATTCGCCCAAAGACCGTATATTGAACAGAATTGTGCGAAACACGTACAAACCCATAAACTGCCGATCGAATTATCGCATTCAAATGGGTCTCATCAAATGTATATATTTGCACTCTGGCAGCCGCAATCCTCGTATACAGAATCAAATACAGATTCGCCAAAATCCAGAAAATCTGCATATACAAATACAGATTCGCCTATAGAAGCAGAATGCACAATTCAGGCCAGGATGGTCATGAGGGTACATAAAGAACCCATACGTGGTCCATATGGGTCTCATCAAATGTATATATTTGCACTCTGGCAGCCGCACTCCTCGTATACAGATTCAAATACAGATTCGCCAAAATCCGGAAAATCTGCATATACAAATACAGATTCGCCTATAGAAGCAGAATGCACAATTCAGGCCAGGATGGTCATGAGGGTGCATAAAGAACCCATACGTGGTCCATATGGGTCTCATCAAATGTATATATTTGCACTCTGGCAGCCGCACTCCTCGTATACAGATTCAAATACAGATTCGAGAAATTCCGGAAAATCTGCATATACAAATACAGATTCGCCTATAGAAGCAGAATGCACAATTCAGGCCAGGATGGTCATAAGGATCCATAAGGGAACTATACTTGGTCCATATGGGTCTCATAAAATGAATCTAGTTGCACTCTTGCAGTCACGCTTCTTGAATACAGATTCAAATACAGATTCGAGAAATTCCGGAAATTCAGCATATACAAATACAGATTCGCCTATATAAGCAGAATGCACAATTCAGGCCAGGATAGTCATAAGGATCCATAAGGGAACTATACGTGGTCCATATGGGTCTCATAAAATGAATCTAGTTGCACTCTGGCAGTCACACTCCTCGAATACAGATTCAAATACAGATTCGAGAAATTCCGGAAAATCTGCATATACAAATACAGATTCGCCTATAGAAGCAGAATGCACAATTCAGGCCAGGATGGTCATAAGGATCCATAAGGGAACTATACTTGGTCCATATGGGTCTCATAAAATGAATCTAGTTGCACTCTGGCAGCCGCACTCCTCGAATACAGATTCAAATACAGATTCGCGAAATTCCGGAAAATCTGCATATACAAATACAGATTCGCCTATATCGAGAAAATGCACAACTCAGGCAAGTGTAGTCATATATGGGTCCATAAGGAACCCATACATGGCCCTTAAGGGTCTCAAGAAATGCGTATTGACCTGCAGTATTTCAAGTACTTCCCAGCAGTGCCTAGTCGCCTCTAAGAGTGAGAAGAAAGACGTCCTGCTTGCGTCGGCTGCTATGTCGGCAAAGTCGCTGCGCGGGATGGACGTTGACCGGATTGAGCGGACATCCGTCATCCTATAATACTATCTGCGTCATGTTTTTTCACCCTTGACATTCACGCTCGGTGAGATAGTACCCGTATGCCCGTGGTTTGACTCCTTCTGGCGCTATCCACTTTTTCGTGTCCCGAAGTCTCACGTTGGTCTTGTTCTGCTCATATACGCCCAGCAGGTGTCCACGGCTGAGTAGTGCTGGTTTTCACCGTTTAACAGCAGTAGAAGAGCGACGTTGTGTGAATCTAGCCTCGCATGAGACATCTATTGGATGCAACCCGTGATTCCACCCTGTCACAAAATGCGCTAATGTTTGCCCATTCCTGTTGTAAATGCACCTGTGTTGCAGGAAAGTAGGATCGGCTGTTGGGCACGGTGAATAAGAAGGACGGCCGTACCGAGGGTTGAGGAGTCGCTGGGTTGAGTCAGTTTCTGAGTGACGGAGCGAGGAGAAGATGATTTTGGGGAATTCGAAGGAGGGTTCAGTCAGAGGAATTGGAGGAGCGAAGTCCGTGGCTGGAGTGACGGGAAGCTTGAGGAGCCGAGAAATGCTTTCCTTCCCTTAATCTTCGTATTCGTAAGTTTGTGTATATATAGTGTTACATTTTAGCTGGTTTAAAATGTATGTATTTCGAGTATATATATATATACACATACATACATATACATACCTACACACCCATGTTAGTGCGTAATTGAGGAGTCTGCTTTAGTTGTAGGCTACACAGGATTTAAATTATGCATATAAGTCTGGCTATAAGTAAGACTCGTAGCGATATCTATTTGAATAGTTGAGGTCTTAGGTGTCCTATCTGAATAATGAACTTCAATTTTTGCCGGTTTGTGTATGCAGATATATTAGAATGCTTTAAATGCATATATCTGCGGTATTTAATATCTGCCGGAGATGGTATACTTTGTGCTTTGTTTGGTACGCAATTTTGTGGTTTATGTAGGCTTACATGTTGGAAAACTGCACTCATTGGAATTTAGTATTCAAGTATTTTGAAAAAAAAAAGTTTATTGTATGTGAATTTAGCCCGGTACTCGTGGTCCTGGTGGCGTGGGTGAATTGGAGCTGGTTGGTTTGATGACACGGGACCGTTATAGAGCTTGTCGACTGTGTGTGATGGATGGAATCCGAATCCAGTCAAGTATTTCTGAGTGGTGATTCTGCGAGTGGAGAAGTCGACCGGAATAGGCCAGCGCCAGATGCCTGAGACTTCTACTACTCCCGTAGGACAGTGGTAGTCGCGAGAGTTTATTTTTGGTGTTTCTGTGTATAGGATGGCTTGCAGTGTTTTTTGATAAGACAGTTATTGGTTATTCTGTTGAAGGAAGAGTCTTTGTAAATAAAATCTGTAATTAAACATTGTAAATATAACAACTGAAATTAGAAATTGGCTTTTCCTTGAAACTTAGTTAAACGAATTCGCGACACACCCGAACACGCTTACGCTATGGGCAGGTTCTGGCGCTCGAACTTGCCGACGTCGGACACCTTTACAGGGAATTCGATCCCGGAGAAATTCAGCTCTCTTAGATGGGCACTGCATTTGATGGAACGTTGGGAGTCTTTTCTGCCGGATACATTGCCGACAACACAGTCCACTCAAAGCAGCGGTTGTCTCTGTTTTGCACGTTAATGACATAGCGCGGTCAAATGTAACTGCTGTCGTGAAACAGCCGATACTGAGCCGTACCTAGATTCAGCGCCTCTACATTTCTGAGTCTCCACCCTGACCCTTCATTTGTGTACTCTTCTCGGCGTCTGAGCATCTGCGCCTTCGCTGCCTCAAGTGCATCTTCGATGTCACCCGCATTCTATAATGGACAAGTGTCTGAGTAAGGTGTAATCAGCATGCGATCGATGTTGTAACACGGGGCTGCTCAAGTATTTGTTGCTATGTCATATAGCGCCTTTGCATTGCATCGGATACAAAGTAAGGTAAAATACAGAGAAGCGCTACAGTGTGGAATGAACGCGAGCCCAGGACAGTTCTGCATCGTGGCTCAGCCAAAAGGCCCGTACCTGAAGATCGTAGGCTGCGAGGAGGGATGCAAAGAGAGACTTTTCATTTAAGGTAGTTAGGAGTGCTAATGGCATGAATTTTATAGGTAAGACCGGATACCTTAAATCTTATCCGGTTTTTGGGAGGAATTCAATGGAGCTCGTTTACTATAGCTAAGGAATTTGTACGAGGAAGTGCACGCAGCACCACACGAGCCATGAAATTTTGGATGAACTTAAGCCTTTGAGTTCAAGATCTGAAATACCTCGTTGGTATAAACAAGGCGAGATCAGATCAGACAACAGGTCACAGTTTGTGCCATGTTTTTGGTAAAAAGCAGACCTGATGTGACGTAATGCCCAGATATGATAGAAACAAGATTTAAATAAGTTTCTAAAGTGGGATTGAAATGTGAGTTTGCTGTACAAAATTACACCAAAAATTCTGCTTAATAGCGGAACAGTGCCAGATAGGCCAATGCTGCAATGTGAAGGGAGAAATCGCAGACGTTGGCATGAGCCAAACATGATCCCCTCAGATTTATCTGGTTTTCTGGCCAAACCATTGAAACAGAACCATTCATGAACAGAACAGAGAAATTCACCAAGTTTCACCTTGACTGACTGATCAGCGGGTGAAAGAGCAATGCAAAGTCGAGTGTCATCAGCACACTGCTGTACCTTCGCTCCAAAGTGGTTGGCTATGCGGGTGCCTGGTGCAGTGGAGTGTAAATAATAAAGGTCTAAGGACAGGTACTTGTGGGCACCACAAGTGCAGAAAGAATGATCACATCATTTTTCCGAAATTCCCCGAATCTGTATTTGTATATGCAGAATTTCCGGAATTTCGCGAATCCGTATTTGAATCTGTATACGAGGAGTGCGGCTGCCAAGTGCAAATATATACATTTGATGAGACCCATATGGACCACGTATGGGTTCTTTATGTACCCTCATGACCATCCTGGCCTGAATTGTGCATTCTGCTTCTATAGGCGAATCTGTATTTGTATATGCAGATTTTCCGGAATTTCGCGAATCTGTATTTGAATCTGTATTCGAGGAGTGCGGCTGCCAGAGTGCAACTAGATTCATTTTATGAGACCCATATGGACCAAGTATAGTTCCCTTATGGATCCTTATGACCATCCTGGCCTGAATTGTGCATTCTGCTTCTATAGGCGAATCTGTATTTGTATATGCAGATTTTCCGGAATTTCGCGAATCTGTATTTGAATCTGTATTCGAGGAGTGCGGCTGCCAGAGTGCAACTAGATTCATTTTATGAGACCCATATGGACCAAGTATAGTTCCCTTATGGATCCTTATGACCATCCTGGCCTGAATTGTGCATTCTGCTTCTATAGGCGAATCTGTATTTGTATATGCAGATTTTCCGGAATTTCGCGAATCTGTATTTGAATCTGTATTCGAGGAGTGCGGCTGCCAGAGTGCAACTAGATTCATTTTATGAGACCCATATGGACCAAGTATAGTTCCCTTATGGATCCTTATGACCATCCTGGCCTGAATTGTGCATTCTGCTTCTATAGGCGAATCTGTATTTGTATATGCAGATTTTCCGGAATTTCGCGAATCTGTATTTGAATCTGTATTCGAGGAGTGCGGCTGCCAGAGTGCAACTAGATTCATTTTATGAGACCCATATGGACCAAGTATAGTTCCCTTATGGATCCTTATGACCATCCTGACCGGAGTTGTGCATTTTCTCGATATAAGCGAATCCGTATTTGTATATGCTGCATTTTTGGCGAATCTGTGTTCAAGCACTGTGACTGCCAGAGTGGAAATAGATTCATTTGATGACACCCATATGGACGGTGTATGGGTTCGATATACATTTGGCGAATAATCCAGTTCCAATTCGTTCGTGAACTTTTCAATCAATGACGCTTGCTGCGCATTTTTGTTGAAGCATTACATTTCCCTAGGTGACGCTCTAGTAACCCGGAATCCGGATATGTATTTATATTTGTATTTGTATTTGTTGATAGGTTTCGCCGCGTGAATTTGAACTGGGATCTGAAAGAACTTCCGCCGTTTTATAGGTAGCCCAGACCGAAGCTTTTAAAAAGGGAAATCTGTCTGAGACCAAATGAGACCGATACCTACTTGTAAATATCTCAGCACCCTAAAGGTTTTTGTGGTCCTACTGTATATTAAGCCGTGTAGCCTAATGCAATTATAACCTCATTTTCCTGCGATTTTATCGGGTGAGATCCTTCACCACGGGTGCCTACTTGAATGGGCCATGTCGTAAAAATCCAGGACAGGGTTAAGGATTCAGAGGGGAAAAGGTGAAGAAAGTGGATTTTATTGAAGAAGTTTCAGTCTCCGGCATGGAGATTTTACAGACTAATCACCGCATAATACATCAATGGCACCATACTATATCAGGTCCCCATTCGCCACGGGGCTGCATGTTAAGCTAATGATCGACTGAAAGATTTGAGAGGTGTACAAAACATCATTCCCGACAATTTATACAGGTCCTACAGAGCAGAGCAGTGGCGGAGGTGGTATGATCGTCGCTGTAAATAAGCTAAGTATGATGGCGGTATTTGAGAGAGCTATTGCCGAGTTGATAGATTCAGTTACGTAGGCTAAGTGATAAAAAGCATTTAACGTTCAAGCCAGCAAACACACATTGGGAAAATAGTGGACTTTTTCCGCCATTATCCCAATCAGAGGCGTCGATCCGTCGTAAACATCGGGGGGACGGGCTTCACAAAGCAAAGGTAGGCATAGACAGCAATACATAGAGAGGTACAACTGGAAATTATAGACTGGCATTGTTTACTAACGTCTTAAAGTGAAGACTGACAGCTAAAATATTGCCGGGGCCCACCAAATGGCCAGGCCCCCAGGCTCAAAATATTGCCGGGCCCCAGGCCCCCAGAGGCACCCATATGATCGACGCCACTGGATTCTTCCCTTCCTCCGTTTCCCTTCAGGAATCCATTTCATTGCTTGATTGGCTCGCCTGTCTTTGTCCATTCGAATTACATGTCCCTTCTCTTTCTGATGTTATTCTCTATAATTATCCTCTTGTCTCGTCCTTTCACTTATAGTTTAAATAGATCGATTACATGTGAAAACTTTGGTCTGTCGGCTGCGAATGGCAATAACCCGCTAGTCTAATCTGCATGTCTGATTGCTTGTGTGGCTGTGGTTTTTCTGTCAGTCAGTCAGTCAGTCAGTCAGTCAGTCAGTCAGTCAGTCAGTCAGTCAGTCAGTCAGTCAGTCAGTCAGTCAGTCAGTCAGTCAGTCAGTCACTCAGTCAGTCAGTCACTCAGTCAGTCACTCAGTCAGTCAAATTCTCCCATCTCACTGCACTGTATACATATTCGTCTTAGCAATTACTGGTCTCTTGGTTGTACATCTTCGGATTTTGTCCTGGAACCAAATCTGAATCAAGAACTCGGCTCGTGCGAATTTGCTTTGACTATGCGCCGGTGAATACGCTGATCTTCCTTGCACAGTTTCTCTTGCTTTCCTGTAGAGGCTTAAATTTTTCAGCGATTTAAAATACATTTTAGGCCTATCATATCAGGCATTTCATGTCCAGCAACAAATCTCTCATGAAGACAGGCAAGAAATACAATTGCCACGGCCACATTGGGGTAAGTAGGCCTAAATCGCTTGCGCTCTATAATGCATTGCTACATCGTTATATTACTCGCTTATCTCTTCTTGGTGAATGAACATGATCGTTGTTCCGCTGATGTCAAAGAGGTTATACTATATCATTGGCTGATGTCATTGCTGTGCAATGACGTCATATTTATTGCAATGACGTCATATTTATTGCGACGACGTCATCTGTTGAACGATTGTTTGTTGTCTTGGAAACAAGTCGAGGTTCATTTGGAAAATCGACTTGGAAGCGATGACAAAAGTCCTTTCGAACAAAAAATCTTCGATAAGAAGAATGCCAGAAATTCGATGTTGATCGGGGAACTGTGCCACTTGGTGAAACAAATCAACCAGCAACTAAATGATCCAAACGAATATGACATCTCGCAGAGAAAATCTCGGATCAGAAAGAAGCCAGAAATTCGAAGTTAGACGTAAGAATTGTTCCTCTTGAATACAAATCGATGAATAACTAAGAGATCGATCGATATTATTACTTCATAATACATTACTCGTTAATCTAGCATAGATCATAGCATAAGCCGTATACGCAACTAAGGGTCTCTCCAGACCTTTCACTTTCTCTCTCTCTCTCTCTCTCTCTCTCTCTCTCTCTTGTGTGTTTGTGTCTCTCCTGTCTATGTTTGTGTCTCTCCTGTCTATGTCTGTGTCTCTCCTGTCTGTCTTTATGTGTTAGTCGTAGGACTCCAGGGGGCGTGGCGTAAAACCCCGTAAGACCCTGGAGTCTGTTGGGTCACTGGCGTGGCTTAAAACCCCGTAAGCCAAGCAGTAGATTCTGTCTTTATGTGTTAGTAGTAGGACTCCAGCAGGGGGCCTCTGGCGTGGCGTAAAACCCCGTAAGACCCTGGGGTCTGTGGGTCACTGGCGCGGAATAAAACCCCGTAAACCAACTCGTAGTTTCTGTGTTTTGTCATTTGTCCGCGTCTTACTGAGGGGCATAGGGAGGGAGGGAGAAGGACGGAGGAAAGGAAGGAAGATCGAGTTGGAGGAAGGACTGCCCTTGAGCAGAAAACGCAAAAGAAAAGGAACAAGAAAAAGAAACCTTCAGCAGGGGCAAATGTGAATCAAGAGATCGATCGATGAAGAAACGAAGAGAGAACATGAAAGAAGAAATTACAAAGATCGACAGAGAACAATGGCAGCAAGAAAGAAACGAAAGTTACAGAAAGGAACAAGGGAAAGAAGAAAGAACAACTGAAGAAGAATCGAAAGACGTAAGGATGAAGAATAACAGGAAATATGAACAAGAAGAGAAAAAAAACGAAAAGAGTTGAAAGAAAGTTGAGGGAGGAAGAAAAAAAGAAATATAAAAAATGACAGTGCTGCAGAAGCATAAGTCAGAAAGAATGACGGCATGAACAGAACATGTCTGTAAATCTGATGAGAATTAGAGAAGATCGATTGATAAGAAATAAATGTGAAAAGAAAGATCGAGAAGCCTACAGAGAAGCCGGGAAAAGAAAACCGCAGCAGCAGAAACGAATAACGACTACATCAAGAACAAAAAAAGATCAGGTAGAGTTAAGAAGAAATCAGCCTCAGCACAAACGATGGGCAAATGCAAGCCGGACGATACAAAGCTTTTCAGAATATGCATAATACCTAGGCCATAGACTAACTGGAAATAACATCAATATTTAGGCTATTAACATTTCAAAGTAACTTCAGTACCCAGACTCTTGAATAAAAGGTTTTAGGCAAATTTTATAATTTAATTAAATCTGGTCTACTCTGCAGACAAAGGACACTACTTCTGAATGTTGACCATTTCCTGTAACATAGAGTTAGAACATTTTAATCAAGCTGGACAGGAAAAAGCACTGGTTTTAGTCAATGCTGGACAGGAAAAAGCACTGGTCAATGCTTCTGATCTTCCAGCTCAATGGCCATCCGATAGTCCTGTGATGCAGCATCTGGCTGCTGAAGTAAGCTAAGTGCATCACCTCTTCTCATCAGCATCAGCGGATCATCAGGCTGCAGAGACAGAGCTGCAACAGACCAAACATGTAACTCATCAAATTAACATTAAGGCCAAAATGAATGTAAAAGAATAATTCATCACAACTTTCTGTAACAATCTCTAATCCTGTTTCTGTCTTTTTATCTCTTCCGATCTACTTCTGTTACTGACTGATGTCACACAGATATGAAACAAAAATAAACGAACAATGCATCGATTGATGGCATTTAGTCTCACTTGTGTTTTACATACTCCTAAACTACATTTTGTGTTTGCACACCCCTTACTATGCATGTAAAATAATAAATGCTCTCTTATTACTGCCAAAATATTATCTAGAAATTGGCCAATTCAGCTTTAACCCTTTTGGGATGACCTTTCAACTTCTGCATCAGTCACTGTGAATTTGTATTTTGTAATGAGTTTGTCACTGAGATAATATGGAGCTGATGTTCTGTCAAAATGGCTGAAACTTAAAACCTAAAATTGGCTAGCCACAACCCAATCAAAGTTCAGATCAGTCCATCAAACCACTGACCATGTACTTGTAGCCTATACATTCTACAAAATGAATTTGCATAATTCTGTTTCTGTTAAGATTTTGATTCATCATCCACTGAGACTTAGTAAATTGGTTAGCCACATGCACTCAGGAGTTTATTATACTTCCGTATGATGTCACAGCATGTTTCATTAATGGAAACTAGACAGATGCCACAAGATAAAGACCCTGACCATGACTGTAGTCCTTTTCTGCTTTGGCATACATCTGTAGAGACATGTAAAGGTTGGCACGGTTGAAGTAAATGTGAGCAGAGTATGGACTGAGTTTGCATGCCACGTCAAAGTCCTTCAGTGCACTGGTGGCATCCTTAAGCATCGCCTGTAAAACAGAGCAGTTTACATTAGCATTCTGTCAATTTATCCTCTGCACTCTCAACATCATCATCTCATTGTCAGTGACAGTTATCATCAATATCATCATCATCGATATCATCATAATAAATGATCATACTCAATATCATCATTTATTGATATCATCATGATATTTTTTATGTCTTTCACAGTATCATCATCGATACTGATATCATCGATATCATCATCTTATCTTCTCTGAATTCGTTGTTGCTGTAGTCATCGTCGTCATCTTCGTCATCATCTTCATCATCATCATCATCATCATCAACAACAACACCATCACCATCACCACCACAACAACAACCACCACCATCATCACCACCACCATTATCAGTCATAATTATCAGTATCACACACATCTGATGCTGTAGCAGTCTAACACATGACATGATTACTGCAACCACTTAGTATATGCTCGGTCAGTAAGCATGATATCACAGTGAAGATGATGCTGGATTGAACTAATACATAATAAACACAAAACTATTATGACAACTTTACTTACATATGTGATCGCTCTGTTCAAATAGGCAGATTCATCTTTTCCATCATTTGTTATAGCCAAACTGTAATAGGTGAGAGCCTTCACACAGAAATGGCATTTTCACATATAAAAATCAAAAACACATTAAATAAAAAATGCAATAAACTCTCAGTATTTTGTCTGGCTGTTTGCCTCTTAGTCAATCTATACCATAAAATGTCAGTCTCACTGTTAGCCAGACAATGAGCTTGCCTACCTGGTTGTCCACATGTTTCCTTGAGTGTTATATGGTCACTTATGCTAATGTGTGCTTGAGTTTAAATTTGGTTTTATAACAGTCTGCTATGTGCTTGAGCAAATTTTTAAAGGCAAGTACTAACCTGACTAAATTGGTGAGAATGGAAATAGATATTGGCAGCATTGAAGTAGGCCAGTGCATAGGTTGGATCAAGCTTGATAGCACGCTGATAATCTCGCATAGCATTCACCTTGTCATTCATGAACTAGAACAGATTCACATTGCAACACGCATTAGCCCAGCAGATCCTTAGACATACAGAGATAAACATAATCAATCATAACACATATAAAAGTTGCTAAATAAATGTCCCATCATATTACATTACATTACAAATACACAACTGCAGAGAAATGCAAACTGAATTGCTTAAAATTAAGTCAAACAACATTTGTTATTATGGATAAATTCAGTGGATGCTAATCAACACCATCAAGCTCAGCAACATTCAAAGCTGCCATTGATTCAGACATGAGCCAGCTCAAGATGTGCCGAGCATTATACATTTTTAGCAGAAGAATGTGTCATATGCACCTTCAAGGGGTAATTGAATTCTGTCACCACAGAATCATTTTATAAACAAACAAGTTGGACCCTTGTGAATGGCTGATGGTAACATACCACGATTGCTCATTTACTGCGGTACACCAGACCTATGGTAATTGCTCACTTACCACAGCACCAGAAATTCATTACAACACTGTCATTAGAAGCCATAACAAGAACTGATTTATTACGAGACTATGTTATAATGAGGTTATTTTCTATCCCTAGACAAATTTTGGGATTCATGTTCATGACTGTGTTTATATCAGGATTTGAGTTATAATGAAGAGTGTTGTAAAGAGTCTCTGGTGTATTGCACGCCTCTTTCAACTACATTTGTCAGAGCCATGGTCCCTTAGGTTAAAGGATCTTTTGGTTGAAGCACAAACACGGTAACAATCCAACAACTGATGTCAGTGTCATTTACATGATGAACGACATTAGTCTTCCCATGACAACAGAAATATCTCTGGGTGGCTTTAATCAAAAGTCTTTCTAACAGAGATAAACATCCACTTCTACATCCTAATACTTGTTAATGTTGCCATTTTTTTGTAACCATAGCACGCTATTACACTGTATCTACAATGTTACTATTCATATATATTACCAAAACTCACTGTCAAGCGTATACATATGTCTTACCACAGACGAAGATCACTCACAAATTTAAACACATAAGAACTAAACATGGAAGAAAATAATGAAAGATGATAAGAAGCAAAATGATGTCTGACTGCACATCAAGCAGTTATACCTGGTGTATAACACCACGGTTTGTTAGTAGTTCCGCTGTAGGTTGCACATGAATTGAGGCACTGATGTCTTGATATGCGGCAAAAGTGTCACTCATTTGGAGGTTGATGACAGCACGACCTTCGAGAGCTGGCACAAAACCTGCACCATGCAAAAATGTCACACATACAGACCACCAATGTAGTACTAAATTTAACTAATTAGCACTGCAATTGAGTACTTTTTTTAAGGCAATTAGACAACTAGCAGCCAATCAGAAATATCAGAACAATCAAAAAGAGTTTGTGGATGTACAAAGCAACCAATCAGAAACATAAGAACAATCTAAACAAGTTTGCTGTCAATATACAGAGCCCTGAAGTCAAAGAAAAATCACTTTATTTTTTTAATTTCCTGTTGTCCATTGAGCTGTCTTGATTAGCATATCAATAAATATAGATGCTGACGAGGCCCGTGACGACATTGATCAGGAGTTGATAATAGTGATGACAACTATGATGATGGTATTGGTGGTCAAGATCAATACAGTGGTGAAGAAGATTTTATTTTCATAGCATCTTACTGGAATCGATAGCTATTGCTGCTGTAAACTGGTGCCATGCCTGCATAAATTTTCCTGTGACCTGGAGACAGAAAGCCAGGTTAACTCTGGCTGGCAGACAGAGGGGATTCATGTGAAGGACTCGTCCATAGTCACGCCTAATAAAAAGAAATACCCAAATTCATTAACACATTTAAAACTAATTTTTAATTCAAAATACAAAACAGTGCTAAGTGAACTCGTTGTTAGATAATGCAAAGCAAACTCTAGTGGTAACAAAACAAGGTCTGAGAGAGAAAGACAGAGAGACAGAGAGACAGACAGAGACAGACAGACAGAGACAGCAAGCAGGAATGAGTTACAAAGACAGAGTCAAAGGAATGTAGAGGCATGTAATAAATCAGCAGTGAGCAATAGAATTCCAAGTAGTTTTAACATTTATATGAAAGTTGCCAAATGTATATAAATTTCATGGATGCAAAATTTTTACATGAATTATCTTATGTGAAATCAAGAAACGAAACAGATAACTGACTTGGCGTATGTGTATCCTGTCTCATGTCCAAAGTCCATGAAAGCATTTCCTCGTCCAATCAATGCATCCAGGAAGAAACGATCAAGTTCCAGGGCCTTCGTGAAACAACCGACAGACTCCTTGAGAAAGCCAAGCCTACAGGTGACACAGCAACATATACTGAACTAAAAGACAGAGTTAACTGCAAAACAACAACATAAATAAAGACAGTCCAGGATGCACTAAGTAACCTTCAGGCTAAAGTTGCCTTTGAAAAGCCAAGGCTGACAGGTTGTTTGATTCCTGTGATTGTGTCTGCACTTCAGCCAAAAGAATCATGCATCCTCAGAACCATGCCTGAAGACCACTGTAGATAAAAGAGTTTGAAAATGAATGATTATCTTACCTAACTTACACTGCGTTCATCTGTACACTCGTGTACCCACAGAAAATGTTAAGAAATGCAAAATATACAGCCTCAGGCTTTTGATGTAAATTCCTCTATATTCCACAGCAGGGTAATGGGCAAGCAGCAGTCTGTCTCGGATGCTCAGAATCCACAAAATCCTGGATACCACTGCATCAAAAGACTTGCTTTTTACTTGGTAATTCCCAGGTTGTACTATTATCCAACTGTACTGCTTAATTACAAAGTAATTAGTCGTGTACAACTTTCCAAAAGTCATTACCAGTATGCAGAGTCCTGTCACCAGGCCTCTTTTGAGATGTAAATGCACAGCTGACGGAGTCAGTGAATCAGCAAGGCAGAAATATTTAGTATTTCAAGGTTTCTCTTCTGAAGCCACATACAAGTTACTTGATCGCAGTCTTTGTCTCTTGCTTACTTGTGATGACATATTCCAAGTGTGTGATAAATCTTCTTGTCAATGGGTGACAGCTGAGCAGCCCACAGAAGGTCATAAAGAGCATTGAAATAATCTTTCATTTCAATGTAGAGAAGAGCTCGATTGATGACGGCCTTCAGATGCAGAGTTTCGTCAGTCAGCAGCAGCACCACACCGTAATCCTGCAGGGCCTTAAACCACCAAAACAATAACTGGCAAAGCGGTTCTTTCTAGCAAACAGAGTGGTTAATCTTCTAGTTATCTGAGCATCATTTCCTTATAGATGAACTTTTTGTTGTTAACAAACTTAATAGCCATTTAGGCTAGTGTAAGCAGAACTTTTGTAAGACAGGCCTACTTAAAAGATGCTATAGTAAGTGTCTAGATAAATACAAAGCTTTCATTTCAATGCTGTCAGCTGTTTAATCATATGCAAATACGTTGCTGACTAGAGGTGTTTTTTTGTGCAAAAGTTTAAAATTCCTTTCACACAGTCATTCTGTGGTTGTCAAGATTTATAATATGCATCACAACTTGTGTCACAGATTTTCCCACTTAATCAAATGCGCTTGTAACCATAATTTTAAGAGTAATCCTTATCATTTTCAGCATTTCATCAACAGCAAAGAGCTAATTTAATGTGCAATTAACGTTTTTCAGCAAGTGTAAACTTTGCTAACATAAGCCAAATCTAATACATCACAAAAGATACTCCTGCTCCAGCATTTAAAGCCAATGCATATACCTTCTGCTGGTCATGGTTGGCATGGTAACAAACTGCTCGATTGAAGAAAGCGAGTGCACAAGTTGAGTCGATCGATATGGCTCTAGTGAGGTCACAGATTGCGAGGACGTAAGATTTCATGAAGAACTTCAGAGCTCCTCTGCACAGAAAAACCAAACAATTCATTGATGAATTTTCACGTGAATTCCTTGACTGCTTTATTCTGGCTGTTTATTGGGTTCCATATGGGTGTACCTTTTCAGCTGCTGGCCCCAGACAAATTCTGGAACTCTCTTCCTGTCCATATTGATTCTGCAAAGTCTTACCTTTTTCAAAACACATTTTCTACACATGCAGTTTGTCAGCATATTTTATGAATGCGCTGTACGAGTGGGAATTTGAATGTATTTACAATTTAAGTGTACATTGGTGCACATGCACAGGATGGCATATTTCTTGCCTCAGACATGTCTAGGCTTGTTGTATAACAGAGTTGGAGTTAGGCCTTCGATGTGACAAGAACTGATATAGTAACCATAAATTATAATTTGGAGAAACCTAATGAATTTATGCGATAAATTACAATCCTGAAAAGAAGAAACTCAATAATAACTGAGTTAAAGACAGTTACATTTCTGATATTATGTAGAAATGTTACTTCATACAAGATATTATAAGCAGCATTTAAGGCAGTGAAGTACAGTCTGAGAAATACGGAAGTTACACTGAAGTTGGATTATGTCCATTGGTTTCAGTCAAACCCACCCAACACGTTTGCATGCATATCAATTTTACTTAGAAAACCAGAACTGAAAAAATAAGCCTACGTTAGGCTGCCTGAAGATAAAATTATGAGGAACTGAGCATAACTGAAGCAAAAACCTGTTCGGACACAAACCAAAAAAGTCTTATAAACCAGCAGTTCTCATTTTGAGGATACCTGTATAAATAGGCACGAATGCTGTTGGGCTGCAGTTTAATTGCCTCATTGCAGTTGAGTATAGCCTTACTATGTTTTCCCTGAAGTCCAAAATAGGCTGCACGAGTCAGGTAGGCCTAGCAGAACAAAGACAATGTTACATTCATCAATTGCATATCATGATATTCACCAAGTGCACTAGTCATCATTAATTTTCTCATGGCCAACTGAGATAGCACATTACACCTATTTAAATCAGTAAGAGTAGCTAGCATCAGTTACAGCTATCCAAAGTTAAGGTTCTATTAATGATTTTGTCTGTAAGAATTTATATAGAGGACATTTCTCAAGCACCTCTCAAAAGCACTGCTGCAGGACCTCAGTGTGCAAACAGAGTGTCTAGTTTATTCATATTGAGTGCTTTTTGGAAATGTCGTGAAACTGGACAAAAACAGCAAAAACCCAGCAAAAGGTTTGTTGACTTTGACATTATACACTATAAAATTTCTGTCTGTGAACTGAAAGAATTCTGAAACAGGTACATTTTAAAGCAATTAAGTAATACTGGTAGGAAGACATGAGGTGTTTTGGCACAGGAAAGCTGGTGGGCCTAATCACACATATCTTGCAACTCCTGTGAACTGGTGGTTACTGACTGATGATGTGTTAAATACAGAGAAATAGACCTATACCTGGAACTGTGTAGGATCAAGTGTAAGGGAGCTGTTGATGTCCAAAATACCCTTCGGGTGATTCAGTTTCAGCTTAGCAAATCCTCGCCAATAGAATGCCTAAAATAAAAGGGCAGTAAATGGATCACCTGGACAGTCAGTCCAACCAACAGTAAAATAAGACACTAGTTTATTTGTACAACAGTCGATATACCTCTGCATGCTTAGGATTAGCCTTGATAGCATTGCTGAAGGCATCCAGTGCCAAAAGGAAGCTACACTGCTCCATGTGACAAACGCCAATTAGGTAATACGCTTCACCCATTTCAGACGAAGGCTTCCTTTCATCCTTTTGCAGAACAAAAACACAGTTAACATTAAGTCAAGTAGTTCTATAGCCAAATCAATATAACATTTCCAAAGCTCGTCAATCGTAATAAATTAATGCCAAATAAAAGACAATGCAAAACCTGAGCACAAAGCATTTTCTGTGGGAAATCATTCAGCAAATCTAATATAATCACATGAAGAGCCTACTCCTCAAAGGCACTTGTAGCCTAAATCCCAAACCACTATGGAATTCAGCTGATACCTCCATGACAATCAGACATGCTTAAGTACAATCCTCCAACAACTGATGTAAAGAAATTTAGCTAAAACCTATAACTGAATAAAGTTAGTGATGGTAAGAAAACATCTTACCAAGAGCTGCAGAGCACCTTCAAAGCTGGCAATGGCATCATTCCAGAGACTGGCTTTCATCTGCGTCTCTCCACACAACATCAGCAGACGTACGCTTGCCCTGTTGCTAGATGCTGCCTCATGCAGAACATCAATCGCCTGATAGTCACAGCAAGGAAACCAAGCAGAAAAATTAATAAGATGAAGTTTATATTTACACAATGACTACAATGAAGAGAATAATAATACTGAAATCAGGTAAGTGTACAACAGATGAAAATTTCAACGATATGCTGTTAGAAAAGTTCTCAACAGGACTATCAGCTTGTCAAGACACAAACGCAAATCAAAACAACGACAGAAAAAATGAGGATAATAACAGAGTACTAATTTTATATTTGCGATTAAGCAGAAAAATCTAAAACTTACCTACTGGAGCTCTGAATGACATTTTACACAAGTAATGACTTCACTCTAGCATACCTTACCTTACAGGCAAATACATTTTCTGATCAGCCTGTAACATTGAAATATTCAAATAAAAACCAATACAATTTCTTACTGTATTGTTTGTTCTTACATCACCACTATTTAACAATCGAGCATCAATCGTTGCTTAGTGATAGCAGTTGGGTGCAAAGGTCCGCTCACATGCAGCCATCATCTTAGAACATATATGAACCCTTTCTCTCCCAGTTACAAGACTAGTACTCAGCCAATCACCTACTGAGTGACTCTGCAACACGACACATGACGTAAGAAGAAGAATTAACATGCCTTGTCATAGTCTTTGAGGAATGACTGCAGCAACGCCTGCTGAATAGGATGCTGTCCAGCAGCAATATTCATCTCAGACATTTGGCAGAGGCAGAAAGTGGCCAACTCCATCTCCCCCATCTTATGAACCAAATCACCCTGTAACACCAGAAGCCATTGTCAGTGGTGTAATCTCATCGCTAATCTAGGTAATTGTAATAGTAATTCTGAGATTTCTACAGCGTCCAGCGAAAGCTGTGTCGCGGGGACCAGCTTATTCGCAGGCACTCAGTCAAAACAAAATCGATAGGCAAAAGGGTTCGGTTCCAGGTCAAGATCCAAAAGTCAGACGGAAAGACAGTGTGGCAGCTACAAGGGGTGGTGTTTGGGGTTGGAGAGGGTACGTTTAATTGTTTATCCAATAGCTAGTTGGAGATATGCTTCAGGTGCATGCAAATGTCCTTGTCATCACAGTCATCATCATTATCATTTCTGCATTTATTAAGCACCACTACCTAATTGCTAAGCATCAATTGATGGCACTGAGCAATTGTGAGTGAAGGACTCGCTCAAGGTCCCCACACAGATACCATCTCAAGGGAGGCTCAAACCCGTACTCTCCCATTACAAGCCAATCGGCTACTGTGCCCCACATCATGGTCATTGGCAATAACACTACCACCACCACCACCAGCATTTCCCTATCATATCATTATTACCCCATCCCAAGATATCTGTGTTGAACAACCAATATAAATTAATTGGCTAGGATTTCATAGAAAACCCAACTCACTCTCCACATGTACAGCTGAAGCATGTCTGGACGAAGATGAATTGCTCGAGTTACATCCAGCAGAGCATGCTTATACTAAAACACAAGAACACATCTACAAGAATATGATCTTAACGCAAAAAATGGTTAATCAAGTTCTGTCCAATACTTCAGATACATGAACTGTTTATATTTATATAGACAGGACTCTCTAGAATTGCTGAATTTATGCCGACAATCAAGCGTACAGATGAACAGATAGCATACTTTCAACACATGCACATTAGAGGTAGATGTCAAAGTGCAAAACTAGCATTAACTGATATAGTAGAGATGCTCTCCTTCCAATGAACACTTGGAATAATGGGACATGGCAACAGAAGTTATTGCAAGCCAAACAATATTGCAGAAGAACGGCATTCTGTTACAATGCCATCATCCTACCTTATGGCTTATCACAATAGGGCTCAAGAAAGACAGTAAGAAATAGAAAGCTGCCTCTTGCAAACAGCAATGGGGACAGAAAATCCTTCACAAAAGAAGTATCACCAACTGGACAGAAAAATTTCCCATGTCACTGATACATACAGATGAACAGATGTAATATCATTATTCCAGGTGATAGTTCATCTAACTTATTCATAAATTAAGGCCATCTCTGGGCTATTAGCAGAATTATATATAACCTAAGATCCAAACAACAAACAACGGATACTACACTTACGTCGGTTAATTTCTCATATGCCTCTGCTCTGCACATGTAGGCTTTGACAAGAGTTGGATCTGCTTTGATAGCACAAGTAAACTTCTCGATTGCTCTACAATATATGCCAAACAATAGCAATAAATATACTGGCAACACACACAAGAAGAAATAATGTGTATACACATGCATATGTTGTGTGAATGTATGTATTTTGGTATGTATACAGGGATGCAGTGCTGTATGTGCATGAATAATAAACCATATTTTCCGGAATACAAGTCCCACATTTCTGTAAGTCGCAGCAACCCAAAAATGGCAAAGTTTTTTTTAAATCAAAACATTAGACACACCACTATTGAAGTTGCAGCTCCAAAATTCAGTCAGGTCGGAACACCAATAACTTAATTTAGCAAAATCATATATAAATACTTAGATACACTGTTACATAGTAAAATTCTGTTGAGATAAAATTTGTTGCACTCTTTCAGTTAAAGATTTGCAACACTTGTTTAATATTTTGTTTTTTGATATTTTGGACGGCATCACTACTGTATTATTAATCTCAACCCACAGAACCACTGAGTCTCTAATATAGCAAGATACTGTACAGCATCTGAATTAAAACAAGTAAATTCACTAACAATGTGCAGTAATGAATATTGCCAAATTATTATATAACAAATAATAAGGCAGTTGTATACAGCTGATACAATTTAATATTCATTAATGTTGTCAAATAGTCTCTGCTGCAGCCGGCTTATAGCCCAGATTGCACCCCTTCTTCCTCTTATCTCTCTCTCTCCTCTCCAACCCCAAACACCACCACCCCCGTAGCTGCCATGCTGTCTCTCCATCTCACTTTTGGATCTTGACCTGGAACGAACCTTTTTGCCCATCGATTTTCTTTTGACTGAGTGTCTGTGAATAAGCTGGTCCTCACGGCGTGGCTTTCATTGGGCGCTGTAGAAATCTCAGAATTACAATTACGATACAATCCGGCTGCAGCAGAGACTGCATTGGAGACTGCTGCATCCAGGCAGGGCTGTTGCCAAGCTGATAAACTAATGACAGATGCAAAAGACATACTCCAGAGATGATACGAGACCGCCCATTGTATGGTCATGCATCACCACAAGCCCAGACAGTCTGATATCCAAGGCAGTCATGCACAGGCTGTTCAGTCTTTGATATTTCTAGCCACATTAAGACTTACACAACACTGTTTCATTCCTAATTTTAACTGGACAATACTCAAATTAGTTATCCTCAACAGGGAGAACACATTTTGATATCTTTCCCTTTTAAATCATCTTTGCAGCACAGCAGATTATATATCCGGGTAGTCCTAAACTTTGTAAAAGTTCATACATAAATCATCCCTTTCAATAAGACACATCCCTAGAAGTTAATGTAAAAAACAGCAACTTACGCTCTGGAAAATACTGCATGTACCTGTGTTAATGTACGCATCTGGAAATCTGTGAAGAACTTTTCAAAAGTCATTTTCAGACACTAAGATAATTCAAAATGCTTTAAAGCACAAGAATTATTGTTTGCAAAATTTCACCTGTGCTTAGCAATACTCCTGTTGCTTTTCAAGTAGATGAGACCAAGGTTGACATAGGCTGAAGCAAAACTTGGATCCAACCTCAAAACAGCTTCAAAATCAGCCACAGCTTCATCAGACCTTACAAACAATGGAAACAGGATAATATGAAAAATACTACAAGATCCTAAGGCAAGCCTTTTTAGATCTGGTTGACAGCCATGTTCCAGCACCTCTGTGAGCTATTTTACAAACATCTAATACATACATACGTGCATGCATGCGTACATACATACATACATAAATGCATACATACTTATGCAAAAGCTTATATATGCATTACATATATACCGGTACATACATATATACAAATATATATGTATTGGTTCAAATAAATACATACACACATGCATATATACATAAATACATATCAGTACATACATACTTACATGCATACATACATACATACGATTGTCCCTTCTGCAGTTTCGCAAGCGCCTGAAGTCTGTATTATTTGACAGTGGTCTCACTAGTTCGGGTCGGTGGCACCTCTGATGAGTCTATTCTTGAAGTGGCGCTTTATAAATGTCAGATTACAATTACAATATCTGTATGCATCAACCAACATTAAGACATGAGTTCTTAAAAATATCACTTTTTCTCACTGTTGCTATAATGAATATTTACCTAAAACCATAAATATCATACACCTTTTATTAACACTTAAAAACTGTCGTCTTTCACTAAGGCAAAATGGGGAACACCTTTGAACAGATGTCTTCAAAGGACATTATATAACGTTGTGAATGTATGAATGAATAAAACTGATAATTTTGATTAACATAAGCATTGCATACTTCGTTTTTAACATCCTAAAGTACATCACCAAAATACCACTAGTCTTCCAACACCTTTAAACCATTCAAAATAGTCTCAATCTGCTGGACAAAGTAAGTGATGCTAACTGTCCAACGTCATTGTAGAGAATTCCCCGATGAAGGTAGGATAGGATGTTCTCGTATCCATTGTTCAACAACAGTGAGATGCTGTAGTCCTGCAATGCTCTCTTTGGATAAACTCTGAAAGAAAAATTGAAACTAAAAGCATCAACAAAGTTTCCTTTGAAAGAAAGTTTTTATATTGAGATACCTAATGCTTTTAAAATTTCGATGTGAAGGACAGCATAATTCTTGTTGTTACAAAAAACTGTAATGCGCATAAGCTCAAACAGACGTGTGTAAATCAGAAATGTAGGAAAATAGTTCCGATGAGAAAATTGTGATATGATTAGATGACCAAGATCAGATCAGACACGATCAGATTAAACAAGATTTGATTAAGTGTTAGACTGGGTGTATGGTCTATGTTATTACTGTAGACTGCTTCCAAAAGTAGAACCGAGGCAGCAATTACTTTCTAAGAATGCATCCTCTGTAGTAGAAACCCTGTGAGCTGAGAGGGTCCATATGAATGGCAACCGAAACATCTTCAAGTGCCTCATTCCACATCTTCATCTGCATGTAAGCCCTGCTGCGCAGCAGCCGCACTTCAGCATTGCTCGGTTCAAAGTTCAACACCTGACTGAAGTCCTCAACAGCAGAAGGCCAAACACTAAAAAAACAACACAGCAACATCTCAAGCTGTGCACAATTATCTAGAATGCCTTACCTGACAGAACTGACTATGCCTGTCATCAAGCAGCATAATTTGGTACTGGAATGAGCAGGGAAGTAAAGGCAAGTCCTGTGATGCATTGGCCAAAACACCAAACCTGCACTGCATGTGCCTGTCACAAAACGGAATGAAAGCTGCAACTATTGTAAAAATGAATGACATATTAAAGCAACTGAAGTAAACTTAATGACTCATTGCTCATCGCGGGCTTTTTAACTAACACTGACCTGACCAATCAAATGACTGCCCCTGATCAATTCCTTGTATGATAGGGTAAGGTCAACGTCAGTGGATCTGGCAGCCACAAAACATCATTATGCAGAGGAATACAACTGATACTGCCCCTCTCTCTTCTCTCACTCTCTATATCTCACTCGCCTGCTGACATCCACTGATGCAAATAAACATGCTCACTTGCTCACTCTTTCACTCACAATGCTATCATAATTATCAGAGTCCATGAAGCTTTTAATGTAAAGACGTTATTTATTATACTGTACCAATTTTTGAAGTAATAGAGGCCGTGCTTGAGTGAAGCCTTTGTAAGGGCCGGATTGATCTGTCTACAAGAGGCATAATCATCCATTGCCAACAGCAAATCACCAGTCTAAACACAAAAACATTCAAAGAGTCAAACAGCTACAAGCTTTTTCTTTCAGGAGACCAACCATCATTTAATTAAAATTCATAAAGATAATCAATCACATCAAAAATATCTCTCAATCTAACTGAACCTAATCTAATTTAATCTACTTCACTCTAATCCAGCACATCAACCCCATACTGCAATCATTACTCTGACTTCCGACTGAACAAAGAACTGAGTTTCAAACATGTCTCAGATTTAACAAGGTAATAAATACATACAAATAAATACATTCCCTTTGCTCATTGTTCAGACTCGGATGTACTGAATTCGCTAATCAAATACTTTTACTTTTGTTGCACTCTGAGTCAGAATGATATTGTGTTCCTGGGTTTCCTTAGTTGCCAGCCCAAGGCTTTGTTATTCACTACCTATTACTGTCCTCTGCTAGTTCTGTGACATCTGGACTGAAGTCTCGTCCTTATGCATTGCTTATCCTCCACAGTCTGCCTTCCAGTCTCTGAAGCATCATAGATCTGTACTGGTTTTTCCAGTGGATTGTGATTTTGGAACAAGGTGCTTCGAAGCAACCATTGATTAATGCCTTGTACATTATAATGGTGCTCGAAAAGTCCACAGATAAGGTAAGATTAGATTAGAATATACTGATTACAATATAATCATCAATTACCTGTTCCAGCAGGATGATTTTAAGTCATAGAACTAAACTCCTGAAAATGTCTGCATTTGCAAATCAATGGTGAAACCAATTTGAGTTATATCTGAGTAATATGAGCACAATTTTAACAGAACCTCAGCAAATGAGAATAGAAAACTCAAGTTTCACTCTAACAAAAACCATTGATGGGCAACATAAATTGGTGCATGCAGTTTTTTTAAAGGTGATATTCAACCAAATTTTGGAATAAGGATCACTTGATCAAAGATATGATCCAGTCCAGTGCATGCTTAATCATATGACATTTACGCAATAGCATTGATATTACCCTATGAACCACACAATGATTTAGTAATTGAACTGGAAGTGTTGCACTGGGCTAGAAATGCCTTATAACCATCAGTGAATGGTTCTTGGTGTCAGATCATGGTAATAAATGAGCTTACTATTTCATAGATCTCAGCTCTTTGGAGCAAAGCATCAGTGTCATTTGGCTTATACTTCAATGCCTGCGTTAGGTTGAAAACGGCCATCGTCAAGTCACCCATGTCACGCAGTAACATGGCTCTAACAAGAATACATCTCTATATCATAAACTGTCAAATCTTTGCAATAATAAACAAAGTATTTATAATTATTTCTAGTATTATTATTGTTAAAATTTAGTATGCACATAAAACTACAGAGCAGTTATGTAACAAACTCTAACAGACATTAGTACATTGCAATTATGCTCTCCTTCAAGAGAGTCCTGCAATTAAACTCTACCTAAGGAGACTACTTACTTAATATACAACAAACTTACAAAGATCAATCCCAAACTAAAACTAAACTCAAACTGTGCAATTCAACCTAGACAACAGAGACTGAGTTAGAAGTGGCAGTCCAAGCAGTCAAACTATGTAAGTAATAATTACATAAATACTCAAGAATACTGCATTTCACATAAAAAACAATCTGCAGACCTTCCTTCCTCCTCTCCCTAGCACATTTCTCCCTGCAGCAGAGTTCAGCTCCACTTTTGCTCCCTCAAGACCTTCTTTTCTCTCACAACCTGTACAGATTCTACAGGAGTTCGACAAATCTTGCCACTACAACAAATCATATCACATTACCTCACATTGCAATGATTCGGTGGTCTAAGTCATTGCATCACATCACATTACTTCACACTGCAATGACTCTGTGGTCTAAGTCAATACATCACATCACATTACTGCAATGACTCTGTGGTCTGTGCAACATGCTTGGTACCTTGACTTGTAGGCAGCTGTGTGCATTTTGTTCTGTCTCAAAATGAAGTCAAGATCTTCAATGGCCAACTGTTTCCTATTGAGCAGAGCCAGAATGAGATGTCTGTGCCAGTATGCATCTAACAGGTGTGGCTCAATATCAACTGCTTCATTCAAATCATCCAAAGCCAGCTTTATCTTTCCAAGCTAGAAACAACAGTGCAACAGTATTTGGCTAATAAACTGATTTTAAAACAGACAGATTAATGTAATGTAATGTAACATATGATTTACACATTGCACTAAAACATATCAGCTTATAATACATCTTTTAGATACGTCTGATCTCTTAGTTGGCACTGATCCAGCTCCTCTGAATGGTTCTTCAAAGATGTGATATAAATGTCTAGATAAAAAGATACATGATTTCTATATACTATCAAAAGGGCTAGGAATGGTTTTGATAACAAATAAGTCCTGCAACAGTCTTCCCAAGTTTAACTAAGTAGTAACTGCAATCTGCAGATTCACAACTAAGACCCCTAATGTAATGTAATGTAATGTAACAAACACTTATATAGCACTCTTCAAGTACCTCTCAAAACCCCACATCTAATGCCACATCACCTGCCCTGACCTTTCTGGATTTTGCAATTACACTTACCAAACAGCTGGATTTGATTTTACTAAGAGCTGGTGAATAAGCTGGTCACCTTCTCTCAGATTTTGTGTGGCATTAGAATTTTGGCAATTTACATGACATTACATTGCTGGTGTACTACCTTGCTGTTGCCTGCTTCTGCAAAAGGATGTTCACACATCACAGGACCCTTTAAACTCCAGTGCCTTGCAAAAACAATCCTCCACAAATTTTCTAAATAATAAGATCAGCAACAGATATGTAAGTAACACGTGTGGTGGTACCAACTCTTCGAAGAATGGCTCCCCTTCGACATAAGTCATAAGGATTTGGCATTCCACTGGCTCTGTTGATACTGGAAGTCAGCTTTTCAACCTCTTCCTCCAGCAACTGTCATTTTGAGTTTGCATTATCAAAAATTAACAAATTATAATTACATAATTACTGATATTTGAGTAATGGCAGTTGCAATTAGTATGTAAATGCAATGATAATAGCAACATTTAAAAAGCAAACACTTGATACAGCACATATTTTATTCACACAAAATACTCATATTCTGATATCTACATACGCAATAGGCTTCGAGCCATATGTGAGTGCCGTATGCAAAAGAAATTGATAAAAATTAGATGGATGGCCTGCCGAATGTTTAGAGAAATGGCACTCTGATAAATTATATGAGACTTATGTATAAAGTGACATAAAAATAAAGTTTTATTTCGTATTAATTTTATGATGTGTTAAGATGTAAAGTATTTTAAGCTCATTATAACTATTGTTTTACAAATGCTACCACCCCAGCCAATCACAATCAAAATTTCAACGCCATCTACCATTGATGTTTGTTGTTTTAATGGTGTAATCTATCCGATATTTGGCTGTGGTTTAAGTTTAAAATTTTGCATGTTATTATTGTATTTGGCAGATCGTAAGGAAATGTAACATGTACAAGTTGTTGTAGCTGCTGCTCTTGCAATGTTTTAGCTGCAAAATACTGCTGTTACTGATTTAGGATGAACTGACAGGAATGCGAGAAGAAAAGCAGCGAGCAAATGAGCCAGACGAAGAAGCACATTGCACAAGAGCTGGAAGAAATAAAGCCAACATAGATCGAAAAAGCAAGAAAAAGGCAAACAAGTTGGCCAAAGAACGAGACATGTGAAGAACTGAAAGAAATCAAGCCAACAGAGATTGAAGAACATGGGCCGATCAGAGTTTGGAATCAAGAGAAATCAACTAAACAAGAAAAGGCAAGCTAAATGACATAGATTAAACGAATGTCAACCAGAAATAATAACGCAAGGTGTTAACTTCAGCAGGAAAATCTTGAAAGCACTGAAGAACATGATGGCGGAAACATTGCATTTTAATGCAATCTTTACCTGGGATCAGGTCAAAGTTTTTATAAAGGCTGGTAGCAAAATTCATGATTAAAAAGAACTATAATTTTTGTAACAACCTTGATATCTTCAGCTTTCAACAAATCCTCATCCATCACTGGAAAGAGGGCTACTTCTTCTGGCTCATATGTTTCAGGTGCAGGCATGCCTCTGTTTAACCACAAGAAATTACATTACAAGCATTTACTGTATGGAATTTGCAAAATGATTAAGCACCCTTGTCAAATACACTAGTGCTTAAGGGTGTGTTTCCGCTGCTGTTATACATGTATCTCATTATGGGTTATATGGTTACCAATGAAATTTCAATTTCCTCTGAAACCCCAAGAATCAAACACCAGAGGCAGAGGTGGCAAGCCACTGAGGTTCCAGATGATGTTAACTTTTCTTCTAAGATCAAGCAGTGTTACGGCATTACACTGCAACAAATGTGTTATACTAGATTAGATTAAATGCATAAAATGAAATTTTAATTAAATTTAAATATATATATACCAGTATCAAATGTATCTATATGTTTTCATACATCTGCTGGCTTATGCTACATACATGGAAACTAAGTTAAGATCGAATTATAAATGTGTGCCAGTTCATCTAATGTGCATACAGTGGCCTACTACAATAGCTTCATGTGAGCCTTGTCTCCCATTGTACACCTTCTCTTTGACAGCTGTTTTGTGCTTTCCCGTCAGAAGAACAACAAAGCAGATTTCTTTTGGTGGCACTGTATCAGTGGTTGTCTACATTACCTTACACTACCAGTACATCACATTACATTGCATTGCAAATAGAAATGACACACTTTTATTTACGTTACTGGAGGACTACAGAGTAGGCCTACTGGTAACTATCAACCTTGATCATTTATCATGGTTAAGATCCACCACAAGCAAAACTTTATTTTGGCCCACAGGAAAGTCAAGAGTTATGTCGATTAATGAAAAGTCTTCTGCATGAAGTTTCAAACCAACCTCTTTGTTTTACTTTTAGCAGTTTTGCCCTTAACTAGACAGTCAGCATCAGCCAGTGAATGACAGCTGAGTTCAGATTTTGAAATTAAACATCTTGGAGTTGGTGGAAAGACTTCATTGAACCACTGGGTCCATATGTCACGAGCCCATTCTCTTTCACTGCTTCCACTCTCCCACCTACACACATTTATGACAGAAATCTAAATCTACAAATGACAGCAATGAATTGGTTTGTAAAAAGCAAATCTGCTTAACTACTCATATCAACTCGAAAATTTCATAATAGTTTTAGGATAAGTGGAAGATAAGTGGTTCGTCATGAATATCTAAGTTGCTTACTGTGAAAACAAGAACAACCTTCAATCCTGCCCCATTAACTGACTCATTTCATTTCTTCAACTGAACGGGTTTTTAAAAATAAAAAGCCGCTTCTGCTACCTATTTCTTATAAGCTTCCCTCTGCAAATGCACCATCTTAGCATAAAATCCCACATATTGTTAAGATTTATGAATCAACAAAATGCCAAACAGATCGCAGAAATATTACTTGTGCATTGTCTTGTACACTTCAAAGTTTAGCAGGTCAGGGATACTGATCCATTTGTCCTTCTCAGTTTTTCTTAAACAAGAATTCACAAAAACACAGCAACAAATAGATATAAATACAATGAAGCCCATTCTTTCATTCTTCCATATTTACTAATATTAACACAAAAACTTTCAAACTTAACTTACTAAATACTTAAAATAAAACAAACAAAACAACTTTTCCAATTTATTTTCTAATTTACCTTGATAACAGTATATATGATTAGTTAATACATCTAGAAGATAGAAGATTCATTTGCAGCCTAAGTGAGACCAAAACTTCATCAATTTCCTTACAACTGACAAATGACACAACTAAAATTCATCAACCAAAAACTAAACAGAGCCTAACCAGCTGAACTAAGATCATAAAACTAGCAACTACATGCAAAAGTGTTTCTGTGACTGGCAAAAGTGTTTCTGTGTCTCGTGAAAGTGTTCCTACGTCTGGAAAATGTGATTCTGTCTGGTAAACGTGTTTCTGTGTGTGGCAGAGGTGTTTCCATGTCTGGTGAATGTGTTTTAGTGTCTGGCAAATGTGTTTCTGTGTCTGAAGAATGTTTTTCTGTCAGATGGACACAACATAATACAAACATCAGACTAATCAGCCTAGGTGTACACTAAGAAAAATACAACAAATGCAACAGAAACCATGCAAAAGTAAAGCACACTTAACATACACTTATTATGTAAAAGTAAAGCAAACACTTTTCAGAATTAGAAACTCACACTGAGACTTTGAATTCTTCTTTCAGTCCTTTTGTCAGGTCTGGCATCGAATTAGAGCGAGTGATTTGCCGAGGCTGTTGACTTTCGAGACTCATGAACACATATTCAGCTAAAGCTGAATTGCCTGTACGCTTCAATGAAGACTTCCGTCTAAATTGGTAACAGAATTTCAAAAGATACAAACCAGTTTTTGTAATTATAGACGTTACTTAAGAAGAACCGTGTTAAAGTGAAATCATTCAGATTAAGTAAGTTAAAGCACCGAGCTTCATTTTGTGAAAGATGAAAAATAAACAAATACATATTTTCATCGCCAAAATTTGAGAAATTCTGAAGACTGTTGCGGTCTGCAAAAATGACTGCATGGACTGAACGGGACCCCTGATCTAAAATATAATCAGTCACAAAGTTCAGCATACCGACAAAATCTAATCTATTCTAATTACTTTCATAGCACTGTTATCATAATGCTCAAGGCATCAATTGATGGCCACTTTAAGTGAAATTGTAATCAAAATTATAATCCATTGAAGAAGCCAGGTCGAATTCCAATAGGACATAGAGAAACCAGAAATTATACTACAGTGGGTAAGCAAGTTAAAACAGGTGAGTCTTAAGTTTAGACCTGAATGAGGTCAAAGAACTGACAAAACTATTAGAACTTGGCAGTGAATTCCAAAGCAGAGGAGAAGCAGCTGAGGGTGCTCAAGAAACCAACACTGTCCTGGTAAGAGGCACAAGAAGAGCTATAGAATCCACTGATTGTGAGCAATATTTGTTGGTATGATGGTAGAGTATGTAACAGAGGTTTGCTGATTTTAATATATTAGTTTTGCACAATGAGACAGATTTTGAACACAATTCCTTCCTCGATGGGAAACCAGTGTAATAAATGCAGTATTGGTGGAATATTCTGATACTCCAGTGTTTTTGTCATGGCTCTGGCCACAGAGTTTTGAACCATTTCTAGTTTGTACAGATCTCTCTTAAAGATGCCAGTAAGAAAGAGTTACAGTAGCCAAGTCTGCTGAAAACCAATGCATTAGCTAACAGGGTTAAGACAGTATGACGCAAAAGAGAAAACACACCCACCGTTTTGAACGTCGTCGAACTAGTCCACCTTTTCCCACTTTACTTGGAGTCTCCATAGGCTTTTCTGTTTCACCTATTGACACAAGAACCAGATCATAAAATAATAATTTTATTATCATTATTTACACAATGCAGTAATAAATTATACCACGCAATATCAAGTATTAAACAGTTCTAGGCAAATCTGGTTATTTCAGTTATCTCCATTAAAACACTGCTAAATTGCAAGATGCAAATACGCATACAGCAAGCTCAGCCATGTGAGAATGGCATTGGACACCTACGGGTATTGAGCCCATGGTTTATGATGATGATGATGACGACGACGATGATGATACAGCAAGCACTTTCTACAACTAATTCAGGGACAACAAGATGGAGTCAATTCATTAGTTACCTGACATGATTCCACAATTCAATAATGTCAATTCAGTCACCCCTTCAAAGTCAACCTACTTCTAGTCTGAAGTTCTAATGTTATAGCGATTTAGATGCTGTTATCTTGTCAACCTTTAACAATCAACCTTGTTTCAATCTTTATTGAATCAGACTGGAATTGTTTTGATCATTTCACTCGTGTGCACTTACCAAAAAAGGCAGTGTCTCTCCACTGTTACTTCCTGACAACATCATTCAAACTTATTAATTTATTACAGACATTTTCAGAATCCATTAAGTAGCCTGGCATTTAATGAAAGCTCGTTGTATACTTAATGATGTGAAACTTATCGTTTTTGCACCAAAGGTAACAAAAGCAATTAAAATGGACTTTATTAGACTGCAACTCCAGTGGGCAACCATGTTTACCTGATGCAGCAGTGTATGTCAAACGAGACGACTGCTGAGGTGAAGTTGGAAGAGCAGAAGGACAAGATGACTCAATCTGATGAACAGCATTACATCCAACATATCAGAAGACAAATATTACTGCCCTACTGATAAATGCAATAAACAAAATCAGTGGTTCTCAAAGTTTTTCACCTTGGAGACCACTTTACCAGAGTCAAACTTAATACTTCCTAAGGCCCAACAACTTTTATCAGAAATGAACAAACATGACTGTCAAGGTAAACATATTTTCACAATGACAGGAACAATGATATCACCAAAACCATAAAATATAGTATTAGAAAAACAAGCCAGAATACTATTTACTAAACTCTGACAACACAGAGTTATGTTGTATACAGGGAAGGATGTTGCAGAAAAAACTGACCGACCTGGAAGCAACCAGTTCTGCTGCACACAACTGAAGAAGCAATTTAACATTGACAAAGATAGCATTATGTTGAATAAAGACGCATTAGTGAAATTAAGAATTTATTAGTCCTGTGGTTTGGATCGCTTTGCATGTAGGCAACTAAGTTAGGGTAATAGCCAAGTAAACAAATTGGCCTTATGCAAATCATCTTCATGGATAGAACGAGATATTTTTATAGCCAATATTTTTATAGAACCTTTAAAAATCTTCTCCTCTCCCAGTAACTGAAAAACCAGACCTCTTCATCAGGTGCCATGATGCTGTCTGTGCACTTTGTGGCAATGGGAGGAGACTCATTGCCAGCAACGTTCTCTTCCTCTGTTTGGAGTATCTGATGCTTCTGCTGCATCAGCTGTCAAATATCAAACACATCAGAACATTTTCCTTCTGCATCCCATATTTATTTCTTGAGCTAATACATAGCTCTGTATAAATTATCATAAGTACACCGTATAAAGTTCTCAGAGGTTTAGGAATACAGATACAGGGTTTTGGCTAAAGGCAGTCAAGTACAGTAAAATAAGGTTGGGTAAAATGTTGCTCAGTTATCACAAACCTCTTTTAGTCTTCAGTGCATGGTTCTGAGATATATCTAAGAGCACTAATTGTAAACCACCTTTAAGAAACTCTCAAACGTGCTGAAACGTCTAAAAAGCTGTGATTTTATCTGCTCCAAGGCTGCCATACTTGGCATTTACATGTCAAAGCCAATGGCATAGCTAGGGTATTCTGCACCCAAGACAAGGCGTACAATCTGTGCCCCACGTCCAAAGTCTAAGCTAAACGTGAAAATTAAAAATGTCTAATTACTATTTTTCTCCCTCAATTTGTGCTACCTTCTGCACCTGGGGACCACTGTCTCCTGCACCCCCTCACTACGTCTCTGATCAAAGCATTACCCTGTGTCTCAAGAGGCAGCTGACTACCAAGCCAGCAATTAAAATACCTCTTTCATTGTGGCTGTGAAGTCCTGGTAGATAACTAAGAAGTCATTGTCTTTATCCAAGTCATCTGGAGCAGAATGACATCTATAACAGAAACACTCCACATAAGCACACTGACAAGGTTCTGGCAGCTAGGAGAACATAATCTCTGATTCTTCTATAACAGCGTACTTTTGAGACTATAATAATATTATGAACAATGGCGGAAACTCATAACCAGAACAACAGATGATAGACAGTGTCAATAACAATAGGTTATAATAAATATTTGAGTCATTCACTTATTTTTACTTTTTTCTTTTTCATTATTTGTTTTTTTTTCCTTACATAATTTATACAAATCCAACAAAATCAGATGATGAGAAATGCAGATAATGTGATGTTATGCAACATGATGTAACTTAGTATCACAATTTAAGTACAGCAATTTAAATATTGATATACTTCTGCTGTGCTTTTCAGAGTCGATTACAGCGTGTGTAAAAACAGTCATTCAATACCCAACCAATCACTTTATCTTATCATAGGTATCCATAACACTTAAAATGCTGCTTTCCCTGATGTTTAGAATCCAAAGAGATGCTGTGTTGTATTCTATCACTGAGGAATGCAATTTCTTTTCATAATTGTGCAAAAAGTAAAGCAGCTAATTTATTCATAAGATCACAACTGAAGTACAATAGCTCAACAAAAACTAGGTCAGGTTTGGTATAAACTAATTTCAGCTAATTAGGTCTAGTGTAAAACATAGGCCAAAAAACAGACCATGCTGTGAAGAAAGAGAAATAAAATGTAGTTTTGCCACAATAAATTGTGAAGAGCTATAAAACTTGTACTGGCAACAATTGTGCTTTGCCATAAAATTGTGCAGTGTCATAAAATTATGCTGTGCCACAAGAATTGTCTCGTGAATCAGCATTGTGCCACAAATGTGCAAAATGACTTGTTCAGTAATCACTGCTACCTACATGGGATGCCTGGTCATGCAATTTTCAATAAAGACAAAAGTCTAAATCATTTTTAAAACTTCACCAAACAGAATCTACTAAAAAGGAACCCAAACACAAGATCAGTTTTTATGTACAAAACAACTGAAGGCTTAATGGCTGCAAATGGGCTGAACCAGGTAAGTAAGATACTTCAACAAACCGAACAATAAAAATGTACCACAATTAAATTTGGCATTCAATAATGTTCAGAATACATCTTGAAATGAAATTAAACATTAGAATGATCTTACCATGAAATGAAATTAAACATTAGGACGATCTTACCATGAAATGAATATGGCTCAAACACATCCGTTGCCAACAAGAGGCAGGTAAACATCATAATATAACAATTTTTTTAATGAACAACCATCATAGCATAAAAATATAAAAAAAATAAAAAATGCCCAAAAATGTGGTGTTTGTAAGGACAGAAAGCCTTCCTGTAACATGAAAAGTACTCTGTGTGCTCAGTTAAATAAACAGGGAATGCTATTGCTAGTATCGTCAATATTGCATTTTAGAAAGTCACATACTACATTCACGGCAGTGTTTCTTTAAATGACCCCTTACAGTAGAGTTGAGTTATTCTTAATCATCAACAGTCCTTAATATCTAGTTCTAGCAAGAAGTAAAGTACTGAATCAGCAATGTTGTGGCATATCTTCAAGATCATACAGAATACAGATGGCCATGTTGTAGGTGTAGTTCAGAGACGTCAAATAAGTGTTACTAAGATTTACAGCTTCCATTCCATAAAACAAGAATGGTTCGCATTGGGTAATAACAAGGTGCAATAAAATTGGTTCGCTAAATTTGCAACAGTTATTATCGTAATCATAATCTTGAGATTTCTACAACACTCAAAGAAAGCTAAGTTGTGGGAACCAGCTTATTCACAAGTGCTTAGTCAAAACAAAATCGATAGGTATAAGATCAGATTCAGTTCTAGGTAAGAACTCAAGGGTCAGGCAGGTAGACAGTAAAATGTAAATGGAGATCTAAATTTCTCAGCACCACACATAAGCTGCATTAGAGAGACCAGTTTATTCACTAGTGCTATATAAAATCAAGACCACAAAAGCCAGGTTGTTTGGTCAGTTTCAGTGCCATGTCAGAATCTGGGGAGGGGCCAGGCCAGGGAGAAAGCATGATGCTACAATGGGAATCATCGATGATGGTGGTCAAGAGGTGGTGCAGGAGCAGAAGCAAGATAGGACAGCTTGAAAAGTTCTGTTTCAGAATTGAAATGCTGCAAGAGGGAGGGCAAGTACAGGAGTGCTTAGAATGACAGGCAAGAAAGGCTACAGTGGATGGTGTTTAGAAATGGAGCGGCGAGAGAGGTAAGGCGAAGAGGAGGAATCAGGATAGGATTCGAGGAGCATTTTCAGTTTTCAATAGAAGGTCTGCACAGAGATTGCAAGAGGGGCAGTGTTGGTGGGTTCAGTAACTTGAATAACTTCTACAGTACTGGAAATGCACATGTCCGGGTACCATCTCTGCCACATCACCATAGGTTCTAACAACTATAACAGTGCCTTCCAAAGATTCTGATCAAGATATACTAACTAAACATGAGTATCAAGCGCACCTTTTCAGTTTCTTCGTATCATGAGGACTGTCTTTTCTGCCTGGTTCATTGGCATCTAGTTGTCTGGCTCTCCATTCATTATACTGTCGGTAGTTTTCTGCCAGGTCAAAGTTATCTGTAATGTTACAGCATCCTTTTGCACAATAATGCACTAAAAAGTCACATCAGTCATTTTACCACTGCCAGCATAAATCATCTAAAGCTTTCCTGCCACTGGCCTGCAAAGAGCTGTTTAATGCTTAGCAAGCTGCAGATTGGAGGGATTACCTTTTGTGCCCTGTATTTTGAGGGAGAACCAGGTCATTTATGGCATAATGATAGATGTATTACCGATTGGCCAGTTTGCAGACAAGCCAATAGTGTCCTTCTTAGATACCCACATCTGCAGCATAGTAACAGACCAAAGCAAAGACCAACTACCTCATGCACCACCCAATTACCATATCGAGATGAGCTGCATAATGGAAACGGGACTGCAGTTAGCTAGTCACCACAGTATGGGAAGAAAGCAGACACCAACTTTACCCAGTCAACAGGGTTTCTGACAATATGGACAGCTTATCCTTTATCACTACTCTATCTCACGTCGCAATTTATATTACAATGATTGTTACTGTTAATGTTACTGCGACTATTAACGGAAAGTATGACATAGATTTCAATCCAGTCTCAATCATGAGGTAAAGTAATGCAACAACTCTGCTACTTTCTTTTCCAAAAATCCTGCTGAAATCACTGAAGCAGCTGAAAGCACTGACAAGTACAAAAGTTCTAGCAATGACAAATACTGATGATGACTAAACGATACTGAATGATGAAAGTATCAGTACTAATGGTGACATGTAAACTGACCTTGAAGTAGATCCTGTAGCTCAGGCCTTTTCTGCATGTCTGTGTTCAGTTTCAGTGATGACAAGTCCTCAGTGGAGCCAGATGTTCTCTGATGTAGACTTTGCAGGTAATAAATAATTTAGTTTTTGAAAACAAAGTTACTGAGGTAATGTCAGAATTCAGATCATAGCATAAAACCACTTTATTCAAGCATGTTTTTAATGCATTCTAATTCAGGTAACTCAACAGCTTTTCTTGCTAGAATTTTAACAGGCAATTGACAGATCTTTTATTTAGGAAGCTGTGACTATCAAATGTCACAACTTATTATCAGAAATATCAAACTTAAATGTCAGAGCTTCTCAAACCTTTTTGATGCCTGGCACATTAATCTCATAATATTCATTCAACCATTAATGCTGGGCAGCTATTCTTAACACTCCTTCTTAAACTGTGATTTTTTTGCAAGAATTAAATTTAAAATAACATGAATAGAGACCTTTGTGAAATTTCTTAACAATATTGTGAATTATAAAAAGACAATGAGGGAGACATTTGAGGGAAGTTTGTTATTGTAGAGAACGTGATACCAACTCCACAGCCCATTATTGCAGTCTGGCAGCTGAAAGTCCGATCTAATCATGCAGAAGTAATTCAACGCACTTGAAAGGTTAACAAAATGGGCTATATAAATTTTCAGATAGCCTACAGCAGATACAGGCACAGACAAGCTATACAACAGCAATGCAAATAGGATTAATGCTTTGCCAAGGTCAGACTTACATTGATTTCCTATGTTGCTGTTGTGGTGGCTGCTGCTGCTGCAGTTCCATAGCATCACTTGAAGTATTAACTTCACTTGAACTCGATTCCACTTTCAGTTTTTTGACAGTAGATTGGTTCATCAGGGCATATTCTGACCCATGATAATCTGGGAAAAGGACTTCTTTCACTTTAGCAGGTGCTACGTCCCACTTTGGTGGAGCCGGAGTCCAGTATATCAGTGAATCATCTCTTATCTTCAACTTTGAACCTTTCAGATTCAATTGCAACTGGTCTGGCTGCTGTATGGAAGTCAAACATTGTTCTCAATAATAATTAAGCAAGACCACTCATATATGAATTTGATTTGAAGTTTAGAATTTTTGCATTATCTGTTCATTTAAGGATGTATTGAATGAAATTTCAAAAATATTCTGATAACCAGAAAATTTCTTATATCCAACATCTCAACTCTTAGCTTAAAATCATATGTAGGTTGAATCATTGCAAGGAATGTCAATTTAAATACAATAAAAAATTAAGTTTGATCAATGTAGTTTAACTTTGTATAAAGTAACCTGAAAGTCGACATTCAAGTAATGCCTATTAATTAGTCCTTAATAATTTACAGATCATCTAGTTAAAATGCAATGCTCATCAGGAAAATCCTAAATTTCAACGAATTGAAATGTATGAATTGCATGAAAAACTTGAAAATCTGGCAGGCATTTTCCACAAAACAGGTCATTAGCACCAATCACAAGATTCTATCACCAATTCATTTTACCTGCTTCCCTGCATCTGACAAAGTTTTCTTGTCTTCAGACTTTCTGGCAAGGGACTTCTTGACACCTTGAGTTGCTTCATCTAAGATTCTCTGAGCAGCCTCTAACTGGTGCTGGTAGAGATCACTCCCTTCAGTCTTATTTTGTTCCTTGTTATCAGCTGTTGTTTCTAGACTCTGCTTTGTTAAGACACATCAAATATTTAACTTTGCACTTCAGTCACCTCTGACAGCATAACACTGCAGTTGAAAAATCAATGAGTTTCAGTCAGACAGCAGACCATAATTCAAGCGCTGAACTCATGGATGGAAGGTTAAAGTGTTATCAACCATAAAATTAATCATACCATTGCATCTTGTATTTATCAGACCTGCCTGTCTAAATTTGAAAGTAATCAAATGCTAAACATACAACAGCATTATTTCCTTTTGTGGATCATGGTAAAAAGATTACAACCCTCAGGAAAACAAACAAATACAAAACAGCAAATGCCAATGTCAAACATGTTACACTTAAAGTGCCATGGTTAAAAAAACTTAAATACCAGAACTTTTAAAGCTTACCGCTTACTGTCCTTTATAAGCCTACTTAAACTGTGCTTTTGCAATATTTCAATATATAAAACGATGAGAGAAACCTTTGAGGGAAGTTTGTATTTGTTGAGGATGTGATACCGACTCCATGCTCCCTTGTAAGGGTCAGGCAGCTGAACATCATGCCTCATCACGCAGAAGTGATGGATTGTCTTTGATGTCTTGTTTCCACCAGTGCTTCTTTTCCCATTCAGAAGACAATGCTCACCTGCAGACTTCATTTTCCTGCTCATTTGCCAACTATTCAACAGTGACACTGAAGGCTGTTTCGTAAGATCTAAACAAGATCGACCAACTGTACTAATCGTGTCCTCGTAACTAAGACCATCCAAACTGGAAAGCCCTTTCCATGCCTAGATTGACAAAACACCACATCCAGAACTTAAGATTCTCACATAAAATTAAATCTTTTAGCCACATTATGCATAGCAATATGTCAAATGTTGTTTTGACTGGTATATTTAATTATTGCTGCAAATACTGGTGAGAAATGAGCAGCTCTGGGAAGAAATTTCTACCAGCTGACCTGCTGATGCTTTAACTCAACTTTCTTAATAAGAAGTAAATAAAACTACTTTAAAATTTTGCTAAACAACTACGAACCATATTTCCTTGGAATATTCAAGGTCAAAATAACGCAATGACCACCCTATAAGAATGATCCCAAACTGCATAATTTTCTCGAAAATGAACCAGCGGAGCGTCCGAGCGTATCTCTCGTACAGTTGGATATATGAGTGAAATACATTCATCTTCCAAATTTTGTCCAGTTGCAGACCAGACTTTCACCTGGTACACTGAGGCTCACATCTAGACTAAAGTTATAATGCAACAGTGAACATCTGTCATCAGCAGTTGAAATCAAGAATGTTCAGTCTGCTTGGCATAGACAAAGTGACACATATGCACATATCCACATACAAACACACAATCATGCATGGCACTTCAGCTGCTAAACACACAACGCATAACAACCTTCAGCTGAAGATCCAAACTGTTCTGTTTTGAAAGAAGCAGCTCAAGAAACAATTCAGCTTGTCTTAAACATATCTTTAGCATATTTTTAGATCTGTTAGATAGCCATTTTTTCTATGTCTTTGGAAAGTTCCTAAAAAGGTGCTATATAAATATCCAGCACATAAGACATATATGCAGCACCACAGATACATGAATACCTGTTGCAGAAGAAGAGTGGCTTCTGAAGATGAACGCTTTGTTGATCCAGGTGTCTGATGCTCGCTGTCTTCAGCTAACAGCTCAGCTTCTTTCTCTGGGTCATGATAAAAAGATTCCGAGATCTCAGCCTTTGGAAGATAAACAAAGCACAAACTACAGATGCAGTCCTCAGACCATTATGTAAAACACATTCCAAGTCATTGATGTCCTTACTTCAAGCTGTTACCATTACTGTTAATTACCCGAGTACACAATTCCAATTAGTAATATTGATGAAATGTAATAAAGTGTATTGCACTGCTGTATAAGCAGACATTAATTAGGGTCACTTCCAGAAAAGTGCCACTTCAAGGAAAGAAATTACATTGCTGAATTACATTACCATACATTACCATGTAAAATTATTGTAGTCAGCAGCTGAATTCTGACTTATCCTGACAGTTGAGATACAATACCAGAGTCTCCTGAATAAGCTGTGCTTCTCCAGGCGTAATGGCCATTGTGTCCAGCTCAAGAGTTTCTTGGTCCATGTGCAAGTCATCTGAGAGAAATTAATCAAAACGAATCAACATAATTAAATTAATTAATTTCAAATGCCCATCTAATCATTAATTTACAAAAATATCAGTAACAGCAACAGCTGGTTAGATGCTGCTTAATAATTGTTTGAATATGACCAACAGTATTAGACCAACCAGGTAAGAAGTAACAGATGGCAAGCAGAATATGCAGTTTCTATAAAGAGGCTTTAGTAGCAAAATAAGTAATGGTAACTTGACATAACCACTAATAATAGCACACTCTTGTCAGATCTGCAGAGACTCTAGGGTAGAAAGAGTTTTCTGCTGACGTGCAAACACAACCACAACTACTAAGCATTAATTATGAACTGCCCAATAACCAAGGCTCACTGGGAATCAAATCCTCATTGTAATGCCTAAAGGCTAGCTCTTGGCCACCATGCCATGCATCAGTAATTACTGATACTCGAACAAGTCTGCAGAATTCTGCAGAAGGTCTAGCATGATTCTACCATAAGAGATTTAAGTAACCTCTTTCAGAACATAATAATGAACTGCCATCGCTCTCATCAGTTTCTTCCATTGAGTCATACTCCTGTTCCTCCATGTCTTCCATTTCAATGTTGCCTATCGATAAATAAATTAAAATACATTACAGTAAGCTGGAATAACAGACATGTTTAAGCACTACCTGTCCGCTACTGGTACTTACTTATTTACTTGCAAATGATACAGCACACATAAAACCACCAAAAATAGCTTCTGGTTCCCTGACATATTGGCTTTTGAATGGACTTACTGAACAAATTATGATTTCTGACTACTGTTTAGCTTGAGTCAACCATCAATTGATGTCTTGTGCAGTATGAAAATGGTGTTATAGAAGTCATAAGATTAGATTAGATAAGCTTAGTCACATGTTGCAAGATCTCCTCACCTATTCCATGCACAGCACTGGTGCACTAGTTCAGCAAAATGGCCCTTCTGATATGCTACATCTCCCTTTCCCTGTTGCTCTCTCGGTCTGTTTCCCCTTCCTCCCCGACTTCCTTCCTCTCAATCTCTCTCTCTACATATGTATATATGTTCTATTATAGGAGATTTAAGTGGTCATATATATATACAAACATATATATATGTATATATATATATATGATATTCAGCTGGACAATCATCTAATTAAATGTAAATGTACATGTTTTTCTATAGGGACTGTATGGCCCTGACCCCACTCTTTTTTCAATGAATTAATCGGTCAAGATCCTTCATCACCACTGCCCATTTGAATGGGTGTCACGCAATTTAAGGTCCCTGTGTACAGATTGCAATTAGTATCGTTGATGTTGCCAGGTGCTGTCACCATTGGAGCATGTAAAAAGCAAATTATCACATTATATACAGAGATTTAACTACTAATACGGTTGAGCCAGAAAAAGACTATAATTTAATGCTACAAAGACAATCTAACCAGCATAACAATAGCAAAGTAATCTAGGTGCTCAACACAGTCAGTTGTCATATAAATGCTGCAAGGCTTAAGCAACAGAGAAGTTTCAACTACATTTTCAAATCAAGACTCTTGATTTCCTGAACAAAAGTACACAATAGAAAGGCAGAAACAAAGTAAAATTTAAAGCAAATCAAAGGCAGAACACACAAAACTTCATATCAATATTCATAAATGGAAAATTCTGGAACTGCTTCATGACTATAATTCTGTACTCTGACTAAAGGTATAACTAGTCATATTAAACTTATAATACATTAATCTGATTGACCCTTTATGATTACAAACACTTTGGTGATGTCGATTTGTTTAAGCATTTTATTTATTTCAAACAATTACCATATCTGATGAACATATTGTTCTTAATGATTTAAACATCATTTAGGTAGGCACATGCGGGTGCTTTGTGAGGTACTTAAAAGCATAAAAGGTACTACAGCAAGTGTCTCGTAACTAACTAACTACATGCATAAAGTCACAACATCTTAATCTGCGGCAAACTGTATTATAAACTGAATCATAGTCTTCATTGCTGTCTGATATAATGTAATCTATTTCTGTGGCACCGCTATAATAACAAATACGGCAATAGTTGATGGTCAGTTTGGTCACTTTACACTGAAAGCACAGTCTGTGCCGGAGTCCTCTAAACAGGCCAGAACAAAAACCAAGAGACCAGGTCAAAACAAGAGGTCAGATTAAATAACAAGATGTCAGGTAAAAATACCACAAGGTCAGACCTGGAAGTAAGAGGTCAGATCAAACAACAAGATGTCAGGTAAAAAACCACAATGTTAGGTCACATAGTAAGAGGTCAGATCAATCAAGATGTAAGTTAAAAAACCACAAGTTCAGGTCAAAAACCAACAGGTCAAAGAGATCAGAAACCAATGCACAACATAATGCTGAGAAACACCAAATGAAACTTTAAAATTCTTGCAAATCCAAAACAGACAGAATGAAAGGGCTTTGCACAATTGGATAGCAGGATCGTAAAAACGTCCAGCTGGTAAACAATTTCCAATCTCACTCTAGGTCAAAAGCTGATCACTCGGTAAAGCAAAAACAAGCCAACTAAACCCAATAATGAATGTCTAAGTGCATTAAATTCATGCCATTTTAAATCACGCTAAAATCATGCACTGGTAATTCATGCCATTATAATTCATGCCTTGGCGTGAATCTGTAAATATAAAGATATATTAATATTAAGTGCGCATATACCAATATACATATATACACATATAGTCTCTAAATATGTGTATATAATGTGTATAATACGTGCAAACATGCCTGTGTATACATCTATATATGTATAAAGTAGTATATATATCATATTTAAAATTATAAGCACTATAATTTCTTCAACAATAAAATAAGCTGAGTCAATAAAACCAGCTTATTTGCAAGCATTATATATAATGAAACATACAGTAAAACAATTCTCCAACGCTGCCATTCTCTGGCAGTGCCAATCCCAAGCCTGGATTAAGGAGGAGGGCGACAATAATCATCTTACACAGTGTCATTAAACTGAAACTACCTACCTACACAGTATTCACATATATCAGCAAATACACATCGGTTTACACATATTTACATACACATTTATACGTGCACACAGATATACATACAGTATTCATATGACTACCAACAGAACAGAATTTAGCAGCTTGGGTAAATGGAAATGGTGCCATTTAACCCTAAGCATTATCGTTTACCAGATCTCTTGAAGGCATCCCATTCTTCAGTCAATGGAGTGACTGTGAAACATGATAACATTCAAAATATCACAACATAAGATGTACACGAATTTCAGCCAATCTGAGCAGACGTACCTAAGACAATACCTTCGTCAGTTGACCTTGTTCACAGCTCAATGTCTGGTTTCAAACTACTGCCATGTAGCAAACTAAACCATTTCCAGTTCATTCTATTTTATAAAGTCTTTTAGGCTTTTTTCGATTTACCAAATTATATAAATGTAGCACATTTGTTTACATGCCTCTAAGGAAACTCATTAGACGTTTTGACTGGCAAAAGAATTTCAGCTTTGTTTGCTACCAGCTGTGACGCAAAATGATGCACTCTAAAAGGAAAGAAAGAGAGGAAAGAGAAAAGGAAAGAAAAGTAACACCCCTTGACAATAAGGACATTTAACTGAACTGAAAAAAAATGCTAGACCTACAGTGATATAAGAAACTTATAGCTACAAGTCAAGTTCAGTCAGTCAAAGGCTTCGGTAGTGTAGTTCACATCAAAGTTTCTAGTACTATGTCCTATGCCGGAAATTGAAAAAATACGATTTTATGGACCAGCCACTGAGATTAAAAAATCTTACTATACTTAAATGAGTAGCCACTTCCGCCTAACAAAGGGAAGGTACTTGGAAAAGGTGGAGGGTACTACCTACTTGGGTAAAAAACCATCATAACTTAAACTACCCATTTATGTACAAGGAAAATGAATCAGCTCACTTACAACTTAAACCACCCACTCAGGTAAAAAGCCATTGTGACTTAAACACAAGTGACCAACTGCCTGATGATATGGATTAATTTAACAGTTAACTATGCAGGTACATCTGAAATGAAAACTCAGAAACTCAGCTAAAATGTTAAAAATGTTAGTTAAAACAACTCACAAATCTAAAGTACAGAGCACATAGCTTCAGATAACACCAATAGCAACCAAAGAAAACTAGTCAGTTGACTTGCATAGACTAAAGCTATTGTAGCTATGATCAAAGCAGATGCAATTAATATAACCAAACAGAAAGCACACAACTAACTGTAATTCTATTTCAGACACTAAACTAAGAATATAATTTATAATTTAGTCAGATGATAGCAAGATTTCGTATTAATTCATCATGGCATACCAATGTTCCCCAGCACAGCTCTTGTTCTTGTCACAACTCCACGCATTATTTCCCATATCTTCCGATCCGCACTTGATAATCTAATGAAACAATTACCAATTCAGTACTCTCAAGTTTAAATAAAAATTGAAGTAGATGAAGAGCAGATGGAGATGGAGGATGGAAGATAATCAAACTGACTGTTATCACAACTTTCTGTCATTCCTTCTTTCTAACCGAAATCATCATCTCTAATTATCATCACTGTCCTCATTCCCAGTTCATTTTATGTGGCATGTGCAAAATGTCTTATAACCCCAGTGAGACATCATGGTACTTGTTGTAATCAATGTACTTACTGCTTCTATTACCAGCAGCACAAACAATGCTGTCATTGTCATCAATCTCATCAACGTCATCGCCATCATCATCACCATCATATTTATCATCATCAACATAACCACCATCATCATGATCACCACCACAAGCATCATCACAAAGGTATCATTGTATACTTATAGTCTGCAGAAAGAAATGAAACTCTCACACAGAGATACACTGTTATTCTGTCTATTGCTAAAATAGAAGAAAATGAAGACTGGACAGAAATGCTCACCGCTTGGACCTTTTCTGCTTTGACTGACGAAGTGAGACAATAATTTCATCTACTGTTCTCTTGGATTTCCTTTTGATAAAAGCTCCATTGTCATCACAATCCTTCTGAGGATCACCACCTCTTCTTGTTTGCTCATCCTTCTCATGTTTCTGCTCATCCTTCTCATGTTTCTTCACTTAAACACAGCAAAATCATATTGCAATTATCGGGAAAACACTCAAAATGGGCAGCCTCAGCATTAATCTAAAAACTTGTCTATACTCAATGATATAATCAGCTTCTAATACAAAGCCTGTCTATTTTAAGAAAGTGATTATTGTTTAAATTACAGCTCGTATTTCATAAACATGGATCGCTTTGTGTTGACAGGTTGGCAGTGCCACCATGGAGTTTACTTAAAGTGGTGATGTACAAGTGTTCATTTACATCACAAAACATTACAGTGCATTGCAGTACATAGCATAAAAAACATTACCCTACATAAAACAAAGTACACCTGCTGATTTTTCTAATGAAATGTCTAATATTAAACGTTTTGTCCAGCTTGCACAACTCATATAAGTAATCATAATTATAAACTTGAGGTTTCTACAGCGTCCAACGAAAGCTAAATCATGGGAACCAGCTTATTCACAGGCGCTCAGTCAAAACAAAATCGTTAGGCAGAAAGGGTTCAGTTCCAAGTCAAGATCCACAAGTCAGGCAAGTAGATCTGGGAAGATAAAGTTTAAGATTCAAACCAAATCCTACCCTGGTAATTGGTGATTTTAGCAAAGACTGACTGTCTACCAAATCTGCTAACTACTTCAGTATATACCAAAGTAGGAAAATGACAACTGAAACCTTCAACTGGTGGCAATGAATGTCTTGGCCCAACTGAAGTCAGTCTCTGATATTTCTTAGGGAGCTGACGACTGACAGACAGCGCAATCTGTTTGGCTTCCTCCACAAGACTTTGCACAGATGCAATCTAACAGAACATGGCAATGGACTGTTTAAGCCAAGGATTCACTGCAACAACTCAGTCAACTGTGCTGAATTCAAATCCAATTTATTGGATAAACAAAAAGATCAATACCTTAAGCCAACCTCAAAAGGTGGCCACATAAAAGAAATGCAAATATTTCCCTTCCTTAGTCTTGAGATATGCAATCAGATGGTCAGTCCCTCTCCACGGCTTGATCTTGAATCGAGCTCAAACACAAAGAACTCATTTTAATATTGAGCTTCCTAAGTGGCTGTTCAGCAGCACGAGCTACAAGATCCTAATGCATGTGTGAGCATCCATGGCCAGTGATGCTCTGGAATATGTTGAGAAGTAGTGTCTTCCTGTCTCCACTCAGCCTGGTTACAAATTGCCGCATTCAGTAATGTGGGGCGATCTTTTTCTTACCCACTCCCACAAATTGACATGTCCATGTCACGGCTTCTCTTCCACTGGATCGTATTGCTGGAACAGTTTTATCATTTAAATTTGCTCCGTTCCACTTAATGCAGATAAATACATATTAATGCAAATCATGGTAATAATAAGTACATATGTGTAGCGATACTATGAATATTTATAGTACATATTTATACATTAAATAATTGACCTGTTTTACTTACACTTGATACACTGCTTTTTCTATCACCCTCGTCAAATTCCTTTGCATCCAAACTCCGGATTTTTGGTGAAGATCTCTTAGCAACAGATGACTCTGTATAAAATTACAGAAAAAGAAAAATTAAGAATGAAATTTGCACATTTTCGACATCACCGTAATCATAGAATTACAGTATAGCTATAACAAAGCAAAAAATTTTAAATTACAGAAGCAGGATTGGCCAATGCCTGACAGCTGGAAATACTCAAAGCGGAATCGGCAGGGATGTACCTGAAACACTCCACACTAATGCACACTGAACAGTTCCACACAACTTTTAAAAAACTCCCCAAGATGTGCAAGAGCAACAGCTGCATATCAGTGTTGAGTTAACTTTGTAGGAAAACTCAACACTTTCGACAATAATGTAATACTACTACTACTACTACTACTACTACTGCTACTGTACTGCTACTACATCTACCACTACTACTATCACTGCTACTGCCACTACCAATACCACTAATAATAATTAATAATAAAAATAATAATAAACTGGTTAAATAGTAAATTGTATTTTACAAATTCATGAAACTTTCATTTCTCTTCACTGACCTGGAGTAAGAATTTTCCTATGATGAATTCCACGTTCGGTTTGTTTTACTGGTGTCAAATCCTGCCTTGGTTTTAAGGTGATCTTCTGTGAGGTACCAATGGAAGGAAGGATGCAGGGTTTCACAGCTGGCAGCTGAGGTGTCAGAAGATACACAGGAGTCCAGGGCATTCGAGCACTGTGACACTCTGTCTCAGGTGTGTCAACCTAACAAAACAATCTCATTGTCATCATCATCATCAGCAGCAGCAGCAGCAGCACCACCACCACCACCACCATCATCATCGGTGTCATCATCACTGTCGTCATCATCATCAAGGTTGATAACAAACCGAGTTCTAAGATTGCATGTCAGCGAAGAAACAGCTGGTAAGAAAGGAATCAAGAACAGAAGACTTAGAAATCTGAGACACATCGTGACAAGCTGTGTCTAATGACATACAAGGCTTTAAATGGCGGTGCTCCGGACTATCTACTCGCATTCAACTAGCGGATATGCAGCGGGTTTACCGACTATGATCATTTGTGAGTAAGCAACTACACGTCCACAAGGCTGTAACAGAATCCATAGAACGCTCCTTCGTGGTCGCTGCACTTGTGGCATGGAACAGCCTTCCTGAGTATGTCAAGTCGTCCCCTTCACTGAAGACATTTAAATCACGGTTTAAAACATTCCTTTTCAGCTTATCCTTCGATGGCTGAATGTACTGGTGAATGCACAGCATCATTTTTTCAACCTCGGTTGTGTTATGGCGCTATATAAATTGTCTTATTATTATTGTAACCAACATCTCTGTATCGCATAAAGAAATTTCTCATTAGACCCCACTGTATAAATGAAATAAATTATCATGAAGATCAGTCCCTAACTGGCCCTAAGAGACCAGTTTAAAGGATTGATCTTCTGAGTATGAAATGTCAGAGACTTCATTTTCAAAGCCTTGTCACATGATGGCTGATGGCCAGTTCTCTTGCTCACTGCCTAATCCCCCTATATTCTAAGTGTACACATCATGTACTCATTTTTGCTGCCAAATTCACTAGACGATGCTAGCTTAGCGGAAATTTTGAACTGTATTTTCTCTTTCAGTATAATCTACCTTTGTGGTGAATAAAAATGTCTACTGGGATATATTCCTGTCCCATTGTGTAATCAAACCCCAATTCTCTCGGTCTGCAGTCCAACATGCTAATGACTAGATGACCATTAAACCATATTAAGTTTTACACCAGAAGTGAAAAAGCAGAGATTGTTGAGCAGCAGAGTTCATATTTTCTGGTAGCTATTTTATATACGATGTGTACTCGCTACAGTTTTGTTGCAGCTTGTAATAATAATAATAATAAGACAATTTATATAGCGCCGTAGCACAGCCGAGGCCGAAGAAAAGGGCGCTGTACAAGGGTTCAAGAATCAACTACAGTCAAATTTTTTGTAGGTCTGAGAAACATAGCAAAATGAACCACAGAAGATACAGAAATGGGAAGCAGGCAGTAGAACAATCTAATTCCACAAGAGGGGTATAAAACACATTGTCTACCAAACCATAAAATAAGAGACAATTCACAAAGGCAGTTAAAATCAGAAATTAACTGTTGCTTTATTCAACTAATTTTTATTCTGCTTTAAAATAGCTTTATAAAACCAAAATCCAGCACTTAAATGCCTTCTAAACCAAAAGAGTGATCTTGCGCGAACACAAACGCATGAGTGAATTTGTCCAAACAAAGGTCAAAAAAGACTTAACAAACCTAGTAATTCTAAACTTGTAATTATCTCAAATCTATTCAGGCATCCACTCACTTGTTCCCAGATGCAGAACAGATTAACAGAAGGCAATACTTTTCAAAACTAGGGGAGAAAAGAAGAACTGGATTTAGACGGAAGCAAATTGATTGAATGGTATTGATCCTCAACAGATAGACCTTCAGACGATAGGAACTGGCCTCACAGAATGAGATCTTGAATAGCACAGAACTTGCAGGCAGCCAGAGAGGGTAACGATGATATTGGACAGAGCAGAGTGTGCAGGCAGTATTTCTGAAAACGAATGATTTTGTTCACAAGGTCTTGCCACTTAAATAAATTAAAACAACAGAATAAAAACAAAATTGATAAATAAAATATAACTGGTGTGAGTATCTTAGCTCTGATATTAAATTTAGCAATGCAAGTACTTAAAAGCAATAAGTATGGTAGTGATTTAGTTTTAGGAATAAACGTTTTTGCAAAAGGCAGAGTACAATAACAAATTCTAATTCCATTCAAGAACAAATTAAGTTAGTCTTGCGGTTCCGAGTCCCTGTAGTTCTTCTGAAACAGATAAATGAGCAGATCTAATTAACCCCAAGTCCCTTTTCCCATCATCTGCAGGAAAAGTGATCATGCACGAGAAAGCCCTCATAATAAAGGCAAAGTAAAATTTGCAAGAAACATGCTCAGAAGCCAAGTAGGCATAAAATGGGTCAAACGAGTTGTTCACATATTCATATTCCTTGTTGGCTACAAAGGAAGTGATGTAAAGCAGGCACAAGTGCAGGATTCATGATTTACAATCTATATCATTTTCATAGAGGCACATAACCTGCCTACTTGTCTTGCTGGTATACATATGCAAAAACACACGAAGAAAGCACTGCTTGGCACCCCGCTATTAAATCTTGCATGCATGCAGGGCATTCCATAAGAATTTAAATGCAGAGGTTTTCCTAAACAATAATGTAATGTACCATACAATAGAATATATATATCACTTTTTCAGTTATCTACTCAGCTGTTTACAGCGCCAAGTCCAAGTGTCACAGAACACATTAGACTGCAAAATTATGATCTTACCAAAGCTGCTCCAGTACACAAATTGACAAAATATCAGAAAATGATCAATTCAAGTGATGCATAAAACACAATCATTACACACCCTTACAGTTGGCGGGGGCTGAGTGATGGTGGGCGGAGGATGACCCTCGAGAACAACACGAATTCCAACAGCTGAACTGAAAGAAATGCAAGTACACTCAAATAAACAAAAATCAAATCCCACTAAAATCTCTGTTTTTATTTGTTCTTCAGACTATCCACACTTACAGTTTGTCACTACTTCCTTTCTTTGTCTATAACATTTTTACAGCAGCAAAGATGACACTGGAAAATTATACTGACAACATTGTGGACAGTAATACTGACAATATGTGACTTTTCTGACCAACAAGTCTCAGGTCACACCATGCACACTTATGGTTTTCTTGCACAGCCAATACACATATGACATGTTAACAAATGCAATACTTGGTTAATGCATTAGTTACATACATGCAATTCTCCAAAAACAGTTTACAAGTGTTTTGGATTGAAGGCATATTGACTTATTAGCATATTTTGGTCAAACATATCCTAATCTGCACATTTTCACTCAAGTCCAACATTTTCATGCTTATAAATGCCTAAATTTAATTACTTTAATGCAACAATTATAATAAACAGAGATTAAAACTCCTGTTTGTGGTAGACTGCTAAATACCATTTCTTAATCCACTGCTGAGTGACATATATGTAATTGTGGACTGTGATACTGACAATATAATGGACAGTGGCACCGGCAACATTGTAGACAGTGATACAAATAACACTAGAAAAGTTATCTAGCATCTCTTACACAAAAAGAAACCACTATATAAAGGTGAGCACGGAACAAGATATCTGTAAACGAATGGATTTAAAAACCTTACATTTAGGCTGATGCTAAAGTGTCATTGTCAAATTTGTCATCACTGACATCATCTATCATGTCAAGATTGTTAAATGCAGCGGTATCAGCTGGTATATTTGACCGACGTGTCACCAGAATTAATTTTCATTTTCTGTTAGCTACGTTGTCAACAGTGGGTAGCCTCTGTGTCACTGGGCCTACCTGTCTCGCATTGGAATCACTCCAAGAGATGTCAGATGTGGTTTCCTCATATCTTAAAAATGAATAACAGCTACAAACAGTCTAGCTTCCATATAGGTCATCTTTCAAATACAGTTAATATTTCGCTGTTAACAATTCCAACAGTTGTTATCCAGGAATGATCTTCCCCTACCTGATCCTGTTCAAGGTTCACTTAAGTCAATAAATGAAACAATGCTGCTCATTTGTAACCAGCTGGAGCAGGTCTACGCTTGTAACCTAGGACTCTGAATGCGGTAGAGATACAGTCAAGTTTGGCAAATGTACAAAGTCTTAGGGCAACACTGAAAAAGGCATGGAAAACCATGACATGACATTTGCAACAAAAATACCACTTCTGAAGGCTTTTGTATGGTCAGTGGCAATGCATGGCTGCGAAGCTGCACCATAAAGAAAGAGCAAGAGGCATGAATCAATGCATTTTAAATTACCTGTCTGCAGCAGATTCTATTGACAGCCAGGAAAACAACTGATTGGGTCCTGGACACTACAGGACTAGACAGGAGCCTCCTCAGAATAATCAAACTGAGGAAGCCATCATATTTTGGGCATTCATGGTGCAGCCAATCCTCGGCTTGAGGACAGTTGAAGACAAGACCAGACTAGACTGAACAAGTCCATTTGGTTTTCAATAATGTTTACTCAAAGAATTAAAATTTGTTTAGTGCATCACTGATATCATAAAATGAGAAAGACTTTAAACTTTTAACAAAATTTCTGTGAATGCTGCCTCTTCAAAGGATTTAGATAGCTGAGCCTGTAATAACATTAAATAATATTTCTTAAAAAACAAGAGAAGCCATATTTCTGACCCTCAGTGGTGATTCCTGTCTCTCGACAAAATGGAAATCGGTGTGTTTTAAGCTGCTTATCCATTCGGAGACAAGCATTCTCTCGATCAAACACCATATCTGAACCTTTGGCTGGTTGGAGCTGTAAGCACAAGCAAAATGTTTCACACTCAGTGCTATAAACTATCCAAACACAGCATTCAGTCTTTACTCTTTATGACCAACATATAAATGAATCCGCGAATGCTAATAATGAGTGAACGAGAGTAAGCACAATGAATAATGAATCATGCATGAAAGAGCACATGGACAGAAAAACTATCACTAGTTGGTTGATCAGTCAGTGATTTGTTTGTCAGATCAGTTGGTGTGCCAATCTATCAAAGTATTCCATGCCAAGTAGAAAGCAAACTTGGCATACAGTTTAACTGTATTATTAAACTGTATGACAAGCTTGCTTTCTACCTGGCATGGAATATTTTGATAGACTGCAGGAAAGAATACAGAAACATAAGAACACCTGTAAAAGGCAAGTAAATTTCTGAATAATTGCAAATTTACAACTTCCAAACTTTCTCTAGTGTGACATATAAAAGATTCAAGTCAATCTCATAAGAAATGATACAAGTATATATATCGAGTCTAATTTAATCTAATGACTTCTAGAGTGCCGTTATAGTAATGCTCAAGGCATCAATCGATGGTCGCTTCAAGTCAAAATTGCAGTAAAAAATCATATACCTTTGGAGAAGCCAGGTGAATTTCGATGAGTCAGAGAATGAATATCCCATATGTGAAAATGAGCTGATTTGCACAAGGCGCCAACATGATTAGCAAATAACATAGTGGAGTCAAATATTACACCTAGACTGCGTTCACAGTCATTACGATTGACGAGCAAGCCACCCAGCTGAATAAATGCGAGGTAATCAAATTTATGGAGTTGTTGGCTAGTATATAGACACCCGTACACAAATAAACCACACCAGTTTTTAATTACAGTATTTATTATTTAATAATTTATTCAAAAGCAGACTCATTAAGCTTAATTTGAGGAATGCCTCTGTCTAGCCTGAAAATCATAACATCTAACATCCAAGTCTCTGTTGCTCCTATTTAAATCAACACTGCCTGAGAGTTGAAAATAAAATTTAAATATGGTAGCCGAGTGGTCAGAGTACTCAGCTTGTAACGTGGAGAGTACGGATTCAAGTCTCCCAGAAGTAATTAATCTGTAGGAACCTTGAGCAAATCTTTTCACTCACAACTGCTTTGCGCCAAAGATTCAGACTTACTGACCTTGCACATATTATAAATGCAAAAAAAAAAATAAATAACAATAATAATAATAATAATAATAATAAAGTGAACTAAGCAAACCTTAACTTCATCAATTTTCTTGATGTCATCTGGATTCTTCTTCTCTGTCAAAGAGGTGGCAATTAACGTCAGAGGAGTTACTTCTCTGAAAACAGATTTTGTGTTATTGTATTTGTCTTCACTGTAGCACAGAAGCAGACTATAAAATTATCATCTGCACAATTATGCATGCTAAGCATTACCAGTATACAGTTTAGCCATTTTGCACAGGAAAAAGTGTATATTGTTTGTGCAGTTTAGGATGCTAGAATTCACCAAAAGCTTGGGCTTAATTATTAAATATTGCTGAAATCCCAGACTAATGGGCTTCATTCAGTCCAAAAAATATACAAAATCTTCCTATGCATGGCTATGGTTAGACAATGGCTATGCAGTTATCAAGCTAGATTAAATACATTTTTAAACATGTTTTTGAAAGTTACTAAAAATTATGTGAAACACTAAATTAATTCTCAAAGACAATAACTGATTTCCAATGAAGTTCATATAAGATTGGCTACAACTGTTATGACATTTAAATTTGATGCAGCTAAGCCAAATTTAGCCATATCGATTGTAAATGAGGAACTGTTTAGTCACAAAAGAAGTAATTCTGATCAGAAAACTTGCAAATTAAATTGCTGGTTTTTATGTTGTTTTTGTTTCAGAACACCTCTTCCTGAGTGACCTCTCTTCAATGCGTTTTGTTCCATCTCAAACCTTTAATCACAGAAGCAAAATGTCATGAAAATACATTGTTGCTACATTGGCCTGAATAGAGGGCATTTCAGCCCACAATGCATGTTACCATCATCATATATTGTTGTACATAATTCATTGTGGACCTATTTGATCAACAATTATCGTCAAGATGATTCTATTACACGGATGTTTGTAACAAAACACGAGACCATAATCCACTTCTGTCGAGACCTTTTCCAGTGACTTGTGAACACCAATGTAAATTTTTATGAACCACTAAGCCGTGATGCTATTTTTCATTCGTTCAACTTAGTTTTTCACCTGTTAGCTATGTTTTTGTTATGTTCTGCGGCTGTGGCCAAACAAGAGTGTTCATTACTATATCACAGCACTTCGTAAGTGGTTGTCAACGATTGCAAGAAACACCCAACATGAACAGCCTAAAATTATGAACAGATGATTTACGATCAGAAGATTATTAAATAGGGTTCAAGCCATGCTGCGATTACTGAGAGTGATATGCGTAATGAAACCGCCACGTCTCGCCAATAAATTACTAAATCACATTTAAAAACGGTCATTTAAAAATGTAAGCATATAATACATACACCCTATACAAGCCCAATAATTAAAGGTGCTCTCAATGAATTTTACATGTGGATCAGTCCAGTGACAACAAGATATTACACGTCCCTTAGTATTTTGAATTGCTAACTACCCCTCTACCACAACTTCTCAAGCCATTTCGATCCGCCATTTTGTCGCTTCCTGTTGTCTGGCAACAACTTCTCGCGGGAATATCGCAGCGTTTTCTAGCGCTTAATCACAAATTTGAAAGAGACCGCAACTTTCTTCGGCAGTTATAGAAAAGCTGTTGGACAAGGCACGGTTATAAATCAGCGCATTCTTGCAGTAATTATTTTTCGAAGCACATTTTCTATGCTAGATATTCACAAGCAACTGACGTTAAAGATGTTCCTCATCTGCAATAATTTGTAAGTCCCTAGGATCATTATTTTTCTGGTGCAAAAAACTTTATTCTCAAGAGAATATTTTTATTCCTGGGGATCGAATATCGACAACAATTAGGACGTTTTATTTAACCCAATTTGCGGTTGGCCTAGCCTACTTCCCCAGAAATCTACGTTCATTTGGTCCGTACCGGTCTGGCATATTGTGGAAATGCAAAAGTTAGTGTGAACGTGGTATTGCACTCAGTCAGCAAGTTTTGAGCGCGTTTGCATAGGAAATTCCCATGATTCACCTAGAGGCGCTTTTAACATCGGTGTAGGCCTATTCAGTATAAACACCAAGGGGCCCCAACGGCGCAAAGTACAATGGGCCCCAATGACGATTTTCAATATTCCAGTCGTGGCCTGTGTTCTGACACGAGTCAGTGGGTTTTTGGAAAACCCACGATTGCGCAATCACAGGAGGTAAGTCTGAACCAGTCTGAAATGAACCGCCGTTTTAGCGGGAAAAGGACTATATAGGCCTAAACGGACGCAAATGCATTCTATGAGAGCGCGAAGATTTGTAGCATTGGTATGTCGTGTGTTATTATATATTTGTAATTCAATTGTACTTAATTACAATTGAATTTTAAAAACAGGCTGAAGAGCCAGCCACAACACTCGTCTAAAACCCAGTCCACAATCCTAGTTCGTAATCGTAAACTTGAGATTTCTACAGCGCACAAATGAACCTTAGTCGCGGGAACCAGCTTATTCACAAGCGCTCAGTCAAGAACAAAATCGATAGGTAAGAAGGTTTGGGTTCCAGGTCAAGATCAAGAGTCAGGCATTAGAAGATATACGAGCAAACTCCTAAAGTTTTCAAGTTTACGATTACGAATACGATTACAACAGATACACAGCTGTAAGACAGCTGCAGAATTGTGTAGGCCTACAATTCTGTACCATAAACTAAGCCTAACCAATAAATGCAAAGACGGTTAGAGTCGCTGCTATATATATATATATATATATATATATATATATATATATATATATATATATATATATATATATATATATATATATATATATATATATATATATATATATATATATATATATATGTGTGTGTGTGTGTGTGTGTGTGAGTGTGTGTGTGTGTGTATGTATGTGTGTGTGTGTGACGTCACAATCCTGCCTTTCTATTTCTAGTCTAAAGCAACTGTCGAACTCTCATTAATGCGCGTCTTCAGGTTTCTTCTTTAGGAAGCGATTTTAAAGTATAGGCCCATCCAGGCTTAATTTTATGGTCTGCAGGAAGTGCTTTCCGACTATAATTATCCGATCGTTACTTTGAGATCTTGCGAAAAGATAGGCCTACCTCCTTCACGAGCCACAGTTTGCCAAAAATCGGTCAAGGTTTCTGGGCTGCAAAACTAACTAAATGATGGCACAAATTAATTGTGGGTATCAGTGGAAGGGTGAATACTCCAAAACCTTTTATGGCTAAGATTTCGGCAACTTATAATCGCGTCTATAAAATTCCAAGCCAATCGTTTGAGTAATTTTGACTGAGGGTCAAAAACCGTTTCCACTATGCCAGCCAGCATGCCCATAAAAATTTTATGTAACCCATATGGACCCTACAAGGGCCCACATAGGAATATAGGTCTCATATGGGCCCCATAAGGGCATAAGGCTGGCAGTTATAATTCATTAATTAAGACAGGTCGCAGTCAACCCATTGGCTGTACGACCGTACTGCCCGAGATCGTTTATTTATATAGACCGAAGCCAGGCCCCGCCCTAAAGTATGCGGGGCCCTAGGCAGCAGACGATGAGCGGGACCCATGCAAAAAAATTGCATTTCGACATATATTAAAATAATGCAAAATCCATATTAAATTGGTTATCGATTACAATTTTACAAAATGTAAATCAGCCTCAAAATTAAAAATGCTAAATTTTTTACTACGAGAGCAACAACTACAGTTTTATTCATTTAACTGAATATCTGAAAACTCAAAAAAGATGTTGATAATTAAAATATTTTGGTATGCTATTGAGAGTTTGTTTATCAATATGTAGACTCTATCATGGGTTGTATCTTCTACTTCTAACATGTTTTTACTACTCACAAGCAAATCTTGCCAGCTTGATGGATGCAAAATCCGCAATGAGTTCGTTATAGTCAAGATCGTTAGCAACATCGTAATTTTAAATCAATGACATTGACAGGTAATTTATTAGTACGCTATTTTTTATCCTGGAATATAAACAAATTCCCAAAGAAAATAAATAAATCATTTATTATAAAGTTTTCTTAATTACTGTCGGTTAAAAACAAGCGTTACATAATAGTAGTAAAAAGTAATAAAAAATGTTTAGTCAGAAGCGCGGGGCCCTGAAAGCGCGGGGCCCAAGGCTGTTGCCTCGTTCGCCTTGCCCTAAAGCCGGGCCTGGCCGAAGCAAAGCGTTTTCGATGGGTATCCAATGGTGATGCCGACTTTAATATGACGCAACCTGATTATAATTAAATGAGTTATATGATTGTAATTAAATGAGTTACATGAAAGGCATTTTGGCCACGTCGGTCTTAAATTAAAATGATAGTGGACTGTTAATTTGGTTGTAGGTCAGCTAAATTGCATAGTTATTACAGTATTAATAACCAAATACTGTCTGATTTTAACAAATATTCGTCGAAAATAATAAAGGATTATATTTCATTTATAGAAGAATGCAAACTTTATGTACTAGATAGCTGATCTTGATTGGTTGTATTAGGCCTCCTGTTTAAATGTGGTGAGTGCAGAACAGTTTTCTTTAACTTAATTCGTAAATTTTTTTGCCTACACTGGTCTGCCTCTCAGACTATTTGATTCGATCTCTAAGTTTAGCTGTATAAATAAGCATGTAGAGAATGAATGTCAAATACCCCAAAGCCGGGAAAGAGTGTTGTACGGACTGGCCAGGAGGTTAAGTGCAGTTGTGGCTTTTTTTATTGCGGGCGACTGTCTGATTGCTTATACATGCGTGAGTGCATAACCTACGATCCCTAAAAAATTACATAGGCGTAATTTCCGAGATTGCTGAGGTACCCGTAACCACATTTTGCACTAGAGAATTTTCTGAGAAAGTCTATAGTCCTAAATGCACGTTCATAACTGCTAAGGTCAGTCAAATGAGAGACAAAGTGTAGAGATTATTGAAAAGCCTGACTCTAGGCAGACGCACTAACTTAGGCCTAAGGCCCTTAGTCCGACACGGTGCTCGGTATTGCGCGATAAGTTTAAGGAACCCGAATAATAATTTAATACACGAGTAGATTTGCATAGGGTTTGAAACGGGTTTCATTCATTGTCCTTTAGGTTGGCTATCGACGATGACATCTCGGCGACGTCTGACGGAGAGAAATTTTCGAAACCAAAACCGAGTCGAGAAAAGCCCCAGCTTCGTTGAACCTATCGAAAATTGGGACGGCTTGACCAGGCGCCCTTCTCGAAGGACTCCAGAACAGAAGACTATAATGAAGCCAAAAATGAAAATCTCTTACCATGACGACGACGATGACGACGATGCTAAGAAGAAGTCTGGAATATTGAAACCGCCACCGCTTTCCGTTGAATCCAAAATAATGGCGCGTGACCCTCAAAACCAACGGTACAAGCCGGGTCGTAATGAGCCACCACGGTGTAGTGCTGGTCGGAATCTGCGTTGGAACGACGAGGACAGTGAAACGACCGGTAGTAGCAGCGGTAGAAAAAGACCAGACGGTCTGGATGACTTCGAAAAAGAACTATCGGAGTTGGCCAGGATCAAGGAAGAGGTCAGGAAAACCGTGCAAAACCGCAAGAGCCGGAGGCTAGGCTCAGATGCGCTGGTCAGAGAATCAGAAAGGGTATCAGCGATGACTGACAAGCTGAACCCAACAGTCCAGTCCTGTCCAGACATTCGTTCCGTTGTCGATGGGCTCCGGAAACACGACCGGAATCAGACATCAATACGGTCGTCGAAACCACTCGAGGCTCTTCCGAGCCATTGCCGCAAACCCCCTGAGGCAATGACCCAACACCCATCGAGAATCGATTGCCGCAAGCACCCCCTTCTTACCCATACCGCGCTTACAAGTGATGCTGAAGAGGAGCAGGTGTCGCGAAGAATCAGAGGCCACTCCCTTGACCCCTACGAACACATTGCTAGTGACCGTCGGGACGCGTCGGTGCCAAGCCGTTCGCGCAGCCAGATAAGGAAGAGAGGACACAACCGAAAGGCGGGGCCAAGCTTATACGACAGGCGTGACCAGTCGCTGTGCACGTGCAGGAGGTGTGGGGCTGTGGGGAATGAAAGCCCCGACAGTCGGCGAGAGAGGCTTCTGCTGCAAGAACGGTGGAACACGAGAGTCTGGCAGGAACTGCACTCTCTGCTCCAGGCACTGCCAACGACGACGACGACGACGACGACAGAGGGAAGACGGGAACCGAGAAACCACCAATCAGAAAGGTCAAGTTCTTCGAACGATGCGATATTCTGCTGCCGCACGAGCCGAGGAAAAATCGCCCATCACATCGGAGCAGGAAGAGGCGCCGGGAGCACAGGAGGTCGTGGAATTGTAGGTAAAAGAGGTGGAGGAGGACCAGTGTACAACAAGATAACTCAGACCGAAGATTCGTCCACAAACCTTAGAGCTGAGGTACAGACGCAAAGGAAGATAACACCTTCTGTTGAGCTCATTTTCAGTCACCTTCGAAGCCCAGGTGAGAAAGATGAAAGCCGAACGGCCGACAGGGGTTGTCAAACAGCTGCAGACCACGAAGAACTGGATGTTCACAACTGCGACAGTTCCATCACTGAGACCACGTCGATCTGGCCCTCCGCCTCGGCTTCAGGAACCCAGCGGGGCTCCATCACAGGCGTTGCAGCGGCGACAACATCAGCAGACGATGCATGCCATACTCAAGAGCATTCGTCTCTGCTGCAAAGCATCTCGGCTGAGCTGGTGGCAATGTCCGTCTCGGCTGAAAGCTTACGGGCGGCGATTGGTGCAACCACTGGTGGCCAGCCGCTAGACGAGAACTCCGTCCTTGAGGCGATCGATCGCGAGATGGCGGATGTCAATCACTTTGTCAAGGACACCCTCGACCTGAGCGAGATCAAGCCGAAGGAATACATCCAAATGCACATGTCGATACTCAAGAAATTCACGTTCAGTCTCGAACAGTTCATCTCGAAACAGAAGCCCACGACGAACCTGGCCTCACATGTTGCGTCCACCGCAATGTAGATCGTTTGACTGTATCTCTGAAAGGAACATGAAAGCGCTATATAACTGTCCAACTACATACATCATGAACCCAAAGGTCTATAGGACATACTTGGATATGCTGTGAAGCTACTATCCTCGACGGTATTTATACATACTTAGCCTACTTCAAATGCTGGATTGGCGTAAAGGTTAATTAAATCTTAGCGTTAATTTGAGTTTTTGGTTTATACAAACACGTCCTACTTTAAGTTGTAGGCTGGCCTAGGAAGCTGATGGAAGCGTCGTTACCACGTGGTAATGTAGCCTTTGGCTTTTAAACGCTTCGTCTGAGACTCAAATCTACAAGCTTCGCGTATATCAGAGTTTTCATTGAACTTAGAAATTCGTACACTGTTTCCCAGCTGCTGTTGGCCAGAGGTTGCAACGGCGGTGCTTCGGCTCAAAGTTCTAATAGCAGTAGGACTATGTTTCTGCAACGTGAATATAATGTTCATATATCGACAAGGCCCAGCTGTGCTTAAAGGTGCTCTTGTTTTCTAGAAGCTACACTGATATTCATTTTTCGGCAATTTAAATATAAGTTAGTTATAACATTTATCTAATAGTCAAATGAAGTAATAATCAATTAATCAGTGAATAGTGAAGAAACATGTGCACGAAGGGAAGCCAGGAATTGGAAAATGTATGTCGTCATGCACTGAAAACTCCTCTCTTGGCTGTCTTCATTCTTTTCCTGTAACATAGCACGAACCAGGAGCTCGGAACCAGTCATTGGTCAGTCATAGAAGAGAATCCACTGCTTTGTTTCTATGTGTATGTGGGAGACTTTCCAGTGGAGACTTTTCCAGTTATGTGAGCATCTTTCACCTCAATTGTAGTTTGGCTTTTAGTGTATTCTACTGTGAAAATATAAGTTCTGCTGCTGCTGCTGCTGCTGCTGCTGCTGCTGCTGCTGCTGCTGCTGCTGCTGCTGCTGCTGCTGCAATGATAGTGTCGGTGGCGGGCTCAGATGCTCTGAGCGTGAGCGTGAGGATGCGTCCCGGTCGTGGCTCTATTTCAGAGATTTGAATCCGGGGCTAGCACGGTCCGTACATGGGGATCTTAAATGGCATGGCGCCCATTCAAACGGGCAGCGGTGGTGAAGGATCTCGCCCGATTAATTCACTGAAAATGAGCAGGATCGAGGCCATACGGTCGCTATAGAAAAACATGTCCATTTATTACCTTTACCTAGGATTCGAACCCAGATGGCAGAGGTAAAAAGCCGACGCGGTGACCGCATGCTTTCTTAAACTGAGGACAATTCATTTGATTTTACTGATGGCACTTTTGTTCGGCAGATGTCGCAAGCTGGTGAACAGGCGAGCGCAATTGACTTCACGCTTCGTGACCATGATCCAAGAAAAATAGCCTTTAAATCGCAAGAATTCTCTGCCTAAATGACGTCATGAATAATTAGAGACCGAGTAGGCATAATCTTTAAGTGCATCAAATTGATGTAGGCTTTCGGCCTAGACCTGTCGGACTGGTGATATCACTCCTAATAAACCTACGCGAACAACACATTTTTCTGCCCGGAAGCAAATGAACTCACTTCCAGGGTCCAGAGGTTCTAGAATTCGTAGATAAAGGCGCATCTGTGAATTAGCGTCGGGTCGTAACGACTGTTCGGCTGTAAAGAAAGGAAGCTAAAGGTCGAGGGGTCAAGTGTCAGCCAAAGGCCAATGACTACCTTTCGCTCAGAAGAAATGTTTCCATGGCAACGATTTTGGGTCACCGAAGATCAAATGAGGTCAAACACAATCACCGGCCGTTAACGAGCGCTCTGATGCGTCACAAGTGATGGGAAACCTTCACACAAATTCAATCAGCGATAGACTTACCGAAGATCATCGTCATTAGCTAGTTCCAGCTTTTGACTCATGCAGCTTTATTTGAACAATTATAAAAAGCAGAATTCGGATGGAGAAATTTATCAGATGCAGAAGAACCAGCCAATTTAACCCCATAATGCCAGAAATTTTAGCCATAGAGAAAGTTAGGAATTTATTGGCAAGCCCTTTGTTAGCCGGGTGCACAGTAGGGCATGCATTTAACTTTTCACGATGTTAATAATTTATTCGAAGATATACACAGAGTCTTAGGTGAAGCAGAACATATTACGTAAGTCATATATGCGGGTGATACAGTGGCTAATCCCTCGCCTGGTAAAGCGGAGTGGGCTGGTTCAGACCTTCCCTAATATGATCACTAGGCTACTTAAAGTCATCGAGCAAGTCATTCAAACACAATTATTAACGTCATCGTTATCATACATACATACATACATACACATACATACATACATACATAATATGATATACTCATACTTTAACTTAGTCTAGATTCGGGGAGAATTCAGAATAGGGTCGTAGTACGAGGATGATGTCGAAGACGCCCGCGTCCCGGGGGGTGGGGGTAGTGCGGCGACCCATGGACAGTGGGTCTAGAATCAACCTTGCGAAGTTTGGCCCTGTGCCCTGCAAGTCTCTCTCGAGACCCCATAAGGGAATTATACCGGCTAGAAGTTGAGGACACCTTTGACTATGAGTCTATACGATAGCACATGCGCACAACGAACAACACGAACGTTCAGATATGATTGCCCTATTAAATTGAACAACAGACAATAATAATTAATCAACTCTACAAAGACATATACAAAGTTCACTACAGAAATGCTGCTTTAATCGGCTTAAGGTTGCCTTTCCAAATTTTAAAATGCTCTTATTCATGGAATAGGGGAACTGACTGAATCGCACCTACGGGTCTCTTGCCACTTAAACATAACTTGGAGACTGTCTGTCCTCTGAGATCTAACAAAATGGGTATTTTTCACCTGATATTCCCCTTTTCACCTGATATTCCCCTTTTCACCTGATATTCCCCTTTTCACCTGATATTCCCCTTTTCACCTGATAGTCCCCTTTTCACCTGATATTCCCCTTTTCACCTGATATTCCCCCTTTTCCCTTCAGGACCGCCAACTACTATCTATTTTAGCTACCGTATTCATGAGGGCTTCTACTGTATCCTTAAACTGTTTGGCTTCCTTACCCTTGTTTGCCGCTCGGCATGAGTCCCTGCTGTTGTCTCTTCCACTAGGACGACCGTCTATCATCCCAAAGAAATCGTCTCAGCACACCAGAAAAGCCACTACCAGAGGATACCACCAGAAGAACTACCAAGACACTTGGGTCCTTATGTGTACTTCTTAAATAGCCTCTGTTACTCTGGCACCTGCTCTTACTGGCCTTCACAACCAATAAATAACTCATTGGCCTTCGTCACTCATACAGTAGCCAATGCACGTCTCAGCTCGGCTGGTGGGTCACTAGCTTCTGGTAATGATCTGCCTGCGTTTTATTCCTCTACACTCCTCTATCCTCAGGGGACCATGCTAGTTCTATTCAGTCCGTGCACCCTCCAGTTGACTGTCATTACGTCAATTTCCAAATTCTCTTCCTCCTCCGTCTGCCCGCTTCCTTTCCTCTTGCTTCCCTCTCTCTTCCTTCTCGCCTGGTGCAATAAAGAACAGGAGCAAGTGGAGTTGCAATGGAGGAGCTTAACCTTGACGGCTCAGCTGAATAATGAGACGACGTCGAGACATCTCCGAACGATTTAATTAAATAACATGGAACATTCCGGAGCTGCCACTTGATCTTAGGCGATTTATTCTGAGCTGCAGGCCTCGGTGACCAGCGCACAGCGTCTGTGCTGCCGGAGTCACTTTGGACGCAGCTCTGTACACATACTGCGGAGGCTGCATTGTCTTGCCTCGATCGGTCCGAGTCGAACTGTTTATGCCGTGGCTTTGTGACCTAAGTCGATGCGGGCGAAGGGCTCGAAGATGTAGCGACGTTTCATGACCTGGTCCAGCGTCTGAGCCCGCCACCGACGCTATCTTTGCAGCCGCTGCAGCAGCCTATGCAGTTCACAAAGCGACACATTCCTTTGTTTCTAGGAAAGGGTTGAGGTTAGATACAGACGAAGACAGATCTGTCTCTTTGTCTGTGTTTTTGCTATAGCGTTTTTATGTTCTATCTTGGTCTGTCTTTATCTACCCTCTGTGACTGTGTATCTCATTTTGTTTGCCCTCTCTACCTGTCGTTGCCAGCCTTTGTCCCTCTTTTCACTCATCTGAGGTTGTCTGTCTGCGTGTGACTGTCTGCGTGTGTCTGTCTGCGGTTGTCTGTCTGCGTGTGTCTGTCTGCGTGTGTCTGTCTGTGTGACTGTCTGCGTGTGTCTGTCTGCGGTTGTCTATCTGCGTGTGTCTGTCTGCGGTTGTCTGTCTGCTTGTGTCTGCGTTGGTCTACATGTGTGTTTGCGTGTGTCTGTCTTGGTGCCTCTGTCTACGTGTGTCTCTCTGCATGTGTATCTCTGCGTGCGTCTATCTGTTTGTTTGTCGATTGCGTCGTTCGTCTGAGTTCACTTGATTTAATCCGCCGCCGCCGCCGCCGCTGAATTCCGTTGGGACGAAGGGCATCGCGTAACCGGTTCAGACCGGTTAAAAGCAGCGATTCCAATGCAACATTCTGGTCCATCGGCGCCCGTGTGTTGACTGGACGGAGCATGCGCAGAGGCCTTAAAGACGGAGACCGCGATGAATTTATGCCCACGTCCAAGACATACGAATTCCAGACAAGGTAGTTAGTCCGAACAGACAAAACAGAAATCGAGTAAATTTGGACCACTCTCTGGAATATATCTGAGTGAGGGCCGGTGTAAAAGAAGCGTGGCACAGTGGTAAGGGGGAAGAGTTAGACAAGTGGAAACAGGCAATGTGGTTGAGGAGTAGGAGAGAAGGAGTGGACGGAGAAAGGGGAGAGGATGAGGATGATGAACAGGCGTAGATGGAGGACGAGGACGAGAAGAAGAATGAGGAACAGTTGGAGGCAGAGGAGGAGTAGGAGGAGGAGGAAGAGGTGATGATGGTGGAAAAGAACGACAGAAGGAGAACGAGACGTAAGAGGATGAAGAGGAAGAGCAGATGAAGGAGGAGGAGGAATAGTATGAGGAGGAGATGGTAGTCTAACTGCGAGGGAAATAACGGCTACGAATCCGAAAGAACATGAAACTCAATCGGACGGTTGTTATGTGTAGCACCAATATTGGTCGTCGTCGTCATCATGACGCAGTGCGAATCGAGCTCAGTGGCAAACCGACAGCCATTCAATTTCACGCTCCGTTACTCGAATAAGGCCGACTGAGTCGCTGCTGAGAGAGACGCACCAGCACCAGCACTACCAACACCAGTAGCCAAAGCGCCCGGCTCAGCAGCAGCAGCAGCAGCAGCAGCAGCAGCAGCAGCAGCAGCAGCAGCAGCAGCAGTAACAGCTGTGCGATGACAAGGCATCGTATAAAGGTCGGCGCTCTCCTTTATTCCCGCCATAAAAGACTGAACTAGGAAGAAGTTTTGCCGAGCGTCGTTGCGTGCATCTGATTTATCGGCGGCATCTCTCATACACCATTTCCTCGTCATATACCAGTCGACTGGGGAAGGATGGGGCGATGGAACGGTGGGGTGGGGCAGAAGACAATTGCATGCGTTAATTGACAGAAGTCCATAGAAAACGTACTAACAAACATTAGAAATGCATTTACGCATGTACGCATACTTACAAGGTACATATAGGCAAAGCATTGTCTTGGCAGATATTAGCTGGTGACGATGCAAGTTATCGTGGACAATAATATTCCACAGTGAGTAGGATACTCGACCAGGGCATTTGTTATATGGTGATAATTCACAGTTATTATGGGCAATAATATCCCATAAGGAGTGGGATATTCGACCAGGGTGTATATTATCTGATGACGATGCAAGTTATCACAGACAGTAATATCCCAAAATGAGTGGGTTATTTATATCATTCTGAAACATTATTGTCTTTTCTGAACTATTCTGAACATTCTGCCACACTGCTGTCTCATGAGATCAGACATTACTTTTAAGAATGTTCACCACCTCACTGACAAGTCCAGGTACCATCCCCAATTTGCCCAAAACCATCGTAACCTATATTAGCACATTGCATGTAACCTTTAGGCTGATTGAACTGAATTGTCGAGGCCAATCTGTATGCACTTAAACGCTGCCTTACCATTCTGGATTAAACTCCACCAGAACTGCGACAGTTATTTGACCCATCATACAAACTCATCTATACTCCACCGCTTGCAATTTCTGCATTGGCCTTTCGCTCAAATCTGAAAACACTCCTCTTTTGCAGATCATATACTGACACCCCTCCTTCCTCTTATCGCTCTTTCCCCTCCAATCCCAAACACCACCCACTGTAGCTGCCACGCTGTCTCTCTGCCTGGCTTTTAGATCTTGAACTGGAACTGAACCTCTTTTGTCTATCGATTTTGTTTTGACTGAGCGCCTGTGAATAAGCTGGACCCCGTGACGTGACTTTCGTTGGAAGCTGTAGAAATGTAGAAATCTCGAGATTACGATTACGAGCGATATGCCTATTACACAAATATGCTTTCAGCCGTAATTGTAGGTTACGTAGGGGATTGAACAGCAGCGACCATAGACTAATGACTAATTCATTATTACTTTGTGCTTTATAAGTACTTAGATTAGATTATGCATTATATCGCAGAGTTAAGAATGTATATGAACATTATGATGTGCAGGCATGCGGGTGGTTGGATTCTTCGATGATTTTCTTGTTTGTTTTTTACATGTCTCAAGGAAAAATAGCCCAAAGCGTGTTTCGTTTTTTGCCAGAGAAAGAAGAAAAAGAAGGGGCAAGGGGAGAAAGAGAGAGAGAGAGAGAGAGAGAGAGAGAGAAGGAAAGAAAGAAAGAAAAAAGAAAGAATTGAGATCTGGCAATAAGTGTGTTTTACACGTTCCCCATCTCTTGGAATAAGTGAAGAGCAAAATAGGCCGACCGACAGACCTAGCGACCCACGCACAACCGACAGAGAGACAGACCGACCGACCGACAGACCGACCGACCGACCTACAGACAGACAGATGTACAAACAAACCGACAGAGAGAGACCGACAGACCGAGTGGTATCCGTCGTAGTCGTCGTCGGTTGCAGATGATTTAAGTATCTGTGCGTCGTATGTCGTGATTTGCATTTGCTGTTACGAGGATGACTCACCAAGACCCACGGACCAAGACCCACGGACCATTTCACAGACCAATCCACAGACCATCTGACAGCAGAAGGCGGCGGCGGCGCCCGCTGAGCACGCTCGCAGACTTGACGGATGCGGAAAGATAGGAATGGACGGAGGATTGGATGACAGAAGGATGACCGGAGGACAGAGGAAGGGAGGGAGGTAGTGAAGATGGGTAAAATGGGCATTCCCTCGGTCGATTGGAATTGAGGTTCAAGCGGAGTGCATACTATGGACCGTCGTGCATAGATGATGAATAGAACTCGAGCGATTAGCAACCGCCAGAAAAACCTCAGACCGTCCGTCCGTCCGTATGTCTGTCCGTCCATGGAATGGCTGCGGGACATTGCTACTCACATGAAATGCTTATGCCCAACTTACCCTGCATTGCATTGAGAGCTCTATCGTAACCCAGAGCTCCCTGATGGACGTCTGCGGATTTCAATAAGATTCATTTCCAACTGATTTTGGGTGGGTATTCGATCTTTGAACGATATCTTCATTGCTGAAGGCAGGATCTAACTGACGATGGACAGGAAATCGAAAGCCTTGAATCGTAATCGTAATCGTAATCTCGAGATTTCTACATCGCCCAACAAAAACTTAGTCGCGGGAAACAGGCGCTCAGTTAAAACAAAATCGCTAGGCAAAAGGATTCGGGTCCAGGTCAAGATCCAGGAGTCAGACAGTCGGACAGTCGGACGGCTACGGTGGATGGTGTTTGAAATTGAAGCGAGAAGAGAGATAAGGAGAAGAGGAAGAATCATGATAAGATTTTTTGAAAAGAAGTGTTTTCACTCTTGAGTGAAAGACCTTCGCAGAAACTGAAAGAGGTGAAGTGTTGGTGAGTTCGTATGATTGACCAGACAACTGTCGCAATTCTGGCGGGAGATTATTCCAAAGGGGTGGGGCAGCTATGGCTATGGAACGATTTCCACATTTTAAGGATGAGGTGACGGGAGGGCGAAGAAGTGTTAGGACAGATGAGGAGACAGACAGACCAAGCAGACAAAAGACGTTAGGTGAGAGACAGACCGAAGCAGACAGAAGAGTTTAGGTGACCCTGCTGATGCAGTTCTATATATGGTAAAGCAAGCGCACATGCCTACGAAATGAGAGGTATGCTTAAATGGTAAATTAGAAGTATGCTTAACTAGTGAGTTACTCACCCTTGATGCTTCGTCTTTCCTAGGTTCGCATGGCCCTCATACGTCTAGCCTAGACAGACTCTAGTCTTACGAACCGTCGTCAACTCGTTATATCATCGGACTCCCTGTGTCTGTGCCTGTGCCTGCGTCTGCGTCTGCGTCTATATCTGTGTCTGTCTATATCTGTGTCTGTGTCTATATCTATGTCTGTGTCCATTTCTATATCTGTGTCTGTGTCTATATCTGTGTCTGTGTCTATATCTATGTCTGTGTCTATATCTGTGTCTGTGTCTATATCTGTGTCTGTGTCTATATCTGTGTCTGTGTCTATATCTATGTCTGTGTCTATATCTATGTCTGTGTCTATATCTATGTCTGTGTCTATATCTATGTCTGTGTCTATATCTATGTCTGTGTCTATGTCTATGTCTGTGTCTATATCTATGTCTGTGTCTATGTCTATGTCTAACGCCTAAATGTAGCCGTGAATAATACTACGAACGTCTTTGATAATTCACAGTGATGTATTTTATCTTTCGATCTTCTCCATGTTTTCACCATAACTACTCCAAGGACTAAATGAATGAATTAATGTATACACTATCTTTCGGTAATTCATCCGACTATTACGATGACAAACTGGTGCTCTATAGGCGAGCCTTTTAACCCGGTAGTAGGCCTATCTATGCCTCTTCAAGACCAATGCCACATTCCTCAAGGCCAATGATGCGCTCATCCACGGCTGATGACGACTTCACCAAAGCCAGTGACGAAGTCCTCAAGGATAATGACGCATTACTCAAGACCAATGAAGCATTTTTCAAGGCCAAGGACGCCTTCCCCTGTCGCTTACTAAAACGTATTACCCGCTCTTACAGTCATTGCGAATTCAAAAGGTTAGCAAGGACGCGCCTATACAGAATATTTATAAGGATTTCTTTTAGTCTTCACACTTTATTTACATTTTAAGGTAACAAAAGGGTTATCGAATCTCTCTCTAATCGATATTTCTAATAGCGATTTTTCCTTATCCATGAAATGTTTGATGCATTGTGAGTCATTCCGCCCCAGAGTGTCACGAGGAAGAGTAGAAGTCGAATAGAAATCTTTTATTATTATTTAACTGAGACTTAACATCGACTGACGAACGACTCAGTCCCTCTCTCGGTCTGTGTCGGTCTGGCATCTGTCTGGCATCTATCTGCCATCTATCTGGCATCTGTCTGACTAAAGTCATTTTCTCTCCTTATAAACTAGTTTGACAATCCCTCGATCGAGTCTTGCATTTCATCACTCAGCTGTTTGGTACTCCCTCACGTCAGGTGAGTGTCGAATTTTCCCGCCGATGGCGCACCTCCAGCTACCATCCGTGATCACCAGAGGGCACCAACGGACGCACGTGATGGACGACGACGACACATGAGGCGAGGAACGTGACACCTCATCCCTCAAGAGGATGCTCCCGGCTGTTTACGGACGGGACATGCACCTCTGTCGACCATTTCGTCGTTGTAGTTTCTCGACCCATAATGCTCAGGAACAACGTGTAACACAAATAACACATTATCTATACACTTAATTAAAACCGTGTCTATACATTCTACTTAACATGTTGCCTATACATTCAATTACCGACCGAACAATACAAGATCACCTATCCTAACGGACTATACAAATCCCTAAGCTCAATCGATACAAAAGTCAACACGACATAAAAGCCATTACCCTAATCAGTCAAAACTCCAGACATAAATAAATAACTTCGAATTACTAAACCAACTCTATCATACTCTCATCATACACACGTCTATCCACACGCTCATCTACACACACAATCTCCGAACCGACTGCAACTGGAGTTGAGGAACTCCGGACGAAACATTAATCACAAGCACCATATACACCGTCTATACCAGACGCACCTAATCTCCACGAGGCACCACCACCTCTATCCACTCTCTACACACCACCACACCTCCACGAGGCACTATTACAGCTATAACCACTGTTTACACAAGACACACTACCCCCACGAGGCACTACAACAACTTCAACTCTACCACAACGGTCCCCTAGACCACAACACAACTCTCTCTCTAACACAAACAGACCTCCGCCCGGTCTCCCAAATCTCCAAAACACAACACACGTTTCGTCCGAGAACCCCAATCCTCCTACTCACTTATTCCACAACTATCTGTCAATCCTTTCCAGCTCCTCCAACCGAAACAATTATCCAATCACTTCTCCTTTCGTCAACATCCAAACGTATCAACAAGCAAACACCAATCATAATCCCTAATTCTCAACCTTTAAAAAAACTACAAGTTGTACAATTACATGCTAAACTGGAATACTTATCTTACTATGTTCTATATTAAGTTAAACGGAAACCTTTTCATATATATGTCCATTGACACTAAATTCAATGCAATAAAATATACCGTAGCCATTATTCATCCATCAATACCTACAGTTGAATCTAGACCTCATTCTAAATCCTAAAGTTTCTCGCACAGACGGATTAACTAGAACGAATGGTGGTGGCACTGCCGAACATGTCCTGTCTTCCTGGTTTCTTAACATTGAACTGTGCGATGATGCAAATCTAACTGAAACAGAAGATGAATGAACGGCAAAAATTTCTGGTCTATTGCAATACGTGACACGAGAATGTCGAGTAGAACTCAACGAGTCACTTTCTGATAAACTTGTACTCACACGAATCCCGATCATCAGATTGAAGTCACCGACGTTCGCATTGTCCGTTCTCCTCCTTCGCTCCTCCTTTGACTCCGTGGCTTTCGACGAGCACGTCACCGACCGAACCACCAGCGGATGCACTGCTGCCACCGGACGAATTTCGAGCCGACCATCGTCACCCCGACCATTTTCTGTAGAACGAGCGTCCCGTCGACGAACTTCTTCGACCGCATCTCCGCCACGTGTAGACGTCTCCAGCGGAAGACCCTCTCGTTCCAAGCTTTGTTTCGTCTCGCTCTGCAGACTGCTCTGGCAAGTTGGCGTTACTCTGACGAAACCCAGTCGAGCGAAACTCGTTGCACCGGACACAGCTTTGTCTCGACCATTCCTGTCGCAGCGAAAAGTCTCTCGGTCGAGCGCCCATCCTTCACTGGTTGTTCTATTCTCCGTCCACCGACTTCTTCCACCGTCTTCTTCTAGCGCCTCGTCGCTTTCCACGTCTCCGTTTACGACTTCGCCTTCTTCCACAGCCTCTTCCCAGCGGTTCGTCGTTCTCCACGACTCCGGCACCGACTTCTATTCGACGAATCCTGTCCACGACGCCAATTATGGCACGAGGCCGAGTAGAAGTTGAATAGAAGTCTTTTCTTATTATTTAACTGAGATTTAACATCGACTGACGAACGGCTCAGTCCCTCTCTCGCTCTGTATCGGTCTGGCATCTGTCTGGCATCTATCTGCCATCTATCTGGCATCTGTCTGACTAAAGTCATTTTTCCCCTTATAAACTAGTTTGACAATCCCTCGATCGAGTCTTGCATTTCATCAGTCAGCTATCAGGCACTCCCTCACGTCAGGTGAGTGTCGAATTTTCCCGCCGATGGCGCACCTCCAGCTACCATCCGTGATCACCAGAGGGCACCAACGGACGCACGTGATGGACGACGGCGACACATGAGGCGAGGAACGTGACACAGAGTTTAGACACCCTGCTCTTAACGAACGAACGGTTGCTTTTATTATGCTCTGAAGTCAGAGCTCCGTCTTAATACGTGCTTCTTCTGCAGAGTCTGTGTTGGCCTTAAGCACTTCAACAATTGGAGCAGATGAGATTGGGGTGAGGGTGTCATTTGAACCAGACGCCACGGATAATTGTCGAGCGAAGGAACTTCTCGTTATTCTATGTAGATGGGCTTCCTTTGAAATGTTACTGGCCTCAACCGAATGCTCTGTGAACTCTCTTGCTATTTCTATCTTCCGCCTACGCCGTTACTCGCCCATTTAGTGTTGCCTCTCTAATACACCTTATTTGGTGACTATTCAGGACTAAAAGAAGCAGAAATAGTGACAATTAATCGAAAAGAAAATAGATACGGCAAGACTATCGATGCAAGAAAGGACGAGCTGAAATCACTGCGCCGAAAATAGTTTTGTGATTAAATGGGACTCGGAGTAAAACTGGACATAGTACACATGTTCAGTAGCTTTGTCTGAGTCGTATTTGACTGTCGGTGTTTCTTCTAACTGCTGCTTTCTCATTATTCACTTGACGCATCCATCCCTGTGGTCTATTCTCCTCCTAAGACTTGTTGTTCTTTGACCTATCGTCAACGACAGCCCTGTTCTTAACCCTGAAACACATTCACCCCCGATACCTATTCTCTATGACCATCTACAGCTGCATTGGTATTCATCTTTCCACCTTGATTTTTCCAAATCGCTGCAGTTCCTATAAGCTGCGTTTGTTTCATTCGATGCCTTATTTTTCCTAAGTCGTCTATGGACACGACCTAGAGACGACCAATGCAATCAACTTTGTGATCCTGCTGATGCAGCCAAACCGACCAACGAAGGTTGCTTATTCTTTCTATCCAGGTCGACCGGACAAAGGAACGGTTGCCGCGGGAAAGGTATGTTTTCCGGGGTCGGAAATTGCGCAGCCTCTGCACGAAGAATGATCCATGAAGACACAGACACAAAGATTTACTGACTGACTGACTGACTGACTGACTGACTGACTGACTGACTGACTGACTGACTGACTGACTGACTGACTGACTGACTGACTGACTGACTGACAGACAGACAGACTGACAGACAGACAGACAGACAGCCAGATAGAAATTTGCAGAGAGTGGTACAAAACCGTCAGATGAATCGATCGAGAGTTCATTACAGTCAATCGATCATTGCAACAAATCGACGCAATATCTTCCTCTTCCTCGGCAGATCATCGCCTCCGCATCAGCAGCCTCCACAGCCGCCGCCGTCGTCGTCGTAGTCATCGCTTATGAAAATCGCCCCACCTAAAGATGGCAGCGGACGCATTTCTCCCCAGATTTCTCTTATTAATCGGGTGCCGCTTCCTTCTCCTCTTATTCCTCTCTACCGTCCTTTCTCTCCTCTCTCCCTCCCTCTCTTTCCTCGTCTTCCTGTTCTGGTCGGATTTTGTGCAATCATGCATTTGATTATGAAAACAGAGCAGTTTGTCAATAGTCTCTACGGTAGAAGAATGTCAGGTCTTTATATTACGACTTCAGTATATATATATATATATATATATATATATATATATATATATATATATATATATATATATATATATATATGTGTGTGTGTGTGTGTGTGTGTGTGTGTGTGTGTGCGTGCGTGTGTGTGTGTGTGTGTTTGCATGCATAGATACATATTTATTTGCTATGCATGGGCCTATATATAATCTGCTCGAGTCCCAAAAGAGAAACTCCCACAAAAATGAATTGTTCGAAAAGATTCGAAATATTTGTTCGCTGCTGAAGTGATAGATTCTGTCATCGACAAGAAACAAATTAACACTATGCAAGAGAATTCATGAGAATCTGAGGATTCAGGAGGATTTGAGGATTCAGGAGGATTTGAGGATTCAGGAGGATTTGAGGATTCTACAGACACAAAACACTAATACAACGCATTCGGAGGCTGGAAGCAGCTCACTTTACTTGAATTCTTCTTTGAAAAAGACAAAACAACGACCACATTATCATCATCATCATCGCTCACTCGGTCAACGTCTCACTCAGTCACTCACTCAATGACTCACTCAACAAATCAATCAATCATTCAATAACTCATTCAGGAGATGCACACTATATATATATATATATATATATATATATATATATATATATATATTCAAGTATGATTTTTGATCTCCATCGGACAGGGCCTTTCCCATCCGAAGTGTTTAGGTTGAAGGGACACCAAATATTATATGCTGTTACACATTATTGTATATAAGGCAGAGTTTTCATTACTTAATTAGCATAATTATTGTAGCGCCATATTATAAATTCATTCAGTCATTCATACATTATTAATTCGTTTATTTATTTCTCCAAAAGGATATTTTTTTCATAACAATATACAAATGTGTCTTGGAAGCAAAAGGCTGACCCTTACAGAACTAAGGACAAGCTTAATAGGATTACCTGTTAACATCATGGAAGTTTTCTGTGACGAATGAACAACATGAAATATCAAACCGAACTTTCCTATAACAAGAACGAAAAATAATAGCTCACACCTGCGTCAGCTAAAACAAAATAAATAGACTTATCGATCATTAATCATTTAGTATGATCAAGCGGATACGCATACGCCGCGTTTTCAAACAATCTAAATTAGCAACATGCAAATAAACTAATCAACAAGGAAGGTCCAGCACGTTTAGATGAAAACAGTCTAGTATTAGTAGGGTCACAGCTTCCATAACCATTATCCCGTGATCTAGTGTAGGTACTATGACAATCGGAATAGCATTGAAAGTCACCACTAAAAGTCATCATTTCTATGAGACCAGCATCGCTGACCAGTACTGCATCGATATTAACTGAATCAATAGCCTGTGGCACTGACACATCCCACCTTCGCAACAGGTATAAAGCTACTCCAAGTTTTTGTTTCAAATTAAAATTGCATTTTTTTAAATCTAAGGGCTTACCAATTTTATTCTGCTTTAACTCTAATTTGTTCAATTTTGTTTCTTTTTTCATGTAATAATAATTAGGACGTTGCTAGGGGACCTCAAGGAGGTCGCCTAAACTGGAATACTAGAGGGCCTCAAGGAGGTCGCCTAAACTGGAATACTAGGAGATCTCAAGGCGATCGCCTAAACTGATATACTAGGGCGTCAGTGTGAATGTGAATATGAACTTAAATCTTTATAAATGCCGTATGGGTCAGAATCTGACCCTAACCCTAACCCTAAACCTAACCCCTAAACCTAACCCCTAAACCTAAACCCTAAACCTAACCCTAACCCTAAACCTAACCCATTTTGTGGTCGATTTTTCGCGTCCTGTGCAACCACATTCAGAAACATATACAGTTGGCCTGAATCAGGAAAAAGACAGTTTGGATCTATTATGTTGTCACCGAACATAATGACGCTGTTCGTATGTTTGCTTTGCAGTTTGTAACTCTTTAATTTTAAACAAAAGTTCATCCCAACAGAAAACTCAGATTCAACGTCCGCAGCCATTTTGACTGTTTATAATAATCACGCGAGAGTCTGCTAGATCTCGCGCACTTGAGGCTCCCTAGTTCGCGCAATTACGGGGCCTCCTTGAGGTCCCCTAAACACTTTGTAATAATTAATGTTAACAACAATAATTTTTCTAATAATTAGTTATTTCATACATACATACATACATACATACATACATACATACATACATACATACATACATACATACATACATAAAATGTAACCATGTAATAGCTGAACTAATTTTAAAAAGACAGAATTTGAGAAGGATTAGTCCGCTCAGTGAACGGCTTGATGCCAGTGTTTTCAAGTGTCGTGAAAAACGAATGAAATGAAAACTCATGTTTAAATTTATAAATAAAACATCAGTGAAAAATTGGATTTACATTACATCAGTGCGGCTAGCGGACCAATCTTCTAAACAATTCGTTGCCAGGACAATTCGTTTGGTTGCTAAAGGCTTTCGGTGTAATTCCCTGGATAGACAGTTAAGCTGCAAATGGACAGCCTCATAAAACGAGGCAATTAATGCGCTTGACTTATTGACTAAGACCGTTTCGCTGAAGCGTGAATCCGAAGGCACCAGTAATCGCCAGTCATCTGTAAAGATCAGGTCGCGTGTGGTTTTAATGTACTGGCTGAGCGACCTCGCTTTCTGGGTTAGACCAGGTTGTTGTAGAAGAATGACCCACAGGCAATCTAACAAATCCGCCCTTCTCTCGATGAGATTTCCTGAGAACGCCTGCTCAGCTCACATTAACTTCAAGGCGTACACTTTTAAATGCACATGTATACTCACAGAACAATTGTATATCTGCATTAACAAGACACTATATATACATTTTAGAACCTCTAAAGGAGCCATATAATATTATTAGCACATATGAAAACATCGGGAGTTCATTATCTGAGAAGGATAATATCTGATAAGGTAAGATTAGGTAAGATAAGACAATCGCTCGTTTAGAATATCGCTCAATTGTAACTCCCTGAGCCTGACGCGGAAGTCAAAGCCCGACACATTAGCAATCAACCAGTACGTCATCCTCACCAGTTACAGCATATTTATTCCTACTATACAAGCGCCTAACAGTTAGATATCTCTGGAGTGGAATTATGTAATTCGTTGGAATTGGGGAAAGTCAACTGCCTTTATCGTATTTCTGCGTGCAGAGTTTGAATTCTGGCAACTGTGTAAACAAGTCCAATGAGTTTTGACACGAAAATGTCCTTGAACAAATTTCCGAGACATGCACTGTACTTCAGTAATTATTCGACCGAATTGTCTCCTGACGAGAATGGACTTCCATCTAGCGCCATCCGTTTAAACGGACAACTGAAAGCTCACGTCCCCTTACACAGACACATGCACATCACTCATCGCTACAAACTGAAATTGATATTTCTCGGAGTCGTCCCGGAGGCAACTTTAATCGATGGCAGTCGTGGTGACCCCATAACATTTGATCGCATCAATCAGCCACCGACGAGGAGAACAAAAGCAAGTGATTCTTTGTATCAAGTGCACCGCAGAAGAGGAAGAAGAAGAAGAATGAAGAAGCTATTGTCTATATCTTGAATCGGTGGAGGGGAAAATAATCTGTTATGGCTTGGAGAGGAGTTTAGAACTGCAGCTATTTGATATGAGAAAATTCGGTGAAAAAATTCTAAGAAACGTTACAGTAGTCGTCCAGCTTCTGACCGATATTTAAAAGTTTCGAGGGAAATAAGTTGGAGACATTGTGTTCTGCCTATGACTCTCGAACGAACCACAAAACGGAAGAACTACAGGGAATTAAGTATCGACCAGACAGCGACACATGGGGAGCCTTCCTCCGCAATAACTGTGTGTTACTTGCTGATTATTATTATTATTATTATTACAAAAACTTCTAATGCTGATGACTGATGTCGGTTCATGCTAGGCAAATTCAAAGAGATTTCTGATAAATGACAACTGAAGTCATGAAGCTGATTGTCTTTGAAACTGGTTCGTACACGAAGTCTAAAATAGTTTGGCGACACTTCAAAAGGGGCATCGATGGTGAAACATATCACAAAATAGCATAGCATGACCTTACATAACATAACCTGGGTCTTAAGTGGTTCAGAGGACATTTAATCTGTGTGAGAACCACTGCAAATTACCGCGGATGCTCAGTAAGCAATCCTTCCTGGTTTTCTCTTAAAAGCCACGATAGCGACAGTACTATTATCCAAACCATTGCACGCCTCAAAAACTCTTGCACTGTAGAATTTCTGCGCTAACGTTTCTCAGTCCCTTGGCTTGAACGAAGAAACTTGTTTAATATATCCCTTTAAACTGAACAGGTCGAGGCTATGCTGCGGTCGCCAAAGACTACCGTGTAGAACCCAGATGCACGCATATGACTTATTGGTGCAACTCGAACCCAAAAAGTCTGAATTGGCTGTACACACGAGATTAGAACAAACAAGGCAAAATTCAATGGAATTATTGGCAACGATTGCAAAGTAGCTTGGTGGTTGTGTGGCGGTAGAGGGTTTAAGTGTAGGAATTAAGTGCGTCTGTCTGTCACCGTAAAATTTGGGGCTAATATCTTGGTGGGTCTCACGAAATTCAGGATTTGTTGTGAATTTGTCCGGGAGTTGAAATGTTTTTGCAGTTTTGCTTCGCATGAGCGATTCTCCAACTTCAACCCTTATCGAACTCACTAAACCGACCAACCCTAGTAGGCGTATGAGTAGGCCTGTTTTCCTAAATAGGCCTAGCAATCTAAATATACCTAACATTCTAATAGCCCAATTGAATGGAATATTTTCTTTCCAAATTGCTGACGGCCTATCCTGAATTGGATACGCGCACTGTCTTGCTAGAATCATTAAGGGCAAGTAATTGTAACGCTCACAAGGCAGCATATCGTCGCATTCACCAAAACGCGTAAATGCTTTTTAGGCTGATTACAAATTGGCACCATATAAATGAATGTTCGATAAATCTCAGCAGGTGGGCATACGAGTGCCAGTGATGTGTGACGACGCTCTTGGTGGCATCCAGCCACGTCTAAAGAAAAGCAGCTGAATAGAAGCTGCAACGCTTTAAGCCGGAGACTAGTATCGCTTCTATTGTTCTTCGCTTTTCTGTCTTTTACAGGACCGGCGGGTTCATCCAGTGCTTTTCTAAATACGCCACTGTTATTGCGGTCAACAAATGAACTAAATCCATCGCCGACAGCGAAGCTTCTCAATTATGCAGAAGTCCTTTACGAAATTAACTTTAGTGCTTTATTAGGATATTAGCCGACCCCGTTTTCTGCACCGTTGTCTCTTGCGTCCTAGGTAAATATATGTCTTTTTCATCGAGTGCATACAACGTCCTAAAAGCACTGCGCATATATACGCAACGCTTTTCAGAGTGATTGGATAAATATATTGATCGCCTCTGCCGCCGCAGCAGACGGCAGCAGTACATATGGCATTCGCATGAAGCCGAAACATATATGCGTGAATCGAGAAGCAGGGAGAAGGAGATGGAGCAGCAGCCGCAGCTGATGGGGAACAATAGACGATTGCTCGGAAGAAAGACAAAGTGAGGGTAATATTCGTCGACAGTTGAAAGGAAAAATGAGCCGATAGATCGCAGGGGTCGATCTCAGATGTAAAGGGAACGTTGCCTTTTCTGAAGCACAATTGAAATTCAACTGCGTCTTATATGTATAAATATATATATATAAATATCTAAATCTAACAGAATGAAGACGGATGATGCTTTAGTTTATATTTTATCATAGGCGTACGCCTAAACTTAAAAGAAACTAGGCTCCAAGACGCTGCAATAGTTTTAGCGCTAGGCATGCTATAGTTTGCCCAACCCCAATATTTTCATAAAATAACATAATGAACGAGGTGAATACTTGCTTGACTGAACAACTTCTCTCAACTAGCGAATCACTTTGCTTCTGGAATTGGGGTGAGAGTGGGGGCCGGGAAGGGTGGGAAGTGTTTTTGTGCCACAGTAACTGAGATGAATATATGCCAGTGTATCTAATGACAAGCAGCCTGTATTGCGCTAAGGAATTATCCGTGAAGGATTGCTCAGGGCCTTTCTACGTCGACTGTCTAGCTTTGGTTAGGCTCGAATCGCCATACAATAAGGCGCTTAACCAGCATTGCTACCGTGCAAATAAAAGACCATGTGCAGTATCTAATGGGTTCTGTTTGAACTTGGCGGGGAGTGACCTTAAACACTAATCTCAAGAAAGCAAGAGAGAGAGAGAGAAAGAGAAAGAGAGAAAGAGGTTGAGGGAGAGCGAGAGAGAGAGAGAGAGAGAGAGAAAGAGAGAGAGAGAGAGAGAGAGAGAGCGAGAGAGAGAGTGGCACAAACTTTAAGCAGCTTCTGCTGCAGTGCTGAATAATGTTGTAAGCCTACATTGCTAATGACCGCTGCTTTTCGACGTGGTTAGGCGGACTCTGGGTAATAGTGGAGAAAACAATTAGGAAAATCTCGATCCGCCACGTTTAGGGGCGTACGCCCGTTCCCCGTCCGGAATCGGCCATTGCTAAGTGTGAACAAGATTGTTAGTTAATTAAGGGTTTCTCCAGTCTAGTGTCTCTGAATGCGAATTTTTCTCGATTACATCGTAATCGTAATCTCAAGATTTCTACAGCGCTCAACGAAAGCTAAGTCGCGGGAACCAGCTTATTCACAGGCGCTCAGTCAAAACAAAATCGATAGACAAAATGGTTCGATTCCAGGTCAAGATCCAAGAGTCAGACAGGTGGGCAGTCAGACGGATAAGGTGGATGGTGTTTCGAATTGGATTTATGTTAGATTTTTTAGACATGTTAGACATCCTAGGGTTCGCCTAAGCTACATTACACCGGACGACTACGTTACGATTTATAAAGATCCCCGGAAACTACATAGCTTAGTCTACCTCCAATGACTACCTTAAAGTTTAATCTAAGTCTATTCTCAACAGAATGCATGTTACAGATGACGGCCATTCTGGTTAAGCGCATGACGCGACTAGGCCGAGAACGACTAAGTGACTAACTGGTGGTACATCTCTAGCTGGTGGCACATCTCTAGCTGCTGGTACATCACTAGCTGGTGGCACATCTCTAGCTGGTGGCACATCTCTAGCTGATGGCACAGCTGTAACTGGTGGCACATCTCTAGCTGGCGGAACACGGTCACCCCCAATTTTAATTCAGAAGAAATGTGTATTTTTGTCGCGATATGAACCGTTTTCCGTTCGGAGAGATTTCATGAATTCGGAGATGTTTTGCATTCAAGTCCACTTCTGTTTTGCATATTAAGTCAACCGTACAGATTTTACTGATTTTAGGTAATTTCATCAACGCCGACGATCGTCATCATGTGGCCACCGACGCCATGTTTTGGATGCACTAACAACGAGAGACCAAGGATTTCCACGTGCTTCATCCGTAGGCCTATACAACTTGGTCTATCAAGAAGCCAGCAAAACGCCGTCTGTGGCCAAGAATCTCGAGGCATTACTCTTGGCGACAGTCTTCTGACATCGGACATTATATTGCAAATTCAGCGTCATTTTTGTGAGCATCAATCACCTACCTTTGAACTTGCCGTTCTTCGAATTGTATACCACCATGAAGCTAGAGTCATAAGGGCTCATAATAGCTGCTATGGAGTCATAAGGGCTCATAATAGCTGCTATGGAGTCATAAGGGCTCATAATAGCTGCTATGGAGTCATAAGGGCTCATAATAACTGCTATGGAGTCATAAGGGCTCATAATAGCTGCTATGGAGTCATAAGGGCTCATAATAACTGCTATGGAGTCATAAGGGCTCATAATAGCTGCGATGGACGGGCTATTCCGGACTAACAGTAACAGTTAACTACATCAACTGCTTATTTTGTAAAATGTGAGCGTTTGTCTGACATTAATACAAGCCTACTTACTTATCTACTTACTCTATCTTTTTACTTTAGATTGCTGTGCCAAGGATTTATATAGCTGGGTTCAGCCTACACGAGTATGTATACTCTCAATAGATTAAGTTAGGCCTACACTGCATGTATTTTAGAACTATAAGGCTATTTACAAGATATAGTAGAAAATTATATAAGCAGATAGATACAAAGTTTCGAAATGGCTCCACATATCATTATTTGGCGGCGCTATGTATAGGCAACTGTTCCTTGTCGATATCCGGAATATCCTAAAAACTTTGGAGACTGGATCAAACCTCCACATCCCAGGTGTTTATGTACAACGGAGAATTCAGCTACCGTTTCAAACAGTACAGAGTCTGCAAAATGAACAATAAACAAATTAAATGCATTAATGCAACAGAGATATTTCACTGTTATGGACGTTTCACAGCTAGAGAAATTTCTTCGTAGGAGAAAATCTCACTGCTGATCGATAGAGATGATTCATCATGCAATTCAAGATATGTCATAACTCGTCGCTAGAACCACTGCTGGGCTTCTTTGCTGGTTCAGGTTTTGCGCAGCCTCTGTGCATTCTGCTCCGGCGATTTACTGGAGCACAATGTTAGATGAGGTGGAGATCGAGGTTGAAAAGACAGGAGGAGGAGATAGAGGAACGAAGTAAGGGAAGGATAGGAAAGAGGAAGAAACAATACAAGAGGAGGAGGACGAAGCAGAGTGGTAGTAGCTGGATGACGAAGTAAAAGAAGAATAAGAACAAAAAGAACGAGAAGAGGAAGAACAAGAACAAGAACAAGAGAACAAGAACAAGAACAACAAGAACAACAAGTAGTAGAACAACAAGAACAACAAGAATAAGAACAGGAAGATCAAGAAGAATAACAAGAAGAACAAGAAGAAAAAGAAGAACAAGAACAAGAACAACAAGAACAACAAAAACAACAAAAACAACAAGAACAACAACAAAAACAACAAAACAACAAGAACAACAAAAGAACAAACAGAAAAGAAAAAAGAAGAAAAGAAGAGAGTGAGAGGATGAGGAAGAGGAAGAAGGAAAAAGAAAAGGAGGAGAAGTGAAAGAGCAGGAGGAGGAGGAGAAGAAGGAGGAGGAGGATGTGTAGCAGATAAGTAAATCAATCGATAGAAGATTATCGATGGCTATCGTTGGGATTGCGATTCGCGAGACCGTGTTACTGCAGCGTAGCCGAAGATCTATGCGTTGTTCTTCCGTCCACCGCGTCGGCTTATTTACTGGTCTGAAGGAGACCCAAACTGGCTCGATCAGTATGCAGGCACAGCTCAGTATGGGCATTTCTTTGGGAGCGCATATGAATTAAACGCTGACAGATCCTCTGATGTAATGGCAGGCTATGCTGCAAATTCGGTGATCGTGCGTTAAAGGATGCAAGCCCTGCTATGAGTCTAGCTGTGACATGAATATCAATCTGCTCTTGGGACCAGAACTCTCTTCCTTCGCGAATTCAATCAGTCAGCCGCGATGCCTATATATTCTCTTCTCACTCGGCCTCTGAAATATTGGTTGTAGTCAAAAATTGCTGCTGAATGGTTTTCTGCCATTGGGTTAGAGACGAAAACTGTTTACATGTTTCGTGCGTAACACAGAGCGACTCTACTTATGGTATATCCATCATAAAGGAGAAAATCGGCCGAAGGTGATGGCGCAATCATTTAGTTGTCAGTGCGTGCGATCAAGACCACTGGCCAGGAGCCTAATAACCTAGAGAAACTGAATCCTGATGGACACAGGTAACGCATGTGTTTAGAACCTCTATAGTAACTTGTTAGAAGCATTGTACTGAGGTCGAAGGAGCTGAGGCTCAAACACAACCGCAGGAACCAACGATATGACTGCTAGTAGATGCCCTGAGCAACTGAGACAAGTCCCGCCTTGCCAGACAAATCGCAATCTGCCTTTCTAAGATTTCAGGAACTCGACAGAAGCCGCGTACATATGCATATACATATGCATATATTTTTATGTTTACATTATCATATAATGTCTGAACTGCAAATGACAAGATTACAGGGAATCTGATGTTGGTGCTGATGACAATGATAAAGACGATAACAGACCCGTTAGGCAATATATATATATATATATATATATATATATATATATATATATATATATATATATATATATATATATATATATATATATATATATATATATATATAGGCCTATATATACTTCGCCGTCTCCTCGGGTCCTATTTCTCTTTCTCCACCCCAGTGTGCCATCGGCGTCGATGAAAGAGTTGTCGTGGTCAATGATTAAAGCGATCCTGGGCGGAATATTGCATTCCGGATCGGATTCAGAGTCCAGTGGAATGAAGGGAACGCTGCACCGGTTCAATATGCGTCTCAGGAGAGCACCATGCGACAGGAGCCCCCCACGATGGATGACAAGAACTGGAAGAGGGCAGCAGGAAATGATCCAGAAGAAAGGGGAGGGTTATATGAAGAAAGCGCCTTCGCATTCAGGGACACATTTGCAGCTGCTCCAGAAATACTCTGAATAATAGTAGTAACAATAACAATAGCAACAACATCAATACAATAATAAAAATAATAATAATATTATTATTATTATTAATAATAATAATAATAATAATAATAGTCTTTATGGTACTTTTGACCTAGACGATATCTAGCCTCCCAGACCGATTGGACTTTCGAGATCAGACGGTAAACGCCCAGATGGCGCTACTCTCATTCCCTGGCAAGCGGGCAGGTCTATGGTCTGGGATGTTACTGTTGTTGACACTTTGGCCGATTCTTACTTGCCTCACACAGCCACAAATGTAGGCACAGCGGCAGAGTTGGCTGTTCAGAGGAAGATCACCAAATATACCGATTTATCGGCTTCTTATCAGTTCATCCCTTTGGCCTTCGAGACCCTTGGCCCGATAAATTTACAGGGCCTGGAGTTCTTATTCAATCTGGGTAGCCACTTGACCAGGGTTTCCGGAGACCAAGGGAGACCGCTTTCCTTTTCCAACGTGTTGCCTGCACAATTCAACCTTTTAATTTGATTGCTTTCCAGGGCACTTTCGAGGAGTCTGACATCAACGAAGATTAGCAATCCCAGAATATGTGTAATTCTCCGGAGATTTTTTATTCATGATGAATCATATATACATCGGGTTAGAAATAATACTGTCTAAGTTCCTGCGTGGGAGGGATCATTTCTACTTTGGATAAAAATAATTCTAATAACAACAAGAAGAATAATTGTTACTTTTTGAGCATTTCTCATTTCTAAAGCCTGTAAGATCATATCTACCTCGAAAATATAATAATCTACCATTCTTGGCTTCCTCTGGTTTTCTTAGCTTTCTATACTTGCCGTATATGGTGCAAATTTAAGTATTAGTTTATCGCTGTTTTTTTCAATATTTTGATAATTTGCCTATTCAAAATCGAGGCAACTGATACTCGGTAATCAAAACAAGGGATAAAAGGTAACATCGTTATCGTAATCGTAATCGTAAGCTCAAGATTTCAACAGCGCCCAATAAAAGCTAAGTCACGGGAACCAGCTTATTCACAGGCGCTCAGTCAAAACAAAATTTATAGACAGCAAGGGCTCGGAATCAGTGGGCAGGAAAGGTTCGGCCAAAAGTCACTGCGCCTTATAATTAGACAGTTTATATAAAATGGAGTTTTACATATATTATCGTCTGCCATTAATAACATTTGTGTGTGTATGTATGTGTGAGTAACTTAAATATATAAGAGCCTGTCGAATACGTTCGTCACCAATATAGCCTATATAGTGCATATATAGGCCGTACCTAGCCTAAATCATCTTATAGGTAAACAAGAAGGAACAGTTTATGTGCAAGCGAATGAAGCTCGAATAGCAGGAAATGTCTCCATCGGCAGGCTGGCTTTCAAATACAACAACACCAAACGAAAGTATTTTCGACCATCCTTTCTTGTAACACTGAACTAGGTCGCTGGAATGAAAAACCAAATCCCTTGTAGCCGCACTGATAATTTTCAACTCGTTACCAAATTGGGATAATAAGAATCGGAGCAGTCACCGATCGACCACGCTGTACGACTGAGAATTCGTTGATTGTTAACCACTGGATGTTACCTAAAACACCGGTTTGAAGAATATAGTGCGGCAGTGAGTGTTGAACGACAAGAAGTAAGAGCGTAAGGAGAGGACGAGGGTCGGTCGGAAGGTCGGACTATCGATCTGTCTGCATTGCTATACAGTCAAAGGGAAATGATGGAACAATTGCATAAAGAGACGTTGACAAATTGAAGATGACGCCCAATGTGGTATTACTGCGCTGAGGACTGCCGTTTTTTTCAATTAACCTTCTACAGCATACATACATGCATAGCCTATAGAAACGCATATTAAAATAAATATGTGAGCGTAATTTTTGCACTGCCGATGTTTATTTGTTTGTGACTGGCTGGTTATTTTCCCGCGCTTTAGGCAAAAATTTCTGTGACGTAGAGTCGATAATAAGTGATCTGATTGTTTGCTTGCTTGTGATTGGTCGGCGTTAATGGGCAAATTTTAAATATATGCTTTTTAGTGGTCAACGTTCACGCGCAATGTCTGACGTCAGTGGTAATAGTTGACTTCAACGAGGGTTGACTTGGTGTGAAAAAGACTGTAAAAGCGGACGCTAATGTTTTTGCTGGTATACTCCGAAACCTTGTAAAGTAAGGTAAGGTCGACGTCAACGGCCCTGGCAGGCATAAAATGTCGTTAAACATTGGAAACTACTGTTGGTACAGAGCGAAAAAGATTGGTACAAAAAGTCTGCCTTGGACTTAGTTGGTAATTTGAGTTACAAATGTCGTTGATGGATTAGTGCGTTTAGAAACTGTGACGATTCAAGATTGTGTTGTGACTGAACTGTTCGCTGATTTAATTAATATATTGGATACTGACCTGATTGCGGCTTGGCTTTGGTGCGCCAATGGTTGATGCCTTACTGTGTGTGTTTTCTCAAGTTAGCGCTAAGCTACAAATCGAGCGAGTCGGCATTTCGAAGCCTGATTGATTGACACTTCGTAAGATCGTCGACAAAACAAAATAAATAAGTAAAACGGCACCTAAATAAATTTCTGCGTATAGTTACCAACGTGTATTTACATAAAAAGACCTTTTATGTATTCATTCTTGAATATATGCACGCTGGTGCTAGGAAATCTCAATATGCCGCATACCGTGAGCGCTCGTCTAAATGCAGAAAAATTGTTATGAATAAAGCAAACACTGGCAAAGAAAATGTCTACCGTTTCCACGCCTTATTAAAGCTTCTGTAAAGCTGCTTTCTGTATACGCTGTAAGCCACTGAAGTGAGGTGATGAAGTTACTTAATTAAGATCACATTTTTTAGCTTGTTTATGAAATCGTCTTACACCCTTCATTGATTTGAGTCTCGTCTCATATTTTTAAATATAATACAAACAGGCATTGTAATACTAAGTAAGCAGGGTAGTATGGAATAGAGATGGATCGCTCTGTAACAGGGCAAATATTCTACTGTTGTCGATAACAATGTCTTATCTGCGGTCGGCAGTCCAGCGCTGGTCAATACGAACGAAATGATGTGAGGGAATCGAAAAGAGAGTCGTAGCTCAGGCTTCTGTGTTTGAAGTCGAGACACCAGCCAATCAAAAGGTTATTTATTCGCCTCTCGAGGGGTGGCCAGCCATTTCACAAGACCTCCGTCCGACTCCACTAACTGTACTGCCGTGGTTCACGACCTCCAATCATATCATGGGAAGGTGGAGGCGGCTATACGTCGTCTGCACCGCGAAATAAGTCACATTTTATGCATTTACCAATATTTTTATTTATATATATATATATAATTTGACTTCATAGCCACTCAACATTTTTTCTCCTCTTTCGATCTGTATTTAAATAACACACACATATATATATATAGGCCTACGTGACTGCATATATTTCCGGTCATATACTAAAAGAGATCGCAGATGGAAACCTGCCTTTATACTTTAATATACTTCTTGAGACAGACGTATTAGCTACACACGCACAGGCACACACGCATATGTATTCATAAATCCTTGTATATAGTTTTACAATCACCTGTAATATTAAATTGTATATAAATAAAATAAACGGTTTGCATGACGAACACTGCGTTTGAGGGACGCAGTCCCGGACAAATAAAAGATAGCATGCAATATGTGGTCGTGGTCGCCTTCTCAGAGAAACCCGGTTTCCTCAAACTCAGTATGGCATACGAATCTACTTCAAGAGTATACCAGATTACCATATTTAAGAAATGGTCCTATGAGTTCGATAGCGTTAGGCTCCATTAGTTCTGAAAGAGGCAGTCCAAGCGAGAAGCTATGGTGCAGAAAAGCTATATAGCCACGTGAGATCCAGGAACGACGCTGAATGACAATAGCAACAAAAAACTAAGAAATGCTGGGTAATATTAAAACGTGAGACCAAAAGGACCTGTGGTTCCAAAGTGTGTCAGCGGAAGGGGAACAACTTCTCTGTGACGCCAAAAAAGGATGACGCCAATATAATACTGAAAGTGAGGCAAAATGAACTTGTGATTTTTAGGTGTGCTAGCGAAAGGAGTTCAGTGTGGCGACGCCTTTGCCATGTCGACACTTGTGCTCGCCAGTTGGATCACAATATTTATTATTCTTTCAGTGATCACCGCACCGAATCTTAAAGATAACTTCGAATAAGGCGTCCAGAGATCATGACTACTTATATGGCGCCAGTCTATCTACTGCACAAAGCAGTAACTGATGGTGAGTCGAAACCCATACACACTACGGTCTATGTCCAGAAGATCGTCTGAGACACAGAGGAAGTCTATGGTGATCAACCTTTCCAGACAGTTTTGCAACAATCGAAATGCGTGACTTTTCCCATCAACATGACCATTTAGAACAAATTGCTTACATAATTTCTTTTACTCGTATAGCGCAACGACTTTAACATTAGTTACATTGGGGATTTGTTCTCAGCCCGATTCTGTACAATATTGCCAACCTGCAGGAAAGTAATTATGCTAAACTTATAGTCAGATACGAGTTTCTTGAATCTGACAACATGTCTTGTCTTGTGGCTTGTCTTCAGTCATCCTGGATCATCACTGGATTGGCTGCACCATAGACAATTTTATGCTTCTCTCCCTTGTATTCAGTAACAACTGGTCGAACGACAATTCAGTTCACTACTTGTTGGTGTTCGATCCATTTCGTCCTGGGTCTTCCCCGTACTCGGGATCTAGGAGTGTATTCTAGGCCAAAAGTATCGATGGCAGTCGAGAATACGGTCGCATAAAATTTCTATATGTGCCACCTGTTCTTAGTTAAGCTTAATTGGTTTTCTGTTATTTACTATCATTTTCTGAACATAAATCTTTACATGTAATTCTACGGCTATTGCGCTCTAAGGACACATTCACTTAGAGGCAGGTACGGTGGTAACCGATATTATCTAGTCGCACAAGACAATATCGGGAACCCTATCTTAAGGCTGAGTCTAGTGCATGCTGCTATCGTAGAAACAGGGTGGGCCAAAATGACACGCACCAAAGGATTCGTCTACGTGAACCTTTAACGACAGAATCCCACATTAGTCATCAGTTGGACTTTCGATTTCTATTAAAGATAATCAATCCAACTTATCCCTTATATAATTATTTGAGCTAAATGTTCTAAACTTAACTAATTTAAAAATTACCAAATAAATTACCTCTCTGAAATGCGCCAAAATAATAAGCAAACTAATTACATATTATACTTACAGTATTAGGTTGTTCGCAGTATTTTATTTGGAGGTTTCTATTGAGTCATCACTTTGACTCTATAGGATGCATATTTTCTATCTCTGAAAGAACTAAAAAAAACTCATGCAAACAATTGTTCAAGGCTTTTGCTATAGCGTAATTCTACATAAATCGACGAGGCATTCACATAGCGCTATAATTCTCAAGTGGCCTATTTGTTATATCCACAACACTGATTCTTAAGCAGTGTAGTTTGTATATGTTAAGTCTAATTTTGAACAATGACGTCCTACAATAGCTGTGAGACACTCTTTGAAGGTAAAATACAATAGCATTTAGATCCAGACGTCTGTAGTTCTGCACATGACGCCTCATAAGAGTTGATTAGCAACTTATCTTCAGTAATACAATACAAAACGGATTCCAATGTTTGCCCGATAAGTTCTTGGTTTATTTGTCGTCTGGAAAATTCTGCGATAGAAACACTGTATTATTAGGGTCATTTTTGAATTTATTAAGCGCCACTATCTAATGACAAAGCAGGGTCGACGGCGCTTATAATTGTGCGTGAAAGACTTGCTCCTTTCAACAATGTTATGGATTCATGTTCAGTTAATGAAAAATAATATTCGCGAGGGAAACTGGAGTTCTGATATTTGAGTTAAGCGAATACCGACTTTTCGATTTTTGTTGGTATTTTATTACAATTTCAGTATACCTCGATTTTCTGAATACCTACTTTACTGGCTATCGCCATGTCGATTTCAGGTTTTGCTGACTATCACGATATCGGTTCGGAATCGGTTAAACCTACCCATCACTAATTGTAAGGCGCGCCTAGTTAACTCTCTTTGTGAGCCATGCACACATACATCCATACATGCATGCATATATAGGCCTACATACATGCATAACAGGCATACTCCACATATACAAAAATAATTTTGAAGAATCGTCAAAATGTTAACAGAAACAAGAGAAAATTATTTAAAAATTATAATGAGGCGATTGTTGATGCTAGCGGTGAACGATTAACTGATCGTACAGGTGAATAAATACGCCTAACTATATTGATAATGTCCGATTATATTGCTATATGTAATTTATATTACTATGTTATATATCACTATGTTATATATCACTATGTTATATATTACTATGTTATGTATAACTGATGATGTTAATATATACACATATATGCCAATAGTAATGAATGGGTGTGTTGCGCTGTTCGTCGCCTACTAACACACCATGGCTCCTCCACCCATGTCAGAGTTCCTACTGGATCGAATGCGTCTTCACTTTTCCAGCAGTTTTTGGCAGTACATCTCCTGCATTCAGAATAGGCTAATGGGATTTTAGAAGAGACCCAAGAAACGCAATCCTCTCATCCGGAGACTGCTTTTGGTGTAGGGCCTAACTGAATTATCTCGGAGATTTGGAATCCAAAACAAGCATACATTAGTTTGTGTATGAAAGACATGGACAACTAGTTTTAATAAATTTACTAATGCCATAGTAGTTATTTTCTAGTTATGTTTTACAATTTCTAATTATGTTTAACAGTTAGGCCTATAAATATAATATGTTAAAAGTTAATAACAACAACAGTTAGTTATAAAGAAACTCGATTTTATCCATGTCATTTCCCCTGATAAGTACTTTTTATATATGTAAATAAACAGAGCATAGGCCATGATTAGTTTCATACAATAATCATTTCTTATTCAATAATCATTTCTTATTTAATCAAATCGGTATTTTTGCACGATCCCATTTCCTGCGATGAATTTGTCTTCTTCGCAATCAGATGCAAACGCAGACGAACATGTTATACAAACATATTTACAATTATTCATAATAGTTAGAATTCATTATAAATCATAGACCAGTCGGTAGTCGATTTCGTGAGGCATATATGACAGACTACAAGTGTGAATGATCTGCACTAATTTTCTTCTGGCTGTCGATGCATAGTACAGGAGCGGAGTGCATGCTATTCGTATAGGTGAGGTCAGACTTTTGTATCAGGGAGTGCCTGCGACAGAGAATCGAAACCAGATGTCACCACAAGACGGCCATCTTCATTAACTATCAGCTGCTGCTGCTGCGTCTTGCGATTGCATCTTCCCTGCAGTGGACCATTAGAGGCTCCGCTGGGATCGCCGATACCCGGTTGTTTACGACGGGTCACCCGGTCATCAAATTCGCCAACATCCCTGGCCCGGGGATCTTTATTTCTGCCTCCGCAGCTACTGCTTACAGCGGAATTGGACCCGCGAGGAAGCGGAGGAGGCTGGGCGGTCGCTGTCGTGGTCGGACTGGGTGAAGGGGCCTTCAAGTTGCCAGTTGTCCATCCGACTAAATCTTTGTCTCGAGGGCCGATGTATTGGACTAGTGAGTTCGGACCGCCAGCGGTGGCCGTGTACTCTCGCATGGACGAATCTCGCTTGAGGAAATCTCTTCCGAAGGCGTTGGACGTGAAGCCTTTGGAATCGGTCCTCGGGGGAAACGGAGTCTGGTTGTCGCAAGTGTAAATCTTGTCCGTCTTGCGCGGCCAGACGGTGTGGTGAGCGGCGCGATGGTCTTTCCTCGCCATCGAGTCGGAATGATTGCGGAGGACATTCAGCGGAAGGGTCTGGCTGAATCCGATGCCATCCGCTGCAGATGCAGCCGCCAGTGCGCCAGATGATCCGATGTGATAGAGAAATCGCTCGCTGTACAGGTCACTCGGCCGGCGTTGAACAGCTGGCCCTGAACAACAACAATTAATGCATCATGAATTATTAACTAGTAATTTTTTAATAACTAATTAGTGCTGTTAATTAATTATTAATTATATAATACTCAGTTAGATTAATTACTTTTGAGAGAGAGATAGGGTTAACTATTTGATTATTGATTGTATATTAAGTAGCTCATGCTGCTAATAAATTAATTTACCCCATACTGATCAATTAAATTCACTGATATTATGTAAATTACTTAATTATATCAACCTGCCATTGATTAATTAATGGCCAGCAACAACAACATCAGACGTATAAGACATTGCTTTCACGTCGCACGCGAGATTTTGAGGCGGTACAGTGATCAAGCTGCTAACACGTTTGCTTTCCACCTTCGCAACAAGGGTTCGAATTTTATCCTGGCAAAGATATGTCAGTCGTATTGTCGAAATGTTGTCGTCATCATTTATCCTCTTTAATCCATTAATGGGTGCTGGCATTAATTAACAGAAGCATATTTATACGTATTTAAATTAAAAGCGTTTATGTAGCGCCTTCATAATCGTGTGTAAAGCGCAGTTGTACCCTTTTAGGAAGAATTCAATTAAGCAAGCATACGAGGAATTAATTCCTAAAAGTAACCTCTTTTTGTGCCACTTAATCTTTGCCTAAAACAAACAAATTGTATCGGAAAATACTACTGGAAAACGCTCTGACTTACAGTCGACGGTTACTGTGAGCTTTCATATCGATTGCAAAAAAGAATTTGCGAGGAATGTGCAATACAATAATCAGACAATCTTTGTCACTCCTTGTAAAGCAATACATGCAATCGTTTTCTTACTGCCACGATATCTGAGTAGTTGTCGAAGAAAAAAAATCCATTAAATTTCCAATGTAGCTATGAACCTAATCTGGCTACAACTGTTATCTTCAGTTGCACTATAATCCTGCGAGTAATAATACTACGGGTCGTCTGTGACAAAGAATGTACTTATTACTCAACCACGGTCCGACAAACAGCCCGCTGCGTACCAGATGATGCAACGGACAGCATGGCTCCTGGATGCAGTGGTTGGCTCAGCGAGTGGTTACATGCACCCGAATCACACGCTGGGATAATAATGTATGCACACGTGGCCACTTAGGCGCTAATGGCTTCATGGTTAGCAGCTTTTCTGGCGCTTCTTCGGTTAAAAACGATTGCGTATGCAAACGCGTATATATATATATATACATATATTAGCACATATGAATATGTATGTTAACACACATAGATATATGTAGCCTACGTTAACACATGAATATATATAACGTATGTATATATTTATAGTTCTTCGTTTATAATTAGAAGTTTGTCGATGATATGAAAAGGCGTTATAGGCGAGAAATCGCCAAAGGCCGACTGTGTATAGGCGTTCCTAAGTGGCTGTGAGGGGAGACACAGTTAGGGCCTACCCATGCAGCATTATTACTGTATCGAAAAACAGCAAGAGTCGATGCCGAACGTCAGAAACAAATCTGTGATCTATTGTAGGCCACAGAGCAAAAATGGCTCGACTTGTGTTTCGTGTTTCGTTGTTATTCCTCGTATCATCTCTCTCTCTCTCTCTCTCTCTCTCTCTCTCTCTCTCTCTCTCTCTCTCTCTCTCTCTCTCTTTCTTTCTTTCTATCTCTCGCTCCTCTCTGTCCCTTCTCTCTCACACACACCGCTCTCATTTTATCTGCTTCTTTTTTTCTCCGTTTGTCTGCCTGCCTGTCTGTCTGCCTCAAACTCATCCGCTTTCTATGTGTGTTTGGTTGTCGGTCTGCCTGTTAGTCCATCTTGTTGTCCGTCCTGTTTGTCCAGCTGTCTATCCGTCTGGTTGTCCGTCCGACTGTCTGTTCGTCCTGTTTGGTCAATGCAGCCGAAATAATCTTGACTATCGCTGCCGAACGGTGATCTGTCAACGTAGCCGATCGTGCGGTTTTGAGCCAACCTTGAGACGAACATCTTCAGAGCGAATTACCTATCCATTCACGTCTTGTGCATTACTATAACCCCCTAAAGCCCCTTTTAAGGTTTAAAGTAGCTGACAGCGATTATGATTTTGACGACAACGACTGTGATGAAGGACGTGTTGATGATGACGGTAGCGATGATGACTGAGTGGTGATTTATTTACCTCTGTTGAAAGGGGTATTGGATGCGATGATGACTGAGTGGTGATTTATTTACCTCTGTTGAAAGAGGTATTGGATGCAACGATGACTGAGCGGTGATTTATTTACCTCTGTTGAAAGGGGTATTGGATAAGACGATGACTGAGCGGTGATTTATTTACCTCTGTTGAAAGAGGTATTGGATGCGATGATGACTGAGTGGTGATTTATTTACCTCTGTTGAAAGGGGTATTGGATGCGATGATGACTGAGCGGTGATTTATTTACCTCTGTTGAAAGAGGTATTGGATGCAACGATGACTGAGCGGTGATTTATTTACCTCTGTTGAAAGGGGTATTGGATAAGACGATGACTGAGCGGTGATTTATTTACCTCTGTTGAAAGAGGTATTGGATGCGACGATGACTGTGATGACTAAGCGGTGATTTATTTGCCTCTGTTGAAAGGGGTATTGGATGCGATGATGACTGAGCGGTGATTTATTTGCCTCTGTTGAAAGGGGTATTGGATGCGGTGATGACTGAGCGGTGATTTATTTACCTCTGTTGAAAGGGGTATTGGATGCGATGATGACTGAGTGGTGATTTATTTACCTCTGTTGAAAGAGGTATTGGATGCAACGATGACTGAGCGGTGATTTATTTACCTCTGTTGAAAGGGGTATTGGATAAGACGATGACTGAGCGGTGATTTATTTACCTCTGTTGAAAGAGGTATTGGATGCGATGATGACTGAGTGGTGATTTATTTACCTCTGTTGAAAGGGGTATTGGATGCGATGATGACTGAGCGGTGATTTATTTACCTCTGTTGAAAGAGGTATTGGATGCAACGATGACTGAGCGGTGATTTATTTACCTCTGTTGAAAGGGGTATTGGATAAGACGATGACTGAGCGGTGATTTATTTACCTCTGTTGAAAGAGGTATTGGATGCGACGATGACTGAGCGGTGATTTATTTACCTCTGTTGAAAGGGGTATTGGATAAGACGATGACTGAGCGGTGATTTATTTACCTCTGTTGAAAGAGGTATTGGATGCGATGATGACTAAGCGGTGATTTATTTGCCTCTGTTGAAAGGGGTATTGGATGCGATGATGACTGAGCGGTGATTTATTTGCCTCTGTTGAAAGGGGTATTGGATGCGGTGATGACTGAGCGGTGATTTATTTACCTCTGTTGAAAGGGGTATTGGATGCGATGATGACTGAGTGGTGATTTATTTACCTCTGTTGAAAGAGGTATTGGATGCAACGATGACTGAGCGGTGATTTATTTACCTCTGTTGAAAGGGGTATTGGATGCGATGATGACTGAGCGGTGATTTATTTACCTCTGTTGAAAGAGGTATTGGATGCGATGATGACTAAGCGGTGATTTATTTGCCTCTGTTGAAAGGGGTATTGGATGCGATGATGACTGAGCGGTGATTTATTTGCCTCTGTTGAAAGGGGTATTGGATGCGGTGATGACTGAGCGGTGATTTATTTACCTCTGTTGAAAGGGGTATTGGATGCGATGATGACTGAGTGGTGATTTATTTACCTCTGTTGAAAGAGGTATTGGATGCAACGATGACTGAGCGGTGATTTATTTACCTCTGTTGAAAGGGGTATTGGATAAGACGATGACTGAGCGGTGATTTATTTACCTCTGTTGAAAGAGGTATTGGATGCGATGATGACTGAGTGGTGATTTATTTACCTCTGTTGAAAGGGGTATTGGATGCGATGATGACTGAGCGGTGATTTATTTACCTCTGTTGAAAGGGGTATTGGATGCGGTGATGACTGAGCGGTGATTTATTTACCTCTGTTGAAAGGGGTATTGGATGCGATGATGACTGAGTGGTGATTTATTTACCTCTGTTGAAAGAGGTATTGGATGCAACGATGACTGAGCGGTGATTTATTTACCTCTGTTGAAAGGGGTATTGGATAAGACGATGACTGAGCGGTGATTTATTTACCTCTGTTGAAAGAGGTATTGGATGCGATGATGACTGAGTGGTGATTTATTTACCTCTGTTGAAAGGGGTATTGGATGCGATGATGACTGAGCGGTGATTTATTTACCTCTGTTGAAAGAGGTATTGGATGCAACGATGACTGAGCGGTGATTTATTTACCTCTGTTGAAAGGGGTATTGGATAAGACGATGACTGAGCGGTGATTTATTTACCTCTGTTGAAAGAGGTATTGGATGCGACGATGACTGAGCGGTGATTTATTTACCTCTGTTGAAAGGGGTATTGGATAAGACGATGACTGAGCGGTGATTTATTTACCTCTGTTGAAAGAGGTATTGGATGCGATGATGACTAAGCGGTGATTTATTTGCCTCTGTTGAAAGGGGTATTGGATGCGATGATGACTGAGTGGTGATTTATTTACCTCTGTTGAAAGGGGTATTGGATGCGATGATGACTGAGCGGTGATTTATTTACCTCTGTTGAAAGGGGTATTGGATGCGATGATGACTGAGCGGTGATTTATTTACCTCTGTTGAAAGGGGTATTGGATGCGATGATAACTGAGCGGTGATTTATTTACCTCTGTTGAAAGGGGTATTGGATGCGATGATGACTGAGCGGTGATTTATTTACCTCTGTTGAAAGGGGTATTGGATGCGATGATGACGGTGGGTGACTTTCGTTCTAATTCCCTCTGGTCCTTTACGAACACAACCACTGGTCTCTTCGTGTCGTCCTGCAACTAACATGAAATCATATACACAACACAGACTAACCCTGTATGTGTCTATGTACAGACCTACATAAATCACACAAAAGATTTTGTTCAAAGCATTTACATAGACTTACAAGGTCTTTGGATGGCGTGGTCGACATTTAGGCTACTGGGATAACATATTAGATGTACCGCTCTCTAAGAAAGAGAGAGAGAGAGAGAGAGAGAGAAAGAGAGAAAGAGAAAGAGAAAGAGAAAGAGAGAGCGCCAGACAGAGAGAGGGAAAGAGAAAGAGAGAGAAAGAGAGAGCCAGACAGACAGAGACAGAGACAGAGAGGCAGAGATAAAGAGAGAGACAGAGAAAGAGTCTTCATCACTACATTACAGTTAATTACAATAGTTTGACCGGCTGTTTAGTCTTACACTTGCCTATAATACTTTTGTATATGACTGCATACCCGTTGTGTATGCAAGTATGTATGTGTATGTATCGTCGTCGTCGTTGTCATCATAATCAGCGTCGTCATTACAGACTTCAGACCATCTTTGAAAACTGAAATCGTAATTCTCCTTGTTAAGTTGTCTTAGCAGCCAGGCTCTGCATGACCTCAGTTTTTTCTAATTCTAAATCTCTCCCTCTCGCCTTCGCCCTCTCTCGGTCTCTGTCTGTCTGTCTCTGTCTCTCTGTCTCTCTACTTCTTTCTTTTTCTGTCTCTCTTCCTCGGTATATTTCTTCTATCTGTCATTCAAAGGAAGGAAGGAAGAAAAGAAGGAAGGAAACGAAGAGGGCAGGAAGACAGAAGGTATGGAAGATTAATATTGAAGTAATGGCAGCATTGTCCAACTGAATAACGGATCTTCTCTGTTGCCAGTCGATCAGTTCATCCGGACCTCGCATTTGGCTGAGAGACAAACTTCAGACTAAAATCCGGTCATTTGAAAGATCTCGATCAACCTTCACATATTCCTTCCTGAACCAAACCGATCTCTGCCCGTTTGCCTGTCTTTGTCGGTCTGTCTCAGTCTATCTCTACAACTGCATCTGTCTATTTTTGTCACTCTGTACCTGATCATCTCTCTATCATTGTTTTCCTAACGTGGTTTCTGCACATTTTCCCCTCTGTCTATTTCCGCCTGCATTGAAGCAAGTCGTTGTATCTCGGTTCCTGCTTTTATGTCTGCGTTTCTGTAACACATCTCTGGCTGATTTAGTTTTCTGTCTGTTTGTCTGTCTTGTTGGGTTTGCTTCCTTTTGTGTCTATTCCCTTCTTTCGTCCACTTTGCCCAGGAGTTTCACACCAAAGCGGATTGGGTATTTAATGCTCACTTATTATCATCATCATCATCATCATCATCATCATCATCATCATCATCATCATCATCATCATCATCATCATCATCATCATCATCATCATCAACGCTGTCATCATCGCTGTCATCATCATCATTACTATTATTATTATCATCATCATCATCATCATCATTATCATCATCATCCATAAGGTAGTAAGTTGGTAATATAATCGGATTTTTCACATTTTGGCCTGGTCAATTTTTATGAAGTAATATTACTACAGGTTTAAGGGCCCGATATGCCCTTTGGTGGATGGGTGCAAACCATCAAACTCTTTCCTACCAGTATGTTTGGTTTAAATATTTCCAAATATTTCCAAAGGTATGCTTTAAATATTTTACGACCCGTCAGTCGGGGCCGTAAAATATTTAAAGCATACCTTTGGAAGATTGGGATTGAAAATTGAACTTGCAAAGCGAAGTTTGTGGGTAAACAGCTGGGGATTACTGCAGGGACCTGGAAGTTTCCTTATTCAAACTAATGTGGCTGACTTTTGACCCAGTCCTTATATGCTTCCAGCGAAGATCAGGGCGTAGCCCCGGCAACCAACAATGCTAAGCGTATCTTTGATAATTTCCTTGAAATTTGTTTAATGGCTACTGAAAATGATTGCGTACACGTCTGGAGGTTCTTCCTCTTCCCCTTATCTCTCTTCTCGCTTCAATTTCAAGCATCATCCACCGTAGCCGTCCGACTGTCTGACTGCCTGACTCCTGGATCTTGACCTGGAACCGAACCCTTTTGCCTAGCGATTTTGTTTTGACTGAGCGCCTGTGAATAAGCTGGTTCCCGCGACTTAGCTTTCGTTGGGCGCTGTAGAAATCTCGAGATTACGATTACGATATCAGTGGGTTAAATCGTCACCACAGCCTGAACTTTAACACCAAGACTAAGTAGTTTAGCTTTCGGTAGCGGTGAACATCCCCAAGCAAATCCAGTCATCCAGCTATAGATTTAGAAGGCAGTGCAACGACTGCAGTATCTGCTCTAAGGTCATGTTGAACTTTAACCCCCTCCCCAAGAAAAACAAAAGACTACTATGAAAACCTACTATAAAAGTCTCTATTCAGCGTCTGCAAGTTGGCCTTAGAAACATTTTAATCACTTTGGATTGTTATTTTAGGGATAATTATTCATATTAAGTTTTTATCACCGCTGGTGGCTGACTTTTGGCCTAAGAAATCGACCCAATCGCAGCTTCCTGCCGATTCCAAGCGTGGTTAATAAGTTGCTCAGGCAGTTACGAATTGATGATTTGATTAGTGTCTGTCAACAGGACCTGTGTCCTTATCTGTCATATCCATGGTTACGAAGAACATATCTGGATGCCGGGTTATGAGCAGCAGTAATCAACAGTGTCCACTTGTAAATTAATCAACTGGTAGCGTGCACTGAGTAACGTACATGCATCTGCCTGCTGTTGCTGCTGCTGCTGCTACTGCAGCAGCGAATACGTACTTGGGCTAAGGAGGTCCGATTGGCAAGCGTAATGCCGTGAGTTTTTACCTACTTGTATATGTAGTTCAGGTCATAATAGACAGTTTAATTCGTGATCTGTCTGTTAACTATAGAACGAGCGAAATCATTATGGTAGTCATACGTGTTCTCCTGTTGGGAGATTGTGTGCTTGATGAATTCAGTGAGACCATTTCTGTGAGTCAGTTAAAGAAATAGAAGGTCACTAATAGTTATCTCATTTCCTTTCGGTTCAGCTGAACTGCGGGACACATGGTTACTTGCAGTCAGATTCGAATTCGGCCACATCTGTGTGAAAAGTCCCAATAGGAAAAAGCGTTGACTACGGTGGACGCTTTCTATATACTTCTGTCGAGAGCGATACAAACTGTCCCAGTGGTCATACTATCCTTAATGTAAGAAAGGCATTTATATACTTAGTCAACCAGTCATTTATTTTCATAACAAGTTTTATCTTCTAGTATTCTAGCATTTAAATTTCCATCGCCCATGTGTATAGTGCATGACCCTGGATTAGAGCCCCCTTACCTCGTCAAAGCAGCCCAACGATTTACAAGTGGATTTGTCCAGTTTTCCTGTTGTCGGTAGAGTTCCGTTCTCGCGAGTCCTTTCCTCTCCACCTCCTCCTCTCATTCCGCTTCCTCCTCCTCCTCCTCCTCCTTCTCCTCCTCCTCCTGCTCGTTCTCGATCGTCTGCTTGTGACATCTTGTCGGTGCAATTCGTTGAGACGCGTTGATCCGGTCTGGAGCGGCGCAGCAGACGACTGACTGATGACGAATCCTCGCCCGTCCAGTAGGCGGAACTGGAGCGCGGAAAACTGTTCTGCAAAGCAAACAGAAACAACGCAATGCCAAGACCAACATCGGTTGATTGCAGGAGGCAAGACAACTAAGACTCTCGTCAGCTGATTGGTATTAGCTAAATAAGATCTAAATAAGATCAGCATTGGTTGATTAGAATAGGTAAGACAAAGTAAGACCATCAAGGATTGATTGGAAAAGGCAAGAAAGATAAATCAAAATTAACTGAATGGAATAGGCAAGCCAACTTAGACCTCAGCTGATCTTAAATGAAAGTTAAATGAAACGTAAACTGAAGCAAATGGCTTAATAATGATAAGGTCTTTAAGATCTTTCACTTTCATTCACTTCTCACTGACCAGTATCACCAAGGAAGATCGGCACAAACTACCAATGGTTCAATACTCTTTTACCAGAACCATAAGAAAGGTACCTAACTATCAACCTATTATTTATTGAACTTGTTGCCTATTGGGCAAAGAATCCAGTGTAAAATCGCAACATAAATCAGCCGACCTGTCTCTGTTCCATACTCACCCCTCATACTAATAAATATTGCACTGGATCGTTGAGCACAGTGACGTTTGCTATGCCTCGTACCAGGATAGTGGTAGGTTCTAGGGCATTCTCGGTACCTGGTCCAAAGCTTTGAATCCGCTGCCAAATTCAGTGGGTTTTGTCAATTCTATGTCCTTCAGGTATAAACCTAACACTCGTCTCAAAATTGCTTACTTGGAGTAGCCCAACTTCTGGTTTCTCTGACCTATCGGAGTTCGACCTGGCTTCTCCAACGGATTATGATTTTTGATTATGATTTCACTTGAAGCACCCATCGATTGATGCCTTGGGCAAAATGATAATGGCGCTATGGAAGTCACTGGAATAGATTAGATTAATGAAGCACGGATACATAGTAGTCCAAAACTATGTAGGATTATTTTTCATGACGAGTAGCTGGAACATAAATATTTTAATTTATCACGATTCCAAACCAGAATGCACTGTTCCGCGTAATTTACTACCTACTCTAATTAGTCGTCTTATCTACATACACATACTGTAAAAGGCAGACTCTGTCGTGACGCTGTAATGCTTTCTAATATTTGTGCAAGAACCAGACGAATGCACCCTCACTGCTAATTGATCACAAACAGCAGACTTGGTAAAAGTTAACAGCGCTGTTTTCTTATGTCTTACCAGCGAGAATTAAAATTAGGATTCAAAGTCGGAATTCGGAAATTGTTATCGTGAGCAAAAAATCACAGAGCAGATTGCAAGTGTTAAGAGTTGTTGAGCTTGTAGGATGAGTTAAAATATTGCTAAAGGTTGGAGACAGTTCGTCCTCGACTTTTGAAGCTGTGATGAAAAATCTCTCAGTCGTCCGGATATTGCAACAGACACATAATTCTATATAGGCCCTACCGTGTTAAGCTTAATAGATGCAGCCAGGAAATGTTCCAGGAGATTCCACTGGACACGATGCAAATTATCTAAGCGATCAACTACGCAGTCATAACAGACGATGCTTTGACGGAGATGAAATACCTCGAATTCAATAACTCTCTCTCTTTTTCCCTCTCTCTCATGCCTTCTCTCTCTCCTCTCTACCTCTCTCTCTCTCTCTCTCTCTCTCTCTCTCTCTCTCTCTCTCTCTCTCCGTCGCTGTCTTCACAACACATTCCTGTCTTTCATTATCTCAATTTATTTCGTTCTTCTTTCCGCCGTTTCGCCGTTCTCGTCTTGTTTTTTTATTGAGTTAGGTTTCGCCTAGATAGCTTAATTGTCTTTTTTTCATTTTCCTTTCTCAATTCGTACATTCTTCCGGTTTTCTCTAATCTTTCTCCTCTCTCTCTCTCTCTCTCTCTCTCTCTCTCTCTCTCTCTCTCTCTCTCTTTCTCCACCATACCAAAATGAACAGAACTAAAAGATACAGAGTTGCGCTTGGGACACTGCTAATGATAGCTCAGTCAGATATGGTGGACATTTATTTGAAACTTCTCGTCCAGTGTACGCTGCATCTGTGCGCGTGTCGTTCACTGGTTTAAAATGGTGACGCAAGGTCCACTCGTCTGTGGCCGAATCTGAACTGAACTCACTCTATGAACATGGCTCACTTTGTGTTAATTTAGTCTTGCTTGAGCTCCTGTAACTGAGATGGTTCGCTCTCCACTTCGCTTTAATTGGTGCTGAAGAAATGCAAAGTTTACGATTACGATTACTATCCGGTTCGTGCATTGTGCCTAAGCTGGATGGTTGGATTGCTTGGCTGCTGATGTTCAGACAGAAGAGAGCTCGGTTTAGATGAGGCCAAACGCGGTTTTTCTTCGCCCTGAAGCCAAACAACAGAGAAAGAACCTTTGCCGAGTTTCCAAACGAGTTAAATAAATCGGTTCCGATCAAGATCTACGACGGCCTCTTGCTGGCAGCTCCAGCGAGATTTATGAATCACTCGACACAATTCGGTCAAGCAGGGCAAGCATCGACAGACCGATCGAACTGCGGACAAGGCAGAGCGTCTCAGCCTTTGTCCTCAAAGCCTCAGCTCATCATTTAGTTGGACCTCGTCTTTCAGGCCAGAGCGACAGGCACCTCTAATCACGTGTATGTGTCTATCTGAACACTTAAATGGCACCCTTTGGGAGTCTCACAAAGGCGCTAAAACGAGATTATCTAGGAGATGTGTCTGTATTCGTTTAGCCTGTCTTTCTCCTCTGCTCTCTCTGCAAACTCAAAAGTATAGCAATTAGTCATCGGGTTCTGTGGCATTTGCTGTATCAAGAATTAGCCCAGTGCCGGTTTCCTCAGGTTCCTCTGTTGCTGGTCAGAGGCTATGGAGTTCGCTATACTTGCTTATGTCCGCTCTGCCATTTCTCAGATATTTTTCGTTCAGCCTTGGCTAAATCTTCATCATTCTCGATTTTAAAAAAAATCATACACAGCCTGTCTTCTAGCATCTTGGATCTGGCTAAAGAACTGTAATCATGCGATGTTATTTAACTGCCTCAGAAGCGACCATCGACTGATGTCCAGCATATTACGATGACGGCGCGAAAGAGATGTTTAGATTAGATTAGATTAGAATTAGACCTCAAAACGGACCACACTTTCTATGTAAGAGAGTAAGTTCCTTTACCATTACGTTTTTACTCTAGATCTCACTGGTTCTTTCCTTTTACCATTACGTTTTTACTCTATATCTCACTGGTTCTTTCCTTTTACCATTACGTTTTTACTCTATATCTCACTGGTTCTTTCCTTTCACCATTACGTTTTTACTCTATATCTCACTGGTTCTTTCCTTTCACCATTACGTTTTTACTCTATATCTCACTGGTTCTTCCAGTGATAAATGTTTCCCTGATAAAAGCCACGGCTTCTAGTTTTATTGCTGCGCAGCTCGGCATCTCGTGCTTTCAGGTGAAATGTGATACCGTTTGTGCCTCATTTGAGCTACATATATTAAGGGTAGCTGCTAATCGGCGGCGTCACTTGACCCTTGTGCCACGTCATCTTGTTATCAGTATGTCAAAGCGATTCGATAAAAATGTCAGAACTTTATCAAAGCATGTGCCATCAGCCAGAAATCAACTCATGCCGGAAATTAATATAGCGCCACTTTGGGAAGCTCGCAACCAGTCTCATCTTCAATGTTTACTAAGCTGCTAGAGGTTCCTTTGTACACATTTACCATTGCGCTGCTTTTGTTAGGTGATTAATAGGAGCTATATTAAGCGTCGAGATACATAAACGCATATTGTGTAACACTATACTCTGAACGACTTTGGGGAAAAACTTAGTGCCGTAGAATTTACCCAGCCTTGCAACCCCGCATTCCTCGGTTGTTCAACATTTCACCATTCTTGATCATGCTCGCAAAATGTATGTAGAGGAGCTATTATTAACAATGCCAGCAAGCCCAACTCTGTATCGTTTAGATCAGCTCATCTAGCATTTTCTTAAAGTGCGTCAGTCTATTCTTTCTCTCTCTCTCTCTCTCTCTCTCTCTCTCTCTCTCTCTCTCTCTTTCTTCCCCCTCCTCTCTCTCTCTCTCTTTCCCACCTCTCTCTCTCCCACCTCTCTCTCTCTCTCTCTCGCTCGCACTAGGAAGGAATTCCTTCCTGTTGAACCAGGCTACGCGATCCTCTTTTATCCTCAGCTTCATTATTATTTTATCGTCCTTGCCCTCCTCTAATGTAACAAACTGCGAAGCCATTGTCACCGTTAATTACGCAGGATTCCTGTGCGTCTCCTTTTGCAACTGATAATTCTGTCTTACCAGCTGTTAATTGTTAATTATTAAAGCCGTTAGTTATTAACTCCTCGACGGCGTCATTTGTCTCAACCCATTACCCGAAGGCGGGCAGATGGCCGCTGAAGAAATCTTTTGATTCTGACAAATACGTTCGCCTGCGCAGTTAGCTTTCCTTCCCTTCGACGGAACGACTTCTGCAGAACCAACGTTCTGTCAACCTTCGGTTGTCCAGCGAATTAGACGGAGAGGCGGATAAGGACGAACACTGACAGCCATTAGACGCCAAACAGATTAGAATCAAAACAAAGGAAACCCACAGAGCTACTAATGCACGCTGTCTGCCTGCAAAAGCCACTGATCTTTTCACGGGGTAGATGGATGATGGTAGGCCTAGTAATGAGTCTTTAAAATTAACATGCGCTGTTTCAAAAGCGCCACCAGCACATCATTGTTGACTTATTGTTTTGTGCATCTGAACGTGAATAAACAATCGTCTGTTGTCTTCCCTTGAGCAAACATTCGTTTTTTTTCATTTCTCTAAATAGTCGTCTTTCCAACAATGTTTATATGTACAATATGTAACTAGTTATTAATGTAGCGCCTTTTAAGAAACTTCAAACAATCACCAGCAACTTCCTCATTCATCTTCTGCCTATTTTGTTATCTATTACCACTTCTGTCATTCTCTATTACTAATATTTATCGTCTCACTTTTCCTTCGTCATCCTCTTCCTTACTTTCTTCTTTCCTCTATCCATCCTCATTATGTTGTCATGCTTTCTTCTGTCTTTTTGTCCATCTCTGTTTTTGTCATCACCCATGTGTTTTAAGAGGTTTCTAAAGGGCGTTACATAAATACTTCAGTAAATACATATACATCCTCTTTAATCTTTCTTTCACGTTTCCTTAATGCATCTCTTCCCTCATCCTCGTTCCTCTCCGTATTAATCATAAATCTATCCTCATCCTCCACCATCGTCCTGCTCCATCGTTCTCTGTTTCTTTAATTCCTCCATCCTTGTCCTGTTCCTCCTCCTTCTCGATCCTCCACTCCTCAAGACGGCGACCAGCACAGCGAGTACAAAAGAGATTGATGGTAAACGTCTCGTTACCTGTGAAGAGGTTGAAGGGCAGTATTGAGTTTCTCCATATTCCGTGTCTGATTGATATTTCAGCGTCTCCTTTTCATCCATCAATGCCGCCTCGGTCGAACCAGTCTCATCCTTCGCTCCTCCTCCCCCTCCTCCTCCATCTGTCCCTCCTCCCGTACCTCCTTCTCCCGTGGCGCTGATCTTGCCATTGCAGGCCTTGTCATTGATGGGTCGTGCGTCGTACCGCCGGGGTCCAGCGTCCCTGTCCGTCGCCCCTTGGACGCAGTTGACATGATTCCTGTCGAGTGGAGCCACGCTCGGTCCTATCCTTCCATTCCGCTGACCCTCTCTTCCTCCTCCTGCTCCTCCTCCTGCTCCACTGATGGGCACCGTGCAGCAGTAGAGGTCACCCGTCATGAAGCCGCCGTCGCCTGGCTTCATCTTCTGCTGCTGCTGCTGCAGCTGCTGTCTCGCCTGACTGCGTTTGCGGATGATGCAGGCGATGACGACTATGACGGCGCCGGCCGAGAGAACCGTGATCGAGAGAGTGATGGCCAGGATGATGGCGAGCACTCCGTCTTTGGCCAGAATGCTGTAGCTCTTCTCAATGTCGATGAACGGTATATCCTTGCTGATGACTACTCGCAGATCGCCGGAGTCAGACAGTGGATGGTCCCCGGTGTCCTGGACTATCACCTGCAGCAGAAGGTCTTCGAAGTCAACGGAACTGAGGTCGCCGTTGACGGTCAGCGCACCGGAAACCGGATTCAGCGAAATAAGGTTTCGCTCGTTTCCGCTTCGTATCTTGAATGTGAGGTTTGCGTTCGGTCCGGTGTCCTGGTCGATGGCCTTCAGCCGAGAGATTCGGTAACCAGGCGGCGTGTCGCTGGAGACGCCCACGGTCTCGTTGTTCCAGACGGGAAACGTGAACATCGGTTTGTTGTCGTTGAGATCGGTCACGTGCACGGTCACGTGAGTCTTTGAAATGTGACTGTCGGATATTGCGAGGACGTTGAAGCGATACTGGGACTTGCGCTCTCTGTCGAAGACCTCCTTGGCGGTTATGACTCCAGTCAGAGGATCGACGTCGAACTGATGCGAGAGGCGGCTGTCGGGGTCGATGGAAAATTTGAACGAGTTATAGAGCGCTGAGTCTCTGTCGTGGGCGACGACCCGCCCCACTTCGGACCCAATCTGGTTGTTCTCAGGCACTTCGAAGACATATTTGTCATCCGTGAACGTCGGCCTCTCGTCATCGACGTCCGTTATTACAAGACTCACAAAAGCGCTGGATGATCTACTAGGCTGGCCTTGGTCGCTAGCCGTCACGTAGAACTGGAGGAATTCGATGACCTCTCGGTCGAACGATATCGTCGTTCGGACGACGCCGGTGTTTGGTTCAACGAGAAGGACGGATGTGACGTTTTCGTCCAGACTGTAGACGATCTCGCCATTGAGACCGGTGTCCCGGTCAGTGGCCGTCACCTGGACAACGGATAGTCCAGAGTCTCTGTTCTCCTCGATCGTCACTTCGTACGTCTGCCTAGCAAACGTTGGCGTGTTGTCGTTCTCGTCGAGTACTCGGACTCTGAGCTGAACGGATGTCGTCTGCGGCGGCAGGCCCTGGTCAGAGCAGAGGATGGTCATTTGGTAGGAGTCGCGATCCTCGCGGTCCAGCGAAATCATCGTCACGATCTGGAAGTCGGAAGACTGGGAGCGAGACTGCGAGAAGTAGTCGTTGTTGATCGAACAGGACACCTTCCCGTTGTCGCCCTGGTCGCGATCAGTCACCGAGACGTAGGCAACGAACGTCCCAGCCGCGGAATTCTCCAACACCTCGCCCTGTCCGTCAGGGGTCAAGGTTCGTAGGCTGATCTGCGGAGCGTTATCGTTCACATCGTCCACTCGCACTATGACCGATGCATGAGCAGGCAATGAGTCGGGGCCGCGATCGTTTGCAATGACAGACAGCAGGTGAACGAAAGCAGTCTCGTAGTCGAGTTTGTCCTTGAGGTAGATCTTTCCGGATTCGCTCTTGATGCCGAACAGATGTCCGTACTCGTAGACGGTGTGTCGCGAGAACTCGTAGATGATGGCCCCGTTGAGGTCCTTGTCCTTGTCCCTCGCCCGCATCCGGACGATCACCGTTCCGACGGCGACGTTTTCGAGCAGACGGACCTCGTAGGTGGCGTTGTCGAACTCGGGATTGTTGTCGTTGGCATCGAGGACCGTTATGTTGACGAGGGTTGAGCCGGACTTGGGAGGATCTCCGCCGTCAATGGCCACAACGATCACCTGCCACATGCAGACATAAAGGGATTCAGTTGAAAGCCATCAGCAGTTTCCACTAGATATTTCATGACTGACTCTCCCTTTCGCTCTGCAGAGTCAGTGTCGGCCTTCAGATCTTGTCTGAAAACTAATCTCTTCCTGGAGTCATTTCTTTCGTTAGCTGTTCCCTCTACTCGCCGATTTCCCTCTTGGCTATCGACCGGACTCACCCTGGATTTGGCACGCACGCTGATTTGCTCAACAGCAGCCATCGGCTGATGCCTTAAGCATCATAGAGTGGCGCTATACAAGTTCTGCGATTATTCATATTCTGATTATTACATTTACTGGCGTAAACTTACCTCAATTGGACGGCCCGTCCACTTATACTTTCCGGCATTCATACTTCCTACCCTCCGCTGCAGAGATAAACGAGTTTTTATACTATCACGACTTTGAATCGGAGAAGACTCTAGAAAGCGTTTCCTTTTTTCGTTGGTTTATTGTGGCCGTAAAAGCACCTTAGAAGTGTCTAAACGTCCAAAGTGCGTTGTCTACTATTTACATCTCTTAGGTGCTTTATTGGTTAGCATACTACAGATGTTTATGGAGTGTTTACTTTTCTTTAATCTTCCAATAAAAATCTAAACTTTCCTAAACTAAATCTTTACTGAACCTTCTGTGTTTTAAACGACATTTTGAACAACTCATTTGTCATTCATGTACCTAATTTGTCCATAAAATGACAATTTTCGTAATTTGATAAATGAGACATTAAATTCACATTTTATAGTAAGACTCATTTCATCGTCTCAGCAAATACATCAAAAAGCGCAATCTAAAAATGCTTACAATTATGAAATACATTCATGCATATTAATTTGCTGAAACTCTAACTAGCGCCTACAAGCAGCTTTTCAGTGGGAGGTCTTATTTAGCTCTTGTCATTTCTGGCTTACCAAGTCGCTCAGGATTTTATGGTTTCCACTGAATCGCCCATCATAAAGTACATGAACGATCTCGCGTGCAAACAGCCTGCGTGGGTTCCGTTGAAACAATTTGCACATCTGGTTTTATTGCAAGCTGTTAGCATGTTTGTTTAGACAGCTGATGACTTTTACTGGATGACTGTGTCGTGTCCCTAACACCATCAAACGCCGCCCCCTCATCAGTCTTCTTGTTCCGCATCCCACAGCTGCAACAAGTTGGGACTGGCGGGATGTCTGCGGGGCCATTTTTCTTGGCTTCCGTAACTCTATTGGAATTGAAGCGCTATAGAAACTTCGGTCACGTTGGTTACATTACATTACATTTATTTTTGTATATATTTATGTATGTATGCATGCATGTATGAATGAATGTATGAATGTATGAATACATGTATGTACGTGAATTTACGTATGTATGTATATATGTATGTATGTATGTATGTATCAACGCATTTATATAGCGCCTTTTACGCACCTCGTCAACTGTCTGTTGCTGACAACATGGATTTCAGAATCACTCGCTGCACTGGCGGCCCATGTCTACATAGGAATGTCCGGGGCTGCAGCGACCGTGACCTACGATTGTGTGGCTCCGTAGTCAGCATAGTAGGCGGTAGCTCTGCACGGCACGTAATGTATGTATGTATGTATCTAATCTTTTATATAGCGCATTTTAAGAACTTGATCGGATCCTGTTCCAGTCCAACGACACAGCCAATCTGCCAGGACTTTTCTCCACCCAAACTACGTTAGACCGTCGTTATGAAACAACCTCCTCTTCCGCTGGAAATTCCCTTTGCTTCAAACACACCCTGTTCCCTCCGATTGGTACGCATTGGCCTGCGCTAAGTTTGCATGCACCATTTGCTATGAACTCTTGTATGCATTATATATTCAGTATATACATATACTAGTGCCGTTGAATGTTTAGAGGAGGGTGCGTGCAACAAAACTCGCCAATTAGTGAAGCAGTGAATCAGGAGTCAGTCGCGTTGCCTGGATTTGAGCAAAACGTTGACGCCAAGCCGCCGACAGCCAAGTGACAGCCTGGCTTCAAGGCAGGAAGAGCCCATCTGTCACTCCATGACACCTCAAGCTAACACCGCACGCGTAGACTTGTCTTCTCTTTGTCAGAAACAGCAGCAGCAGCAGCAGCAGCAGCAGCAGCAGCAGCAGCAGCAGCAGCAGCAGCAGCAGCAGCAGCAGCAGCCGAAGGCAGACCTACCTGCGACCTTACCCCTCGCACTGAATTTCAGACGACATCTTTATGTCCCTAGAGACAGGTGCCGGCCAATTTGTAACTGTGGGCTAAGACGACGCATTTCATCAATCATCGAAACAGGCTTTTGGCGGGCTCTTACGATGTTTTCCTGCTTCGCCTGGCAGTCATTCTGCCCACACGCTTACTCCGAAGGCGTCCCCACCTGCGCTGTGTATTGCAAGGCCGCTGGTTAGGAACCGCCATACAAACGCAGCGCGAAAACTGCGCCACCTAGCGCGCGTTTTACGAGTTGCACGGCACGACAACTAATTGCCAATTTCACCGGATATAAGCACAAAAGCGCAGTTGAGAAAGGCTATCATACCAACTGCGGGACTTACTGTCTGTCTGTCTTCTGTCTGTCTGCTGTCTGTCTGCTGTCTGTCTGTCTGCTGTATGTCTGTCTGTCTGTCTGCTGTCTGTCTGAAACGGAGTCAAATAAGACCGTGAAGTTCTCGCCGCATATGTGAAGTTCTTTTCGAGACTGTATATGTTAAGATGCATAAAAATAAATTTGCATTTAGTGGTTGTTGCATTTTCAGATGTAATAAACCTAACAATGTGTGGATTAGGTCAACGATAATGATTCCTTAAAAAACTATTTTGCGTAATAGGATCTCAGCTTCCTATGTTGGCTTTACATCACTGACTTTGAGGTTCGAAATTCCGATGTTTGATCAACATTTTGTTTTCAAGTAATGTAACAGCTGAAGAGGGGTTTCCATGAGTGTCTTTTGCCCTTTCTGCGGTTAATCCGTAAACCCATGAACACTAAAAAATGAAAGGATCTTTTGTTTTCTCACCTTACATTACCTTACCTTATCTTGCCGTGCCTTACCTTATCTTAAATTAACATACTGTACCGTACTTTACCTCGCTTTAATTTATCGTACTTCGCCTTTCCTTACCATAGCTTACCTTACTTTAGCTTACCTGACCTTCCTCTGACTTACTTCACCATACTTTACCTTACCATGTTGTATCTTACCCTTCCGTACCATGCCGTATATTTCCCTGATCTTACCATACCAACGGCGTGATAATGAAGATGAAGTGGCTTACCTGATATCGATCCTGTGTTTCGCGGTCCAGTCTTTCCTTGAGAAGCAGTCGAAGGTCCGTGCCTCCGTCTGCTCGGATGTTGACGACCAGATCGAACTTGGAGGACGTCGAGAAGATGTCGTACTTCTGGATGGCGTTCGTGCCGCTGTCTGGGTCGACGGCAGCTGGAATGGCGAGGCTCGTGTCCAGTTCGGCCGCCTCGGAGATCTGGTGGTGAATGAGTTTCTCGGGAAACGTCGGTGCGTTGTCGTTTTCATCGGTGATCTCGATCTTGACCTTGATGATGTGGAAGAACGGTTGCGGTTGAACGACGACGTCGAACTGGGCGACACAGTCGACTGACCCGGGGCACGCCCTCTCACGGTCGATGCGCTGCGTCGTCTGGATGACTCCAGTCAGCTCGTCGACGGCGAAGAATCTCCGGTCGAGGCTCGGCTGCGTCAGAAGGCTGAAGCGCAGAGATGCGAGGTCATGCTTCGGATACTTCTGGTCGAGTCCTTCGTCCGTCACCAGGTTTCCGACGAACGTGTTCGGCGGCTGTTCCTCGGGCACTCCGTACTCGAGGAAGTGCTCAGTGCTTCCGAGAACGAGAGCTGCGCTGAGGCACAGAATCCAGGAACAGACGGCGTAGACGGACGGCCACTCCTTGAGAGTTGCTGTGAACAATCTCATCGCTGCTTCTTGCCCTAATACAATCGGATGGCGTCTACGTCCAGTTTCCCTGTTTCACAAAACATCAGCGATATCGAATTAGACGCGCAATCTCCGGCGATGACAGACGAAGGGGGATCGATGTCTAAATCCTAAATCTAATCCAATCTATATCGGCTTCTATGGCGCATTTTCCCATTACAAGCCGACAGCAGTGATCTGTCGGATTAGACGCAGATTTCACGGACAAAGGAAAGTTGCCACTGGGTTAGTCGCCACCTGGCCGGTTGACGGCGATTTTTGTTACGACGGCTGCAGAAGACGATGATCTCACTGAAGAGCAAAGAAGGATGTCTTCATCCTTCGCCTGAAACGATGTTTATACGGTTGGCTGCTGCTGCTGAGCCTACGTCGGCTGCTGCCGTTGCTGAGACCGGCGCACGCTATCCAATAGATGTCTCGTCCTCCCCTCACTGCCATCTCTTCTCCTGTTCTTCCTCCTTTTCGGCTTGCGCCTTATTCCTGTTCCTCTAGCTGTTCTTCCTCTGTCTGCTATTTCTCCTCTTCAACTGTTGTTTTTTCATTCTCTTCCTATTCACTTGTTGCTTCGTCTGCCTCTGTTTCCTTCTCTTACTCGGTTTCCTCTTCCTCCTTTTCTCCTCCCCTTATTTCTCTTCCTCCTCCGTTTTCTCCTCTTCTTCCTCCACTTACTCCTCTTCCTTCTCCTCGGCTCCCTTCTCCGTTTTCTCCTGTTTATCCATTTCTTCTTTCTACTCTGTTTGCTCTTCTTTCTCTTCCTCCTCCATTTAACCCTATTCCTCCTTTTCCTCTTTCACCTTCTCTCTCTCTCTCTCTCTCTCTCTCTCTCTCTCTCTCTGATTTCTCTTCCTCTCCGTTTTCTCCTTTTTCTTCGTTTCTCCTCTTCCTTCAAGCAGAGATTTAGACGTGGTCTTCGTGGTAGTCTTCGACGATTGCTCAGTACGGTGTCGGCGTTGGCTGATGTTGGTTGAGATGGAGGCGTCGGTTACTGCTGCTGGTGCTAGTGGTCCTGCTTACTCCGATGCTATCATGGACTGCTTTTAAGATCACGTAATAAATATCCACGAATGGAAACGGTTATTACGGCGATGATCGGTCGCTCGACGCGATGCGCTCAGTTAGAGACAACGAACTCACGCACACGCCGACCGACCCACCTACCGATAGAACCGGCACACGTGTGTTCACAGGGGGGGACGAGGGCGGGGGAACGGGTTGCGATATATGGGACGATTATTAAGCGCCAGTATAGTGCAGAATCGGCGCCATGGCGCATTGTTTCAATGGTCGTGTGTGTCTCTGTCGCTCTTTCTGTCTGTCTCTCTGCTTCCAACTCCACCAACGCAGTCTGTCTGCATTTTGTGTAACTGTAATCCACCCTCTCTGATAGTCGCCAGTATTTATGTAGTCATTCTGTCTGTCTGTCTGTCTGTCTGTCTGTCTGTCTGTCTGTCTGTCTGTCTGTCTGTCTGTCTGTCTGTCTGTCTGCACAGACTGCCGGCTGCAATGCAGCGCTACATGTATATATTATGTGGTTGTCTAGCTCTAAGTGTTTCTGTCTCTTGCTGTCTGTCTGTGTTTCCTTTTCCTTTTGTGCTTCCCTGTCTCTGAATATTTTCACTGTATATTCTGTGGTTGCCTAAATGTTTCTGTCACTTGTTGTATATGTTTCAGTGTCTGTCTCCGTGTATGTGTTGTTCGGTTTTTCTGTCTCTCCCCTTTTTCTGTTTCTGCTTTACCTCTTTCCCAATCTTTATCTGTCTGTGTGGTTCTTTCTGTATCTCCATAATCTCTCACTCTCTCTCCTCAATCTAATCTCTGTGCTTCTTTCTCGCACTTTCTGTCTTCTATCTTCAAATAGGGCACCATGTCTCTCTATCTTCCTTTGGGGCAACATTACCAAGCTCCTCTAATTCAGTCGTTAAGTCGATGGATAGGACTGAGTCTTGGGTTCAGAATATCCGTAGACTTCAGAAATGCAGCGATGATGAACTGTTCTTAGCTGAAAAGTAATTCAGTTGCTTAGCTAAACATGACTGATGGCATCGGCCGATGCTGACCCGCTCCGCTGTAGCTGCCAAAGCACGAGGCGACTTGCCAATCGGGCGGCATATAAAGCAAGATAATTCTGATCAATATAGAAGGAGATCGTTTTCATAGCCACGCCAAGATATGTGTGTAATGTAAGTCCATGCAAGGCAAGCCGTGTAATATGATGTCCAGGAACTGAACGAAACAGAATGGAATAGAATATAATACAATATAAAAATAAAATACAACACTATGTTATGCAATACAATAGTAGGCCTGTGTACTACAAAACAACAAAGTACAATATATTACAGAATAATATAATATAGTAGAATACAATAGAATTCAATAGAATGTTTAGAATAGAATAGATCAAATCAATTCAGATTACACAACAGTTCAGCACAGCGCCGCATTGTAGCCTGCAGAAGAGGCGCCTTAGATTCAGTTTGATTAGATTAGATTTGAATAGATTAGAGCAGAGCGAATCGGATTACACCCGACTACCACACTCAGTGGTCTGTCATTATATCTGAAGTCTTGAGTATGTCTTCGCATAAGAAACTGACGCGTATTTCCTAAAAACTGCTCTTTTCTTCGAACATGACATTCTTATTTTGCGCGAACTGATTAAGATTCTATAGCAGGACAGCAAGTTCCTAATATTTTTCCCATTTATCACTCGAGTCTCGTGTCATTAGATTATGTCTAGATCTTGCGTGACATTTAATTGGCAAATTTCTAGTGCGGTTGCTTTAACCTGCTGCCGTCCGGTTTCGAATCCCGGTCTGACGTGTGGCCATTTGTTGACGAGCCGCTTAACCTGTAGGGAAACGTTGTCCGGTTGTAGCACTGTTGTCGTCATATCTGCGCTTGATCCGGAAGATCGTTCATGCAAGGCCACGCCTCTGACGACTACTATTTATATAGAGACTCATAATAAAATTAACTTTTACCATACCATACCGTAGCTTACTTGTCCTTTCCTTGCCTTACTTTGACTTTCCTTACCTTACTTTGCCTTGCCTTTTACGGCCTTGACCTAACTTTACTTTACCTTGCCTTGACTTGACTTGCCAGTTCTAACTCCGGCAGCTTGATATAATAGCTGTTGTATCATTAATGACGCATTGTTCGCTCATTTTATGTCACGTTTGAACAAGTACAAAAAATTGTTACGGTCTTTTCGCAGAATCTTCCGAGTCTTTACTGCCGCCTGCATCTCGTCTTGTTTTCCCCATCCATAAACCTATAAAGCTTACGCCATGACACGTCTGGCTATGTTTTTTGACAGTTACTCAATTTATATTTTGTCACACTATGATATCAAAGACTCTCGGCGGCCAGGTATCACAGTATAGCAGAATGGATAACAAGTAGGTTATTCACATCCGCAATCTGGGTTCAATTTGCTGCTGCTTCATATCAAATCAATACAAACCATTTGTTAAACTATGGTAATCTTGAGCGGAGTTCGATTTTTGGTTAGCAACAGTAAAATGTGTCTCTCAACCAGTGGAGGAAGTTTCCTTTTGACCTTAAATCTCATCCTGCTCTGGGGTGGGGCTATCATCCTATGAGTAGTTATAACAGCCATCTTAAACCTAATACTCCACGCAACACGCAATGACTTCGTTCTTCTTAACAGCCACGTCTAACTTAGCTTCTTTGTGAATTCGCCAGGCATTTCGTTTCAGCCTTAATAAGAAGACGACTTACGGATTCTGTATCTGTTCGTGACTGTATCACTTGAATTTTCTTTGTATCTGTCCATCCATCCATCCATCCATCAATCCATTTATCCATCCCTATATATAGTACATAAGCTATTCTATTCGAGACTCCTTCATGTCCGTGCCAGTTGGGATTAATAAAAAAAACTGGCACAAAATAAACGTCTGATAAACATGCACAAACATATATGTGCATTATTTATTCATCCGTTCTTTTATTTGCTTATTCATTCGTTTATTTATAGATCCTATCTACGCAATGTAGTTCCTCGCGATACGCGTACTTCTTTATGGAAAAGACTCTGTATGTGAAGCAAGCGTCTCTGTGTTTATATTGATCACACAATGCTTTACAGTGCCTCTGTTTCCGTCTCCCCTTTAGGCAGTAACACGTGACAAATGAGACGATGGGTGGATTACCTTGAAGACATTATACTGGGATGAAATAAGTCACTTGCTCGTAATCCATAAAATCAGTTCCTTCTTCAAAATCTTCGACGACAAAGGCGCATTTTTAAGACTCGCATTATTGATCGTCGGGCAATAAACTCAGACAATTGCAATACAAGACAATGCGTTTGATAGGCCTACATGTTATACGCATTTACTTACCGATGCACACGCGCGAACAGTGTATACATATGATGCACATACATTTTGCATCATGTATTTCAGACTTATATATATATAAAATGATGGTTGTCATGGCTAGAAAAGGGCGCTACAATCGTCTTGGATGTGGGGCAGGAAAAGTGAAGAGAGGAATCTCAATTATAGGTGGAGAAGGAATATAAGGCAGAGGAATGAATGGAGTTTTCAGGAAGAGGCAAATGGAAGTGGAGGGGGAAAATATGTAGAAATGTAACGGACAAAGGAGAGGAATGAATGGAATGAAAGAATGAAGTAAGAAGAAGCTTTATGGAATGGAGAAATTGCAGAATAGACGAAAAAGAGGGCAGAATAAGTGATGAAATCGAAAGAATTGAGGAATAGGAATTAGAAAAATAATATAAGTATAGACAGGAGCAAATGGAAAAGATGGATGGAAAAGAGAAATGAATGGAAAGGAGGAATAACTACTGAGTAAGAATAGAAAACGGAGCGAATGAATAGTATTCGAATGGAGATAAGAAAGAGAAGAAGGATTAGGTAGAGAGATGGAGAGGTGGAGCATGCCTGGCATTTCGCCCTTGTGGTTATGGAAGACTTTGACTCGTGTGATGCCACTGAGTCGATTTTCCCGTGACCAGCGCAGACGAGGACGAGGACTGCAAATTCAATAAAGACTGGGCATAATGTTGGTTAATTGTACGTCTGCTCACTAGACGAACCCTTTTCACGTGGTTCAATCGTAAGAGACACCCGACTGAAACGGCCCAGCCAGACATACAAAGAGCATGAGAAGGAAGCAGAAGAAAAGGAGGAAAAGAACTAGGAAGAGGAGGAAGAAGCGGAGGAGAAGGTAGGGGAGCGATTACAGGAAACCGAATTAAAGCCAGTTTCTTTATTTGAGGAACAAAAATGGGCAAGGATGAATTTTTCTCTTGGGTCGTCGACGGCTGAGAGCTGCATGCACCGGAACAGGCGCCATATAATTAATAGACTGCGTGCCATACCTTACGACCAGAAATCTTCTGGCATCGACCAAGTGAAGAGAAAGAACAAGAGAAAGAGAAAGAGGAGGAGTACGCGCAGGAGGAGAAGGAGAAGAAGGAGGAGAAATAAGCGACGTTCGCTCTAATTCGACTCCAGGGTTTTCTGTCTCAGGATCGCCTATCATTTAATGTGATGTCCTACACAATGTCACGGGACCCTGCAAATAAGCAAACAAGTATGAATGTATGTTTGTTCTTTTGTTTGATTGAATTTGTAGTTGTTTGTGTCCTATTTTATTTGTTTTGCGCTCTTTTGTTCGTTTTGCGTTTTTTATTTGTACTGTTGCAGGCGGCCAAGCACTTTTTTATATTTCGGTTGCATTGTTTGTTGTAAAACTCTTCTTTCTCTTATCACTCTTTCCGTTCCAATCCCAAACATCACTCACCATAGCTGCCACGCTGTCTCTCTGCTTGACTCTTGGATCTTGACCTGGAACAGAACACTTTTGTCGATCGATTTTGTTTTGACTAAGCGCCTGTGGATAAGCTGGTCGCCGTGACGTGGCTTTCGTTGGGTGCTGTAGAAATCTCGGGATTACGATTACGATTAATACACCTCTATCTTTGATCTAGTCGAGTGGCATTACTAGTTGGCCACCTAGCGAGCTTAAGTGTCTGTGTAAACGCTTACGGGTTCGACTCCTTGTAACGACCCTGGGCAAGTTGTTTTGCGCACACCGTGCCTCTGTCACCAAGCAGTTTAATTTGGTACCGGCGTAAGCTGGGAAGTAAACGGCAAGTCCTGCAATGCACTGGCCCCGTGTCCAAGACTTTGGGATTCGCCCATTGCCATTTTTAACGACCAAGAAAAAGAGAATCGCGCCTCCCCTACGTCTCAATTGTGAGACATGGGATACTTTACTACTTGCTAAACGATCATGCAGGAACCGACTGCGATCGAAGCCATAGAAAACTGAGGGTGCAACAAAAAAATTTCCTAAGGGTTGTCCTGAGCACAGGGAAACCCACTTCTATCATCTTATTAAGACAGAGATAACGTAAACTTGTAGAAGTTTATCATTTTCTAATAAAATGTGAAAATTCCTGTAGCACCGTTATATTAGTGATCAAGGCTTTAGTCGTTGGACTCTTCTAAGCAATACCGTATTCCAAAATCACAATCCTGTAGGCAAAACCAGTCGAGAACTGCGAGGACCCAGAGTCCCGTAGACAAAGTACGAAAGGTTTACTCCTTAATATGTTAACTATTAATGACAGCGTGTGTTCAACCGCCATTATTTTATTTAGGCCTACTTTGAACTCTAATTTTTCTTTTCTTTATCACTGTTTATAAGTTAATAAATATAAATATATATTTATGCGCGTGTCTGAATGTTTGTGTCGTCGTTCTTTTGAGTACACTTCTGTTTTCTTAGGCATATGTCAGTTCAATCATTGTTTCTGTGGCACAGTGCGGTTGTATGGTTTTGTTCACAGTCCACTGGTTTGAGTTACTTGCCTCTAAAAGGCTAAACTGAATAAAGTTCTGACGGTTTTCTTTGGCTTCGTGCATGTGGCGACGTGACATTTGTTTTCTACAAACGTTCGGATATCCGCTTTCGTTCATGATTAGTTCTTTCATCATCGATCATTTCCTCTCGAGATCATCTGCGGAAACTCACTTATTTTCTGCTGCAGGGTCCCGTGAAGAAGCTGCTTCCGCATGAACACTTTTGAAGGATATCCTGAAAGATGCTACATACATGTCTCGATTTAATATAGACAGGACCACATATAGGCCTACGGAATGACAGACATTGCCTAGATATTCAGATCTACTGTATTCAGAGTATTGTGCCAGATTATAAGCACATTATTTTCTTCAAAAATTAAAATTAGTAGAAGGAAGTATTCTGTAGCCAGATTACAAGTATCTTATGTATTTTAAATTTAACTAATGACTCAACAGCCAGGTTATAGGCTAAGCATTTTGAAGACTAAAATAAATAAAGGGCAATATATAAGATTATGAGCACAAAATTCACTTTAAAAACTAAAATAAATAAAGAGCAGCATTTTATTATAAGCACAATATTCGCTTTAGAAACTAAAATAAAGGGGACGGAATTATAGCCATGCCCCTACATAGATGAAGCTGCATCCGTGGTCGAAGTAGCCGTAAGTGAGTAAGTAATGCATTTGTTAACACGCCATTTATGTCCATCGGCCGAGCGAGGAATCATAGGCGTGGACGGGTCAGAGCGGTCAGACAACAAAAGCCAGAGGATACAAGTCTGACAAGCCTGCGACGAGTACTCCCAGCTGTTCGGAGTAGCACTCGCTGATGTAGCAACGACAGCGATGAAGTAAGCATAGCTAGTCATAGCTTATGTAGGCCAAATGGAAGCACGGCTTTGAAATTTTAGGGACTAGACCAGTCCCTAAAATTTCAAAGCAGTGCTTCCAACCATGCAGCATCGAGTGCGTCTTTTACCTCTGTCGACTGGATAATGATTTTCCACCCTCCATTTCAGAGTCGTAAATTCCAGCATCGGTGCAACGCGTGATGCTATTAGCCCAAGAAGAACCACCGTTCGCAAATACAGCTTACTTGCACTCGGATTGTCAGCTAAATCTCAGAGATAACCATCGGCGAATCTTCTCCTAGGAGAAGGAGGAGAGGAGGTGGAAAAGCATGAAAAACTGAAAAGAGGAGGAAAATAAGGACGAAGGAAAAGAAAAAGGAAAAGAAGACCTGTAGGGAGGAATTAGGAGCGAGACGGATCCAGTAACGAATTTTCAGTAGCAGAATAGCGCTTGATTCGGAAAATGTTAATCCGATTGAAGAATGCGTCTTTGACATTTTGATTGCCACAGCCGAAGAATTGATCTAGATGGACATTTTGATTGCCACAGCCGAAGAATTAAGCTAGATGGAAATTTTGATTGCCACAGCCGAAGAATTAAGCTAGATGTTAATTCCTCTTCTTCCTCTTACTTCTCTTTTCTCTCCAACTCCAAACACCATCCCCCATAGCTGTCACGCTGTCTCTCCGTCTGACTTTTGGATCTTGACCTGGAACCGAACCCTTTTGCCTATCGCTATTGTTTTGACTGAGGGTCTGTGAATAAGCTGGTTCCCGCGACGTGGCTTTCGTTGGGCGCTGTAGAAATCTCGGAATTACGATTACGATGTTATTTCCTGCCTAACTTCTGCACTGGTGTCGTCTTCATGCAAGTACATGACACGTGTACCTATATAATTTTCCCCATAAAAAGCTGACATGAAATTAATTTTAGTGGTGATTTTAGTGACTTACGTGTCTGCCATTAAAAAGCTCATCTATCTCGATCCTGCCTATATATATCTTCGGTCATTCTGCCTATCTGTCTCGTCCGTTGGTCTTGCATCAGCCAAGCGGAATGTAATTAGTGTTTATTCGCGATTATTTTCATAACGGTCTTCGGTCGGTGTCTGCGTGCCTACAGCTCGGTATTTGCGATCGGGATTTCGCGAACGATATAGAATTAGACAGCCGAGAGAGGGAGAAGAAATTCAGCCGAGAGAGGGAGGAGAAATTCAGCCGAGAGAGGGAGAAGAAATTCAGCCGAGAGAGGGAGAAGAAACGTGGCTATTGATTGATTGGTTAGCGCGTCGAAAATGAATTCCTGCATCACCGCTTGACGTCACGCCGGCGACGAGCTACCGGCAAATCCATATTTGTTGCAGACTTATATCGCATCTCGACGTTTGACGGTCTCTCGGTGTACATATGCCTGCCTGCGTGTGTGTCGGTGTGTGTGTGTGTGAGTGTGTGTGTGCATCGGTGGTGGAGGGGACCTTCTGCGGCATGCGAGTGTAACTTAATTGGAGAACGATATTGCTGTCAAGCGATAATGCCACAGAAAGTTTCCAATGAAGAGATCACCGATGCCTTTAAATATGCATTAACGTTGAACCAAGTAAGCCATGATGGACGTCGCTGCATGTGCGGCTGTCTAGTCTTTCCCTATACACATATACATAAATTCTAAATATATACAGACACATATCACATAGGATACCGAGAATATATACATGCATACATTTAGGATATGAATACATATTTATGACTATATGTATGTGTGTCGGTGTTCAACACATACATGTGGTTATGTCCAAATGGTCAATCGAAGAGGCCCTACGTATACCAATCAAATTGTTTTAAAGTATCGTTTTAATTACAGCATCTTCTTTTTCTTCTTCTTTCTTCTTCTTCTTTCTTCTTCTTCTTTCTCTTCCTCCTCCTTCTCTTCTTCTTCTTCTTCAATAGAAAGAATGACAAGGTCCAAAGTATTAAGGCATTCCTTAAGGAGAGTGGTTGGAATTAGCTCCAGAGAACGCATTGAGATTGTGAATTTCAGACAGAGTTGGTGATTTGAAAGCAACTTGAAGCATTTAGTATTTTTACAATTTTTACCATATATTACTATGCCTACCTCCTACTGTTCTCCATATCAATGTAGCTATTACATTTTCAGATTATTCGTCCATGTTCCATATGTTCAATTATAATTTCTTCTTCACTTATGAGTTTTGTTATGATCTACCTATTTTAATGTATACCCACAATATATTCTCTTGTTACGTAGTCTATCGCTTGACGTCCTTGTATTCTAAGCCTTCGTGTTGAAAACCTCAGGATCCGTACCTCTGAATATTTAAGGGAGTATTCTTATGGTTAACAGATTCCATCTAGGTTTCCTAGTGCATTGGGATTTCATGGTCATTCGGGTGCATTCCACAGACAGTAAGTAATCGTAATCGTAATCCAGAGATTTCTATAGCGCCCAACGAAAGCCGCGCCGAGGGGACCAGCTTATTCACAGGCACTCAGTAAGAACAAAATCGATAGGCAAAAGGCTTCGGTTCCAGGTCAAGATCACATGACACACAGAAGACGACAGCAAAGGAGAAACGTCGTGACTGTGGAACAACAACTGGTGTAGATGCAACAACACACCAGTTATTACTGCCTCGACATTTCTATCGATAAAGCATCTTGTAATAATTCCGTGTTCGCATTCGAAGCGTTCTAGAGCATTATAAAAAATTATTTAAGAAAAACAACAAAGAGCTCGTGTGCATTTTGAGAGTGACGCCGTTTATCAGCATAAAAGTCTTTTTAACTGATCTCAGCTCTTTAACTGTCTCTCTGCTTTTCGCATGCATCTAAGGCTTTTCTGGGTTGAATATATAGGTCTACTTGTATCACTGTAGTCAAAGAAAACTGGAGCGGTGGCCGAGCGGCGAACGTGTCTGCTTTTCACCTCTTTGGGTGGCCCTAGAAGAGCGCGCAGAACAAAAGCGTGCAAAACAAAAGCGCGCCGACAAAAGCGCGCCGACATAAACGACAAAAGTGCGCAGCAGAGCATTGAATTTTTAATAAAACTGTAAGCAAAACATCATACGGTAACATACCTTCCTCTTTCTTTAGATAAAAAAATCCGACTCACCAAAGCGCGATATTGCTGGCGATTCCAAAAAGATATGGAAGACGTTTAAATTGCCCCCCAACAAATATTTATTAAAAACTTCCAAAGAAAATCCATAGTGCGAAGAATATTTGCGGTAAATAGGTCCGCAGCAGTGTTGTATGCAAGATAAGAATTCCAAGACCAAAACCTTATGGTTCAAGACTAAGACCAAGACCACAGGGTTCAAGATCAAGACCAAGACTCCGCAGACCCTCGAATAAGAAATATTTAATGAAACAATCGGTTGAAGAAGTCTGGTCAAGCGCTGTAAACAACACATCTGAATGTATTTATGTTCATAAAATTGTATGCAGCGAATGGAAAGGATATTATGATAGTTATTGTGTACCGTTCATCCAGTTCTCATATAGACCAGTTTAGTGAGGATATTGATCGCATGCTGCCCAAGTTATCCAGAAAAAAATAGGAAAATAATATTGACTGGAGAATCTAATGTTGATTTATTACAAATTGGCCTTCATTATCTCACCAGATTATTTTTAATACTTTGATTTCCCAACAACTGTTACCTACAATATTAAGGCCCACAAGAATAACTGCTTTAACAGCCACATTAATTGGCAATATCTTTACAAATATCTTTTCCGATCGTCAAGATTTGTTAATTGTAATAAGTGATATGTCTGATCATTTGCCAATCCTGTTTTGCACTTACCTCCGTCCCGCAAGAATACCTAACATTGTAATATGCCAGGTAGACTGGTAAATGAGAAAGCTGTTACCTCATTCCGCGCGTCTTTAGATGGATGTCACGCACCACTGCTCTAACAATGACCCATTCTCTGCTTATCAAGTATTTGTGAACAAAAATACGAAACTGGGCTTTCCCGGTTATTAAAAAGATAAATAACTGGTTCAATTTACATATCTGTCGTGTAAATTGAGCCTTATGGTTCATACGAAACGTTCATCAATAAGCAAACTAAACGTGACAGTATATTTTCTCTAGTGGCCGCCACTTATGCACAATGCGCTATAATATCACACCATCAGTAGCAGTTGCAATAGAACCTTGAGTCCATTTTCCATCCTTTCCTTTAGCTAATCGATCTTCTGATTTCTTTGCCACTTTACGTGGAAATATGTAGGCCTAGATACCATACATAGAAAAACGCTTTATGATTTCATAACAGCGGTCTCAGGTATTCTCTAATCACCATTTCCATGTACACTATCGCTTATGATCTGTGGTTCAATTTACACAGTAGTTTGTATAAATCGACCCGCGGTCCATTTTACACATCTGCACGTCGTTCTTTCTGTGTATAACATGGAAATATTTGAAATGTAGCTTTACAATTTGAGCCTTACAAGGACCTAAACACACGAATAATAAGACTTTAGAATCCAATTTCGTTGATTTAATCCCTTTTAGCCACCTATTTCTGAAAGGGGCACCTAAATGACATCAAAATGACACTGCCTCAGTACATCACTGCACCCAATTTTACCAAAACCGTGATTTATTAAAATGAAAACTCCTATCGTCTTCTCTTTTTCAGTTAAAACAACTAGTGGAACTCTGATCGATTTTTTAGTAATAAACTTAAATGCATACACAGATGGGCACTAACTACTTTGAAAATAGTTTCATCACAGCTACTTTATAACTATTTAACAAATAATTTAATTTTTATTTAATAAAAAGTTTAGGAAAAAGTTAACTGCTTTTTAAGCTACTTTTATAACGGCTTTTGCTCCTGCAGTAATGGGAACTGCACTGTTGCAATAATGAACTTTTAAACTATACATTATCTAGCTAGTAATTAACAATCAGACTTCTATTCTATAACCTAACGAGCAATGTTGCCAATTGTGGTAGAAAAATAATTTCGAGACACTGGAAACATGTGGGTAAGTCTGCAACTGAAAACATTAATTATAAAAAAGAAGTTAACTGCAAATTAAGATTTTGTAGTTTAACACTACTTTTGAAGAATAGTAGGTAACTATTTGTAACTACTTAAAAAGTAGTTTAACTACTAGTTGCTAACTACAGTAGCTGCTACTGCCTATCACTGCTTGTTCACACCCTAAATCGACAGAAAAAGAATTTTCGATAGATAATTCGCTTGCATGCTAGCCAATTTCGGTCAACGTACTTTTATATCGTTTCCTTCGGCGAGCTTTAGTCGATGATATTTTGCAGCGCCCTTTCGTCGGAGCGCTTATATGGGTATGCCACTTTCACCTGGGTTCGAAACTCGTGCGTGTGTGCGTCTCATGTGAAATTGCCCTAGATCGCATCTTGGAACTGTGCGCATGAGAGCCTCTTTCGACTCCGTAGATAGAGAGGCGTTTTGGATGTTGCTCCACAGATGAGGGCTTCCACCAAAGATAGATGATTTTACGCGTGCTCTCTACATAGACACTCTGAGGTAGAGAAAAATCAGAGTGTTTTCAGTCAACAGTGGTGGGCGGCAAATCTGTCCAAAAGAAAAAATTGTGGAGCCCATGGTACTGAGCGCCAACATGGGCGCAACTTTGGGAGACGAGGAAGTTCTCAGCTGAGATCAAACCAAAATAAGACCACCACAGAGATTTTGCCAGTACTGCATGTTCAAATGGCCATGACGAATATGGTCGAGATCATGCAATTGGTTCCTTCCTATAGCTTCGTTGCCAACGATGGGGCAAACCTGAGATTTGAGAAAGTGAAGTCTTATAAGGTCTCTGTTGAGCGACACTGAGAAGATTACCCGATTGTGCTAAGAGAAACGGAGTTGGAGGGCTAAAGACTAAATCCTAGAGCTATATAATGCAGTAGCATACACAGCTATGGCGAACGGGAATAGAGGGGCTTTATGAAAATGTCGTGATTTTAGGTATCAACAGTAACCGAAATGCTATTCTATTCTTCAACAATCTAATATAGATTAACATATAAGTATATAATATACATAGATTATATTAGTATATGATATATATGGATTATATTTAATGCATAACATATTGAACATGTAATATTTAATATAAATTATTTATTAATATCTGTCTAACAGTAACCGGTCTTATAAGCAGATGACTTTGTGTCTTTTCGTCTGTCTGCATCTGTCGGCTATTCAACCGGTCAGCCAGTCAGTCAACTGGTCAGTCTGTCCGTCTGCGTGCGTGTTGGTTCGTCTGTATATTTTCAAGTACGTAATTGCTTCACTTCGCTTATCTGTCTGCCTCTACATTTGTCTCTATCGTGCAGTTTTTAAATATTCTGTCGGTCTGTTCTTCGGTCAGCCGTGGCTGTTTGCTTTGCGTAGGAGAGGTCTCTCGATTAGTTATCCAAACAGATGAGACGCCACGTACCATCGTCACCAGTCGCTGCTTAAGTCCCTTGGGACAGGCCCTTGAACAGGAGTCACGTGGAGTCAGCACAGCTGCTCCACTACCATCAGCATCAGCATAAGCAGCAGCAGCAGCAGCAACCGACGAGCACAACGACCTGCCGCCGCCGAATTTGTCTCTGCCACTTGAATCGTGTGACGTATGGCAGGCGATTGGCTCGGTCAATAAACTCTTGGTCCTCGTTGGCAGTTAGTACAGGTCCGCCGCATCAGCGTTGCTCAGGAAGGTGACGGAAGAAGAGGATAAGTTAAGCGATTGGAAGAGTCACAGGAGTGGAACGGTGGAAGAAGATTGGAGAGTGAAAGAAGGTGAGAGGGTGTGAAGGGCGATGGAAGGAGTCGAGAAAGTGAAGGAATAGGTTCGTAGGAGGTGGAAAGATGAAGCAGATGTACGGTGCATAGGTGAAAATAAGTTGAAGTCGTGAAAGATGATTAAAAATGAAAGAAGATGAAATGTTCGAAGGGTGGAATACGATATAGAAGGAGGAGGGGAGAATGAACAGATTGAAAGAAAATGTGGATGGATAGGTGGAAGTAGATGAATGGTTGAATTTTGGACGTTTGGATGGAATGGATAAATTGAGTCTGCTATTATGCTAATATACTGGGAGGTCTTGTTTTGCTTTCAGAAGTCTTTAACGTAACGTATATGTAATGTAGGATGCTTTGAAAGAGTTGATTAGTGCCACTTTTATCCAAGTGCAAATTGTTGCTCAGTTCAGCGCTGAAAGGATAAGCGCAAAAGGGCGATGTTTGAAATGATCAATAGAGCATCGTCTTCCGTTAGAGGTCAGACAAGACTAACATCCGGTTTGCCAAGACGCTGAGAAGTCTCGACCGACATCTGTTTGCATCAGAGTCTGAGATCACCAGACACGACGAAAGCTGGCAATTGTTTAATGACTAATTACATCGCTCTGCTTCTCCTCCTTCTTCTCCTTCTTCTCCTTCTTCTTCTTCTCCTTCTCATCTTTGCACCTCGATTATTCTGCTTATATTCCTCCTTTGATTCACCTGTGCTGTCTCCACCTCATTGTCATATACGCGCTTTGTCTCGCGTGCAATTATCATCTAGTAACTCCTATTCCTTTTCCTCTGTCTCCACACGTCTCTCACTTTTATTCATCTCATCCTCCTTGTCCTGTTCCTCCCATTTCCCTCTTCACTCCTTTTCCTCTCCATCCTCGTCTTCTTCCTCCTGCTCTTCTTCTTTATCCTGCTCCTCCTTTTCAACACTGCTCCTTCTCGATGCTGATCTCCTGTTCATCCTGGTCCTTATCGTCTTCCCTTCCTCTATTTACATCGCATCCAGATTTCTTCCTTCTCTTTCTGCTCTTGCCCTCTTCCTCTGGAACCGCTTCCTGTTTGGCCCGATCCTCCCTCCTGCACCCTCTGCAGTCGGCGCTGCTTTGTCGGTTGTTAATGGCAATTTCTGGGCACTGGGTCGACAGAAGCGTTCCGAACTTAATATTTAACAGCGATAAGGCTTTTGTATAAATTTATCAGGTCCCACTGGAGAGCCGAGCGATGAGCAGAGACCCTCTCGAGGGACATATTACATATGCCGGTCCGAGCAAGAGCCAAGATGTCGCAGGCGCTGCGTCTCTCGCTGTCTGTTTAGATAGCAGTCAATAGGCTGCTGACAGAATCGGCTGACTGCAGAATCGGCGATGACAGAGTCTGACGGTAGGTCGTGTCAGCGGAAGGCATCTTGGAACTGTGCTCAGTTGCCGAGGCATGAACATCTGTGCAGCTCAAGCAGCAGCAGCGAAATAGAAAGCAAAATAGAAAGCAAAATAAAAAGCAAAAGAAGAAGAAGAAGAAGAAAGAATAAAAAAAGAAGCAGACGACGACGACGAAGAAGAACGCGAAGAAGGAGAAGAAGAAGAAAATAAAGAAAAGAGGAGAAAGAAGAAGAAAAGAAAAGAAAAAGAAAAAAAGAAAAAGTCTGTTATTGGAGAACATCGTCTTAGGATTATATCAGTGAAAATTAAGTTAATTCATTTAATCAATTTAAATTCATTCGCTCCTTATGGACTAATTAGAATGTTCTTTTAATGATATGGGTTACAAGTTAAGGCTGAGCAATTAATGTGCTAAGTTGTTAACTATTGAAGCTAGGTAAGTCAAGTCTGGTATGCCTAGTTAGCGCGGTTAATTAGTAGACATGTCAGAAAAATTTACTTAGTAAGTAGATGAGCTAATTGAAGTGGTAAATAATGGAGGTGTGTTAATTACTGCGGCCAATTAGATGTGTGATAAGATAATGGGGTTTGTTCAGATTTATTCAGTGGGTGCTACTGCTGATGCCATTCACCACGGACATATATGGAAAGACGAAAGGAAAAAGACGCCCACATGTCTCGTGTGAACTGCGCCAACTGCTTCGAGTGAAAAAATATTTTGCTCTTTGCCGTCTGGAGAATAATAGCCTATCGATCAAATTGTTTTCTCGAGTGGGAAAGTCGCTGATCGACTGATCGATTGAAGTTATAACGAAGCCGACTGGTTTAAATAAGAGATTCATTTTGAAGGATTTTGAAGGATTCATCAGCATCAGAATAGAGTTTGAGTATGCTTATATTTAAGTAAAATGCATCAAAGCATTTGTACACAATACTGCATCAGTCGAATGCAAATGCAATGCATCCTGTAAAATAGCATCAGGCGGTTGTGATGGTTGTAATACTGGTGCTGATGATGAAGACGATAATGAGAAAGATGATAATAATGATGTTTAATATGATAATTTTGATGAATGTATATACGTTTCAAGTCATTTATTTAGAGCTTTAGAATCAACTAGGAACCTATCAGTTGAATTGACATTGTTGTTGCTGTTGTTGTTGTTGTCGATGATGATGATGATGATGATGATGATGATGATGATGATGACGATGACGACGACGACGATGATGATGATGATTAAGGTGCATAGAGTTGAGTCGTTTTCATCGGTCGTTCTGCTCTCTCGTCCTCTTATTTCCAGTTTTATTTGCTTTTGGGAGAATAATTTAGAATATTGATGACTCTTTTGGATGGACTTATGTGAGTTGTTGTGGGGTCTGTTGTGGATTTAGGAAAAAGATGCTAAGGAGGAAGAGTGAAGACAGGATGAAGAGAAAGAGAAGAAGGAGGAGGAGGAGGACAGAAAGAGAAGGAGGAGGAGGAAGGAGAATGGAAGAAGGAGCCGTGTGATCCTCAATCAGCGGTTGCACAGTCAATATATTGTCGAGTCACTTAAGATCACAATCAACTACTTTGCCTTGCTAATACACTTTATTTAAGCCCCAGTCGTATCGGTCGGTTAAGGAAGCATCTTCTGAAGTCGGCTGCTGCTGCTGCTGCGGCTGTTCTTACTCCTCATTCTCTATATCCTTCTCCAACGCCTCTTAGTTCGTCTTCTCCTCATCGACAGCAGTCATGAGGAAAACTCAATAATCTGTAGTGCTTCTATTCCACGCTTGCTTTAATCTTACTTCGAACGGCAATTAAGACGAGATAGATTCCGATCGAAATTATCCGTCCACTGGAAATATGACGCCACTTGGGAAATTCCCACGACTTCAGCCTCTCCGCAGATAGACTTAACGCTATTCTTAGCTTGAGTGTCATTTCTTCATCAGACGTTGCGATCTCTTTTCATCCAGTTGTTAGAAGCAGCTGTTGTAATTCGCACAGAAACCCATAGACAGGTGTTAGCTATAAATTAAGACAGCGATGTGAGAAGAGGAACTGAATTCTTTTGCCCCTAAACTTGCAATATACTTATGGCGCATTTATTTCCGTTTTAAAAGATTGTCGGGTCAAATTTACCGCGTAACAATGCTAAATAATGTGTTAATGATACTTTGTTGACGCTGAACTTCTGCGACAAGGACTCCTAATTGAAGTACACATAAGATTTATATTGGTTGATTAAAATTTGACGCAGTCATTTTGGAGGAATCTAGCGGAATATTTAAAGCCCTGATTTTACAGTGAATCTGGAAAGGGGTCTGAGGGCGAGAAGAGATAACAAATAGGATTGAGAGGAGAACAGTGGAATTGGAATATTTTAATTGCTATGGATTTACGCCTATGAACATTGCGCTTAATTGCCAATGGATTAATGTATAGAAAGTGTGTCCAGTTCCTGAATAGATGTCGCATTTCAGCCAAAAAAAATTCTGCGGAAGATATTTGGCCTTTAGGACTACGTCTCTGAGCACTAAACAATGATATATACATTATATAAATAAACCTTGCTAAAATTAGACCGGAGAATACTCGAGTAGGCTATGGAACGGGCACAGTTAGACCTCTCTTTGAATTATATGTGGGCCTATGGTGCATATGCTAAGCTGAAATGCGTTCGTGGTACAAAATACAAGTCTAGATTTCAATGTCAGTGAACAACTCGGGTGTGTTTGATAATGGAACTCGCTCGCTGTTACTGCGATCTGTTTTTACTGCGATCTGTTTACATGTAAGTTTACAGCTGATGCAAATGCAACGGTCGTTGGGAAAAGCATAGCTCTGCGCTGTCGTACAAAGAGCGCTCAGTCCAGCTGCCCGGCTCCTTCTCTAACAGAGGCGAATAGATCTGTATATCGAGTGGAACTCTCATGGGTGTCTTAACGCCGGACTTTCCTGGACAATGTCTCCCTCTTTCCTTCTTCCCTCCTTTCTTTCATGTACCAGAGACGGGAAGCCTCGTCATGTCGCAGGTTCCGATTCGCCATAGATTTTACTTCGGCCGGAATTATTTTGCCGAGTAACGACTTCGCCCGACATTAGTTCGCCTATTCTTTCCTCTAAAAATCATGCGACTCTTAAATTCGCCTGAGCGAAGACGTTTCTGCTTGCCTGACCCAGAGGCAACGGCGAGGACCTTCTCAACGGACGGACTGCACTGTCTGTCTCTTGGAGAATTGACGAGAAAATAAAATGGAATGAAGAGGCAGAGAAATTGCGATTTGAGTTGACGTGAAGGCGAAAACACAATTCACGAGCGAAGCCGAAAGCAGAATCTAAAGTCATTGCAGGTCGACCTCTTGCGTGACGCGCTTACTTCACTGCATCGATACGGATGAATATTCACGCTGCGCATGGAACATTAACTTCAAACATGAACATTAGCATAAAACATGGCCATTAACATACCAAACTAACATAAGAGAGGAAGAGCCGTGCAGTGAAAACGCGGGCATTGACATAAAAGCGATAATTAACCCACAGCACTGCATTGATCTTACCTTGTCTGACTGATAAGTACATCAAGAGCTCTTCTTACGACTGCCGCGGTATAAATTCTCTGTTACAGTCGCAGTGAAATTACCATAACATTATGCTAGCATTACTGTGCATTCTGTGCAACTACGAAAAACGCAGACATTGACGTACGCACACCAACATCATCTTCATAAAATGTAAGAAGCGAATATCGACGTTAGCTACGACGCTATTAAAATACCAGTAACATTAACCATGAAAAATACATTAAATTTAATCTAAGCCAGAAGCTTTTATAGGGCCGTAGTCGTAGTAAACAAGACGTAAATCGATGACCATTTCTAAGCCAAACCGAATTCCATAAGCATTATCCCTTACAGAGAATCAATCAAGGCCCAATAGGCCGAAGGGACCGCAAGGCATTCTGTAAAAGCATGAAACACTTGATCACTGAATATGCTTAAAGCAGAGTATAATGACATATGGTCGAGCGCATTTGAGAACACCTTAAAGTGCGCTATATAAATGTGAGCATGAAGAGCTCCGTATTACGACAGACGAAGTCCTATGCATTTAGAAGACTCAACGCCCTAATCGAATCTCGAAATACATTACGCTGCCTGAATTACGTAGTGCACTTAATGGGTGTGGCAGCGGCCCATTCCGTTGGCCGGAGCGAAAATATTTCTCAGCCATTTGGCGACCTTTCCATCTCGTGGTGCAGTGGCCTGGAAGCGAGTGGATTAGGGAAAAGTTAATCGCCCGTTAATCCACTTCGATTCACATAAATGCAGCGGCGGTGATGGTGGACGTGACTTGCCTCTGATTTGGTTAAGGGCAGGACAATTCGTCATCAGTGCTTCTGAGTAGCTAGCTATGGAGAAGGACGCTATACATAATACAAGCCTCCAATTAAACTACATAACATGTATGTCGACGATCGTGTCATGTGTGAAATATCCTCTAATCGGCTTCTATGTTGGCTGCGATATGAGCCTAAAAACCTACCTTATCAGCTGTAGTCACAACATACATCAAAAATTATAACGCATTTGTGCCAGGAAAAAGTCCGAAGTAAATCAAGTAAAAAGTTTGATTACAGGTTAAAAATTTGTTGCCCTTTCTGTCGTTCGTGTAACACTAGCTACACGTTATTATTTTTAACCATGCTATAGTATATAGCAGAGTGCTAGAGTATATAGCAGGGTGAGAGAGTATATAGCTGGATGCTATAGTATATAACATGTTGCTAGAATACATACAGTAGCAAGGTTGTGTAGAATATAGCAGTGTATATAGTATATAACAAAGTGCTATAGTTATCAGTTGCTCTATCTGGTGTGGCTTTATTACCGGATGCGAGTCAAATAGGAATATAACTGCAATTGAAAGTTCATTTATGACACAGAAAGGAAGACAAATTCTGACACTCCTATTGTCTTTCAGTTCAATTTTGACTTAAAATTCATATATGAAAGTTTGAAATTTTAGATGTTAAACATAATAAACTTTCTCGCAATATTCAAAAGACGTTCTTTCTTTCTTCATAACGAAGACACGAGGAGCTGCTTGTCTTTTGACATACTTAATGACTTATTCAACCAGGTTGATGGTGCGCCTTCGACCAATAAAGCTAAAAGTAAAGCTCCCTTCTACCTAGTTGAGCGAAGGGGAGGCTCTCATTTCTCGAGGTCAGAACATCAAAGAACTTGCCGTTTACTTTCCAGTTTGCGCTGGTGCTAATTATGCTGCTCAGCGGTGACAAAGACATTATTATTATTACTATTATTTTCCGAGGTAAGAAAAATCCCTCAGGAATGAAACATTACATTAAGGGGTGATATTTTATTTATGAAAATCATGCCTCAGTCCAGAAAAGTGCTTCTGAGGACAATGGCATTGTGGCGTTGGTCGCAGATGGAAAGACGTTGGAAGAGGTAATGTCTTTGGCGTCGATCACCTGAAACAGCTGACCGCCGTCAGCCAAGCTCTGAGACAAATTCTGCCCCCCGGCATTAATAGGGCCAAGAGTTTCTATAGCAACAGGGATAAATGTGTGTGTTGCAGGCAACCCGGCATATTTGGAAGATTAATGCGTCGCAGCCCGTTCAGCTGCAGCTCCTGAGAAGATTGCTGTCTGTGACAGGTAAGAAGCGACGCAAGTAGGGATAATGGTGGCGTTCCAATCCAAGTGTTTACCTCCAGTTCGAGGGACTAAGCTAACGCCACCAGGTCGCTTGCCATCGGTCCGAAATAGATCTGTGGGCTAATTCGGATATCTGCGTATTGGTGTGCTCCAAAAATGATGTCAATTATGACATGATGTAGATGTAAAATGTACACGGTTTTCTATAGCGACCGTACAGCCTCGAGCCATCTGATTTTTCAATGAAATAATCGGTGAGATCCTTCATCACCGCCTCCCTTTCAAATGGGCGTCACTACATTTTTGATGGCGATGGATTGTCAAATTGCATTGTTGCAGATAAACCTATGGTATGACTCTGGGCCAGCTGCATCTCCACATTTACAGTGGCATAGGTCAAGGCTCAAGCGAAAACCCATCGCCACTTCCACCGCCTCATTTTCAAGACAGAGGCCACAATATGAAACTGGCAGAGCAGTTAGCCAATAACCAGAGTCTATGCAATAAATGGCTGCCAACCTTGCCCGACTCAAAGGGTTTCTGGCGCCAGTTAAAATGGACTACTCGTCCGTTTCTACCAACGGTCGGTCCCATGTTTCTTGCTTTGCTGGCAGAGAATCCACGATGACTGGCAGAGTATTTTGTCCAACAAAACAGATGGCTGGAACAGTGGCACAATTGGTAAAGAACGCAGATATTATTATTTTTACCCGAGGTACAAATGATCCCTCACGATTACAAAAATTAGGGGAGAGTTATTCTGGGAAGGCTAGTCTTCGCTGATGAGTTGTTTCAGTGTGAAAGGCTGCACTGAAGCGCTGGATGGTCATAGATAAGCGCTGATGGAGGAAAGTAGTTTCCCTACTATCTTTCGATATTTGTCAAAGCGATAACCGATGTGCCTGATGAAAGCGAGGCCATCTTGATTATTATTATTAATATTATTGTTACTTTATTTTTATTATTATTATTTTATTATTTATATTATTTAATATTTTACCTGAGATAGGCTAAGTGTAATCCTTCAGGAACAAAAAATGCGCTAGGAGTCGTTAAAGGTTCAGTATTATTATTATTATTATTATTATTATTATTATTGTTGTTATTATTACTATTATTATTATTATTGTTATTACTACTACTACTACTACTACTACTACTACTACTACTACTACTACTACTACTACTACTACTACTACTATTATTATTATTATTATTATTATTATTATTAAGGCCCTGGACGCAGAACTAGGGCATCACAAAACTCATAGTCATAGTTTACCTCCCCTCTTAACCGGTACCAAATTATACTGCTTGGTGATAAAGTGTGCGTAAACAACTTGTTCAGGGTCGGTACATTGAGTTCGATCAGCATATTTGAACCCACAGTCGTTGAATTTCAAACCAAGCGCGCTGCCGATTAGACCACTGTGTCGCATATCAACCGATAAAGCATGCTTTATTATAACGGCGCTATAGAAGCTGTAAGCTTGCATTAGACATGCCAAATTCGAGAATGTCTGCTTCGATTTTTAAACCCAGAACGTAACTGGAAGCTGACGATAACTTTACACAGATAAAATATGAGAAGGTAAAGGTAGCATAGAACTTGATCCCGAGGTCTAAAGATTATTCGGCTGAGGCGCAAACAGTCTAACGACAGGATATACTATTGTCTCTAGTGCAGCCAGCAGTAGATGCTTAGATAGAAAAACAGTTCATATAGTCCGATGGACAAAAGAATGCTTTAACATTAGACGGCGATATTGGTCCCTCTGGAGGGACCCACAAACTTATCCTTTGCACTGACCTTGCGAGTCATTTCCTTAATTACATATAGTAGACCAGATGATGATGAGATTGAATCAGCGTCATCAGCCAAGTGCCTCCTGCACGGTTTCCTCCAGTCTAGTCCCGGCGTCTTTTATGTGACGGTTCTGATGCCACAGCAGCAGCCATTAGACCCATAGGTTCTTCCCGGCAAAATGCTATGATTCACACACTACTACGGCAGCCAAAGCGTCTCCAATGACGAAAAATGACAACAACAACAATTACTGCTGCTACTGCTGCTGGTAATGGCGAATAAGGATGCAGTGCGTGAAAGTGCTGCTCAGCAAAATGCCATCTACTTTCTTAGGAGGTTGTTTAATGATGATGCAACTTCCAAGAAACCCCAAACTAACGGATATTAGGAACTTTGAAAGAGACGCAAGAAGCAGGAAGCTCAATTTAGCCCTTATTGGACCTTTATGCCTTATTCAAAGAATGGAAAATTTTAAGCCTCATTCAAAAATTGGAAAACTTTCACAATACGATAGCTTATTAGGAGACTCCGCCTTTGTACACCCAATGTGTAGGTTGGAATGTTTGGACTGAATTACCTGACTTTTTTCTGTATATTTGTTTTCTCTCAACTCTAAACACTAGTGTTCAAGTGTAGTGTTCATAGGTTCTGGACACTAGTGTTAATGAAGTGCACATTGTTGTGTTCCCTTCATGAGCACTAGTGTTCCCTTCATGAATACTAGTGTTCAGAATAGGTGGTTTGAACGCCCGGACGCGTTCAAGTAGTGTTACAAATGCACGTTAAGGCATTTGCACAAAAAATTAGAACATCTATGAAGCATTTAAAAATCTGAACACTATTGTTCAAAACTTTAACGCTAGCGTTAACACTAGAAACGGCCGGACGCCTGCAATTAGTCTTGCAAATAGGCGTTTAAAATGTGTTCAGATTATGAACACTCGGCCTTAGACTGAAGCGGGTTAAATGAGAAGCCTATCGTAGATTCTGGAAGGTTAGACGGGCCCGTCTCTAACTGAATGATGTTAATGCCATTGAGACATTGTAAATGCTAGAGGCTTTCGCTTTAGAGTAGATATGCAGTAGAGATAAGGTATGACATGACATATTTATACAAAGTCCATGAAATTGTCTATCTGCGTACTGGAAAGATCACGATTTTTCCGGGTTTGGTTGCAGCGGTAAGAGGCCGTTGTTGGTCTTTCTGCTCCAGGCCAAGCTAAAATTGAGTTCCATAAAGTGACTGTCTTGAATGAACCGGGTATTCAGTAAGTTTTTAAAATTCAGATGCATCGAGTCAGACATAAAACATGTCTTGTTGCGGTCATTGATGAATAAAGGCGGGTCTTGTGGTGTCCTTAATCTACCGTGTAAGTACAACCGTACTGGGTTTACCTAGAGTATATAGCACCTTTAAAGGACATAATAATTAATATAATATATAATATATTAATTAATGGCGTTATATAAATAATCGGAAGATAGACGCTTTAACTACTGCATCGATTACTTAAGAGTTAAGGGCTTTCGTCAGTGGGAACCGCTTAATTAATTAAGGATTCCGATTACAGCAAACCACCGTTCTATTAGGAGCGTGGCATTCTAGTGATCAGCATAGGATCAGATAACACGTTTCGCAGGATGGTTTTTGAGAGGTTCCATACAGACGCTACATAAATATCGAGCTTTCTGTACGTAGCCTACACAGAATGTGTTTCCGGATATCCGGTGACCTGAGCCGCTTTGTGCGTAATTCATGTGGCGCTTGCCATGCATCAACTGACATCGGCTCTAACGAAGGCAGACGCAGCAAGACGAACGGACCCACCGACTGACCGACGGACTGCCCGTCAGTTCCTGACTGCCCGGCTGCCTGCCTGAGCGTCTGTAGCCGCTAATGAACATCCCTCGCCGACGACGAATTCAAATGAAGCACATCCTTATATTGCTTCTCGTTCTCGCAAATGAACAAACCCGATTTAGAAAAATATCACGAATCTATGCGCTAATCCTATCTTATGTTATCGTCGTTTTCGTATGTATGTGTAACATATGTATGCACATAAGTATCTGAACATTTATATAGCGCCTTTTAGGAACCTCACAAAGGCACTGCAGCAAGAGATCTAAAACATATCATAAGCTGAAAAGATTCATCATCATTGTCATCATCAGCAACAATAACAACATTATGTGGCATGAGGCATATTGTTCACGCTTTTGCCTGACACTTCGACGTCTGAGGTTAGAATCTCTGTGCACCATAGGAAGCTGAAAATTGTTGTCTGGCTGTTGGAATTCTGTCGTCATATATGCAGCTCAGTTGAACTGACTTTGATTTCAGGACAACACCTCTGTTGACTGTTACTGGAAGAAGCGTATATAAATGAGAGATTGCTTGCTTTGCCATCAACATCGATATCTCCATCATGCATCTTTATCATCATCATCATCATCATCATCATCATCATCATCATCATCATCATCATCATCATCATCATCATCATCATCATCATCATCATCATCATCATCATCATTATCGCCACCTTAATTCATCGTTATCATCAGTAGTAGCAGCATCCTCAGCATAATCGTCATCATCATCTTCTTGATATCGTCATCATCCATAGCATCAAAATCATCCGAAATCTCAATTACAAATAATAATAATAGTAATAATAATAATAAACGAACTATTATTATTGTTGTTGTTGTTGTTGCTGCTGCTGCTGTTGTTGCTGTTTTTTCTGTTGTTGTTGTTATTATTATTATTATCAACTAACCTATCCCGCGCAGAACATCTGAAAATATGTACGTTCTGGAAAAATCCTATGTTAGTTTTTTCATGTTAACTATAGCCCTTTTGTCTTCATTATATTTTCGAGATGCTACTGGCAGTATTTGTCACCTTTACCAATTTTACTAAATCGACCAAGAACCACGCTTCTCAGGCTATTATTATACAGGTGATGATGATGATGATGATGGTGGTGGTGGTGGTGACGATGATGATGATGATGACGATGATGATGATGAAGATGATGATGATCGTTATTAGTATAATCATATTCGTATTTTTCCTCTCCTAAGATTCGAATTTCTGTGTAACTTTGCGTACGTTAAATTTTTAATAATAATAATAATAATAATAATAATAATAGCAACAACAAATGCAACAACAATAATAACAGCAGCAACAACAACAATAAAAATATGCGGCGTTGTTTTGCTGTTGTGGATGTAGCTGCTGCTGCTGCTGCTGCTGCTGTGCTGACTGGCTTCATTTTTATCAGCATCTAATCTCGAGAGCATTAGGTGATAAATGAGGCTCTTGTTCGGTTACTTCAGCCGAGATTTGTTTGGCTTTTGCAGCTTCACTAAGGCTCCCGGCCTGATAATGCAAGGGACACTATCTCAAACTTAACGCAATTTTCCTGCTCACTGACCAACTGCTAAACTAAAATTAATGAGGATGAAGACAATGATGATAATTATGATAATTATGAGGAGAAGAAGGAGAAGGAAGTGGTGGTGACAAAGGACAAGGAGGAGAAGGAGGATGAAGAGAATGATGATAAAAATTAAGTAAGTAAATAACAACAACAACAATTACTGCTGCTGCTATTACTGCTACTGCTACTACCACTACTACTACTACTACTATTACTACTACTACAATTATAATTATGATTATTATTGCTACTACTAGTAGTACTACTACTACTAATAATGATAACGACAAATTATAAATAACAATTATAAATTTGTAAAGCGGCAGTTGACAAATAGATACATGCTACTAACTGAAACTATTTTTGCATCAGTCGGATACCAAATTATAATTAGCCTAATTATTCTTGTGTTGATCTTGTGGGCTTGAAGAACTTTATATGATCTAAGACAAACCTGCTTGTAAAACTACTAGGCTAGAATTTGTGGCCATTTGATATTAACTATCTTAATCGGCTTTTTCACCGGAGCTAAGTTAATTACTGCGTCTAGATGTCATATTTCTAGATAACATCTAAACACTGCTTGCTAACTCATGAACTGTTTACAATTACATTCAATCTAACATCGTTTACGTTGACGTAGTGAACGTCACTGATAGGTTTTTAAGCGGCGCTATATAAATTTCCAATTGTAACTGAAATTACAATTACAGTTTAGCAGTTAATCGAAGCCGTAGATGGACAATGAACTTCTGTTGTTCTTAAAATTTCGTCCGAAAGCATCACTACACCGTCTATTGAACACTGAGCCTGTATTTGTATTGACTTGGCGCTAAGTTCTTGAGAAGGGGGGACACTTACTTGGCAGAAGAGCGCTGCCGATGAGTACACGGAGTTGAAGGAAGTCGTTCGTTCTGTCCCTGTCATCGTTTCATTTTCTGTGGAATTGACATCGACACTCCTCCCTAAGTCCGTCTCTAACGAGGTACCGTTGCTTTCTTTCGAGGCGACCAGTTCGGTTCATCTGATTTATAGTGCGCTTTCAAGAGGAACGAAATCACCCGCGAACCGATGAACGTGATTTGAAATTATGACGAAAACGGGAAGGCAGGGATGTCGACGATTCCGAACGGATTCCGTATCGTTGTCATAGGAAATGATGCGAAAATTTCTTATGCATCGACGACACTTCAGCCACACGTCCCTCGGATTATCCGTAACTTCCACAGGACGCTGGGTCGACGCTCGCAGCTGGCTGCTGAGGCTGGTGGTGATGCCGACGACGATGCGAGTGTAGCCGGCGTTGCTGGTGGTGGTGATGATGATGATGATGACGACGACGGGCTGCTGCTGCAGCCGTGAGGCTGGAGAGATCTGTGCCGGCGGTGGGGTTGGGATGAAAACGTGGAAGATGGTCTCATCAAACGAATCCATTGTCCCCGGAGATGGTCGGTGGACTGTCGGAGGGAAAGGCCTTAGATCACACGGCCATCGATTTATTCGACTGGACAGATCGGCCGTATTAAAAGCGAATTCACAAATCACTGAAACTTATTTCGAATCATAATAAATCAACGACCGCCTGTCACCCGTCCTCTTCGACGACAACGCAGTCGACAGACTTTCTCAACCTCAGCAACCGAATTAACGATTGTAACCGATGCAACGCTGCAGCTGCACCGGCGACGGCGGCTGTCATTAACGCGAAATGTCTCGAGAACCGTATGTCACGTGATGGCAGGCGTCTCTTGGCTCAGCGCAGAATAAACCAGGAATACCAGTCATGTGACCATAGGCCTAGGCTTAACCAGGCATAAACTGCCATGTCCGACAGGGTAACAATCCCACTTCCTGGGGTTGTAGAACTCGATAACGAACTGCCAGTTTCATATATGGCTCAGGGATTCAACCCCTAAACATGAGATGAATGACTGTCAGCCTGCATGAACGGATTCATGTCACAGTATAGTTCTGTGAATCGCATAGTTCTTAAGTATGCATATATCTATTTCTGTATGTATATATGTGTATGTATGATGTATGTCGCTATCGAAGTCATCGGAATGAAATAGAATAGAATAGATGTAGATTAGCTGAATAAATTTCTTATCATCATCATCATCATCATCATCACCGTCACCATCACCATCACCATACCATCACCATCACCATGTCATCACCATCACCATACCATCACCATCGCCATCATCAACATCACCACCATCATCATCATCATCATCATCACCAACAACAACATCAACAACAACACAGCAGCCGGCCGCAGCTGCTGTTGCTGCAAAAGCAAAGAAATGTTCGTGGGCTCTGCTGGGCTATCGAGAGCAGATGTCTCGCGGCCGATGTCTCCACCGTATACTCTGATTCATCTCTTATCCTTTTCGTCGTTCTCTTCATTTTTTCTTGCTTTTAATTCTGATAGTTTTGCTTTCATAATCTGCGTTTTCCTCCCCTCCTTCTCTTTACCACTGTCCACTTTGTCTCCCTGCTCCTCATATTCTCCTTTTCCTCTGCCTCTTCTTCGTGGTCTTCCTCCTCTCTTCCTCATACTACTCCTTCTCTTCCTTTCTTCCTCCTCGTCTTCATTATGTATGCGCTGTGTAGAATGCCAGGAAGTCAATTATGGATAAGGCTGCTTAGGGCCTAATGCCTTTGGCTAACAGCTCTCGTTGAAGACTGATCCGGATTCTCGTTCCGTGTTTGTTTGAGGCCCGAGGCCCACCCACCCACCTCACCGCACTCAACGCCATTTTATCAGTACGTCGCACACATTCCTCCTTCTCTCCGTTTCTCCTCCTGCTTCTTTTCATCCTCCCTTCCCTTCTTTTCCACCATCATCTGATCCTCCTGCTCGTATCCGCACACAGGATGACCACTGCTATTAAATCATGTCTCCAGAAGATTGACCTCACTGACCCCGGCTTCTGGCTTCTAGTTTGATTTAGTGGCTAATATGCATAGATGCTTCAGTGGCGCTATAGAAGTCCTTAATGTCATTATCCCATACGAACTCGTCAGTAATGATTATGACAGGTGCGGAGCCGCCTAAGGGAGCAGCATCTCACCACCACGAAGAATGGGATTCCCGATGAATATGCAAGGCCTAAACGGGCCTTCTTGAGTCCTCGAGCAGTCCACCGCGATCGCGTTCATCTCCTACCCTCACGAGCACCACATGCTGGTGATTGGGTGTTGGCTCTTCTGTATCTGCTCTGAGACTGCGCCTCTCAGACAATAAGGTACTGGTGGCAGTCGGGGTGAGACTAGGAACAAGACTGCATGTATATGTCTCCTATGCGGATAAAAAATCGACACTAGAGGACTCCACGGCCTAGTTTACAGAGCAGGCGGTGGCAGACAGCAGAGGCACATCATCCTGAATGACACTGTATTGTATTGTGTTTGATAGCTTATACAGCGCTTCTTACAGAACAAAACTACTCAGAGGCACCTCCAGCATGAGAACCCCGGGGAAATTAGAATGTCTTTAAACAACGAGCCGACTGAGCCCTATCACCAACAGTGACCCTTGCACGTAATGATAGCAGAAGTCGATTCCACAGAGATGGGCTAACAACAGCAAAAGGCCTCTGCTGCGCCAGCGAGGACTTAACAAGAGGAACAAATAGATAAACATTACCTGGAGAGCGCTGAGCAGAGCAACAAGAGCCGCTGGGACTCAAAAGGGAAGAAAAAACCACCTGACTGGGTAACGCTCATCCCTCGGTCACGAGAATGGTGCCTGCCATGGGCATAACAGTACTGGACACCACCGCAACGGCTGACCTAACTCACACATCGATCAGGGCAGGTGAAGTCGCCGACTGCCCAGGTTTATCAAAAAAGGGTGCTGTGTGCCACCCATCACCCGCACCCACGCCTCCGTGGCAGTAGCCTTGGAGACCGACGGTGCTTGGATCATGGAAGGACTAAAATTCATCGCATCATTGGGAAGCAAAATAATGGGCACAAACCATGACTTACTGAGACTTCGTATTTGTTCCAGAGGATTATGGTGGCTTTTCAACTGGGAAACGCTATCTGCCTTTCCGGGACATTACCATCATGCTATGAGCTTCCTTTAGATGGCGCTTCAGAAAATGCTAACAACAGTAACTATATAATAGTTAAAATAATAAAATGATATTAAATTATTATTAGTAGTAAAAATAATAAATTAATAAATAATAATAATAATAATAGATTAGCAAAAACAAAGCTTCCTTTATAAGCACGAAGCTATTATGCAACACGTCGTACAACACCATGGAGTAAATCATCTCATCATCTTTAGCGTCATTACCATCACCATCATCATAACTACCATCCTCACAATCCCATTCATTGTCGTTGTTAATGGCAACGACTTCATCATTAGTAAAAGAAGCGCTATATAAAGACCCTATTGCGCTATATCTTTTATAATAATAATAATAATAATAATAATAATAATAATTATAATAATAATAATTGATTTACATAGGTTGTGTCAAATGAATAAGTATGAATATATAATATTGTATACTGACTTGGCACTATAGAAGCAGATATCGGTTGCTTAGCAATCGTATGTTTTTCGTGTAATGCACGAACTCTGCTCTGGCGCCGTCCTTTGTCATAAGGCAGGCAGAGAATGCGTCTGAGGATGCTGCTGATGATGATAATGCTGCTGCTGCTGAAGCGGCAGCTGGTGAGAGTGTTGTTGGTGGTGGTGATGGTGATGATGCTACTGTGGTTGGTCAGGGATGGTCCGGAGATTCCTTAAGACTGATTTCTTTCCTTTGGTAAATGGCGCCATTCATTGGAAGTGATTCGGTTAACAGTGCATCGACTCCATGGCGCTACTGCGTTACTGTCAGAACAAGAAGCTGCCCCATACAACATCTCTCTTCTCTTTCACCTCATCTTGCTTCTACTCTTCTTCCTCCTTCTCCTCCTCCTCCTACTGCTGCTACTACTACTGCTACTACTACCACTACTACTACTGCTACTACCACCACTACTACTACTACTACCACTACTACTACTACTACTACTACCATTCATCTATCTTCTCCTGTTCTTACTCTTCCTTCTCTCACTTCTCTTCCTTCTCCTACTGCAACTACTACTTATCTGCCTCCACCTCCTAATTCTCCTCCTGCCCTCCTAATACTGCCTTTTCGTCATCCTCTTTCTTTTCCAATCTTCCTCTTTCCTCCTCATCCGATCCACTCTTAATCCTCCTCCCTGTCCTTCGTCTCTTCTCTGCATTCTTCACTGTCATCCTCGATCTACTCGTTATCCTACACCTTCCTTATCCTCTCCTTTCTCTCCTCTTCTTCCTCTCCTTCTATCAACTTTTATGTACTCTTCTTTTTCTGATTCTACCTCTATTCGCTGTCCGCCTCTTTGTTCTGCTTTTTGTCCTCGTCCTTCTTCTCTTTGTACTGCGCCGTTCCTGGCCTCGACCGGTCATGTACGTGTAGCGTGTATTGAGGTCCTAGGGTCGCTCGAGCAATCCGCGACCGCTGCGACTCGGTCTGCGCTGGTCGCAAGGCATCCAAAGAGACTATTTTTCATGAGCTGAATGGCTCACAAACGACGACACATCTGTCGATAGAGAGAAGAAGAAAGCAGAAGGGTTCTCCTGATGATTACAAACAAAAGATCTATTGAACGACTCATCCAACGAAGCTCCCCTGCTGCTAGAGCCATCAGCGAGATTCGATTGGCCCTAAGAATACAAGGACTGTGCTGCATAGAGCTGGATGGGGCATAGCAAACGTGAACCCATGCCTTGGCTGTGGCTGTTACACTGTATCCATTCATCTCAATTAACCACTTCCGTCTCCCGTCGCTACACGAACCGGTAGCCCTCTGTGGACCAGAGGGATAACTAATGTAATTAGTCGCAGTTTAATCTGTCTTCGTGCTGCAATCTGGTGAGGAGAGAGAGGAAACTACTATGGAACGCTTCGGTGCATGCTTGGAATACTAGGCGCTGGTGGTACCTGCCTTCGCTACAAGCAACACTTCTTCTTAAGAGTGCATGTTCAGGTTCCATGGATCAACTTCAGCATCTTCTTCCTACTCGCTATTTATAATAATCGTATTAATATTCATTATTATCATTATTAAAATTAAAAATAAATATAGCAGAATATAAATAACGCAACACAATGCATAAGAAAACAATCAATCTAGTTGCATGCTTAAAACTTGAAACATTTATATGTTTATTTATATTTATATTTTATATCTATATTTATATTTATTTATTTATATATATACATATCGTCCATATGTTGCAAAAAACTTCCGAGAGCTAAAAGATTTAGTTCTACGGGTTTGGTGACAACAAAATATCTTCTTATCACATATGATATTGAGCAGCATTCGTTCTTTCTCTGACTATTCGTCCATCCATCCATCCATCCATCCAGCTACGTTTATTGCGTCCAGAAATTGACAAAAGATGCAAGTTTAACACAAATAAATTATTGATGTACAAGCGGAGTCCCCAGAAAAGGTCATAGTTTAGTCTATTTAGGGCTACCTAGTAACAAACCAATTGAGTTCCTTTCTATACGGTCCAATAAACGAACGAATTATCGACTGAACGAACAAACGAATAAATGAGCGAAAGCGCAGATAATCAATAAATGTAGAAAGCTAAATACATAAATTTGTCCTTCTTCTCGATGGCCTATCACGTATCACATCGATTGATCTTTTCTGATACGTGATATAGTTTGCCGAACGCGCCCTTGAGGCTTCACTTATTCCCGCCTTTGGCACGAGTGGTCTTTGAAGTTTCACTCTCAGTCACTTAATTTGATGGTATTTATTTTCTTCTGTCTTCTAAGACCCAATGCAGTCACTCTAGTCGCTATTTTAAAGCAGTTTTCTTAGAAAATTAGCTAAATTGGAAATAGGATCCTATAGCCATGTGTCGGATGCAACCGTCATCGTTGCTCAAACCTTTCCACAAACTTTCTTCTACTTGCCAAAACTAACTTCCACTCCAACCCTGACTTCAACTGAACATAGTTAGTTTCCAATGTTTAACGACATCTTATGACATCAAAGGTCGTTGATGTCGATTGTAAAAATTATCTACGGTTCTCACTGTATTTTCTTTTCTGATCATACAGTCAATGTGCAACATATATACGAAAATCCCACGTGAGCGTCACGCTCTAATAACTGTCCTCGTGGGGCAACTCATTAACGTCAGTAATTTAATAATTATACAATCTGTCGAACTTATACCCACAATTGGCTTTAAAAAGCCCTATATTACATTATACTTTATAACAAATAAATGACTAAATAAAGTCAGGAGTTCGCTATTGTAACAGCAGAAAACTAGGTCTCATGCTTCTTATGAAGGCCTATATTTCCGTGACGCATGATGTGTAGGTTCGAATGTTCCTATGGAGATCACAAGGACTAACCTTGAGCAAGTCTTTAGCGCAATATTGTATATTCAAAGCCATCTATAGATGTCTTATTCGGTATTACAATTTACAACAGGAATATCCAGGGCTTGAAGTTCAAAAGGCGGAGTAATAAGAGGGTGTTGGCTGCTGTTGGCGCAATGAGAAAAATAGTCAGGAAAGAGTCTTTGAAAGGTTCATGAAAGGCAGAAAAGCAGCAGTGGGGGTCAAGTATTACGTCTTCTGAACCCAGCACTGACTACACGTAGCCCTGAACAAATACAAGAAACCAAGTAAGTGCAATGGCCTTCAATGAGTCTAAATCAGTATGTGTGTATATATATATATATATATATATATATATATATATATATATATATATATATATATATATATATATATATATATATATATATATATATATATATATATATATATATATATATATATATATATATATATATATATATATATATATATATACATAGGCGTAGGCCTATGTATACATAGTTTTTGTGTTTAGCAGTTCATATACATGACCAATATTTCCTATAGTTAGGATTTAACTATTACATATAAGTCTTATTTGAATTTCTTCGTCGCCATAGGTATTGCTTGTTAACTGGAGGCACTGCTTAAGCGGAACTAGTTTTTCTTATGGGTCTGCCGTTTGTTTCCCAATAACCTGCTTATTTCATGTTAAACTTATGAATCTATAAGCCGATTTTTGGGATCAATAAACAAAGTTGAATCTATAGGCATATATATATGATCATATGACGCGCGAGCATATATATGTACATGTTCATATGACGCACGAGCATGACAGATGACAAGTGCGCTGTCTATATGGTTCCGTAGCAGCTGCTGGCTGTTGCCTGTTCTTCTTCCTATTCTTTTTCTTGGTCATCGTCGTCAGAACAATGCAAGTGGACCGCTTCTTCGATCTACGGTCAGCATAATTTCTGCCTCTTGTCAATAAAACGGTCGGCATTATCAAAAGGAGTACACGCGCCTTGTTCTGTGCCGCTGACTAGGGTTTACGACCGTCGACTCTTCATCTCTGCGATGATTGCAAACTCCCTGTTGTAATATATGACGCCGATAATTCTGATTTTCAAAGAAACAGTAAAGAACACAAACAAGATTATGGTGTACCCAGCGGCCTTCTGACTTTCGTAGCGTCACAAATGCCGTCATCTTGGCGCTATGCTCTTCACAGACCGTTCCTATGCCACTCGTTCAAAGCCTCGAAAGCTCGTTATACACAATCACGACGACAATGAACTGTTAATACTTCGCAGTTAAGTCTCTTGACTATCATGTCGTACAAGAGACACGAATTCCCTTGTCATATGGGCCCTCATTTGGCGTAGGATTAATTTTAAAGTTTAGAATATAGACAATGATTTGTGTGAGCACTGGCACTAAATTTTATTGTTTAGCGACAGAATATCCAAACGTACGAAGAATCTGCCTAAGGCATTAATATCCTTCATGAATATCCTTGGCAAACGCATTTGTCTCTAGTCGACTTGACTACTGTAACTAGCTTCTTGTTGGTATCACAAAGTCAAACATGCAGACATTCCAAAGAGTCCAGAACCCCTTGACTAGAGCCATAACAATACGCTGCACTATGAGCACATAACCCCTGCGCTTAAATCTTTGCATTGGCTTCCTGTTCAGCAAAGGATTTCTCTCAAATTGAGACTTACAGTTTATAAAACAATGAACTCCGGACAACCACAATACTTAAAATTAGCCCTTATTCTCCAGACTTGCCATTAGTTTGCAACCTTTTTCAGTTTGCTTATCCACCACCACCACCACCACCACCACCACCACCACCACTACCACCACCACCACCACCACCACCACCACCACCACCACCACCACCACCACCACCACCACCACCACCACCACCACCACCACCACCACCACCACCACCACCACCTCTCACCACCACCTCTGTAGGCCTATACGTCGTCGTTCTCATCCACTACCAAAGGCTAATCTCTTCCATTTGTCACGGAGTTCATAATGGAGCATCCCTTGTTTCCTTTGTAGCGCTCTGCTTTTGTTCCTACTGCCTCCCATTAAATGATAAACGACCACGTATGCTCGAGTCCACAGGAGTGTGGGCTTTAATGAAAAATGCAGCACGGTTTTGTAAGCTGCTCGATTCCTGTCTAGGCCACCACATATAGAGTTGCAGCCACTTTGGTTGCACTTGCCTTGAGAAGTCATCGAAATAACTTCAACGTGTAATGGAGGCATCCATAGTCGAGACCAACCCAAACAATGCTACTGTTCTTGAAGAATACAATCATGCACATCTGTTGTCAAGTGATACCTGCATAGTTGGAAAGGGTCTCTGCTAACAGACACTCGCGGACACGAGAAAAACGACCAACGAGAAGAATTACTGTTTGAGCTGCAATTTGCAGTAAGCATTTTGCCGAACAAACAATCATTACAGCGAATGTATGGATAGCGACGTGTTTTGCTGATGGATTGGTGTCAAGTGTATCACGAAAACCCTCAAAGCTGACAGACGATGCACAGCTGCACATCCATCCATTGTCGATCTCGCCAAGGAATATAAAAACCTGAAACCCTGGACAAAAGATAACTGTATGCAGTGGTGGCTGCAGGACTACTTGAGTGGGGGTACAGCATTTCCAGAGGGGCGCCATATTCTCGCAGTCCACCATGCACGGGTCTGGTCAGAGGGGCGCCGGCATATAACCAAGAGGGGTGTGGAAGAGAACCGCCCCCACGTCTATTGCTAAATCCACCACTGACTGTATGGTTTTGACCATAATCATCTCTTTCAGAGTTACAGCGCCACCACTTAGGCAGATATATTTCACGGACTTGAGTTATGAAGTTTACAGCAAAAGACAGTTGCTTTTATATCCTATATTCTGATATGCTTGGCGTGTGATGGGTTAGCGTTTAGGTTAGGGTACTGATGTTTTTTCTGTTACCGCTTGTTTTGGAAATTTAGAGTGGTTGACAGGAAGGCGAACTGGATGAGTTTTTATATTAAATTTCAAGGTTTTGTAACAAAAGTGTAAAGCTATTAGTTGCAAAGATGCTAATCATGATTATGATGATGGTGATGGCTGTGGCAGTCGTCGCCGAGATTATAAATGAAACTGCGTTAGTCCTGTTAGGCATGGTCATTCTGTGTCTTGCAGTGTGTTTGTATGTAGATTGCAAAGTGCAATTTTCAGTATATCAGCCCATAAAAATTTATTTCTTTCGCTTTTGAAAATTATGATGCGATTATCAATTACCAAATGGAGTAAATATCTAAATTCTAAGTAAAGGCTAAATAAGCTGCAACTTTACTGAAAAATATGAAATTTTGGTTGGAGTAGCTGCAACGGAAGTTAGCTTACTGAATCCAAAGGAAATCGATTCTCCTGAATATTAACACTAAGATCATAAATATTCATGCATTTCTGTTGATTGTTGATCGAGAGAGAAATAATCGATGGTAATCTTTAAAATATAATAGTCATGTCTAAGCCTCACGCGAATAGGGCATATAGATAGAATATGTGTGTCAGATAGAATATGGTGTTAGATAGAATATGCTGCCTATAGTCACTTGCATAGCAGTCATCGGCGCCAGGGAGTTGTACTATATTTCAGTACAGCGTTAAATTAGAATAAAGTAAAAATAATAAAAACTGAATGCCTATGACCCTGTAAGAACTTGTTTTACTGCTTTTGGAAAACTCGTATAGACCAAGACACTTCCAAACGTGCGCTTGTTAGTCCTATATAGCTCTACCTCCCTGTGGTGTGTATGTTTTAGTGAAAGGTGAGCTAATAAGAAATGATTGAAGGAGGACTTCCGACGATGTTCATTGCATTACACGCATATATCCCCAATTTGTCATCAGTCTGACCTTTTCATACGACGCACCGACCAATCCCCTGAGTCAGCATATCTTAGATCTCGATATCTGAACATCGTCATCGACCCTGCCATCCATTATCTTTCTTAAGTCCATCCGTCAATCAGCCTGTCATTACATTGTCCTCTACATAAGCCGGCCAACCCTTCGTCTGACGTAAATATGTGTGTGTATGTATATATGTATGTATATATGTATGTATATATGTATGTATATATGTATGTATATATGTATGTATGTATGTATATGTGTATGTTTGTATGCCACTCCTGTGCATACAATTATACAACACTCTAAGAATAATCTTGATATAAATTTTTTATAAATATTTATATATATATATATACACGCTTATTTATATATACATATATATATATACACAACACGGCGCTACATGAATTTTGGTTAGTACTTTGTAATTCGAGAGCTGGAGGACTTACTGAAGCAGTTACGCCCTCAAGCGACTGAAGAGGAAGCGAACAGTTGTGCAGATTATAAGCTTATAAGAGATCAGTTGAGGTAAGATAACTTCTTTCAGACGCCTCCAAAGACATCATCAGAAGCGACATCTAGTAGGATAACTGGCCCAATCCGCGAAAAGGGATGCACAGCAAAATCAATTAGACAGGAAGTCAGAACCAGCGAAAGACTGACTATCACTATAATTTCAAGTTAGTCCTTTTTTGTTGCAGCAAACTGCCTACCAAGTTTCGATTTGTGAATAGGCCTATTGGAATATTCGGGTGGTAATGTAGGGTGTAAACTCACAAAGGCGGGCAGGTGGTCTGGGGCGTTTTAGTTCCAATGCGGAAACCGGGATGGAGCTCTGACCAACAAAAATTTTAAAAAGTTTCTTTTAAAACTTTCTTTTGAAAATATGAACTTAAAACGTGATTCATGTGATAATCGGTGGCTTCTGACATGAAGTTTTGAGTAAGACTAAGGTGGTTACAGGTCCACCATAAGATCTTATTTCTTTGGTGCCGAACTACAAAATGAATGATTGCACACCTCCCCATGAATGAAGTTTATGTTCACTGGCACTACCCAATCCTCCAACTGTGAATAAGTGTTCAAAAAGTTTAACCAAGTTGCAACACCACGCATAGAAACTTGTACAAAAACATACAGTAGATCTTCTGTTTGTTGTCCCTCACTAATTGTCATTAGCGGTTTCGGTTTAATTAGCATTTACTTAGAATTTAGACATTTACCCCAATATATGAACTTTGTAATCTGCATGCAATTGATGAATTATGAATATCTGTGTAATCTCTGTCCCCCATTTATGTTTACTGTTCCCTCTGTCCCCCATAACAAAAAAATTCATAAAAGTTTGTGGCGCAATTGCGCCGTCCCCCCAAAGTACAGATTTTATGTACAGATTTTTGCCTCTGACTCACATACACACATCTACACACACCTACACACACACCTGCATACACACACGCACACGCACAACATAGCGTCGGTGTCTAATGTACAAGGCATCAACCGATGGCGCATCATATTCAAGCCGCAGTCAGGTCAATATCCAGAAAGTCAGTCCTACGGCGGATAAGCCAACTGAAAAATGTTGTCTTAAGTTGAGCATGAAATGACACAGTAGACTGAGTATAATGCGCAGATGCAGGAAAAGAACTCCAAAATTTAGATCTAGCCACCGAAAGAGGTCGTTCACCAAGAACAGTTTTTGTTTTTCATAGAGCCAAAGAAAGACTTGTAAGTCCGAAGAATGAGGACAGATCTTAAAGTGTTGTAGTTGGCCAGAGTTCAATGTTTTCTAAACTATAATATGTGTACGGACCTATGGTCTGCCTAAACTTAACTATTAACGTGTACACTGTGCATGTCTTTCTGTATTCTGGGCACGTCAGTGTCTAACTTTACTAGACATTACTTTTAACTAAGCATGCTCGGCGCGGCAGCTACTAGGTTTACCCTGATGTACACAATAAATGTCTATGGCCGACACGAGCAACAAAACAACGTAAAGCTCCCTACGCACAAGAGAACTAGGCCTCTTCACTCTCTCCCATCGACTGTGTTTTCTACCTGGAAGTAGTAATCATGACGTCATCCTGCTGCCAGTTAACCCACGCAGGTTACAACTAGGAATTCCTTCTCCCCTACTCCAGTCACAGAATCTGGGCTGAAGAGCTTGGCTATCAGGAAAAGCTTACAAGCGGCCTAGATTAGCATGTGTGCGATATTTACTTTAGTCTTAGTTGGTCCATTCCATTAAAGCATATTCTGTATCAACCCAAAGGGCTCAAGAAACGCTTTCAGCTTATCTTAAGACGAGCCTTTACAGATCTGCTGGATAGCCGTGTTCTAGCGCCACTGTGAGTTTTAAAAGGTTCTGTATAAATGTTTACATATATGCATCCATACATATATAGTGCTATATGTATGCATTATAACATAGGTTACAATGTAGCGTCTCTCTATATGAGAACGCATTTGTATAAGTTATCGCATATACAGGGTGGGCCAGAAGTATTTGTTCAACTTTGAAGGCCTATAACTTAGGCAGTTTAGCAAGTAAGTGTATGCTTAATGCATCAAATTAAAGGTCGTTATATCAGCTATAAGTCCGACAAATTTCATTATGGTAGCTTGCACTACGCGCCATATAATTATTGTGTACCGCACCTACCTTGTTTTCTCGACTTCTGAAAGGCCGTAAACACTTTACTCAAAGCGTCATGGTTTCAGTAGCTGTCTCCAATCTCGGCAAAACTGCTCCATTCTTTGTGACACCCAAGGCCAAAGTGAACAGCGTGTACTACTGTGATGAGGTACTTGGACGTGGATTACTGCCAGATATGCGTTTGAAGTCTGGAAATGATTTCGTTTTTCGGCAAGACGGAGCTCCCGCTCATCGTTCTCGTCATACCGTGGAGTTTTTGAACGCGAACGTTCCTGAGTTCATCGAACCACATAACTGGCCGCCTAATAGCCCTGACTTAAACCCCGTTGATTACTCAATCTGGGGTGCTTTGCAGCAACGGGTTTATCGTGAACGGATAGTAAACGTCGAGCATCTGAAGCGCGTCATCACTCGTTGCTGGACTGAGATCAGCCAGGAACTCGTCAATGGAGCCATAGATCAATGGGCACGTCGCATTGATGCAGTCATTCGAGCTCGTGGAAGACACATTGAATATTTATTTGATTAAATAATTCTTGGATTTCTTAATGGCTATCAATAATGCAAACTTGCAAAGACTAATTTTCCAAGTATTGTGTTTTGCAAGATAGACGAATTAAAATCATTGTAAACTGATACATATTCAGTACAGTAGTTTTACGCAATTATTAATAAAGCTAAAAATGTAAATTTTTGAGCAGTTGTAGCTGATATAACGACCTTTAATTTGATGCATTAAGCATACACTTACTTGCTAAACTGCCTAAGTTATAGGCCTTCAAAGTTGAACAAATACTTCTGGCCCACCCTGTAATTCTAGGCTAACAATTCACATAGTCATGTGCATATACGGTAATGGTCAAAATGCCCTACCTGATAATTAATTAGGCATTTTGGCGGCGATATGTGCGATAATTATGGTCGCCATTCCAGTCGGTCACTTGTCAAATCTAGCGTTTCTGTCATGTGTAGGCATAATTCAAAGGTTGTCGTCGTTTATATTGTCTAGACAATTATGTGGTCTTTAATTATATAACCAGATCAGACTATACGGGAGGCAGTAAGGTAATCGTGCCCCCGACAGTAGCGTTTCTTGGACCCATATTAGGCCTATATATAGCCAGCCATCGGTTGCCACCTGTGGCACGGTGAGAGCCAGCTGTGGGCCCAGTGAACTCGGGGTCATCGGTTCCGTCTGGGGCTACACATGCTGAAGGATCCTTCAGCTGAAGGCCAAATACGAGAACGACAACAATTAAGGGCTAAAATTGGAAAATGCTTTCCTATTTGTTATATGATTTGAGAACGCAATGTAAATTTCAAATGGTGCACTGATTCATGTCTGAAAAGCTAAAGTGCAAGTAAAATAAAGGTATCACCTTGATACTCCTTTAAAACAACTATAGGCTCGAACCCTCCCCAATATTTTAAGCGCTAGGAACATTATGCCACGAGTTCCCAATATTTCTGTGAATTTACAACTGCTCAAACACAGTAAAGCAAGGTGAGTGTGTAACTTGATCAGTCGTCGTTATCGGAAGAAAATGATTGTTCAAGCTCTCGCTCCATTGGCCTATTTTAGCCTCGACTTTCAGCTAGATCCACTGGATGACTCTTCAGCCTCTTCAGCTCGGCATAGAGTAGGCATAGCGTCTGTATGTATAGCCCCTATCAGGGTTTCTCCAGTACAGTTGCCGGGTGCATTAGCAGCGCCATGATGCCTAGAATGAAATGACGATAACCACACGAACTTTCAGGACCTACTTATCATGGAGTAAGAATAAACGATAAAGGAGAGTGGAAGGAAAGCGAGGAAACGTGAAAGAAAAAGGAATATGAGAAAAGGAAATAGGCGAGGAGCAGAAATGGAGAGTGAGGAGTAAGAGAAAAGACGGAGGAAGATAAAAAGGATGGAAGAGGACGAGGTAAGGGGAGGAAGAAGGCTGAAGGTAGCAGGATGCAGGGTGAAAATGAACTTTTCCCATGCAGGCTCCAACTTTGGCATACCAAAATGTGCTATATTGTGTCTGCATATATACACTCGTGCATGCATACATACACACATGCAATGTCATACATACATGCATGGGGACATCTTTCCTTTTGGCTCACTAGATATTTTTACCAGTAATTGGAATGTACAAATATGATGTCATACAAGGAAGACATGGGCTTCTACATGGCAGACATGGGGACAGAAACAGTGGTGGTTCTACAGAGGAGGCCAGGAGCCATACCCTAACTCAACCTTTGGCCCCCACCTGCCCCTAATAATATTATAGGTAAGTTTTGACATGCAGCTCAACAGGAAAGGCCAGGAGAGACTACTTCCCAAATGAACCATTGCCTCCCTCAGAGTGTCTTTCAAACTTAGATTTGGCTAAGAAACGATGAAAACTTGCATAAAAATTAGGAGAAAATAAAAAATTCTTGTGACTGGGTCACTGTCAGGTCTTGCCTCCTCAACCCTGTCCAGCCACTCTAAAAACCATGTCCAAACATTTGCACAATTGTATAACTTCTTGTAATATCTCAAAATACAGACGACCTATATAATGCAACAACCTGTTAAACACACTGACTGACTGTAGCCATGCGATTGTTCTTGGGTTTCAAATGAAACTGAATCCGACTCGTCCTTCACGATACAGATTCTGTCTGAACAAATGGAAAAATGCCAAGTTCAAAGTTACAAATACAAAACCAACCATTATTAGCTTATTAACACTTGTGAGAAAGTAAACAATTATTTGTAACTACCTTTTAACAATTCAGTGCTCATTGAAACTTTAAAAATCTGTCAATCTGGTTTTAACATATACAGGACAACTGTTGCATGATATGCAAGTTATGCTTGAAATTCAACAATCGAAATATATGCAACAATTTTCTACATTAAATTTTCTACATTGTACTCAGCACAAATCACAAGCTTCTTTGGTCAAAAAGTCCCCCTTAATCAAAAAACTGTAACTTTTATAAAATCGAACAGCAGCTGCTAAAACAGTGTCATTTATACCACAAATATAACATTTGCAGGTCAGCATAAAGGAACTGAATAAATATCATCGAAACCCCACACTTAGAAAGCATTTGTAAAGCATGCTTTCATTTACCTAAAAATAAACTTTACGTCTAACATTCCAATATTTGCAACTGGCTGATACAAAAGCTGCTTCCCTACTCACTTCAAGTCTTTTACCATATAACCATTCTATGTACATTTCTTTTACTTCAAAACAAGACAAAGTACAGTCACTGCAGGGACTAGCAAACATTAAACAAAATATTAAAAATTAACAAGAAGCTGTCCAGTTTCAGTGGCAAGTACTGTAACAATGAAACAAGCTTCTGTGGTTGACAATAGCAGGTTAAGTCGATCAAAGACACCAAATGGACATCAGAGAATAAGACAGTCTACATAATGCAGGAACACACAGAAGATTTTAAACAAGCAAGTAAAAATTAATGCAGAATTCCAAACTTATAGCGAGCTACTAATAGATTATGAATTTCATTTCAAACGAGAAAGCTTCAGCAATGCCAGCTGAAAACGGTTCAGCTCACTGCATGACTTAATTAAGTCTGTCTCATTGGATAACAAACAAACTACACCAAGCTCACAACAAATGCACCAAGTAAGCAACCAACAACAGCAGAAATAAAACAATATTATTAACATAGGCAAAACATGTATGTACGCATTAAGACACTTAATATAGCACCTTTTAAGTACCTAACAAAAGTACCTAACAGCACTCAATTAACTAGTTGCTTAACTTGTAGAATGAATACCAGTACCCTGAAACTAAAGTCTGGTTGTAGCAGATAATTACATGACCAGAACAGTCAGACACTTTTGCCTATAACTAAAACACCAACTGTGTGGTCTGTAGCCAGCCAGCCTAAGTAGCGTTTTATGGTAGCCAGACAATATGCTGTAGACAAAATAAAGGCTATGTACACGTTTCAGAGTGAGTGGTCTGGTCACAATTAAATCTGCTTTAATTAGAGAAAGCAATCAATTTCAGTCCAGTGTAACTACTATCCACTGTTATGAATTCTTGTCAGAAAGCTTTCACTTGCTTCATGTGAAACGATTGCTAAGAATCATAAAACTTCTGCATCGGTAATTCTGTAACCTATTATTTCAAATAGGTCACAGAACACAATTCAAAAATTTCTACGCCAGTCAGGTACAAAGCTGCAAGCACATCAGTTGCATTCAGATCATTTGTTGATGTTGAATACTATGAAATGAACTTCCTTTCAGCCATGGAATACACAACTTCTTGCAAGCATTTTGTCAGAATTATCAAACATGTGGCATTTAAATAAATACCCTTCTATCATGCAAGACGTTTTTTCGCAGAGAATTAGAGCACATGTAAGCCTACTAGCATACAAAATAAAACTCCATCAAAGTTTAGACTTTAACCTGTAAACAGACAAATGGAATTTAAACCTGCACAAGTTGAACTCTGACAAGAAAACAAGAAATAGATCAAGAATCTGGTAAGGCTCTGCTATCTGTGTCAAAGCAGATGAAATCTGAAAACAGAAAATATATATTCTCCTAACACCAAAACAATTCCAGCGTAAATCACAATGCTACTTTGAGAGATCACAGAATATCATAGCCATGCAGAATAAAAACTAATTTCAAGTACAATTAAACCTTTAACAGTTCATCTCATGTTGAAGATACAGTAAACCAGATTAACAGAACTAAAATCTATGATGGAAAACGGTTTTCCATATCCCATATGGGACAAAAGAAAGGCACTAATTTCCTACACTTGGGCCCTTCAGTCAACAAAAGAGTGAATCCCAAAAACCTGAACAAAGAGTAATATCATATATGAAATTTAAAATTCTAATAAAATAACACTGATCAGAATTTAAACTGCATCCTATTGTTTAGACTATCAACTTCATATGATACTGTCTACAGGTAACTTCATTGTTGTGCTTATCAAAACATCCCTGCCTGATGCTTGGATCTCAAACTGGAACATGCCCTTAATCGTAATCTCGAGATTTCTACAGCGCCCAACGATAGCTAAGTTGTGGGAACCAGCTTATTCACAGGCACTCAGGCAAAACAAAATCAATAGGCAAAAGGGTTTGGTTCCAGGTCAAGATCCGGGATCCTTACCTTCCTACTAATTTTGTTCTGACTGATGCCTGTGATTAAGCTGGTTCCTGCAAATTAGCTTTCCTTAGGTGCTGCAGAAATGTAAAGATTACAGTGATGATTATGAACCAAAAAAACAATTTTACACACAGGAAGACCAGTCTCAGACCAGTCTCAACAGGTATCACATTTATAACAAAACAGCATTAAGATGATTATGTTACAAATGCTAATTAAACTGTAAATTCTCACTAAGCAGTTCGGTTGAAAAGCAAGACAATCTGGATATAATACCTAAAAATGTCATTTGTTCACTTATAAATATAGCTAACTTCAGTGCAAGTGTGAAATACATTACTCAACAACCCTTGGTCAAAATATATGACTCTGGTGGATACAAGACTGAAAGCATCAACTTCTTTGACAAATCGTTTTGTACTAACCGGTTCATGCAAAAGTAGTTATAATCTGGCATTTGCATAGGCAGTTGAGCAAAAGTACAACATTTTTAAGTAAGTTGATCCGATAGCCAGATCAGCAGGCTTGCCTAAACAGCCTCTCGCCTCTGCTGCTGCTTCTAGCAAGAATAGCAGTGTGTTCTATTTATATCCATCAGCACAGCAAACAGGTTCATTTCTATCAAGTTAAACAGGGAGATCTTCACCTTTGACCCCTAAAACAAGGTCATGAACTGCAACTCATTTGCTATCATCATCTTCTCACCGAATGGAATTTGAAGAGATGATGGTGACAGTTTTCTATTCCAAGTCTCTTCAAGTCATTGCAGCCCTGCACGGCAGTAAAATATCCGGATGCTACACAAGCAATCATAAAACAGCAATCAGAAACCAACAAATCATACCAAAGCCAGGAAATAAGCCTGCTTCTTAGTGTTGACTTGTTTGCAGAAGGCAGCTTCATCACTGAAAGAATAACTATACTGGCAGTTTTATGGCAGGTTGTCCTTCTGTACGATGGACTCCATTATACAGCCACTTCTTACACGAAGAATAACACCAAATACTCTTTACTAACTCTACCCTAAATGGCCCACCTACATGAAGCAATATTACAAGAAAGGTTCGAGCATGAACTTGCTCACTTCTCTTACCTTAACCCTATTGGTAATTGAAGGTCATATTGTTTCAATGCAAGTAATTGTGTGGTCAGCTAAGAGTTTCCTTACAGTGGCCTTGTATATGAGTAAATGTCCAGTTACATTACCTGACAAGATTAAAACATTAAAATAATGCATGTCTGACGTGCAAGCCTTCAAATATAAATACTGCTATGTAATCCTGATGCCGTGTAATTTTTCCACTTGTGGAATGGCACAGACATATAATTCCATAAAAACCACCTGCTCAGTCAAAACATGCTTAAGAAACATTCAACAACTGCTTCAAAATTCTTCTTACAACATTAAACATGCAAACACATGTGCCAGTGGAGGATGGTTTGTCTTAATGTTTTAACAAATTGTCTTATTAATCCTTTCCCACAAAAATCCTGATTTTCAACAAAAATTATAGACACCATTCAGTCAAATCTAAATCTAAAAAAAATCACAAACTTAGGGATTCCTTTGATGACAGCATCAAATGAACAAAATAATAACCAAATACTAACCAAGGTCTGCTTTAAATCAAAAAGATCTGAAAGGCAACAAACGTCAAACACATCATTAGTAAAAAAGTAAAATATCCCATATGATCCCACAAGTGAGATGTAGAGGAGGCGCTCATCTCATTTTCTTGGGCCTTAAGCCAGCAATGGACGAATCCCAAGGTCCTGGACACAGTGCATCACAGGATTGCCATTCACTTCCCAACTGACTCTGGTACCAAATTAAACTGCTTCATGACAGAGGCACAAAGAGCACACACAACTTGCTCAGGGTCATTACATGGAGTCAAATACATCATATTAGCTAAAATAAGAAAACTATTGTCTAACCTAGAGTATTTCATCTCCCTTGCTGTTCAATAAAACGCAACCACTAGCTCTTCGAAACTGTAACAGGCATCCATTTGACAGCAGGAAAGCGACAGGACTTCGTGCATCATGCGCTTTAATTCCTTCACAAACAGGTAGAACAATGTTGCTAATCAAGTCAAGCATTTCAACCCTTTCAACCACGAACCTAGCCGCCAGAAATCGAATCATTTCTCTCTGTGCTAACGATGTGAAACTTGAATTCTTTCTCTCAAGAAATGTGAGAAGCCTTTAGGACACTTCTAGAAGCATACACATCTAGAAGCATACAAAGCTTCCTTGTACATACACATGAAAAATCATGCCCGGCTGCAATGAACATCATAACAGTTTAACCGAATGCTCAGCATTTCCTCAGTCTTCATTTAAGAAATCATTCTTCCAATGCTGACGAAGAACACTGTCTATGGGACCATAGCAAATGCCTTCCATTTGACTTCATTCAAATTTTTTCAAGCATTTAAAAACAGTCTCCTTAAGGTTATTACAGACAACATTCAGGTCAGTTAGTGGAATAAGGAAGTCCAGTGCTTGCAAGAAGTAACATTTTACCAAGCTGTTGGTGTGATTAACTGAAGTAGTTGTTATCCATTCCACCTGAATCCAACTGTGTCAAAATTGATAGTCAGTCCTAGCAACAACAAGAGGACAGAAGGAAGTAATCTAAGATAACCAGACTAAAATGAAGGATCCCTTCAGCTACTTTACACTTATCTGAAAAAACTTCAGTCTCAATAAGTCTGGTCACCATTTGTCACCAGTATGGGTAACTAGCCTCAATTCCATCCCAGCCAGAAAAGTCCGTCCAGGCGTCTTCATAATGCAACGAGAAGACCTTTTTGTCTACATGACTTGGACTGTTGTGCCCCATTTCTTGTGCAACGGAAATTACCTCATAGTTGTCACCATTGTTGTTATCCCAGAACTGCTCAGCCCCAGCCTGAAAGCAAACTGCAAAATGCATCTTCTTGGCTTCAACATTATTAGAAGGAAGAGATATTTCAAAAGAAAATGTGTCCCATGGCTGTGGAATAAAAGGTGAGCTTCCAGTTACTGTCACATAGGTCGCAACAAAGTCTTCATAGGTCACCCAGTTGTTATGTGTAAGCCTGATGAAGACCATTTTCTCAAACGCAATGTTTTTAACTCGCACAGTTCCGATCATAGAACTACCTTTGACAGTCACAGTTTCAAGTGACACCTTGTTGTGCTCTAATTTACTTCTCAGATTCAGGTAATCAGAACCAGGTTGTGAGAAGTTGAAAATGAATGAAATGGGTTCTACTGAGAACGACGATGAACCAAGGTTCAATCGGGCCAACAACTCTGGTCTCAGAGTTGGTGGCACATCAGATGACTCAGTTACAATGCGTACATCCTCGAGGGCCAATCCAATGTCATCTGCAAACGAAACCTTCTTCTTGCCCATCTTAGCTTCAGACTGACAACACTTTGTATGTAAAGATGTGTTATCAATAGATACAAAATCCTCATAGCTCTGCTTCCACTTGAGAACCCTCTCAGCATTTCTTGCACTATATAAACTGTCCTTCTCAGCATTTCCAAGGATGCTGCATGGTTGCTTGTCGAAACATACAACTGCCTTCGTCTTGGCACTTGGCTTTGAACTTTGAACTGAGCCCTTGAAACCATTTTCTTTGATGAAGGGCTCTGTTAAATACTGATCCAACTCAAATCCTGGCGGACTTGAGGACAGAAAATAATGCTGAAAATCAATTGGCATGATTGATTTCCTGTCCAAGACAGCTTTTACGCAGTTGTATAAGCCTAAGGATTATCGAAGTAATAACTCCTTTTTAATTATCAGTATCTCCACAGACAAACACGATGGGCAGATACAGCGGCGGCAGCGAAAGATAACTTCAGAACAGAAACATCATAAATTGTCCAGAACTGACCGGTCAAATGGCAGCCACGGGTTATGCGCTCGGCTGTGCGGCATGGATACTGCTGGCGTTAACACCAGAATTGCGTCTTATCCCGTATGCAAGCACCTGCCTCTCCGCGACGATAGACCTGCCATTGGAGGAAGAAAGTATCCTGCGTTTTCTCAGCGAAAAACTTCAGACGATGCTTCAACAATTAGCATCCGTCTTCTGGCCGACGAAGCATTTTCAAACGTCTAACGTTGTTGCTCTTTCCTCCTCCTCTTCCTCCTCATTTACCTCCTCCCTTTGCCGTTGTCCCAGAAACAGAGCGAGGGTTCTCGACTACTTCTGGCAGCTTCTGGTATAGCGTAGCATCAAAGGCCAAGGTCGACGAATTCAGCCGACTCCTGCGCCCACATTCAGACCACGTGACAGCGCCAGATGCAGCCAATCAGCGCCAAGATTGCATTCCTATTCGATTCAGTGTTTCGTGACTCGCACCAGCGGAAAAATCGTATATAAATGTAATCCCGAGACTTCTACCGCGTTTAACTCCGCCACTGCTGTACTCGGGTGGTGCCAGTCCCAAGCCTGGATAAAGGAGGAGGGCGACGCTAATCATCTTCGTTATGACACAACGTCGTTAAACAGCAACTACACACACATTTCTACTGCGCCAAACTGCGCCACTGCCTGTAGTCGGGTTGTGCCAGTGAAGCCACTTCACGGGACCGGCTTATTCACAGGCGCTCAGTCAAAAATTCGATAGGCAAAAGGGGTCGGTCTAGACCAAGATCCTAAAGTTAGGCAGAGGCAGCGTGGCAGCTACGGTAGGTGATTTAGATAGGAGCGGAGAGATAAGAGGAAGAAGATGAGTCGGGATAGGATCTGTGAAAGAGGAATGTTTTCAGTTTTGAAATAAAGGCCAATGCAGAAATTGCAAGAAATTACACATAAATGTAAAGATATACAAGTTTTTCTGTAGCAACCATCCTGATCATTTTTCAAAGGGTGAGATTCTTTACCACCGCTGCCCATTTGAATGAGTGCCACTCCATTTAAGGTCCCCGTGTACGGACCGTGCTAGCCCAAGATTCAAATCTCTGAAATATGCCACGATCAGTATGCAAACCCGCATCCTCAAGTCCAGAGGCACCTTGACGTAGGTCTACGCTTTAACCATATGACATGAAGCCCATGTGAGTAAATTCCCATATACAGTATGGGCTTCTTATGTCCTACTGTATGGAACCCTATGTAGGACATACAAAGCCGATATGGAAATATTATTGTATGGGCTTCATATGGCCTAAAATATGATTTGCTGTTATGGTGGGCTTTCAAATCTAAATCGTATTCGTAAGCACAAGATTTCTACAGAGCCCAATGAAAGCTAAGTCGCGGGAAACAGCTTATTCACAGTCGCTCAGTCAAAACAAAATCGATAGGCAGGATGGGTTTGGTTCCAAGTGAAGATCTAAGTCAGGCAGACGGCTGGTGGATTGTGTTTGGAATTTAAAGTGAGATAAGGGTAAGAGGAAGAATCAAGATAGAATTTGTGGAAGAAGAGTGTTTTCAGTTTTGAGTGAAAGACTGGCACAGAAAATGCAAGAGGTGAAGCGTTGGTGACTTCATATGATTGATCTGATTGTCATAGGCCTAATTCTCATGACTAGATAATGAAATGATATCCTTTATTCATGAAAGGGGTCGTCCATAAAGGACGTCTGCAAAAAGGAAGGGAGGGAGGGGTCATGCAATTGCGGACAAGGGGAGGGAGGGTTATGGCCTATGCGGACGTCCGCATAAATATATAAGGTACATACACAGCTTTTAGTACAACCTGTGCTTTAAACACCAACAATAGTCAAATGGCAGACACTCTACACTGCACTGGATCATCAATAGTACTGTTCTGTTATAGAAAGCCAAAAAAACATTTCAAGTTTTGCGACCTATCTTAAGTCGCATCTATTTAGATCTGCCGTGTATGGTGCCATTGTGAGATTCTTTTAAATAAGATACAATGAGTAGTTTTTTCAATGACGTTTTTCACGATGCTGGTATTCAATGTTTACGGGCTTTGGAGTGCGGACGTCTGAAAAGCGGGGGAAGGAGGGTAAGGCCAAATGCGGACAAGGGGAGGGAGGGGTCCAAAGTAGGTCATTTTTGCGGACGTCCTTTATGGACGACCCCAAATCAGTCAATTTTGACCAATTTTACTGTGCTGAAAAAGAGTATGACAGTTAAAAATTATTTTGGCTCTAGCTTTTATGAAAGGGAATTTTTTAAATATTGAGCAAATTTAATTATCTCTTCCAACATGTTGCAACGGTAATCCAATGCTTTAATGCAACAGCTTTTTGCAGTACCTTTTCACTGCTGGATAGTGACAGATAGTAGCTGTTTCAGATGGGCCCTACATTAGGCCCTGTCTCCTCTTTGGACTGATTTACACACTCCTTGGGCACATAACACATTAAGGCAAAAATATTTTTAAAAAATAAAAATCAATAAATTAATAATAGCAGTAGTAGAAATAATAATAATGAATATCATCAGCGTGTTAGGCTGCAAAAATATCCCTATTTCTAGGCCACAGTTATGCCACTGTACGGCAGCCTTCGATCCTCCTGCCAGGATTTCCTTGGGCAGGTCTTGTAAATAGTGTCACTATTAGAGTTGTGTAGTCTGCTTTTATTAGGCTGTGCAACACATTGTTTATCAAGTTGCAAAATATGGACTAGAATACAATGTAAAATATTAAAAATAATGCAAGGAAGATAGCCCAAAATAATGTACAGTATGTTGTACAGAACCCCTCAGCCTCAAGGAGAGTCGCCCTCTGACCTCCTCATAGTGGCTTTGCCCCTGAACCAACTGAGGCATTGCCCCCAGAACCTCATATAGGCTTGCACTCTGTACTCGCAATGAGGCCCCTTTGCCTGTCTAGCACAAAAGTACATAAGCAAAATTAACTTTTATTGGCTTTCTTAACTAGTTGTATTTTAATTAATTTGGAGCCATCTGCTAAATACTCATTGTGCTGTTCTTAAGCCCTGTGTGAATTCTCTGGCATAGTCTGTATCACTTTTAGAAACAGTAGTTGATATGCATGGCTCAAATTTAATTTGTTGAAGGTTTTCCACCACAGTGAAGCAAGCAGATCTTCTGCCTTTTGCAGAGGATACTGATCTAACTTTGAGACCGTATTACCAGTAATCCACAGATAATGGACTTTGAAGATGACACAAAAACATGTATGTACAGGGTTGTCTATTTTAGTCCAGACATTTCAGTCTTCTTGTCCAGGAAACAAATCAGACGTACGTCTCTGTCGACAAATTCACCATGTGACTGCATAAGCATTTCATAAAATCCACAGCAAGCAGCTCCTACAGTTCAAGACACATAAACATCACATGCATCACTACTGGCAAGTTCTTTAGAGTGCTGCATGAAAGTCTTGACAATTATATAATATGCATATAGATGTATATAAGCACACATATATTTTTCCACACCTCACTGTGAAACTGTGCGCTATAGATTTTCGTTATATATATATATATATATATATATATATATATATATATATATATATATACACACATTATATATATATAATGATGACACACACACACATACAAAATACACTGAATATCAAAGTTTGCTTGCTGAGAAGATGGCCAACGACAGTCGAACTTGAACACAAGAACAAGTGACTGGCAGTGTTAGGATCTGAAAAAATGATGTAACAAGTGTTTAAAAGAAGAAAGTGCTGTGCAATTAATCAGCCTGCTGCGATTAATCGCTATCCAAATCAGACTTCCACAGATTCATTTGTATAACTATAGCCATTTCCAAGTGAAAGTTTGTCTCAATAATCCATTAGGTTCGGTCGACAGGACATAGACTAGAAAGCTGGCTATGGCGGAAAGCACAGGCTGATAAAGATGAGTTTCAAATCTGGTCCTGAATGACATCAGAGAACTGGCTAAGTCAATAAAAAACTGGCTTAATTTCTACATAATAAAATAAAACTGAAAACAAAATTACCCAGCACGTAATGCACAACACTAAACCTAACGCTGTCAACTACAGAATTAAGACTTGCTAAAGACAACCCCGGAAGAAAGCAAAATGCTTGCTAACCTACTTAAAAATAAAAACAAGGACAGAGAAACTAAAAGAGGAAGCTTAAAACAGGCCTCCAATAAATCAGTAGTTTATTTTCTATATTTTTCTCCCTAAAAAGTCAGTGAAACCTCAGTTGGCTTATTTGCAAAAACCAGATGACAAGGCCATAAGTCAATAGATCAAAGGAATGAAACATAAAGATTAAGAAGAAAAATAAAATGCTTCACAGCAAATCGAGAACTGGACAAAATATTAATATTCACAGTACATGTACTGCAGAAGCCCTTCAGATATGGCAGTGCCCTGTTGATCATTTAAGCATTATATTCCAGCAGAATATCTGAACAGCACATCTTTGAACTCTGTAACAGCTATCTAACAGTCTGATGTATGTATGCATGTACAAGTAGCAGCTATTTATGCACTGTGTGCATTTAAGCATGTACATGTATGCTTGTATGTTAAAATTTTTAAAGAACAGTTTAAGAATAGCACAAAGGTGCTGGAACTTGGCTATTTAACAGTTATAGATACCGCAAGCCTTAGATGACTAAAAGAAGTTTCTTTAGTACTAAAAATAACAAATTGGTGGACATGAGAAGCTGACGAAATTAAAAAGCCACTGACTGACAAGGAGATTAAGACAAAGAACGATCAACCATAAAAACATGTTCCCAGAAAGAAGATGTCGAGTTTCCACAGAAGCCATGGGTGGCTAATATAGTCCGATTACATTATTCAAATGTAGCAAATTAAGATAATCATGCAAGACAAAGTTTACTATAATGTTACAGCAAAGCACACAGGCTCTGGACAAGCTTATAGATCTTAAGTGTATAAAGATTTTCTAGTTTCTCGACTGGAAACCATGGATCTTCAAAATGCCATTATACTGAAGGTGCCATCACAAATGAATTTCAAATTAATAACCAGTACACTTAATCATAAAACAGCACAAATACTACTTATTTTAAGTAACTTAAAATAATTAACCACAGACTGTGAACAACAGTCCCTCTAGAGCCACCATTTAAAATCAATCTAACATTACGTTTCACTGGCCCGTATAATTCAGTCCTCAGAAAAGCAAGCATCCTCAATTACAACAAAAGTCTTGTTTGTTTAACACAGTCTGATTCATAACCAGCACTGAGGAAGTGCAAACTGAATCAAAATTATTTTACATACAAGTTAACACTTTACGATTTATTTTATTAAAGCAACTTTAACAATCTAACTTGTCTGTCATGATACTTATTCAGCCAACTTATTCAGTCGCAACTTCTTAAAAAGGCATTTTCACTTAGCATAATTACGTCTGTAACAGGAGTCAGTCTTTGTAGATTTGTCTGTTCAAAGTTAACTTCAACTGTAGAAACAACGTGATAGCAGTCTGTAGTAAAACACCAATATTTGCTTGTGTCATGTCCAGTATTTTAGGCTCAGCATAACTGTCAGTAGTGGGCGCTGTGAGCAACCGAAGGGTGGGAAGAATCAGTAGATGAATGTACACTGCCTGCACCGGCCAGTATCTGAGGTCCAGGCGGAAGCTGGTATCGTGGGAAACGCGACCCATTGACGGCCTCAGCCGCAGTTGTGCCTGAACAGATAAATCATTGCACTGTCATAAAAAATTATACTGCATCTCACAGAAACAAGTTAACAAGATCAGTCGCTTAAGCTAATTCTGAGAGGTAACTTAGTTTTCTTAGCTTTGGCACTTAAGAACAGATGGCCAGTCTTCTCACTCGCTGCTTAATCCTTCCACTGACACTGTACACTTAATGTATTAATTTTATAACCAACTTTACTGGGGACATAAGCAGGACAACAAATCTTGAAATATCTTCTTGTCATGGTGGGGATTTAAGTTCCAGTCTCTGGGTAGACACTTCAACACATTAACCACAAGACTATCGAGCAACACAAAACTGACACTGGTCCAAAATTGCTTCATGACTGACCTCTGAAATGTGTAGCGTTGACTAAGATCTTTTCAAGTTTGTCCTAAGTAACCAACTGAGAATTTTTACATCAACAATTTAAAGCCAATTTTCAGCAGAAGTTAGTTTTAAATGACCCAGTAAACCTCATTTCTATTCAAACAAATATAGTCCACTAACGAGTATTCACTAAATTCTAGCGGTTGCTTTTATGAACAGTGAAGTTAAGCAATGTTGAGCTTGGTTAGTACTTGAATGCATAACTGTCTACATATAGAATATCACACCACCTGGTGTCCACTTGGGACCCTCATCCTTTCAAAAGGTTGTTAGAAGGTGCTATGTAAATGTCCACATACATATATGCACACACACACATATATATATATACAGTGGTATAAGCTCTAAAAGTTGAGAAAAAATCATTCAATAAGTAGGCAAAGATAGGAAAGTGCCTTACTACTGGAGAAGTACTCTTTGTTGACACAGTTGCGAAGGTTGTCTGGAATACGGCCTACAACAGCCCTTCTTATTTCGCCAGCAGCCATCTCTCGCAACTCAGTAATACTCTGGTCACTGTAGAAAGCCGAATGTGGAGTACAGATGACATTTGGACAATCTTTCAGTGGACCTAGCACCAAGAAAAGCAATCATTCTCTCATTTGATAATCAGTGGAGTCATGAACAGCACACAGCGAGTGCATACTTGACTCAGTTCAGTACACATTTTCAAACTACCTCAAAAAGCACTAGTTTAGATCAGTTATATAGTCATGTGTGCAGTACCTTAGACAGATACTTAACAGATGCTATATTAAGTGGTTTGATACCGTCATTACCCACACACATAATGTACAATGTACATACAAACATCATCCAGTAATAGGCTGCCCAGTAACTTGTGACATGAGCTTTTGACATTTCTATGCCTCTATTCCAACAGCAATTGAAAAACCATCTGGTTGACAGCGGTTGTGTCCTGTCTGGTAGGAAGCGCTTCTGAGAAGCTGTTTTGGCGAGGTGCTACACACCCCAAACAAGTGGTAACAAGTAGCAAACAACAGACTAAACAACCATTTGTCATTTAGTTAGTGAGCTATTTGATGTATTGCCCTACACTGGATGAAGATCTACTAACTTACTTAACCATTTCTTATAACAGTGTATTAAGAACACATTTCTAATTACAGGCCAAGCCCGGTAACACGCGGTTGTCGGGAGTCAAGCTTTCAGAACCGCGTAGTACCGAGTCGCGCACTACCGGAATACACTGAATACTGTATCTAAGCATTATATATTAGCCTATAGCCTACTTGGGTTTGTAGACATGTACGACTTTCGGCATTATTGTAATACGCCTATCTGTTAACTTCAGTTTGACAAATATTAAGTGACTAATAAAAAGCTAAATGAAAGTCAAGAAAACTATTTAAAAGTATAAATTTAAATGATAAATGCTTAAGTGTTACCAGTGCAAGCCAATGACAGAAGAATAGTTTCAAGTTAGTATCGCGTGATCGCTGGCTTTGTCTAGTGCCGGTTTATCGGAATAGCGCACACGTTTTCGCTCGAGGCCGACGCTAGATTCGATCTCTTTAACAAAATCACGTAGTTTGGCTTCGCTCTTCAGCCAACCTCGAAGCGTAGACTCGTTAACACAAAGATCTTTCGAAACTTTGGCCTGAGTTTCTCCGCTACGTACACGGTCTACAGCAGTCAGTTTTTCTTGCACAGAATACGAACGTTGACGCTTGTTATCCGCCATTTCTAATATTAGGTCTGTGCAAATATTATCAAATTTCTAAATACTATAATACTAAATTATGAAAAAAGATAGCGTGAAAATGCGAATATGCGTGATACGTCTCACCCAGCCGGCAATCGAAACAAAAAGGAAACGGAAATGCAATGTTGCCAGGTTGTTTCCAGAAATCCCGCTTCCACAAAACCGCTCAAAATTAGCCCAATGTATATTATTATTATTGGTATTATTGTTATCCTAGATGTTCATAGTAGAGTTCCGGAGAAGCAGATGGCGTTCTCACGCAGGACAGCCACTGAGAGTCTTTGGAGCAGGTAGCTGGTCTCCAGCGCGACCGCCACAAAAGAGTGGGTTTGGGCTATAGTGGCGTATTTTAGCCTTTTGGCTGAGACTACCCGGTTTCGCGATTATTATTATTATTATTATTACAGTATTACTATTATTGTCGTTGTTATTATTATTATTATTATACAAAATGATCAAATTCAATGCATGTATTTATATGAAATCTTCCATGCATTGCCCATTACGAGCCAAACGAGACGGCCTAACGCTCAAGACGTCAGTAACATAACGTACTAGGTTGTCCATATACCGCGCGTTAGCGGGATCCGCGTGTTAAGTTGGCGGCCTCGGGACGCATGGCGCGACCGTGTGTTAAGCGAATGCGCGCGTTACCGGGACGCGTGTTACCGGGCTTGGCCTGTAATATTTATGACAGACAGTATATCAAAAAGTAAGTTGTGCATCTGCCATCTCTAACAGCACAGACCAACCACTCTTAAATGGCAAACTAGGCCCTACTCAAATGGTTGAGTAGCTTACTTGCTGCAAAGCTGAATGGTTCACTTTCATGGACATCAAGAGCTGCGGCACGTATGCGCCCATCTTTGAGTGCAGCAGCCAGTGCTTGTTCATCCACAAGGCCACCTCGTGACGTGTTCACAAGAAACGCTCCTAGAAAATGCAAAGAGATCTCATTCCAATCCATCTATTCACAATGTTACCAAGCTGTAACATTTCTGAACATGTGTGTTTGAGCTTTGATATAGCACCTTTTAAGAAAATCTCAATGGTGCCAACTTTGTGCCAATGTTTTTTTGGTATTCATTTAACAATTACATCTTTCCCAGTTATCCTGGCTTATGCAAGAGGCTGGCAAGAAAACTGGCCATTTTTCCAATCCATCTATTCACAATGTTACCAAGCTGTAACATTTCTGAACATGTGTGTTTGAGCTTTGATATAGCACCTTTTAAGAAAATCTCAATGGCGCCAACTTTGTGCCAATGTTTTTTTGGTATTCATTTAACAATTACATCTTTCCCAGTTATCCTGGCTTATGCAAGAGGCTGGCAAGAAAACTGGCCATTTTGGCCAATTATCATTGACTCTCACATGATCAGAATAGGTTGTGAATACGTGCTGCTTATAGTTGAACATCTGTTAAAGACTCACTTAACTATCAAGATAAGTATTCAACTTTCAGACAGCTGCAGTTTTCACTGACTTAATCAAGCAGATAGCAGTGCACAGTTTCCAAGTATTTTCAGAACAATAAATAAGAACTGATGAAGTTTTAAGAATTGCTCTAAAAGTTCTTAGTCAGTTTACAAAGGCAAACATTTGTAACATTTGTTGCCTGACAATGATAAATAATTATCCAGTCGTACTGTGCGAAAGCAGTAATCATGCAGAAAAAACTTGCCAGGTTCTTATCAGCTCAGTAGACTCAAACCAGCGATCAGTGGAACCAGAGCAAGCCTACAACTGATTCAACTGGGGCAAGGAAACGTGCACACAAAGCAAAGCTAATCTTAATACCTGGTCTCATCTGTTTCATTGTGTAGTCATTGATAAGATGATGGTTGTGCTCATTCAGGTTACAGTGAATTGTAACACAGTCACTCTGGAACAGAAGATCTTGCAACGTGTAGACACGCGTTATGCCTACAACATAACATTAACCGTCGGTCACAGCATAAATGGCACCTGAACACTCATGTATGCCTGCCAGATGTGTTCTCAGTTAAAAGCAAAATAAAACTGCATGCTGTAATGAAACATGTTAGTCTTACACCAGGCAACAGTGACCAGATATGCTCCAGTAGTAGTAGTTGACAGTTGGCAACACATTCGGAGGTCTGAACCGGATTGCATCGAGGATGAGCAGTGACAACAGATCAATCAGGCATTCGCAGCAAACAGTTTCGCACACCGACAAAACGTTCACTGGTGGTAAAACATGCCACACAGGGACCCTCCTCACCACAAGGTCTGTGCAAAATAAGCAGCATTTGTCAGTAGCTGGGCCATCTGGCTGCTGAATGATGAACAGTAGAGAGTGACACCGGGAAAGAAATGTGTGCCTATTCCCACCCTACATTTTTAATTATAACCCATTCCGTCTCATCTCTGCTCCTCACCATCTCTGCAACCTTTGTCCCAATTCCCTCACCATCCCCCATGATAGATTTTCATCCCCACAATTTAAAAGAAAGAAACAAATCAAGTTATGTTGGGCTAGCTGTCTCAGAAAAACATTTTTGTACACATTACTTACCAGAGATGGTGCACATCATAACACAAATGTCCTTAGTAAGATTTTTATTTATGTTGGCAGACGATACTTCTCTTGACGTTTTAGCCACAAGGCATGACTTATAGTGCACTTTCAACCCACTAGTCCAACCAAGTACATGTGACATGTCAAAAAATTCTTCACTGATCTCAGTTTTTCACAGTGTGACCAAACATCACTTACTACTGCATTTGTTAAATGCAACCCTTTGACCTTTCTAACAATTAAATTTCCCAAACACAAAGAAAAGAATTATAATATATCAGCTACATGCTGCACTAGGCATAGGAACATAGACATAATATGAAGAGAACAACTGACAGTGAGAAAAGATTTTATACTGCAAAAAGGATCACATCACCATGCCACTTTTGTTGGCCCATAGCTGGCCCTTATTGAGCCACTGGGGACAATTGGTGGCCAGCTGTGGGCCCAACAAATGTGGTTGTTCCAGAGATAAATTATTTAATAATGAATTATTTAATAAACAAATATATGAACTTTGTTACCATTATCAAGGTATTACTGCAATTTCATTCCCCATTAACAAGGTATTACCATACACACTGTACCCATTACAGCACCATTGCTGCCTTTTTTCAAATTGTCCATTTTTGTGGGATTATCGTGGTTACCACAGAATTACCACAGTAACAGTTACCGTGTCACTCTATATACTCTATAGCAAATGTTTGCCATGGACACAGTTTGTGCCGCTCTGAATACCCTGATTTTATGCTGCATCATGGAATCTGTGATTTCCTGATCACAAACAGCGAGTAAACATGGGCACAACACTGTCCAAAAGGTCTGACCTGTTACAGGTTGACCAATCCAAAATGGCAGCGAGGCTTTAATAACAGATGGTGTCCACATACTTTCCAAACAACTCTGAACACACTAAAGGGCCATTTAGTCCAAGCATAAAGAAATTATGAAGTAAACTTTGCAAAATTTGATGCTAAAATCGAACAAGACGTAAGACTAGAAGCCCCGTAGTTGCCCCACACCTGGTGAGCCCCAGGTAGGGCAATGTAAACTAGTTTAAACTAAAACAAGCTAATGTAATGCACTAGTACATAATCTCGTCTAATTTAAACAAATAGGAAAATCAGTTTGACAAAGATCAAAAACATCAAATGTCATGCAAGAATATTCAAAGATTCAAGTGCAAGTGAAAGACATGCATACAGACAAATTTACAGTATTATCTAATATATATATATATATATATATATATATATATATATATATATATATATATATATATATATATATATATATAAAATATATATATATATATATATAAAGAAAGAAATAGAAATGATGGAGAGACATTTCATAAAAAAGGCAACAAACCTAGTGATTTTTCCACTCCATCCTGAAGATATGGATCATAAAAAACAACATTAAACCCAAACACTTTGGCTCTGAGGGCAACCGCTGTCCCAACTCTCCCTACAAAAGAAGTATCAATAAAACTGAACACTTTCACTAAACCTGAATTGCTGCAAAAGGATTTCTCAGATGAAGATAAAATCATAAACAACTGGCTTTTCAAAAAATTTGGTGACCCACCAAATTAAATCCTCCTAAACTGAGATCTTTCTTGGACCTCACAGCTTTCTCCTGTATATTACAACTACTACTTCTGTTAATATCATAGCTAACATAGTGGGCATCTACGCTTAGGTAAGGTGAAAATGTAAAACTGGAGTTACATTATTTTCCCATATATGATGCACCTATTGTGTAACTAAGGTACACCTGTATACTGAGTCTTATTTTCAGACCACTCTGAAGGCAATGGTGTTGATAATGTTAATAACACAAATTAATACTCAGTACAGTTTTAGCAGGTTTAACAATAATTTTATCGGCGTCAAACCCTTTGCAGTTGTCTTGTTCAACACTTATTATCATTATTAATATTATTGTTATTATTATTATCAGATTAATGTGCCATGTCAACCTTGAATCAGAGGCACGGGCAGTCACTCAGAGGAGGAAAATAGCAGACTATGAAGAGAAAACTAAGTTACTGAAAAATTAATGAAATAAAAAGTTTTTAAGCTGCTGCCTGAAGAATGCACTTGAAGAAGCAGACCTTAAAGATCAGCGGTGTCCAACCTTTTTGGAAGAAGGGCCAGATTACCAATTATAAGGAATTGGTGGCCAAAGAAACAATTGCATCATTATTAAGATCATTATTAAAATTAACACAAACACATAATAACAAAAAAATAGTCAATTCATTTAAAATCAACACAGCGCTTGACATAACTATCTCTGGCTTGCTGAAAATTAGCCACAGTTCTTCAGCTTAGTGAGGAACTTTCAAAACCCAAATTTTACATTTTAAGCCAACCCGTGTGTGAGATATGAGTCACTAAACTCTGACCGAAATGCATCGACCAGCATGTGTCAAATGCCTGTATATTGGGTTCTGTATCACCTAGAGACCTAATACTTACATCAAACTCAAGGTAATTGGAAGCTCTGCCTGAGAATATAACTAGAACGTGAATATTTGGTTTATAAATTGCCGTACATAATTTAGCACATTAACCTTTACCCGGGTAAGTGACAATCATTTTATCGGCTACTAACTTTACTTTTAACAGAAATGAAACTGGTCAGCAGTTGTGTTTTTAGGCAATAAAATCAGAGACCAAGTTTGATTAGCAGATTTGCTCTCCTTCAGTGCAAACATTTCGCTATTTAACCTAATCAGCACCTTTTGGAGCTTGAATGGCGCTACATTAATGCACAGATGCATATGTAAAAACATACATTGATTTTTATGTGGGTCATACTCTCTTCCTCTGTGCCAGGTCAATTTTTGGGGTAAACTTAAACAAGAGGTTGAATAGTACACTAGTATATATGGTTGAGATAATTATCAGATGCGTATTTGCTACCTACCCAAACCAATGATACCAAGTGTGTCACCCCGAATTCTAGCAGACCCACTAGCTGCTTCTCTCAGCGCTTCAGGTCCAGTTATTTTCTTTCCCTCTCGCACCATGTTTGCCAACCAGTATGTTCGTCGATACAAGTTAAGAATATGACAGAGCGTCGAGTCAGCAACCTCCTCAACACCATATCCAGGTACATTGCAAACAGCAATCCCTACAAAGAAACAAATCAACCAAGTCTAGTATAAGCTTGGCTGCACTAATCTGGCATCCTCTGAAACTGTCAGTTGTTATACATAATATTTTTCAGCTTTACATTACAGTATCTGTATATGTCCATCCTCATTTCTGAAGGTCAGAGACCAGAGTCATTGATATCAGCCCTCTCCATGCCGTCCTGTCCCGTGTGCTCCCGATGCATTCCGCTTCTGATAGTCCAGTCCATTCTTTGATGTCGTCCATCCATCTTCGCCTCGGTCTTCCCCTTGGTCTTGATCCCTCTACATATCCCTGTAATAGGTGAGCAGAGAGTTTGTTTTCGCGGAGTAAGTGGCCGAAATATCTCAACTTCCTGCCCTTCACTACCTCCAGCAGTCTTTTCGTTAGTCTCAGTTCTTCCAATATTGAGGCATTTGTTCTGTGTTCCCTCCAGCTGACCCGCAGTATCTTCCTATATGTTGTCATTTCAAAAGCTGATATTCTTTTTCTATCTACGGCCTTCAGAGTCCATGTCTCACAGCCATACAACGCCACCGACCACACCATTGTCTCCACCACCCTCCTCTTCAGGTCCTGGCCCATAGATCGATCCTTCCAGATGTATGAAAGAGAACCCATAGCTGTCCTCGCCATGCCGAGTCTTGATCTTATCTCTTTGCTGCCATCGCCAGTTTCATCTGTTACAGCCCCCAGATATCGGAAAGACTTAACCTGCTCCACCTGTATTCCATTACACAGGATGGAGACACTTGTCCTTGTTTTAGCGACGGTCATCACCTTTGTCTTCTTTGTATTTACGTCTAGTCCATATCTGCTTGACATGACATTGATCCTGTCCATCAGCTGCTGCAAAGAGCCAGCCGAGGTGGCGATGAGGACGATATCATCCGCATATCTTAGGTTGTTCAACGTGCGTCCACTAACCGCAACTCCGATCCAACTGAGCTCATCTGCCGACTTCTTCATTACCACCTCAGAGTAGCAATTGTAGAACAGCGGCGACACCAGACAACCCTGGCGCACTCCTTTACCAATCCTGAACCACTCCGTTAGTTCTTTTTCCACTCTAACCGCTGCTTGTTGACTATTGTACAGACTCCTCAGTGCATCAACAGTCTGCATATTCAAACCCATGGCTATCAGTACAGACCATAATTTCTCATGCTGTACAGAGTCGAAAGCCTTCTTATAGTCAATGAAAGCTATATACAGAGGCACTGATGATTCTCTTGCTTTCTCTATGATGATGCGTAAATTAAAATCTGGTCTCTTGTGCCCAATCCTCTTCTGAATCCCATCTGTACGTCAGCCAATTCTTCATCCGCCCTCCCCTGCATCCTGTTGAGCAGCACTCTGAGTAGAATTTTGCTTGCGTGGCTGATTAGAGCGATTGTTCCGTATTCTTCGCACTTTTCCGTTCCCTTGACCTTCGGTATGGCGACAAATATTGACTTGGTCCAGTCCTCTGACCAAGTGCTAGTTTCCATTATTTTATTACACAATCTACAGACTGTTGTCGCAATCGTATTGCTATCCATCTTCCATAACTCTGCGGGAAGATCGTCTAATCCTGTACATTTCCCTTTCGGAAGTCTTCTGATTGCGTCTCTAATCTCATCAACCAGTATGGGTGAAAATTCCTCGTCTTCCTCCTTCTTTATTCGTTCCAGGTCTCTCTTGTCCAGACCCACGTCATCTTCCCTATACAGACTCTCCGTGTATTGTTTCCATCTCCTTGTTATGCTTTCTATATCAGTCAGCAGCCTTCCTTCTTCATCCTGAATGTTTCTATTTCGTGATGTTACATTACAGTACCTGGTACATATATACTAAGATTATTGATATGTAAAAAGCTTTATAGTTTAAGAATGAGTGTCAGACAAAATGGTATAATTCACGGTAACTGGTCATGTACATGTAATACCTGTTATTTTTACACAACATAAATTACATGGGTAAATAGCAAAACCTAAATGCCAGATCTTACTGCCTGATTTAATTGCTTGCATAATACAAGCACCAAAATTCAATGCAGCATAAGATCAGCAAATTTATAATCTCTCAGAAAAAAAACAATTTGAAAGCTAATAGAAAAGCACAAACAATTTGAAAGCTAATAGAAAAGCACAAACATCAAACTCAGTCTACAAGTAAAAACAAACTACATGCTCACCTAATTCACCAGCTGCCTTCACATCAACATTGTCGATTCCAGTTCCAAGACGTACAATTACTCGCAGCGCTTTGAACTTTTTCAGGTCATCACGTGAAAGTGTGATATGATGATACAGCAGTGCACCAAAAGCTTCGTTTAAAACCTAAGACAGAGCATAATGCCAACTGTCACAAAAGAACATTGTCACTACATTCCTGTGAAAGAGTAAAAATACTTTATAAATATAACTTTATACTATTACATTTAACTTTGTAGTATAAATTCTTAACAACAAAGCACAGGTCCCATTACAAAGCATTTCTCTGGATACATTTGGTTAAGCAAATCCTTCCAAGGAAGTTTTGAAGGAGCACTGAGCAATTTTACTGTCAGATGGCTTTTGGTAGTCAGCTGATTACTAATCTAATCTATACTGAAAACTTCTACAGCATCATTATCATAAAGAGGATAAGCAATACAAAAAAGATAAGATGTCATCCATAAACTAAACAACAATCGCAGAATTTGCTGGGGCGGTTCGGTGGCCGATTGGTAACACGCTGGCACGAAGAGCGGAAGGAAGCGGGATCGAATCCCGCTTGCCCCATAAAGGTCGACTCAGCCGCTACTCGCCAGAGGGCAGTAGTAAAATGAGTAGCAGTTTCACTGCGTAGATAACCTTGGGTTCGGCGGGTAAGACTTGCCATCTACCGCCGATGTATGGTCACTAGTGGCCACCTAAGGACTGATGGCATTGAAACCGGAGATCAGTACCGGCACCTACGGGCGTTGAACCCATGGTGGAATCTATCTATCTATCTATCTACAGCATCATTATCATAAAGAGGATAAGCAATACAAAAAAGATAAGATGTCATCCATAAACTAAACAACAATCGCAGAATTTGAACAGCAGACAGGAAGCGAATTCGACAGTCTTGGGCCAGTGACAGAGAAAGACCAGGAACCGAGTACCATTCTGGCTAGGGTACAAAAGTCAAAGCATCCAATAAGTGAATGCAATATGCTGAGTTGAGTTTGAGGAGTTCCGAAGCATTTATAATTTGTGCAAATATGTTGTTTTGCCATCAAATAGACATGAGTTACAGCAATTAAGTCACATAGAACTTAGGGTATTAGCCAGTGAAACCAAGACATTCTGCAGCACATGAGGTCTTATTCTGTGGATATCTTGGATATGAGAGTCAACAGACTCGCAAATGGTTTAAATACCTTCTGAGAAAGATATATTGGAATCAAATATAATGCCCAAATTATGTGATAACCTAGTAATTAAGCCAGTCAAACTTGTACAGCTTCAGTAATTCAGTTTCCAAGCCTGCATCTCTCCAAAAACAGATGACAGTAGTCAGAGAGAAGGAGTAGATGCGGAACCGTGAAATGAAATCAGCAGCTGAGTGTCTATAGAATACAGGTGGAAGTTCAGAGATTGGTCTGCAAAACAGCTGAAACTTGTACCGCACTGAGTAAATTCCTTGATGCAGACGGACCGAGCGTGAGGACACTGGTGGGCAGGAAAACAGCCGAGAGCTGCACCCAGAAGTCTAAACCAGTGTTCAAGATGGAGAAAAAGTATGTAATGATAGACGGTTTCATATGCAGCTAACAGGTCAAGAAGAATTACAGCAGTGACTTGTCCTGATTAATTGATCATTAGCAGCAACTGGTGAAACTGACAGGGTAGTGTATAGTCATAGCATTCTCTGAGTATAGGAACATATGTATTACATATATACATATATGTCTGAAAGACAAGATAACGGTCACTGTCATCGCATCGTCATTGTCACGCATGGCCACTGTCTTTTCTTTCACAGAACACAACATACAGCCTTAACACAACTTTCTAGTAAACTATTATCTTTTATTATATGAGAATTCCCTGTACCAAATAAACAACAATAACTACTAAATGAGTTGTTGGAACTATCAGCAGGACTGTTACGGTCTTTGCTACAGGGATTTCTTTTACTCAGAATGCAGACACAGTCGCAGTTTGCCAAAATCACAACATATACACTACAGAAATATTACCATTACTCAAAAGGCCTCTACAGTGCTTTTGAGAGCTTCTAAAGTTCATAAAATAAATGTTACTAAACTTATATATTAATTTTTTAAAATCACAAATTAACAAATTAATAAACTAACGCACATAAATGTTTTACTTCTTAAGAACATTCTTTACAACAGTAACCAACTTCTGCTGAAAACTTGATTCAAATCAAGCTATACTAGTCAAATCAAAATTTACAAAAGAAATTTTAAACCTACAGCATGCTGAAAATAATACTGCTACATTAAATAATTACGGTGAACAAAATATTGGAAAACTGATTTCAATATTTTAACCAAAAGCATACCCTGAAATAAAGCGAGATTCCAGGTTACCTTTTCATGAATTTCTTGTGTCGACTGAGCATCACAGAAAGCAACAGTGGCAACATCCTTTAATATTGGCATCTCGATTGAACAGTCTCTTCCATCGAGCAATGCGATCAGAGGTCGAGGATGCATTGGCCCATTTTGCAATGGTCCCCTACCAGTCACTGGCAACAGACAACAGTTCATATTATTATTGTTCATATTGTTTCCTTTTCTACTAAATTACTCATATAACACAGAAACATTATTCATAAATTCTATAAATGCTTTAAATTATTACGGGACAACACAAGTTACAGTTTTTGTTTATTTTTACCATCAGTGAACCACTAGAAGCAATCTGTAATTTAATTGGTCATTTAAGCAAAAGTAATTAATAAGTAATTTAAGCTTAAATCATTATGCTTCTCTGGCTGGGTATCAGGTATTGCAGTCAAGGCCCAGGAGCTACTCTTTGAGTGGGTACCCAGACCAACTGATAAGGAAAGATAAAGAATCAGCAGTCGTTCCTCATTCTCAAAACAACACAATTCATGGATTCTGAACATAGTATGAACTGGCAACTCTGGAAATCTGTTGGCTGTGCACATTTGTGGTGACATTCCTTACAATCTCAGCACTGTTTGGTTACTGATGAACTTTTATTATTAATTAACTTTAACACCACTTAGACTAGCAATAGGAAGCACTTTAGCGTGGTAATTAATAGGTGCGTAGGTAATTAATGTACGTCAGTATCTACACACACACATACATTGGGACTTGAACCCCAGACACAGAGGTGAAAAGCAAATTAATAATCCACCACCATGCCACCGAAAAGTAGTGTGCTGAATATCCAACTGTGTTATCATCAATTTTCAAACCAGCAGCCAGTCAATAGCCAGCCGCTTATTTCCAATGAAATTAACACTTCATAAACATGACAATGGTTTACTTTTGTTCTGTTTTGAAAGAAAGTGCTACTGTGATTCTTGTGTCTTCACTCTGTATTTGTCTGTTATGACCTTTCTACAATCTTTTCTGCAACTTTTCAATTCTGTGGCAGTCACAGCTGAAGTAACTACAAAAGCCAAACATTAAATTTATTAAATTTCTATTTAGAAGTCAATAAACTACACCTATAAAAACAGACAAAAGAAGGTCTAGAAATAGTTGGGAGTAAAACTAATTTATTGTACCATTGTAATTAAATAATCCTTTAGACCAAACAAGAATATAATTAATATGACCATAAATAATAGAAATTAAGATGCTACTTTTATCTAATCTAAATCTCTGTCTTCGCTTTCACCCTATTCTTTTCGATTTGTTGCTTTCCTACTTGTGTCATTCTCACTTCATTTCCAGTTTGAAATCCACCAACAGAGCAGTTAGAGCTAGGGTTTGGAATTGTAACTAAGAAAAATAACAACAGCATGAGCTAGAGTAAGATTCTTAATATTGTTTTCAGCTTCATTTGGAAGGCCAGTAAAGATAGTGAGCATATTACAGCAGTTCTGGATTGCTAAGAATTTTCTGAAAGCCTGGACCAAATTCCTCAGACTCAGCAAAATTTAATAATGCAGATATCAGCCTTGGATTCCAAAACACTAAATAAACAAAAAACGCATTAATATAGTCTACAATGAATTGTGCTGGCATATTTCCATTATTTGCTCAGCTGAATTGACAATTATTAGAACCAGTACTATTTTGTCAAATTGAGATCAAGTACTAATTCATAATTGTGAAGCTTGTTTTCTGCATGTACATTGATAAAACAGATAAAATTATGTAGCTATACATGTCCACCAACAGATAACCACCATTACATGTGGATATAAATTGCACTTAAGCCACTTATGTATTTTAGCATCAACGAAAAAGCACTTCACAACAAATGTGAAAGCATGCAAGATCAGAACAGCACCGATTTCCAAGTAACTTGTTTAAAAATCACCAGGCAAAACCAGGAAAACTGTATCATCTGGTTACTTAAGACATAATAACATCTGCAAGTAAATAGTCTTTTTGAGCTTTGCAAAAATTATATCTCAGTGGTTCATGAAAATTTGTCAGCAATCCATGAAGGTGAAAGAAACAAATTACTAGAAGCACAGGGTTTCTTGGCCACTGCCAGTCAATAATATCAAAATTCAATGACAATAAGTTGAAAGAAAATGAAAGACAATTGGAAATATTGCACACACTGCATGAAAAAGACAACCCAGGATGAATCAGTCGCCGGATTCTTCAGCAAAAAACTGGTGTCAGAAAATTTAGATTAACAGAAATATACATGGTACCCTACTGAAGTCGACCGTGATTCTGCTTGTTGGGGATATCGCAAGAAATGACGATATACATAAAATAAGCCAAAAATATCCACATATTCGTCATTCTCTCACTTCGAATATTTAAAATTTATGACGATCGTGATTTACTTGCACCTGATTGCCTGCATGTAATCTTGAAACATTCACCCAACAAAAGTCGCCAATCAAATCAATAAAAACACAAATGAATTGTAACAAACCGACAAAAGTAAGAAAGAATTAAATGCGTCGCTTGATGCCAACTGCGAATCGCTTAAAAACCAAACTGAAACCGAATGACTTCAATACGGAACGAACGCCGGGCTACGGTGGAACTCACCATTGAAAACCACAGAGCTCACCCGTAACTGCGTTGACTTACCAATACACGCGTCGGGAACAAAGACATGCTGCTTACCATCAACGCACTGAAATCGTACCAAAACACCTTCATGAGAGCCATTTTAGCATGTCTTCGAAAATGAATATTTTTGTGACAACAGGAAATAGCACTCACCTCGTAAAATTAGTCGAACACGATGAATTTTAAACACGAAATCGGCGAAAGGATATTGTTTTCAAAAACCCACTGTTTACTCTGCGCTGCCGCTTATCCTACACAAGGTGTCGCCACATATTCTTATTTCGGTATATTTAGTGTCGTTAACAGCTTTCGGTAACTTCAACAACGGAAACTGTTCAACGTGCACCCCTGTTGATCCAACAGTGAAAGAATAAGCCTACGTTAGTTGTTATAATAAACTTCACAATAGGCCTAATACAATCGCAGTGATTGTCCAAATTAACATAAATAAATTATTTGTAAAGTCACAGAAATGGACCACGAAACAGTGAATTGGCCTAATGTCGTATAGCTAAGTAAATGTAAGCGTACACGTTTTTCTAGACCGACCGTTTGACCTCCACCCTGCTCATATTAAAGAATAACCCGTCAGCCAGACCAGATCTCACCCAACATTCCAACATTGGGCCAAAGCAAAGGCGATGCATCGAAAACCACATTTCCTTGTATAAAAACGGAAATAAATACCTAAATGCATTCACCATTTGTAAGAAAAATTATATGTAGAATTTACGTCGTATATCATGCATTACGCCGTTATAGCATTCGACATAAGAACACTGATTTTTGTGGCTTTGGATATAGCCTTACATTGGCCAAATGTTGGTATGCCGTCTGGATCTTGACGTTGGCGCAACATTGATTCCACGCATGATATCTACATAATAAATACAGAAAATAATGCAATATATCAATTTCACCATATCTCCAATTCTGTGTTTTTGTGTATACTTACTTAGGCAAAATTGAATTAATACATGTGCTATTAACCAGAAAATTTAGGCCTATGCGTGGAATATTCGTAGCCCATCCTGTATCACGCCGACTAATAGGCCTAGTAATCAACATAGGGGCAACGTGAGGGCAAGGTTCGTGACTTGTGACACTGGATGTACATTGGCCCAATGTTGGGAAGCTGGGTGAAATCTGGCATTGGCCCACCATTACAGCATGGCTTATTTTATAGCTTTAAATGTCGGGTTAGTACGGTTCGTGCACGGAGACCTTAAATGGCGTGGCGCCCATTCAAACCGACATCGGTGGTGAAGGATCTCACCCGATAAATTTATTGAAAATGAGGCCATATGGTCGCTATATAAAGCCTATACATTTAATTTATTTTCATTAGTGCAATGTACGTAACGTGATAATATATAGGCCTCCATCATAAATAGGCTACCGAAAATAATAGAATATAATTGGCGGCTTTCGTTGGGCGCTGTAGAAATCTCGGAATTACGATTACGATTACCATAGGCCTAAATATCAACATATGTCCAATTCCTTCATCCCAGGTACATGCAGTTAGGGAAAACGGAAATAAGTTACTGCATATGCCCTACATGTGCCATTAATAAGAAAAAGTATGCGTAGAATTTAGGTTGTTCACCCTGTATTACGACGGCATATTTACAGTAGGCCTAATCGACATAGCGATATCGCTAGTGGTTTTTGTGACATTGGATATATACTTTGGCTCAATGGCGACATGCCATCAGAATTCTGACCTTGCCCAATATTAGTTCCCTGTATGTTATCTACACAGCATATACAGAAAATAATAGAATATGGCTACATAAGTGTCAGCATAGTTCCGTGTCCATGGGTACACTTACTTAGGCAAAGACGGAATTAAGTTAATATATTTGTGCAGTTAATAAGAAAATGTATACGTGGAATAAGCAATACATAGGCCTACCCTCCATTACGTCGACGAAACATTCTAGAATAGGGAGAACCTAGGGCCAACGTTCGTGGTTTTCAAGACACTGGATATAGGTACGTTGGCCCAATGTGGTAAGTCGGGTGGGAGCAGTGGTGTCCCTAAGGAATTTAATTATACTAATGAGACAATTGACCAGCGTTATGCCTGAGCTTTAATTCTGTGATTATCAAGATGTTAAGTATTTTAAACTTGTTAATAAATATCGTTTCAACTGCCTCATCATAAATAGGCCTCCTATCGTTTAACAAATTTCTTATTTTTGTTATCGTAGGCCTAATCGTAATCTTAAGCTCGAGATTTCTACAGCCCCCAACGAAAGCTAAGTCGCGGAAACCAGCTTATTCACAGCCGCTCGGTCAAAACAAAATGGATAGGCAGGGAGGCAGACAATTAGACGGCCATGGTTGATGGTGTTTGGAATTGAATCGGAAAGTGAGATTAGGGGAAGCGGAAGAAGGAGGATAGGATCTGTGGAAGAAGAGTGTTTTTAGTTTTGAGTGAAAGACCTGTGCAGAGATTGCAAGAGGTGAAGCGTTGGTGAGTTCGTATGATGGGTCAGATAACTGTCGTAATTCTGGTGGGAGGTGATTTCAGAGGGGTGGAAAGACACGCGAAGGACATCTTTTATCCCGCACATCTTAGCTCACAATGTATGCTCAGTATGCCACTGGCAACTGATGACCAGCCACGGACCCACTGTCAGTGTCGGCAGTAGATAAATCCTCTACAAAATTTTGGACGATACGTAGGGACACGGACAACATAGGTTGTCCCTGTCCATAGGTTTTCCAACATAGATTAATCCCTCACTCTTGGATCTTGACCTGGAACCGAACCCTTCCTGCCTATCGATTTTGTTTTGACTGAACGCATGTGAATAAGCTGGTTTCCCCCACTTGGCTTTCGTTTAGCGCTGTAGAAGTCCCGGCTGGAGAAGGTGGCGCGGTGGTCGACAGCCTAACGCTTCGACTTTTACTTAAGAGGCCTGAGTAAAAAAAATGGCCCTACAAGTTGGGTCATTATTTGAATAAGCTTACGCCCACTCCTCAATCAATAGATGGATTAAGGAGTGGGCGTTGGCGATCGGCTGTAAATTGGAGGGTAAAACTGCGTTTGACCAATGTTATTGGCCGAACGTTGGATCGGATTTTAAATGAGCTGTCTTCCGGTATCGGATGTTCTTAGTCACCACGACTTTTAAAGGCAATATCAGTCTGTGGCGCAGTCACTGAGCAACTAGTTTTTATAATCTCAGCACAACTGTTTAAGACCTTCGTAGGTTTTTCTTCTTTAGCTTTCTTCCTTACCTTCTAAGATTTTCACGACCTTTCATAATATTTCATTCATTAAACACATTTTTATTATCTTTCTTTAGTTTCACTTGGAATTCTGAAAACGGATCTAACAGTTGTTAACCCTGACTGTTACGTTCGTTGCCAGTTGTCCCCAGTGACGCAGTGCGGGCCAACTGTGAAGCCAACGAATGTGGCTGTCTGGGAAATGTGCTACTAAATTAATACATAAATTAAATATCAGACATTCATCCACGGACTGAAAGATGTACTACAAAGTGTGAACGCTTTCTACAAAAGCCCATCGGAAAACATGTAACTAAAAGCTTGCCAGAGGCATAAACGTAAGCGAATAACGGTCTGCGATCGAGCTGAGCCTCATCAGAGAGACCTTGTTTCTATTTAGGTGTGATCTTCGACCAAAACTTCAGTTTCTCTGATCGCATTACCCCTCTTTCCCGGTCTTGCTTCATGCATATCCGTGACCTTCGCAGAATCCGCCCTACGCTTGACCTTAAAACTGCATCAACCATCGCCACATCCATAGTCCATGCTAATTTACACTATTGCAATTCACTTTTCCTGAACATGGGCTCCATCCAAAATAAGCCGCATTCAAGCCATACAAATGCTCTTGCTCGTGCTGTCACCAAATCCTCCAAACACCATCACACCAATCTTGTTCTTAAATCACTTCACTGGCTTAAAATACCTGAACGAATCGAGTACAAAGTCCTATCACTTACCTACAACACACTTAAATCCTCCCAACTCTCCTATCTTCGTGAGTTATTTACATTTCAACCACTCCGCTCAACCTGCTCTTCTTCTGCCCTAACTGCCGTTACTCCGTCACCTCATCCTTAAAATTTGATCATCGCTGCATAGCCATAGCTGCCCCACCACTCTGGAATAAACTACCCATTCAGAACTGCGACAGATCTCTGACCCAGCATACAAACTCATCTATGCTCTACCGCTTGCAATCTCTGCATTGGCCTTTCACTCAAAACTGAAAACATTCCTCTTTCACAGATCCTATTCTGACTCCCCTTCTTCCTCTTATCTCTCTTTCCGCTCCAGTCCCAAACATCACCTACCGTAGCTGCCACGCTGCCTCTGCTTGACTTTAGGATCTTGATCTAGAACCGAACCCTTTTGCCTATCGATATTTTTGACTGGGAGCCTGTGAATAAGCTGGTCTCCGTGAGGTGGCTTTCATTGGGCCATGTAGAAATCTCGGGATTACGATTACTACGTGTGTCGAGACACACAAGTTCTACCATCCTGTGAAGGTGAAAGTAACGGTGCCCAACATGGTGAGAATAATGACAATATTCCCATATGGGCTACATATAATTGTATCCTGCATATGTCCTGCACATTAATAGGTCTACTCATGTAGGGCGTAAGTAGTGATCTCTTCAGAACTGCTTGCGTGGGGAAGAGCATTTCCAAGGGGCGCCACATTCTGGCAGTTCACCATGCACGGGTCTGATCTGAGGGGCGCTAGCTTATAAACAAGAGCGACGCGAGGGACCGCCCCCACGCCTATAGCTAAATCCGCCACTGGACGTAAAGTCTGTGCATCTTCCTTCTCGGTAATTGATCTAGCAATGCATGTAGAATTACATGTAACTGTACATGGTCTTATACAGCGAACGTATGGCCTCGACCCTGCTCAGTTTCCAGTGAATTTATCGGGCGAGACCCTTAACCACCACTTCCGATTTACATGTAGGCCTACTTGCGATTTCCCATTCTATATTTCGTTCCTCTTGGAAAAATTCCATAAGCGAAACAAAATCCCGCTGAGAGAGACATGAAGGCAATGAATGTATGCATCGTCAAGTAATGTAAGCAAGCAAAAATTTCCGCAAAATAGATCCGAATAATTATAAACAAGTTCTGCCCTAATCGATGACGTTTACACATATAGTTTCATGAGCATCTGGAGTGAATAATTATGTTAGTAATTATTTCTGGAAGCCGGTAAGTAATTACGTTTACAAGCTCTAACGGTATGAGTAGATTATCGTTTTTTATCAGTTAAATCATAATATCATTTTGAAATCACGAGCATTTAAGATGTTTATTCACCACAATAAGTTTTGTGACGAGAGCTATAGTCAAGCGCGCCAGTCTCTGTATGCCGTACGAATTCTTGTAGCACATGGCCTCAATGGCCCTCGGCTCTACGTCGTTGTCCGAACCACAACACTGGCCAGGATTCTGTACGCCTCTCACCCGTGGTGGAGCTATGCTGGGGCACAGGCTAGGGCTCGGCTCCAGGCTTTGATGCGGAGACTTGTGCGTCTCCACTATCTTCCTGGGGACTCCCCAACGTTCGATGAACTCTGTGGCATAGCCGATGCCATCTCTTTAAGGCAATCTTGAACAACCCAAACATGTCTTACATCAGTTACTCTCGCCAGTTAAAACCTCAGTTATTCCCTACGGCCTCACAACCAGGATTGTATTATTCCTCCTGCTGATAATTTAACGAGTAAATGTTTTATTATTAGGATGTTGTGTGCATATTAAGTTTTTCTTGTGTTCTTAAAATTAATACTTGTAAACCGATGTGGGATTGGCTATTGGTTAATAAAGAATATACTTACTTACTTTATTTATTTATAATTGAAATTCACGGCGCTTACATGCTTGCATATTTGCTTACTTATTTAACTTATTGCGCATGTCAGTTGGTCGTTCGACAGACGTCTTTGTTCGCTGGTGTTTTTGGGCGTAGGTGGAAGTTGATTGAGGACGTGAGGTTCCAGTAAAACGAAGGATAAAAGGTCAGTTAGAAGTTAGAAATCGCGACAATATGGAGCGATGGGTTGCTAAGTGTTTGGCCCTAATTGGAACTTTCGTTCTTCCATTGGTCTGTACCCTGTTGCCATACAAAGTGTCCGACTTCATATCGAGAAAGGGCGACAGTGGTAAGCACATGCTCAGTTACTTGATGTGCTTCGGCGGAGGAATTTTCTTTGGAACTTACCTTCTGCACATGGGTCCTGAGGTGCGCAAGATCCTAAACGATGCGCTTATGGTGCCCTACCACATTGAGTACCCGCTGCCGGATCTGTTTGTTGGGGTGGGCTTTTTCATCGTACTCTTCTCTGAAAAGATCGTATTGCGATGGAACAAACGCCGCATGGAGAAAAAACGCCGAAAGATGCCATGCATGTTGGACAGCAAGGTAGACGCTACGAGACAGCGCCACGACAGCAGCAGATGCGCCAGGGCTGGTCCGGAGATGTGTGACGAGTGCATAGTTGGATTGCCATGTTCTGGAAAAGATGAAGAGCATGACATGGACAAAACACTGAGAATCGATGAAGGCATCGTTAAGCTGGTGACGACCGTCGACATTGAAGAGCTGGATCAGGACATCGTGGGTGCTGGGTGCAAATATGAAAATGAATGTCCCCTAAGTGGAACAGGTGGCTGTTGTTCAGATGCTGGAGAGCAGTCTTGGAACGAGAAAGAGAAGCACATCATTGTGTCATTGAAGGTTGATGAGAAAAAGAAGAAAAAGGTAGAAGACGATGACAACATGACCAGCCACAGCCATCATCATGCAACACGCTCGATTATTCTTATACTTGCTTTATCTCTTCATCGTATCTTTGAGGGGATGAGTATTGGTCTTCAGAACAGTGTCCAGAATGTTGGGCATCTTTTCCTGGCTGTAATGTGTCACGAAACGGTAATTGGGTTCAGTCTTGGACTGCAGTTTGTCAAGTCTCAGTTCCCACTGCGACGCCTGCTCGTGACTTCATTCATCTGCTCTATCATAATGCCACTGGGCGTTGGCATGGGAACTGCAATGACAGAGACTGGTCACCAAGGCAGCTCCTTGGATGTGGCAAATGGAATCCTTCAAGCAGTGGCCATGGGAACATTTATCTATGTGACATTTTTTGAGATTCTTCAAGAAGAAGTCAGTCCTGAAGATACGAGTATTGGTAAAATTGTTTATATTGCACTTGGTTTTGTCATGATGGCACTGCTTGATTTGATTCCAGAGGAACAACGTAAGGAGACTGTTCCTAGTCCTTCTCTACCTCTGAACAGCTCTACACCAGAGTCAGTTACTTTTTCTTACTGATTTTCTGAGGGAATTAGTTTTTCTAACAATTCCTTGGCATTTTAACTCAGTCTGATAAATTCTATAAGTGGCTTGAACCTGTGGTATGTAAAAAAGCAAACCAAAATATTCTATATTTAGGGTTGGGTATGTTTTGTCATGTGACTGATGGTTTAGGTAAACCTTAATGATTTTGTATGTAATTTCACCCGATGTTGTGAAAAACTTTGAATATTGTGGTTGTAAAAATTCCATTTCCTTTAAGAGTTTGCATTCAATTTCTGCAAAACAGGTGTTAAACTTCAGGTGGTCAGCCATTATGCAGACTCTTTCCTTGGGACATACATCATCTGACTTAATTTGCTGAGAAATTTTGGCTATTTTATGTTTGTGATAAGTGCATAATTGACACACCCGACAACATGTTTATACATATAAGAATGACATTTAATACTGTGTCCAAATTAACTACTATAAAGTTTAACCAGGTGCTGTTTTTACAACAAATTCCATACTAGAAAACAGGTTTTCCCATTTGTGGGCAGTGCCTGTATGTTTTTCAGGTATATTGAACAATGTACCAGCTTGCTTTTACATAAACATGTTGCAAAGAGATGCATCTGAACATGGTGAAGTATAAGTATACAACAGAGGTGGGCATTGATTAAAAATGTTTATCAAAATTAATCACACAATTAAAATTTTTCATCATTTGATTTCTCACATCAGACATGAGGAATTAAATTTGATAACATATTTTAAAGTTCTACACAACTGGTATTTTGGATTACTTTATTAGAATATGTAAAATAGACATAATGCTAAATTTGTTTATATAATAATGATAAATTTATTTTTTTTTGCAATATTATAATATAAAGAGTGTTAAAATTTCAGGATTAGCTATGTATTCTGAAATTTCTGTAAGATCAGCTAGCTGAAAGTGCAGTTCAATGATAATGATGTCTTGCATGATAAATGCCCACCTACGTATAAACAATACATACATATGTAGTGTATGCATATATTTATATATGTGTAAGTACATATTGTGTGCATAATGTATGCTGTCATGCAGGGTTGTAGACTTACATATGTAACCATGCTAAAGTCTAAAATGGTAAGAATGCTCAGGTAGAATTTCTGTAAAGGTAAAACTTAATTTTTAAGAGATAATAGTGCCATATGTGTCTGAGATTTATTGTTAATGAAAGACAGGTGATACTTATCTCTGCAAGTACACAGCTGGTAATTAAATTGATCATCAGATCAGAATCTAGTAATGAGATTCATGATGTTCCATTGCTTTACTTGTTGAACTGCCAAACAGGAAATCTGGGATTCAAATCTCAGGCAGCAGAGTTTTAAAATTTGTGTTCCACTTGTTCACTTGACTTGAAGCAAGTAATTCAGTGCTATAAGACATGGAAAATAATATGGTGCAGTCCCTCTCATTGAGGTAGAAAGGACTTGAAAGTATGTGACTATGTCCTTAAGTCACAGACCTCTGACGTTTTCAATGCTTCAGACCTTGTAACCCGTTCAGTTTTGTTTCTGAGTCCATCGGCCAAGTAGAGTTACTTTTGATGTGTGTTATTAAGTTATTGTCTCAGTGTAATTGTTTTATTTTGAATTAGTGTTTTGGTCATAAAATGCGTCATAATAAACTTAATGATAATTTATAAATAAATATAGTAAAAGCTGAGAGTTTGATTTGTGTTTTGAAATTAACTAGTTATATACTTATTGCTGAGGATAATAACTAATAATGGTAACAAAGCAGAAATACTGCAGTTTAACAGCTGAGCATCACTAGTTTGTGACGTCACAGTAAATCACAGAATGATTTTCACTTGGCACAATGGAAACATGCATCACACGTATGCATTGATTACCCACTAGAATGTGGGTTCATTCTTAGTTAGAAGACTGATGGCTTGTTTTATGCATAGTGTTTCTTTTATTTTACTTGCTGAGTACAAGTTGCTGTATATTTATTTGTTTACTGTTAGAATTTTGTTATTGCTTTTCAACTAGCTAGTACTGTATTAATTGTTGGCATGTTTTGTGTCAACTGGAGAGTTGTCGCCAGCAGTGTCTGGTACAAAGTCTGTGATATTTTTTCTATCGCATATTGTCACCAGCAGAGCCTGGTACTTATCTGTGATATTACGAATCTTCTTTTCTGGCATATTTTGAAATGCTAGACATAGTGTAAATACTGTAGTTAATGTTCAAAATGTTGTGTCCACTCCACAGTTGTGTGTTTGGCTGAATTAGACTGTAGTCATACAATTTAATATGTTTTGGGATCAAATCTTAGCTGTCATATTTCTCACATCAGTTAGTATTAGAGCTGTTTAGTAAAGTTTTGGATATTGTGGTGGACAGGATCGTGGGTGTGCATGTATTTTAATGAATTGGAATAATCCATGGGTGAAGCTTTCCAGAGAAAGCTACACATTTCAGTTCAAGTTATGGGGCTTCTGCATTTGATATATTACTTTTGTTGAGGATCTACGGACTCATGCTGCATCTGTGTGCTATACTAACTGTGTTTTGCTGTTAAACCCGCAACACCAGTGCATTACAAATCTACTGTAGCAGCATCAAAACTCTTTTTGAGACTGTGTTAGATTTATAACCATGAACTTTGTTTGCAGCTGATGTAATGAAAATTGCAAGTTGAGCAGTAATTATTTTGCAGAATTTTAATCTTTATTAACAACCTTACACTCTGACCTTAAAATTAGGTATTTGGTTATATGCCATTTGGCATAGATGAATAACAATAATAGTAATTAATTTATCTCAGTTTCTTATACTTTAAGTTGTTTTGAGAACTAGTAATGGTTAATCCATTTTGTAACAGTTGCGGTAACATAAGATTTTTAGCACATTACTTACAGGTGCTCAACTTCTGTCTCATGTTTATTTTTTAAATTTGTTTTATTAGGGAATCTGACTGAGTGAAAACTAGTAACCAACTTTGTCTTACTTGGGAAAAAGGTGTACTGATGTTTGATAACTGGGCTTGGTTTTGTTTGCGCTTCAGCCTTTAACCGCGGGATCACTTCATGTAAGAAAGTGTAATGTTTAATTAACTAGTAATAAATGTAATGTTTACTAAATTAACTAATGTTAAGAGTTCTGATCCTTCTAATCTGTCAGCCAAGATTCACAAATGATGAATATTTTGATGTAGAAGAATTGTTTGTCTTGTATGTCCTTAACTAAATCCACAGCAGTGTTAATGGCATTTTTCAATTATGGTGCTGGTTTGTGAAGAATTATTGAAAATTGTATTCTGTGCTGCTATACATGTTTTTTTTGGCCTGAGTCTATGAATGTTGGTTTTTTAATGTGTCTGTCGATTCTCTGTTTACACAAAAGCTCGTTTTCCTGATGCACATGTTGCATGAAACTTGAGAAGTGCCAAGGACTGCAGTATCACAAGTCCTTGATGCACTGCATTTTGTGATTATGCTCATGAAATGCACATTGTTGTTGTCCAGGGTTTCTGGGTGCAGGGTGTTGGCATTTGTTTGCTGGCCTACGGCTTTTCTGAAGCATTCTTACTCAACTGTTTATCTGCTGTTTATTATTTTCAGTGCCTTTACAAGGCTTTTGATGGGGCACAATATAAGTTTTATGTTTCATTACTGATGGAAATTGCAATCATGTGATATCCATGCTTATTGCCAAATCTGTATGAAAATAGTTCCATCTGTAGTCAGATTTCTATATACAATTATTAAGTAACTGTTGGTAAAAGGTACATTCATGAAAGATTTTCTTGGGGTAAAATCTGCAACAGTAATTATTGTTTACTGTGATCTTGTTAATACAGAAAGAAGAAACATCCAAACATAATAATTGTTACATTCTGTCTGTGGTCATATGAGTAATTAATTTTGAATTAATTTAATTGAATTAATTTAGTAATTAATTTTGAATTAATTTTGTGATGAGATCTTTCTTTAAAAGAATTCAAGTTTTGCAATAAGTCGAAGCAAATTTATTTTCCATATTACCTTCATGACAAAGTTTCTATAAAGAAATTGTTTGCTCAAGTCCTTTACCTTGTAAACAATAATTTTTACAATTCCATTTGAAATAATTTTCTAATATTTGACGTGAAAACATTCAAAAGTCATTCTTCATATTAATGTCAGTGAGTGCATTCTCATGTCTGAGCCTGTATTTTGTTTTTAATTACTAGTTTTTAAAGGGTTGGTAAAATTTTTATTGAAGCACAGAGTTGTTTTACCAATGTGCTTTTAAGTGTCACATGACTAAACTTGTAGAGTGCTATGTGTTGTTTGATTAGTTTCTGAAAGTGCTTCAGTGTGATTTGATCAGTTGGAATTACAGCAGCTGAAATATTTGTTTCATATATATTGGACTTGTGTTGTTTATATCACCATAAACTACTCTGAAAGCTCCTCAAGCTGTTATCATTACACAGAAGACAGAAGTCAGTGTTAATTTCATAGTGAAATAGCAATGTGCCCGTAAACTGTTGAACAGGTCGCTGTGAAATCCAAGGTCTTGGATTTTATTGAAAACAGTTTATCTGTTATTTCATGTAGTGCGTAGTTATTAAAGTAATAGAACAATGGTGCCTGTGTTTTGAAATCCTAAGCTGACTTACACTATGATTATCAGCAACCCTTCCACCTTAATGTGAGCAGGTCTTTGTGATATGTGTAGATGCAGTTAAAGATGCCATTGTACAATACAAATTACGTTAATTGGGTTTCAGAGATGCCAAATGTAACATGTTGACCTTCATGGTTGAACTGTAGGGTTAAGTTATAAGTGTATCATGTGGAACAGACAATATGTTGTCAAGTCATGGCAGCTGTAACTCATAGCTGTCTAGTTGTTGCAGCAACCTCACGTGATTGCAGTTCTGAAGAGCATTTAGCTTTGTCAAGTGGGATTATTGTATTAATAGCATTTATATAGCACCTGTTACAGAATGCAACTACAGTACTTAAAGACATAACCCATGGAGCTCCATGGAAGTATTACTGTTTGAACAGTGAACTGCTAAACTACCAGCTAGTTAGCCGAGCATGAACTTTCAGAGAGCCTGCCCCAGGGAGCCAAGAAGTGAATAATAGCAAAATACTGGGGTTGGCAACAGACAGGCCTACGTTCTTGTAAGTACCAGTTGTATGCCTGTATAGTTGGGGCCGGTAGTTGAGGTTTGTGGCTGCTGACCTTGAGTTGACCTTGTTTAATTTGTCCTATTTTTTATACGTTTGTGGCTGCTTTTCGACCTTGAGTTGACCTTATTTATTTTGTCCTATTTTTATACACCTCAAATTTAATTCTGCCATTTAAGTGAGTGGGTGCTGATCAAAACTACTTCAGTCACTGCCATGGCTAATGGTCAATTTACGGGAAATTTAATTAAGACAGCAGCAGTTGTACCTGAGGTGGGTTTGAGAGACATATGAGAACTAAAACCACACGAGCGGTTGTTTGGCCCGTGACTGATTGTTGATCGGCTGATTGTTCTCTGAACTTTGAGATCCAGATGTGGCAGAAATTTAAATGTCATGTACTTCATTTTTAAGTTACAGCGGTATTTGCTTGTTGGGCAAAATTGTACGAGCACGCATCTGACCAGATCCCAGTCAGTTTCTTTTGGACTTGTTAGGAAATCATTTTATATTGCAAACAAAGTATGGTGGAATGTGATTACTCAATTACAACAATTAAACAGCTCATATGATTATTAATAACATTTATTTAAAATTGTTTCACCGATATATATATATATATATGCATATAGATATATAACTTCAGAATGCCCTGAAATAGAACAATCATATGTATGGACGCCCATAGGGTGCACTATATAATATCTAGTGCACACTAGACAAAAATAAAATCCTTGCATGTCCCATATGGCCTTCTCTGCCTATGGGCTTCCCTGTACATGATATAAATGCACTCGATGGCTTTCACATGAGAAATTTTGGCTGGAAGAAACTGAATGTTAAAGTTGATTATTATCTTGTTCTCTTGCTACTCGGTTTATAGCCAAGCCCTACAGCTATAAAAAGATTGCAGACAAAATGCCATCCTTTAAATGGTAATATACAAATGGTAAAACATTAAAATTCATACAAACAAATAATTTGTACACTAGACCTGGAGTTTTCATACATAGCTTACACCAGGGCTACTCAAACTTTTTGGGTGGGGTCCAGATATTTTGACTGGCTGAAGTGCAAGAGTCCTGGACAGAACATATGGTTCGGTTTTAAGAAGGCATTTAATTTTTGTCTTATAATGCAGTCATCCGAGTATTTCAGGAGTTGTTTAATGTTTTAAATATACTATACGTCCTAACTTCAATTTAAAGCAGTCTCTAAATGAGAACAAGTTTATCTGCTATCTGCTTTAACATGAAATAACTTGTTGAAGGCAATCAAACTGGTTTTAAGCTTCATTATGTTTTTTTTAAATTTGAAGAGCACTGAATCTGCAATTCTCAATGCCTTACACAGGTTTTCCTTTGTGATGGAACTTCTGCATTTTTATTTAATTATATTGCAAGTTTTAGATGCTTGGATATTGACAGTGGCTGACAAACTCAGACCAGAAATCCGTAATAATCACTTCCAGCAGTTTCAGCCTAACAGCATCATAGGCCTGAAGCTCAGTACTCGGCTTCTGACTGAAGTACTGCTTGTGAGAAAGAAAACAGCTTTGGCTGTAGCTGTCCATCAAACACGAACAACAGACATGGAAAACAGGGTATCAGGCTTTTCTAGAGCAACATTGGGAAGTAAATACACAAGGAAAATTGAGTTCCAAGTAGCAGGCATGGGAAGTTTTTCTGTTTCCCAGACCTCTATGCATGGTCCTCAAGGGAAGGCGCGATGGTCCAGATTGTGGACTGCTGCTTACAGTTTGAGTAGCCCTGGCTTACACTGTATATGATATATTTTTATGATTTCACAATCCAAAAAAGTAGTTCATCACAATCCTTAAAATGTGCAACATCTTTTTAGCTATCCTAAATTTGCAATTACTAGCACAAAAGATGAAAACCTACAAAGTGAAACAGAAAACCTACACTGTGGTATATCCTAATCACTAATGAAACTTATCACACTAGTTTGGCTGCACTTTGGTTTGGCTGCACTTTGGTTTGGCTGCACTTTGGTTTGGCTGACTGATTTTTACATGTATATAATGTATGTATTTATAATCTTTTTGCTTAATTTATCTAACAAGAATAATGACTGTTCCTTAAACCAGTCTGCTATATAGGGCATGCATGAATCCTCAAGTTAAACAAGACTGCTGTAGCAAACTTGATAACAAGAGAGAATGAGCCTATGACTTCAAACCAGATTTTTAATGTAAATCTTGATGTAACTTTCAATGCCAGTATTTCTTACTTGTTGCATTCCAAAACACTTAGCCATGCTACTGCATGATGTACATGACATTAAAAGTATGGAAAATATTGATAACATATTTCTTTTTCAATAACAAGACATTTTTGCAAAATTCTGCTCTCTCCATCTACCCTAGGTTCTCTGTATCAATAAAACATTGACTGAACTGTCTCTTATGCACTATAGGCACCATCTTTCCTAAATTTGACGAATCTTGGTTTTCTGCAGGGACTGGGCTTGTAGTTTCACTGTATAAATCATCTATTACATTGTATCACAGATATCATTCAACAGTCTACTTAAAAATATTTGCTACAACAAGAAACCAATGTTGCATTTTCCTTCACACCTGTTCCTTAGTGCAAAACATACTACAAAATGTCTGTTGCTTTCAACCCTTTATGGGTATCAGCTGTAAACTTTGCAAGTATTTTCCTAGCGCTACTGCCTGTACCAAAACTATGTCATGCACATCAACGAAACAAAATAAAATGTATACACGAAAGCACGCATATGTATGCTGCAGATAAGCAGCGTATACAGATCTACACAGCATCTACACCTTGTATTGTGTTAAAACATAATTTGAACCGTAATTTGGACTCTATATGTTCCCACTGAGGGCTTTGGATTTGGTCTTTTAAGCTAATTTCATTGTTTTATTGCATAAAACAGACGCCGACTGACCAATGCTTAAGAGCTGTTCAAATGGAAATCATCTGTTGAAAAATTGAAGGCACTTGTACTATTTTGTTTAAGAATTAAGATTGGTTAGATATAAAAGTCACCCTAGATGGCGCCATGCTGTACTTCAGTCTGGAGTTGAGCACAAACTTCGGTATCAAAATTAAAACTCTACAACAACACAAACAAAAATAATGGATTTAAAGTCTGCAACAGTCTGTAGAATGCAATGGAGAGATTGTAGTCCTATGGGACTATACAACTTACAGAATGATTGCTACACCTGCCATAAGGTCCCAATGAATTCAATCAAACAAGAAAAACGGAAAAACTCTACAGTAGTTGCCCATCAGCTATTTGTATCTTGGCTTTATTGATTTGCACTATTATTTACTCCATCGTGGGAACCTAAGACTAATTAATGGGCCTAAATTTATCCAAGAGGTTACTGTTGGTTAAACCAATACATGGGCCAATTTTTTAATCATAGGTTCAAGTGGAATTTGGGCTTATGGGTTCAACCTCCCCATTTCAGAGATCTGAATCTCAGGCTAGCATGGTCCATATACAGGGCCCTTAAATGGCATAGTGACCATTCAAACGGGCAGCGGTGGTAAAGGATCTCACCCTATTAATTCACTGAAAAATGAGCAGGGTCAAGGCCGTACGATCACTACAGAAAAACATGTACATTTACATTTACAATCCCAGCAGCACCAACCCTGCCTGCATCTCAGCTGACTGACATCACTTAAATTAACGTTCTGGCACAATCTGAAAGACCATCAACGACAGCTTTTCTGCCTGTTTACCTATTTCATCTACTATGCCTCTGGGCATTGACCCTAGCGCAGATTTTTTAGAAATTAAAAAGCTTTACAATAATGGGGCACTATAGAAATCTGGAGTTTTTTACGATTACTCAGAACTTTGTTTTATACATTTTATGAGAATTCATTAAATTTAATAGGCCACAAATCTAGAGCAGTGAGCTAGCCATGTACAGAAACATATAATTATCAAAAACATATCAATATAAATTTGATGGTGGAATAAAGTTTCACTATGGCCAGATTTAGTGCTTGACAAAGTTGACAGTGTTGATGTCTTGAGTTTTTAAATGTTGATGATACTGGAAGAAAATGTAAAAGATACGTACAAGTGAGTAATATTTCTGGGCTTCTCCTGCATCCTGCTTAACACCTCGTCCAAGGGTCAGACATCTGGCATAGTAGAAGCAGGCCATTGCAATACCTTTGCAGATGTATTGTGGCAAGCAGCCAGTCTCCATGCTTATCTCTTCTACACTGCTCAGTTCAGATATTCTACAAACAAATAAAACTTAATGTACAATAGAATACAACAGAAACTTCATAATGCTCCCCTTACAATAGTTCAGAGGTCCACTTTGAAGCCAGGCAACAGAAAACAAATAGACGTAGGCATTGTTTAATGGTAGTAGGTCTTATCTTACAGAAATGTTAACGCTATACATGTGCATTGTTATGTTGTTAGATATTACATAGTAAACTAGGTTTTGACTGCATAAAATCATGAAACAGAAGTGTCAATCAAATTACATTTACAGATTGTAGCAGATCAACACTGGTACATTAACAGATGTCAGGAAAGTAGCAGGGCTTAACTACTGAAGCTATAATAGCACGCAGGTAATTTCAGTGCTAATCTTCATTCTTTACATAGACAGGAAATCGTTTATAAACAACTGCATTCAGTATCATCATCCAAGTCGGTTAAGTGAAAGTTGTCTTACCCTGCTGCTAGTTCGACAGCTTTTGTATAGAGTCGATGACGGTAGTAGTAAGCGACAAGATGACCAGCTGCATAGACATTACCTCTCTTGGCCGCTTCTCGGAAACAGATAAAAGCTGACTCATTGTCTTTTCTTGTTCCAAGGCCATTCATGTACATGACACCAAGAGCTCCTTAACACAAAACAACATCTATATGATTTTAATTTCACAGACAGCTTTAATTTACAAATCTCTCAAACACTTCAGGGTCAAAGTAAAAAGTCTTTAAGATAATGTTGTCATTTACCTCAAAAATGATGTTATGTGATTTGTGAACATCTTCACTGTACAAAATGAAACACCAGTTATGAAATGTCCTCATTTTGGTGTGCGATGATTACTGTATTTCATGCATATATCCCATGGGTTATATCAGATTTTACTGACATAGTCAGCACACCGAGATAATCCACGGGGTGTTTGTAAAATCTGTTAAAACCTGTGGCATATATGTGAAAATACAGTAGTTCCCTCACAGAAGTTTATGAGAGTGGTGTTAGTTGCTGTTGACTGATGCCATGAGCATTATTACAGTGGCACTATAGTTCTTGGATTATTACCAGTAATTACATAAATGGGAACAGACCTTGTGATTCAAGGCTACCATTGCCAGTGGCTTCCGTGTGCCAGTAGAAGGCTTTCTTCAGGTCCAGGTGATCTTTGCATGAGTATAAGAGACCTAACGTTGACTGGGCTTTGATGCTGGCCTTCGGATTTCCATCATCAGCAGCCAAAAGCCAAAACCTGAGAAAAATCATTTCAAACATCATCTCAAGCATTGCCAAGAGTACTAGTATGCAGAGTAGTTGTATCCCCCTGAAGTGTACAACCTTTTCTTTGGTTTTAAACATTACATAACTCCTTAATTGGTGGCTCCTGTTTGAGCAATGGGTTCTCTCATTAACTGTTTCCCTCTTGTTATCTGACTTATGAGTCATACATGAAAACTGGCAACTAGTAAAAATGAGTTTAAAGTAATACATATAAAAACGTTATCAACTTATCACATTAAAAGGACACAGGTAACAAAGATTCATTGGCTTATTTTTATTTGATATAATCTGTATCTTAAAACTGCAGCACTTTTAAATCAGGCTAAGACCTTACTTACTTTCTGAAAAAGGTGCTATGGAAATCATAATTTATTTGCTACAAATTGTACTAACAGTTAATGCAATAAACTGCAAGAATAAAACCAATATACCAGGCTGTTATTTCCCATAGGTTGCCTCATTTCCTCAAATTTGGACTGTGTCCAAAACCCATGGTCAGGCTTTAATGCACTATTGGTTGACACCTGTTATAGAAATCACTAAGTTAAAAATACCATACACAGGTCAGACTGTCAGGAAGAAAACCACAAATTCTTACAAAGTGATTAATTCGTGTCATTAGTCAAATCTGTTAGCAAAGACAGTAAAACTCTGTAACCTTTCTGCTTCTTTCTCAGATCGTTTGACTCCAAAACCTTGATAGTAAGCCCTTCCAACATTAAACTGAGCTGCATGTACAAGATGTCTGGCCTGAGGTGATGTGGAGGTTGCAACTTTGTACATCAATTCAAATCCCACTTTCTGCAAACATTTTCAGCAAATTCCATCACTGAAAGATGGCCACCAGAACAGTACTAAACAATACAACAGGACAAAATACTATGCAACATTATAATACAAAAACCAATACAACAAATACACATAAGGTCAAGTTATTTCCATGTAGTCAAGATTTGGATGATAATGTCTCCGGTAATTGAAAAGGTTACCCAGGACTGTTTCGTGTCACAATTTAATGCCTCTGTCCCAGCTGGGTAGCTTTACTGCTGTGCCACAAATGAAAGTATTGTCCTTACAGTTTTCAAAACTTTACCAGAGGGGCAAAGGTGATGAATTTACACCTGGTTCTTGGTGAACTTAATCTGAACTGAAATCGGGAAACTTTAAGGAACACCAAAATTCTGGCAGCTACAAACAATGGAGAATCACATTGGGTGGAGTTTTAAGGCAACAATAAAGCAGTACATAAAGCGCAAAGGCAACAATAGTTTGAAGCAGTATGTGAAGAAGCCTACAGGTCTGCAACTTCGTAGCACCTAGAATTAGTGAACATGTATATGCCTATGGTATGCATACACAGCACGGCTTTAACCTTCTACAGGTCTACTAGTAGTTAGTTATAACAAATTCAAAGTAACATGTCTTGTTCAAATCAGCCCTAGCCCAAAATGAACTCCTGAAGTCCAACATGTAACAGTGTAGCACAATAACAGCAATCCAACAAAACAGCAATCCAACAGCAGTATGGAAAACTTCTGTTTGAAAGCTTGTAAGCAGTCAATCCAAACTAGTCCATGAACTCCGTCAAAAATCCATAAACCTGCTATGACCTACAGGCCGGCCACTGATGAATGCCATTCCTGCACAGATCTGGTGAATTGAGAGATATCCAAACACTGCATTTTCTACCACATAGGAGGGATTGCCAGATGGTGAAGTAACCGTGTGCTGTGGATTTCATTGGCTGCCACTGTTTCTCGTCCTTGGTGCAGTGTAGTCCAGAAACTCTGAATATGGTGCCAACAGTCAACCCTGGATGAAGAAGCATGCCATTGGCGACTTTTAGAGTTTTCAGAGCACTATTTCGCTTACTGATGAACTTTGTGTTCTCAGTGACTTTAACACCATTCAGGGCAGCACAGGCAGTGCTTTTGAGAGGTACCTAAATTTATATTTTATTTATTTATACAGAACACTTATATAGCGCCCCTTCAAGAAAACTACTCAGAAGCGCTCCCAAACCAACCTCGGCGAAAGAGAACAGTCTTAAGAATGGGAATGCTGAATGAGGAACGGCGGTAGAGAGTCTAGTTCACAGGATTTTGGTGGAGAGGCAAGGATGAGTCGACGCAACTCATCCGAAGAGACTTGATGAAGGACCGAGAGCCGCTTATCCGTCGGTAGCAGGACAGGCGGAGGACTCCCAGCAGTAGCTTCACGACCAGAGCGAATCTTGGCCGCACAGAACTCAACGAAGTCAGCAGCAGTGAAGGACGGTAGTACCGCACCAGCGGAGGAACGTCGACGACCCAATAGGTCGTTAAGAGTAGACCAGAGCCGCTTGTGATCACCAGTGTGGTGGGCAATCTTGTATTCCCAGTACTCTTTTTCCTTCTCTCTATAGCGTCTATGTAGCTCTCGGACGTGGTGCACCCAGGCCGATCGATCAGAGAGCAGTCCGGAACGCTTGGCATTATATTAAGCACTTATAAACTAACTAATAGAATTCCGATGAAACTTACTGTGTTCTGTTCAACACCAAGGCCATCGTAATATATAACACCAAGTTGAAACGTGGCTTGCCAATCACCTCGAGCAGAAAGCATCTCAAAATAATGCAAGGCTTTGTCATATCGTTTCTGTAAGTTATAAAAACCACTTTCAAATCAAGTCTTCTTTTGTTAAACAGCACCATGAATTAAACAATACTATCAGCAACTGATAAAGTTTTACCAGCAGATCAAACCACAAGCAACAGAGGGTTTCAAACTTCAGCAAAATGCCACTTAGGTACCCAACTCCTCCCACCCCATGGCTTCACCAGTGCACACTATTATGCTGTGAGCCCCAAGATTAGTACAGCAATCTACTTAAACTAATCATTATGCTTTATTGGCCAGGTCTCCAGACACTTGCTGACAGGCCCACAGGTGACAATGCACTAATGACTAATACAGACTGCAGTTAATTGTATTCCTTATATACAAATATATATGAATACTTGAACAGCACCTTTTAAGAACTTCTTCAACATGCATTATTATGCAATATGGATCAGGCCTAGACATAAAGTTCTATACTCTAGTCCCACCTAAGTAATTTAGGTACTATGTAGGTCATGATAAGAGCAACTAATAGTTTAACCAAGCATTTCATTGTGATCAGTTACCCATTATCTGGGTGTCGTGTTGCTATCACATACTTGGGCATTTGGGTTGCTGTTGACATGCCTACAAGCAACAGCGTATTTTAAAAGGCAGTGGGCACCAATTGTGAATTACAGTTACAATAACACTATCTGTTAAAATTTATTGAGTTAAACTGGAATAATGTTACAGTAAGAAAAGAATAACCTTTTCAAAATAACAATGTTCTGTCTGAAACATTGCAGTGTATAATACCTGTTCAAAATAATATTGGCCTAACTGGAATAGAGCATGTTGGTTTCCAGCCTGCATATCATCCTGCAGTATCTTCTCCACTTGTTCGATCATTTGGTCTTCTGTCAACGATGGATCCCAATTCATATCATTCTGTTTCAGTATACCATAGTTTTCACATCGCTTAGTTGTTTCATTTTGCATTTGCTCTCCTAGCAGATTCTGGTTGAGTTCCATGATTGGTTTCTTTTAGCAGTTGCTAAACATCTAAAAGAAAAAATACACGTTTTCCAGTATCACATATTGTGACAATTATGCCTCATCTGGCTACTGTTTATGGAAAACATGCTTTGGTCTGTGTGAAAACGTCTTAAGTGTTTATTAGTTTTTTTGCTTAGTCTAGGAGCAATTCTGCCAGTTAATAAAAATCCATCGAATTAACTGTCCAGGATAAAACTGCACATATACCAAAAATATGTAAAATGCGTAATCTAGCCGTCACTCAATAGCTATCGTTTAAACAGAAAAATTATTTTAAAATGGTCACAACTAGATTTTACAGCTCAGTGCATACAAGTACTCATGCATTGTTTTAAAATAATGGCGCCGGCTCTTTACACCAATTACAAAATTACATTAAGAATTATCGAAGCGACTAATAACTAACGTTATAACTAAATATTGACCACTTTCATTCAAATGCCAAAAGCGCGATAGAATAATTCTGCAAACTTGCAATCAACGAATTATTTACTGAAAGAAATATAAAGTAAAATTTGTATACAACAACTTGTGTATACAGGGACCATGGCAATACCCAAGACTACATATTCGTATATAGATTTTACGCTCGATGGTGAATCATAAACTAATTATTTTACTTTGTTAAAAAGAGCAAGTAGGTAAATTAATGTTCGAATCGATTATTTAACTGCACTTAATCTAAATCGGCAAGATCTGGCTGTTGGATTCGTTTCAATGTCTGCTTGCACGCCGAAGAAATCAGGCGGGCTTATTCTAAAATCTAAACGGGCTAGGCCAAGACAATCACACATATGGTAATGTGGAAAGTACGTTGTGGACTCATGGATGAAGAAATATGACAGAAATTTGGATAATAAAGTATGACTGGAAGAATGAAAATGGGTATTGCCCTTAATCTGCCGCTCTTTGTACGCATCATTCATTGCTTGTTAAGTGTGGGCGATTTGCCTTGCGCCATTAAAGAGTAGGCCTACTTACTTATAAATTAAAGCAATGCAGGTGGAGGATTGTTGAAGTGTCTGGAATAAGAATCATAAAACGGTCTTTTGGAGTTTATTCCACAGAGCGTGTACCGTCAGTGTAGGCCTAGATTACGCAGCTTAATAGACCCACCTTCATAGTGCAACGTAAACCTTATAATTGTATATGAAACTATTGAGCATGTCAGCAAATGTGGAAGACAGAATGTCACCCAAATGCGGGCAAGCGGTACGAGTTATTTAAATATGAACTCCGCATTTAAATTCAGTTATTTCAGTAGTCTGTGCCCTAAACTCCAACTTCAGCCAAACAGAACAGCTACCAGTCTACTGCGATGGATCCATTTATGTGGAGCTCCTTTGCTGCAGGCGGCAGTACCAAATTCACCCATCCCATTAAAACCGACTCGATCCGATCGTCAGTGAAAGGCGACTTCATTAAGAGACGCATTCGTAAACGATGAAATCATTGGCGAAGACTCAACTAGGCCTATATCGTCATCGATACGAAGAGAAATTGAATAAACTAAACAACTAACAACAAAGATTAAACACTTTAATCAAGGAATATCACGTTCGAAAATCTAAAACTTGGAGATAGTATAAGTGTCTACCAAAGAATGCCGTAAGGGGCTGACCATTAGGGACGTCCTCACAAGGGAGGAGAAGTCACCCACATGCGGAAAAGGAGAAGGCGGTGCAGTGTTCAGAACAGACACGTGACCATTTAGTGACTTTGAAGTAAAAGTGTAAATGTACACGGTTTTATATCGCAACAGGTTGGCCTCGACCCTGCTCATTTTGCAGTTAAGTGATCGGGTAAGATCCCTCCCGTTTGAATGGGCGCCACCATTTAAGTAGGCCTATAGGCTACTCAGTGCATTGTGTCCCAGGCTTGGACATTGGAAATTCGAAGAAAACATTATTCAAACTATCAGGAATTTATCATAAAATTACGCTGTTCAACGATAAACTAATTTAAATTTCAACTGTTTGATATTCGTTGATAAACCGGAGTTGAAATTGGTAAGGATCTTGGGCTCGATCCCATTGTAATCGTAGGCTAATCCAGCCTGAGGAGACCATAAGTTCTTTGCAATGGCTCCCTAAGCTAATTTAGTATACCCATTAAAATGAGGTAAGTACTGTAAGTATATTCTTTATTAACCCTTTCATGGGCACATTTTTTATATCAATAGTGCAATTTGGGTTTCCACTGCTAAAATCATACAAAAATAAGACCATCTGAAAAGTAATTTGTATATATCCATATTCTGAATGAAAAATAAGTATGCACATACTGGGAAATATACTTTTCGGCGCCCATGAGGGTGATCACAATTCCAGCTATAGAATCCATAAACAGTGCAACCGAAATTCACCAAAAACTTTTCTTTCAGTTCAAATGAATAATAAAAGACAAATGAGATGATTCCTTTGATCCAACAGTGGCAAGGCACGTGATTTACAGTCAGATATATGGGGCAGTTTTTGACTGTTCATTGTTCGCTACTTTCCATGGAATTTGATCAAAACGGTCAATTTCCACCCATGACTTGTCATATTCTGCAATAGCTAAGGGGCTCATCACAGCATTTTTTGTTCCAACTTTTGCTGACTCTTCCAGACACCATACTTTGTATCCACGCTTTACTGGCTTCATGGGCATATACTGTTTCAATGTCGATCGTCCTTTGAAAGGAATCATTGACTCATCTGCAAAAGGTGATCCTGATGACAGCAGCACAATTGGAATCAAGCTTGTTGAAAAGTGGTCTAACCTTGTGCAGTTTGTCATGACTGTTATGGTTACGTGGTATATTGAGAGAATTGCCTTTTGCAGTGGTCTCAATGATTTTTTAAAAACTTCTTTGAAGTCATGATTGAGCTGACCAATGGAACACTCAACAATGGGTCTGCACTCCGGTAGTTCTGAAGTTCAGGAAGCTGGTGTATGACCAAGAGGTATGCGCCATGGAAATTTCACGACATCTCTGAGCATAGACACAACTGTAAATGCAGAGAAGTGTTTCCCGTGGCACTATATATGACCCTAAGAAAGAGGGAAGCCTACTTCCCTGTGCCCGGGAAAGGGTTAACCAATAAGCTAATCGCATATCGGTTTACAAGTATTTAAGAACACAATCTTGTAGTCTTGTACTTTAGGGTCCATGAATTATAAACTGCAAAATATGCTTAGCAAATAATTCCAAAAGCGGCGTTTTGCATTTAGCTTTTACAAGCTTTATGTATTTCCTCCAACCGACCCCATTCGTCACCACGAATTGGTACGCGCGTTCTCTAGGAGGGTGGGGTGGTAAATGACAAACAGGTCTGGATAAGGGTCCCCGCGGATTTTTGCAGTAAAACCTACCTTGATAACACTGTGAAAGAAAATGAATTACAATAACTGAAACAGTTTGTAAGACACGAGAAAGCAAAAAACAATTAGGAAAATTAGAGAAAACACAAGTATAAGCAGAGACAAGAGTCAAGGAAACCTAGAAAATGCCCAAAAAGATAGACAAGTAAAAGAAACGTCCTTAGAAATTTCGGGTACTCTAAAACCGAACCTCAGAAATTATTTGAAACTTGATAACAAAATTTATCCGGCCCTCAAGTGGCAAAGAGTAACAAAACGTCGTCATTTTACCACTTCACATCTTGCCTAAAGCAGAAAAATCTCCCTCCTAAGTACATGTAAAAAGGTCGTCCACTAAGAACCTGTGCATACGGGAAGGCAGAAGTCACCAAAGCCGGAAAAACTGGGGAGAGGTCATGCATATTGCCTACGTCCGCGTCTAAATTTGAATACAGCCCGTGCTTTGAACACCAACTATAGTCAGACAGCGGAGACAGTCCTGTACTATGTCGGATCTAAATAAAGGTCCCGTCTGGATGCGGAAGCATCAAACTAACCACCCTGTAGCACAGTAAGCCCTGCAAGATCAACAAAGTAGCCTAATCTTGGCCCGAGTAATCTGCTGCAGTGCGGACGTCGACAAAACGGATGGGGGTAGTCCCAAAATGCAGAAAAGGGAGACAGAGGGATCCAAAACTAGTCCTTTATGGACGATCCCATCAAGATCCGCCAGAGAAAGCAAGCACTTAACCATCATGTGGGATTCAGCGTTCTCTCTTACGCAAAACCATTGCATAATCTAAACTCTTTGCAAGCATTGTCACTAGGCGAGTGTCAAACGATACAGGTGCCTATGACATTACACGAAATGGTGCAAAATAAAGAAAATTAATAGCAATCAACACAATTAAAAATTAATCTAACTGCTTGACTGGCAGTACATGTGGACAATAACATGAAAAGCATGGTCACATATATTATTTAACACAGAAGCATGCCTAGGAATAAATACATCCTTTAATAGAATCTCTTAAACTTCCAAACTTCTGGACGTTTAAAATATAATTGAGCATTGACAGAACACTAGACACGTGCTTGTAGTCAATGAAAATGATAGCAGGAACAAATCACTTCAAGACTGAATTTAACCCAATAAGCTATACATTGACTTATGCATATATTCTGACTTAATGACAAATCTTTACACACTTCAACAGAAATATAGCTAAGTTTGCAAGCACAACCTAACTCACATGCACCTAATTTAGCAAACAAAGTAACAAACAGATACATCTTTCTTTATCCTATGCAGCAAACGAAGATTTTCCAAGTAGCAATCAGTACGGTTGCATTCTGTGATCATAGATTGATTTCTGAAGTACATGGCCAGTGTTCTGTCTTGCTGATGCAATATTCTGAAGTTGAGGTATCAAACAACTGAGAGCTTTAACAGTTTGACTCAAGGATAAGTTGTGGCTCTGGTACGGTTGGTGGAATCTTTTCACAGGCATTTTATTTCCCACATTATTCAAACTGGGTGTAAAGGCATCCTTGTCTCCGTTAAAGTTCCGCATCGAAGACTTTTGAGTTCGCAAAATCTCACCTGCTTGATATGGTTTCCAGCTTTCCTTGAAATTGGAATAATTATTCAGTGGAGGTCGAATGAGTTCTCTGTCGCTCCGCAGAGATGGCTTTCCTTTGTAAAAATGTTCACCTTCTGGAAATATCTCCTTTTCAGACTCTCCATAGTCTGCTTCCTCAGGCGGCTCCTCAAATGATAAGTAACTGTCATCTGTCGATTGTGGAACATATGTGTGGAAATTCAACCTGTCAACCATATCCTTTGAATAAAGGGCTCCATGCATAACAGAATTGTTCCAGGATTCTTGTCCTGAAGCACCATATAACCAGTTGTTTCTAGTTTCTGGGTTTTGATCAGATGAGCACCAGTATTGAACTGAAGAATCATGACTGGAAGGAAACAGATGTGCATTTCTTGACGACTGAATTAAGGATTGTGATAACCAATCTACAGGGTTCTGATCAGTAGGCCTAGGTCTGATATGACACAAATTTGGGGTGCTGCTTCCCTCTGGGCCAAGCTGCCACTTTCCAATATTTCGTTGCAGCCAGTTTGCATTCCGATCTGGAGTAAGATAATTTCTCTCCGGCCATTCCACCCAGCTATCTTTGTTAAATGAATCACCAGCCCAGTTGTTGTCTGCACACAAATTGTCTTCACCGTAAAGAGCTTCATCATACAATCCTTTGCAGTAAGACATCTCTGTCTTGTTACTAGCTTTACAGAAACTGCTTGGCTCTTCAAATGACATTAAACTTTCATTGTAAGAGGGTTGCTGATAACGAAGAAGTCGATCAACACGGCATCGGTTGGGTATAACTATGTTTAATGCACGGCAGATGTATCCCATCAAGATGTTTGTTATGTCACGATGAGCATCGTTCATCCAATGAACTCCGTCCTTTGCTAGAAGATGCAGTTTATGCCGAAGCATGAAATGCAGATCAAGAACTCCAAACCCAAACCTCTTAGCCACCTGAAAGGAAAAGTGATTCGCAATAAGGACATCAAGACGCAGTATCTGAGTTAGAAACCCAGTTCCCTGACTGAGAAATCCACCGCGGATCTGACTGGATACTGGCAATGTTGTTGTCCAGATAACTACAGCCCGAGGTGACAAGAGTCGTTTCAAATTGCAACAAAATTTCTGCAGATTGAACTTGTAGGTTTCCATTGACTTTACACCATATCTGTACAGCACACATAAAAATGCTAAAATAAAATGTTAAAATAAATTGTTCACATTTGTCCTACATTTTGAGTTAAACAATTTGCACTGTTTATCAGTCACATATTAGTGAAATGCAAGCCAAAATTTCTAGAAATCTTGGTATCGTAGTCAATTTCAAGAGGTTATGTAAAGTATGAGACAAAACAGTGCAAATACATAAAGATTGTAGTTTCAAAGGCAGACTGGAGAGAAAACGCATGTCATTTTGTGCAGCCTCATGTGAGAAAGGATTGCCCAAAAGATAACTAATTACTGCTGCCATCCGCCAAAAGCTAGCAGAAAAGACTCAGCCGATATTAGGTTTGTGGTATGTATAAAAATTGAAAATTTACATGGAATGACCGATTTTGTAAAGAATTATACAGCCAAGAGCCAGAAAAAGAAGAAAATAAGATCAAACTTGTAAAACCTTCACCCAATTTACATAACTCAAGGGGTGACTCTTGGAGTAAAAGCTCTGTGGACACTTTGTTGAATAATGTACTAGATGACATATTGTCTATGAGCACTTTCAAAATATTTTGCTTTGGGGACTGTTCTTAAATGTAAATTTATTGTTCTATTTTATTCAAATAAGTCATTTAGTATTTTGCATTTTTTACAACTAGATTACAAACTATAAGCAAAAATATTGTAATTAAGCTAAATGAAAAGAAGTGATGGAATAATTGTGCAATTAAAACTAGGTCATTGAATTCTAGATATAAGTTCACAATGAAACAAGAAGCAAATATTGGCATACTGATAAAACTTCACAAACCTAGATATGTCCCACAGGCAACTGTTCACGATGACAATGTCAGGTGTTAGTGACTTGTAAAAATCAGCAAAAATGGTCTCTACATAGCCGTTGTAGATTCGAGTGACGAAGTAGAAGCGTATCAGATGCTGCGGACTGAAAAACTGACGCACTTCACGGTAGTCTTTACCATTCGTCATCTTTCCTCCTTCTATTAACACGTCGTTGTGAAAATTTGCTTCACCCTAAAGCAAAAGCACCACAAAATTGCAGTTCTTGCTGCAACTTTCTACAGCAAATAACACAAAAAAAATTACTGGTAGTGTGAAATGGGGCCAGTAATTTGTAAAGTTTCAGTTAATCTTAAAACCCCAACTACCATCCTGAAATCTGAGATGCTCTAGGCACACAGCACACCACTCCAGCACTCAAAAAGCCCTCCACTTGACAAAGATGAATCAATTATAAACTGGTAATCACAACCAAGTGAATCACATTGCATAAGATAGCTCACAAATAGCATGAACTGCTTAGACAAGAGTAAAGAAACCCCTCTAAATCCACAGACCAGAAATTCCAATAAATGATGCAGTTACGCATTAGCTGAACTTCTGAACTAATTCAAAGCAGAGCTCTGTTGACCCTAACCTTACACATTCTAGGACAACCTGCATTACTGCACAAATATTTGTTCTTATTTTAGTCTACATTTACTGTAATACTTTCTATTATATTATCATATCACATTGACGTAATGTGATGGCAACATTTTCTCAGCATTAGTTTTTGAATCTCTTAAAGCCCCTCTATCATCTACGAGGGACTGCTGGACGGTGGTGTTATCACGTACTGTGGATATCATCGTTAATCGTCATCTTTGATGCAACTTGGTCCAGGAACTCTCAACGCTGTGTCAACTGTTAACTCTGCATGGGACTCCATCAGTTGGGTTCTTCGTGTCTGCAGACGCTTGCAAGTGGTGACTCTTCTAGTTATATAAGCACTGTTTGCTTAATGACAAACATTTTGTTCTTAGTGACTTCAGTATCATTTAGGCTAGCATAGGCAGTGCTTTTGTGAGGAGAGTAAAAGGCGCTATATCATGTGTCTGAAGTTAGCTAGTACAGACCTTGTCTTTGCATTCACTGGCTGTCAATTTTCGGCCATGCTGGAGCATAAGAACAAGATCTTTGTAGATGGTTCGCATGACTAACAACAAAACAACAGCATTTAATTAACAACAACAGTGAACTGAAGAGGGACGTGGTTCTGTTCTAAACAAGACATTGACAATATATGTCACTAATGGCATACTTAGCCGAGGACATGGCTCCTTTAACTGACAATTGAATTTTTCTGCACAAAATCTACTTTTTCACCTTTGTTACTAGTACCATGCTGGAAAACTATAATCTAGGAATTACCAAGTGTCCTATTGTATATATCTGTCTTTCAATGGTTAGCATGTTAATTCTCCAGTTGTTTGTTTTGGGCACTTGTATTATATTACACTTTAATAGGAAAAATTAATTTACTGGTAGCAGAAACACAAAACAAAACTTTAATTTCAAAAGTCAAAACTTAGTTAATTAATTACCAACAAATATATTCTTTATGTATTCTGAAAACTATTCACATATTTTCACACATGGATAACTAAGCCATTTCTCACAAATCAGTTCATCGCTGTTCTAACTTAACGTTAGTGCATGGTATGGAACATCTTACAAAGTTAAATAAATTAAAAAATTTTTCTGAAATTTTGTCATTTTCAATGCTTGATGCAATGTAGTGACTTATTGTTCAGAAGTAGAAGGATGCTGCTAAATGTGCACTTTGGTCTTCTCGTTACCGGGCTGTAGCACCCTCTGCTCGGTCATCCATGATCTCTTGTTTGTCCCCACATGTGGACTGCTGCCGCCCAGTCCAGAAGTTTTGCGTATGTCAGTCCTACCTGCTGGAACTGTCTCTCTCAAGATCTGTGCTTGAGCTCCTCTCTCTTCCCCTCTCAGGATTTCACAGGTGCCTGAAGACGGTACTGTTTAACAGTGATTTTACTTGTTTGAGGAAGAAGCATCCCTTTTGAATTTATTCTCTTCAGAGGCACTTTATAAAACTTAAGTTACAATTACAATTACAGACTGTACCATTAGGTGCCACTTCCAGCGATCAACCACTCATGTTCTTTTCTGTTAACTGCATTGTCAACTAGCTTAAGATCACAATCCAGCCTTGCCACATGCAACAACCATAATTGGAGATAAATCACAATCAGGCAAACGCTTATATATGTTCTTTCCTGTCAACTTTATACTGATGGCAGGCTATGATAGGTATAATCACTTTCTTGCCTTTATTCCGGCAGACTGGTTCATCTGTCATCAATGAACAAGATTAAATTAACAACACAGCAAATAAACAAAGAGTTGCATACAACAAACATAACCGTACCTTGGTAAAAAACTTACCCTATTTCTATTTCATTATTTTAAACAAATAATAGTACTTAAAAACTTACCACTGTCCCCAATAAGAACAACAAATCTGTTTACAAGAAGCTTCTTCAAATCTTCTTGTGTGAAGTTGTACAACGATGTCATTTTCAATTTGTATCTGTTACAAAAAGTTCCCAAAGAAACAGAGAACATCTCATGCAAAAAATAAATTGTAGAAAGGGTATGGTTTAAATTTGTTTAAGCCATAACCTCTTCTGACTTTATTTCAGAAGGGTTACCTCCCTCTTCTGGATTATCAAATTACATATCAATCTTTCATTTCACTCACCAAACAATGGCAGCACAAAAACAAAACACAAGAAATAAGAAAACAAGCAAACTGATATGGGCAGCATAACCTGCCTGTAAAGTTATCCTTACTGACGTGTCATAAAAATTTCAATCAATAATGGTGACTGAGAAAATCACATGTATAGAAAACTGACATCGTAATCTCAAGGTTGCGGATACGCATAAAACAAGAGCGGGAAAGATGAGTGATAGGATCAGAAAAGGTGAGGTTTTGGTCGAATATTACACCTAAACTGCGGACAGAAGAGTTGGTATTAAAGGTGTGGTGGCAGCAACATAATCGCTGAAAGAACATTTCCGGAAATATCGTAGTCTTCTGGTCAACCAAAAGTTTTCAATGCTTTAATTGTAATTCTGATTTTGATTGGTTTTAAGTTTTCGTATTTTATCAATTTTGAGGCAAATGCATGTACTGATTGGTCTTTGCTCTCATGTGAGCTGATAATGGTCAAACTCACCAAAAACATCGTGGCTGCCAGAGTTAACACACATGTAACAACTCTATACTAAGGGCATTGGATCTGCTGCGGTCTGCATATCCAAAAACGTCAAACTAAAGCAAGCAGAATAAACAGTCATACCCAAGCAACGACGAATCCGATGAACATACTTTTTAAAGTTATGACTTTCAATTCCACTAAATTATTCGGAACACGAGTCAATTTTAAAAGTCCTGCCAACCGGATGTGGCCACGGACCCCGCCAAACCACTTGCGCCACATAGCGATCGATTGTAGAATTATTGTGAACTTAGAGATCGTCATTGTGTGTAAATGTAAATGTACGCGTTTTTCTTTAGTGACCGTATGGTCTCGACCCTGCTCAATTTTCAATGAAATAATCGGGTGAGATCCTTTACCGAGTTGCTACAACTCGGTTAGCACAACTGAGCGCGGGTCGGAGTTTGTCGACGACCTTTCCGAGTAGTCATTTGTCAGGCTTCGAACCATCTACTTGCCCTGTTCGTAGAGTAGCGTTAACTCGAGTAAAAACACGCATTCTTCGATTTTGAAGACACTAATTAGGCCTAATCGAACAGTTCAATTAAAGCAGTAGGCCTACTTGAATCGTCACAGTTTCTAAACGCACGAATCTGTCAACGACATTTGTAACTTAAACTTTCAACTTATTACATGCCAAACCGCTGCTACAAACCTTCGCACTTTCTTAACAATGCATTTGAGTCCGCTTATTTATGCTCTTTCCCACCAAGACAGCATACCAGTAGCCTACAACCTGGTTTAGACCGGCCTCCCTATACTGCGCAAGCGTGCGTTTAAAAAAAACTTGCCGATTCATTACATGGCTTTTCTTGAATTTACCGAAATTTCGGGACTTCAAAATCGAGTTCAAAATATCAACGACTAGAAAGGTCATCAAAATGTTTCACTTTACAACACAGCACTGTCTGTCTCTTTTCCAGCTTGTGTCTTCGTCTATCTGTTTGTATGTCCTTCGTCTGTTGCTTAAGTGTATCCGTTGGTCTGACTGCCTGTCTGTTTAAACGTCTTTATCACATTCTTTGTGGCTTTTCATCCATCATTAGCCCATCCTTTTGTATTGCTGTCTTCCGCCTTAATATCCACGTAGCAATCGTCTTTCTGATTTTGTCCCTCTGTCTAGCAATCTAAGTAAATAGGCTTGTATTAATGTCAGACAAACGCTCACATATTACAAAATACGTAGTTGATGTAGTTAACTGTTACTGTTAGTCAGGAAAAGTTCAAAACGGTCCATCCATAGCAGCTACAGTGAGAGCTTATGACTCTCGCTTGATGATGGTATGCAATTCGAAGAACAGCAAATTCATCGGTCGGCGATTGATGTTCGCAAAGATGACATCGAATTTTGAATATAATGTCCGATGTCAGAAGAAGACTGTCGCCAAGAGTAATGACTCGAGATTCTTGTCCACAGACAACGTTTTGCTGGCATCTTGCCAGTCCAAGTTGTAGGCTTACGGATGAAGCACGTGGAAATCCCTGGTCGCTCGTTGTTAGTCTAACCAAAACATGGCGGCGGTGGCCACATGATGACGATCGTCGGGCGTTGATGAAATTATCCAAAACCAGTAAAATCCACATGGCTGACTTAATATGCAAAACAGAAGCGGACTCAGATGCAAAATATCTCCGAATTCATGATGTCTTTCCGAACAAATGGCTCATATATTCGGACAAAAATATAAATTTCTTCGGAATGAAAATTGGGGAACGACCGGATGTGCCACCAGCGGGATCCATGAGCGCTGTCTGTTTGTGTATCTGTAGGTTTATAGTAGTAGTTCCACAATTTAACGACATATTATAGCATGAAAGGCCGTTGACGGCGCCCTCCTTTATCCAGGCTTGGGACTGGCACCACCCGAATACGGCAGTGGTGGAGTTATTTAGGTTTGTCTTGCTAAAACAATTGCCTATGTGTTCAACATTCATTCAGTTCGCCGTCTATCCATTGGACTTCCTTTCGCCCTAATCTAATGTCTATCTCTGTCTGTCCCTCACTGTGTTCCCTTGTCTATCTAGGCCTATCCTGACCTGGAACCTAACCATTTTGCCTATCGATTTTGTTTTGACTGAGCGCCTGTGAATAATCTGGTCCCCGCAGCGCGGCTTTCGTTGGGCGCTGTAGAAATCTCGGAATTACGATAACGATTAGGCCTACGTGTCTGTCTGTGACTGTCATGTACATAATACTATTTTGAAAATAGTATTTTTATTTTGAAAATACAAAATAACATTTTATTTCTTATTTTTAAATATGTTTTCATATTTTATTTTTAATATCTTCAAAATACTTTGAAATAAAATATTTTAAGAAATTACTAACATTTTGAAAATACTTTTCCCTAAATACTCTCTGACATCCAAAATCTTCTTTGGTTACTTATCAGAGAAATTGGCAACTATTTGAACACTGAATTTTTCAGCGTATGTCTGCCATTTGATTTGCTACAGTTGACAGTCTGACACAGACATCGCAGCCAAGTTGGACGCTTGAGAAAGACGTGGAGCATTTAGACATTCATTTGCAGGAACTGTCCCCTAACTGAATCAACGTTGGTGACGTAGCCTTTGTTGGTGGGCATCAACGTTTGTATATCACTGTCATCATCATCATAATCATCATCATCATCACCATCATCATCATCATCACCACCACCACCACCACCATCATCAATAGAGGGAGCGTTGCCGTCTCCACAATTTTGTGCCAACCGTCACGGTCCTGAGCTCGCCTCTAGGATGTATGCAAGCTAAAGTTCAGCAGCTGAATGCACCTGCTATCATGTATCAGGACCATCCTTCATCCATCACCCCTGTGCCACACTGCCCTGAGCTTCCCGTACCCAATCCTCCGTAGAGAAAGCAGCCGTCTTCAGAAGACAGCAGTAAGTCAGAGAACGAGGAAGACGTTGGAGATTAGAATTTCCCAGCTGAGGAGAGAAACCCATACTATCCCAACGAAAAAGATCTCAGCGTCTTGATCAGAGATATTGGTCTCACCAAATCCAATGCCGAGCTTTTGACGTCCAGGCTCAAGCAGTGGAATTTGCCGGATGAAAGTGTGCAAGTCGCAGATCAGAGGAAGCATCACCAAGCTTTTTCCAGCTTCTTCACCAGTCAAGATGGGCTCTGCTTCTGCCAAAATGTGACTGGTCTGTTCGAAGCAATTGGAATCGACTGTAACCCGAACGAGTGGCGTCTCTTCATTGACAATGTATCCAGGAGCCTCAAAGCCGTGCTGCTCCATAACGGGAACAAGTACCAGTCTCTTCCTCTGGCTCACTCGGTGCACCTCAAGCAGGATTACAACAGCATCAAGAGATTACTAGACGCATTGAAGTATGATGAGTACGGCTTAGAGGTCATCGGAAATTTCAAAATGGTGGCATTCCTGATGGGTCTCCAAGGAGGTTTTACCAAGTTTCTCTGCTATCTTTGCCTTTGAGACAGCACGGACAACAAGATGCACTACCACAGGCGGACTGGCCACAGCGGACCGAGTGCTCTGTGGGGAGGAACAACGTCAAGTGGGAGCCACTGGTGGACCCCCAGAAGGTGCTGATGCCACCACTGCACATCAAATTGGGCCTTATGAAACAATTTGTCACAGCTCTGGATAAGGAGTCGGCAGCCTTCAAGTACCTTCAAGACTTCTTCCATAAGCTGTCTGCGGCAAAGATCAAAGCTGGTGTCTTCGTCGGACCACAGATAAAGAAGATCCTGGAGTGCAAAGAATTCCCCAAGAAGCTCACTAGGAAGGAGAAAGCGGTTTGAAACAGCTTTGTCGCAGTGGTCATGGTATATATAACGAGAACATGATGGGAGTCTATAAGTAGTAAGGCCTTACTACTGTCTATATTTGGGGGCTGATTCGTGAAAGTGATTTACAGTATAATCGTAAATCTCGAAAAACTGCTCACTTCTAAATCTTTTAGTGGTCATTTTTGTATAACTGCACATGTTACTATTGATTCATATGTTGTTTTCTTCCTTTATTTGCACGAAAACAAGCAAATTCGCCCGTTTCTTCAATGGAAATGAGTAAATTTCGAAATATCATCGTCCTGGTCACAAAAGTAAAGTTTGAAGGGAATAACAGCCATTTTCTATACTTTTGAGGCATAAGCAAGTAAGGAATAACACTTACTACCCAGGCACAAAAATTGTGTTACTCAATGAAATCAAAGACTGTGTGTCTTTTTAAATTTAACGCTACATTACAAATCGGGCAAAGTCGAAGACAGCATAGAGATCTATGAGGCCAAGAACACTGTAATTGTCAAAAGTAAATACTTACAACGTAGCAATGTAATGCTACTTTGGTGTCAACTTTGTGAAATGACCTGAAATAAGGCTAAAACAAACCAGTAATTAAACACAACAAACAGCATAATTAATCACTAAAGTTTTAAAGACAGCATAAAAGTACTGCATAAATTATGTTCAAGAATACAAAGTATTTTCACAAAGTATTTTCCAAATAGTATTTTATTCTGAATTTTTAAAATACTTTTTTGAAATGTATTTTTGAAACTTTCTGAAAATATATTATTTTTACTTTCAAGAGACTTTTTGGTCAGAATTTTTATTTTATATTTTCAGAGTATATTCCTACAATATTGTGCACATCAGTGGTTTCTCTGAATGTCTCCTTCTCTGTCTGCACCTGTATCTTTGTTTACCCTACTGTCCGTACCGTTCGTATTGTCTCTGGTTGGCAAACATCACTCTGCGTCGCTCATCCGCTTCATTTACTGAAGTTTCAGAGGCTGCAGAGGCTGCAGAGGCTGGATGTCCTAAGGCTGGACGATGCCTTCGTCCTCAAGGCCATCGGCTTCATAGCCGGAGTTCATCAATAGGCGGCTTCGAACTAGAGACCTATCAGCCGCAGGTGCCGCCGCTCTGTATTGGCAACTTGCTCTATAGAATTTATCTTCGTCGGCGCCAAGGCCTGCTGCTGCTGCAGCAGCCGAAGCAACGCTGTAGCATGCGCGCTGCAAACAGCAGCTAGCATCAGCAGCAGCAGGAGCAGCAGGGCCAGAGGCCTCTGGAGGGAGTGGATGAGACATCCGACGTGTCTGCAGAAGCGAGGCCTGTTTGCGATGCCATTGAGTCGGCTGGTGAGTAGGAGGAGGATTGGTTATGGGAAGAAACGTCGCTGTGCCCGGGCCAGCCGCCGCCTGCGTCCTCCGTCGACCGCATCTCATCGGCCCCGGCTGCCACCGACGGCGTCCGCCACCCCACTCCCTCTGCCTTGGCCTCGCAACAACAACAGTCGCTCACTGTTGTACCCAATGGATATACGCTACGACGACGATGATGATAATGGCGTCGATGCTAGTCGTCGTTGTCGTCGTTGTTGATGTTGACTGCAAGCAGGACGTCATTCACAACGTGTCACTGACGATCGAACAACTGCTCGACGGATATGACATTCGACTGAGGCCGCAGTTTGGAGGTAAAGACGATCCCACATGTATCTTTCTTTGTCTGTCTGCGTGTCTGTTTCTCTCTCTCTCTCTCTCTCTCTCTCTCTCTCTCTCTCTCTCTCTATATATATATATATATATATATATATATGCGACACATGGTGTCTGCTTCATTCTGTATCATTATCTTTCTTACTTCCTCTTTCCTTCCAGGGATGCTTCTGCTATTCTGCCTCCTCGTGTTTGCGTGCATCGTTGATTACCACTCTGCCTTTATTTCCTTCCAGCAGATGTCACAGCGACATCAGGCGGGAGATTTACGACACGCATTCCATCATGATCGCATCCTGCTTCTTGTCAGCCGCGGTGCTTTCATGCGCCCGGTGCTTATGCTAATTGATTCACGCTTCGGCTTTCACACGCATCTCGTGTCATCGTGTCTTCCGTAGGCCTACGCATGCTCGAGCAGCAGTCTAGTGTTTAGGCCTAGGCGTTTGTCTTGTCTGCTTGATTATTTATGGAACCTGATCAGGCGACTCTTTGCTAATGCGTAGACCCTATCACTGCTGGAGTTCGAATCCTGGTGTGTTATGCTTTCAAACTGTTGCTGTTGTCGAGTCAGATGCACCTGGAAAGCAGCTGTTGCTCTGTTATTGGATTGTGTTGTTCAATCGCATGTTGTCTTGGTGCTGCAACACAAAGACCACCGAAAACAGCTGTCAAAGGACGCAAGAAAAATTAATGAACTACTGTATTAGGACTACGGCACAAAGCACTTTTCAGTAAATATTTTGAAGAGGCGTTATGCAACTAGTGTATTACATTCCATTAAATTATTAGGCCTGCATTACGTGACTTAATTGGCTCAGATAGGAGTATAATTATGTGAAAGGCAAAATGCCTTATTTGTCATAAAATATTCAAAATGTTCGAGATTCGTTTAGTTCACTGAAGGCCGTCAAGTGTGTGTGACACTGACTTTCGTACAGTTGAATTAATCACTGCACCCGGTTTGTGTAGAAGCAATACAAACCATGGATGTTGGCTTCGAAACTGAAGTTGCTTCATAGATTTATCTCTCAGAAATCCTATCAAAAGTACTGCGGGAATTATCGAAATAAAATACAGAACTGATGCTTTCTCATTGAATTTAATGGGAATGTTAATGCACTTTCTGCATGATGACATACTGCCCACGTGACCTCTTTACTTGTGACGTCTTCTTCCTGGCCTCATGTATACCACTTGGCTCCTTTCTTCGTTGACCTCTACTAATTTCCTCTAACCTGTTCCTGTGACATCTATTTCGCGGTCTTTGATGTTCTCTTCCCGTGTTAGCTCTGATAGAGTAGCATCTGTTAATGTCGTTAAAATCGATTCTCAGGATAATTATAACTAACACAGACCACTCGCTACTCTTCTTCTTCCTACTACTCGTCATGATCACCATCGTCGTCGTCATTATCATTGTTATCATCATCATCATCATCATCATCATCGTCATGCCACAGCCATCGTTGTTGCTGTCGCCATCTTCCTCCTCCTCCTCCTTATCCTCTCGTCGAGGCTCATTCTTATAGCCATTATCATCATCGTCGTCGTCGTCGACTTCGTTGACCCAAATGCAATGCAGGCTCTGCAGCAGTCAGAGCGCGCAGCTGGCGTCGAACTATGCCTCTATGTGCCGACCAAAATTACTAACGTTGTGTCGGCTGATGAGACTCGCACAGCACAATCTGAGGATTATTGATAAATAGGCATTAGGTAGTCGAGTAAAGGTCGTACAGTGTAATGAACGATTCTTATTAGAGTTCGATTCTTGTTTGCTATAGGCTCTATTTCAGCTGGGGTTTTTTGGTAAAGGAAAATACTGCATCCATCTGCGCGTCGTTTCAGCATATTTACTGTATACCAGGGCAAAGGCATTGCTACGAAAAAGACTCTTTCGTGCGGCCGATGACATATGCCTTCAATTGCGATATTTCCCGAAGCATAGAATAGTTTTCCTCTTCTCCCGTAGCCCATCGTCTTTGTGTAGCTGTCAGTTTCTGACCAATCAAACACAGTCTACTGCGCGTACTTCTCGGCCGTCGGAATTCATGTGCGATAATGCTGCTTTCACGAAGCAATTGCTCGTATTAGGCCTACTATAGAAATTCGTTGGTTCATGAAGACGAATTAAGGCCAAACTTGAGTAGTATGACATAAAATGGGTTAAAGTGATTTAGAAGACTTCCTAGATATGTGCTGGAATCACTAAACATAACAGACTGGTAGAATAATAGTCTGACTTCCTCTTTAAAGCAATGGCTATACCAATGGCAGGGCCAGAGGCTGAGGAAGGGTAGGGCAAACGTTACCGTAGTCGTGGTGTTGTATGGTGGACAAACGTTTGGCCACTCCCTAAATTAAAGGGAGGTAGCACGGCCAGATTGGCTACTTAGATCCTCTCTTGGGATGTGTCTACTCAATCAGTAAGTAAAAGTAAAGTCCACAGTCCAGTCCAGACAAACAGACGACATATCCCATATCCCACAAGTGAGACTTAGGGGAGGCGCTCATTTCCTTTTCTTTGGGCCTTTGAATTCCAAAGTCCTGGGCACGGGGCCAGTGCATCACAGGAATTGCCGTTTACTTCACAGCTTACTCAGTTACCAAATTATACTGCTTGTTAACAGAGGCAACTTGCCCAGAGTCGTATCAGTACAGTCCTTCAAACTGTTCCAGAACTCAATGACTCTTTCGCTAAAGAATACCTGCATTAAAGATCCTGTCGGTTTCATAAAGGAATGTGTAATTGGCCGCCGACTGCCTTGTTCAGTGCTAATTCAAAGAACATGTTCTACTGGATAATGCTTCCTTTCCAGTTTCCAACGATAATCTCATAGTCTTAGATCAAGTCTCCTTGACGTGCTACCTCGCCCGTTCTTCTTTCCAATAATATTGACCTACACCTTTCCAGCCTTCGTGGCTCATGTCCTTATAACCTCAAATAGCTCTTATCTCCGCTTTTAGCGCCGCTATGTCTTGTTTCAAGTGTTTTTGTTCTGTGATTGGACACAGTCTCCTAGATGTAGCCTGATCAGATATGGGCAGTCTGAGTATTGAATCTGTTGGCCGTGCTTATTATTGTACTCTTATTCACTTGTTCACCACTTCCTTCTCCTCTTCTGACCTTCTCGACCTTCTGACCGCAGAGTCGATATCGATCCAGCATACATTGGCAGTGCGTTATGACTGCATTTAGCTAGCGAATTGACATTTATTATCTCACTAACGAGTTCCTTAGAGACGCGTTGCATGTCTGCGATAACTCTCTAACAACTTCTTTACTGCTAATAGCTACAGGCCTACCTTTCTTTATCTCGCTAAGAGTATTTGGACAGTTTCATACGGAGTTAGTCGCCTTCAAGAAAATAGAGTGTACCGTATGCAATATAAACAGATCAAGAAAAGCTCCTTTACCCAGGTCAAGGCTATTTTCTAGTTTAGTCAACTTCTGATCTCTCTCCTCACTTAAAATCTCCGTTACACAATGCACTGTTCGAGATGCATATAAATCGATACTGTAATGTTCAATAAATCCTTCCCGAGCAATTAAATTGTTGGCATTTTATTGCACATGCAGGCTGGATTATCTGCGCTGCACTCAGTGCACTGTTTTTACTGCTGTCTGGGATATCACTCGATGCACCTGGATATGGCTTCTAGCTAGAAGTGTGTGAACGGGAATAATTCTGATTTGTTTTATTCTCCTTTTCCAAAGTTTTATTTCCATTTTCCTTCCTGTTAAATGATCGATTGATTCCATTTCTTTATTGTATTTTTGTCGTAAATTCCTGCCTTTACTTTCCACGTCCTTCCTCCTCCAATCGTCCATTCCATTTTCCCTCAAATTCTTACGAAATATTGCCAACCTTCTTCTGATCTGGTTGATTATTTACCTTTGATTGCTATTCGGTGGCCTATCATTCCCGTTGACCAGAAATAGTTGGCATCAACTACCATTTTCCACCCATTCCAACTCTCATCTGTTTCGAGTTCGAAATTCCATTCTACCTCTATTCCATTCTTTGGCGTCTGTTGTGTTTGGGTTTATTCTGATCTGTGTTGCACTTGGCATCTTTTCTTTTGACTCTTTCTGGCTCTTGATGATTGTATCCTTATGGTCCCTATTGTATTTGACCTTTCTCTCTTCTTGTCACATTTCGATTATCATCTGGTACTTCAGGCCCTTACCCTTTATCACTCTGGCCTCTTCATATAGCTCCCATTCGATTTGGTCTCCTTACTTCTGACCGCCATTCGATTTTGTCTGGTCCCGTCTCAGTTTGTTTTCTTTTCTGGTTATAGTTCTGTTTGGTTTCAGAAGCCCACTGTAGCCAAATCAAATTATTGTAAAGTTGTCTGATTCTGTTGCCGGAATTGGTCAAATCTGGGCGAACATCTCAGTTGAACTCGGACCTGCTTTTAAACAGAAGGAAGAGGTGCGGCAGAAAGACGTAAACATAACGAATGCGTCTAGGATTGCATCCAGTAATAGACCCGGGAAACACTGTTGGCTCTGCAATCAGATGCAGTTTGGCTGAAGATAGTCCCGGTGCAAATTAGTTATCCGCGTCTCGGCTTCCGTTGAGAATTTGCCGCTTTGGAATGATTATTCTCTCCAGTGAAGACACTGCGAAAAAAGCACCTCGCCGAAGAGGTCGCCACGTTCAGCATTGGGATGGCTGCAATCTTCAGAGAGCATAGGACACATCGTCTTCTGTGCATGCGCTTGATTAGAAGCAAAAAAGAATCATTAGTAGACCTTCTCTTGAGCTAAATAAAGTCCTTTTTTCGTCGGATAAATTTCTACCTACAAAATAGGCTTTATGACTCAGTAAATAAATAAAGGGCATAGAAACCTACAGCAACTGCTTAGCTTAGGACCATAGGTGTAAATTGTCTCTACTGCAGAGGACCGAATACACTTCTAATCTTTTAATAATAATAATAATAATAATAATAATAATAATAATAATAATAATAATAATAATAATAATAATAGTAAGTGTAGAGCGTTCTGTGGGCGTTTCTTCGATGGGGCGCAAGAACTTCCGGTGTGGATCGGACGAACATCCAGCACCACCAACTCCCTCCTCTTCATCACCGTCGTCGTCTGCTTCGAAAGCGCCTGTGTCGTGGGCTTCACTGACCCGAGCGTCGACGTCTCCTCGTCCTCGAACCGCCGGCTGACCTTCGACAGGCGGTGTGGCTCCTTGACCCAGAGGATCGGTTGGGGCCCGTCGGCTGGGTCTCGACGACCAGTTCCAGGTTCTCTCCTTTTCTTTAATCTTGGCTTCAGGCACGGTGATTGTTCTCTGGAATTGCCATTCTCCGCTTAAATCTGGCTCCAAGTATATTATAATAATAATAATAATAATAATAATAATGATAATAATAATAATAATTAGAAGAAGAAGATTTATATAGCGCCATCTATCGTGGATCATGATATACAGTAGCAGTGCAATCCAATCCAATTCAATCTAATCTTTTCTATTTCCAGTCCAATTCACTCCTATCCATTCTACTCTATTACTGCCCATTCTATTGTAATCTATCTATGTAAAACACATTTCATAATCACAACCCGTTAGATAGATCCAGTTGAGATTCCCGAGGCCACACAGACCGATGGAGAAGCTGCGGAGGATAGCAATCCGAATGTGATATATCAGACTTAAACGACCCCGGAAAACCGACAGAGAGGGGCAGAAATAGGCTGCAAATTGCAGAGCCCAGGGCCAGCAACCGGAAAAGTATGGGCACCCGGTAGGGAATAAAGTGTTCGGTAATCGAGATGAATATTTGTAAGTCTGAGGGGCAATTAAGCAAAGTGAAGATAGGTTGGCTGACCAATATTAATGATGCGTAGAAATCTGTTTGGTTTTCGTTTTTACCCTGGCCACAGAGTTCGGAGCCATTTTGTAATTGCTGCGTCTTGTTTGTGTGACACGGGTTAGCAACTAGTTACAACCGTCAAGAAGACTGGCAACTAGGGCATTAGCTATGAAGCCAAAACAGGCTTTGGCACGCGAAATATGAGTCTGAGATGTCTCATGTGTATGTGAGCAGATTTTCAAATAATCTGAACATTCGCTGAAAATGACATGGAAAATGACTCCCAACTTACGTGATGACCCAGTACGAGTGACAGTCTATCCACTCATGTGAATGGAAATAAGTCTGTCGAATACGTGCAGTTGCTGCCTTGTGCCCAAAGAAGGAATTTAGTCTTAGGCGGAAGAAGCTAACTGCATGCCATCCGAGCAAAGCAGATGCAAACAGCTGGAATGAGGCAGTAGTGGTTCAACTGTCAAAATTAATCAGAAGTCGAGTGTCGTTAGCATGTGGAAGTTAAGCTGTCGGCCAGCAGGCAGCGCATCGAGTGGAAAGGGTATAAAGAGTGAATATGAGGGAACCAAATACGGAATCCTATGATATTCCACAGCGCAGGACAGACGGTGATGAATGAGAGGCAGTGGCGGCTTCAGGATTGCATGGGTAGGGGGGCAAGAGCATTTCCAGAGGGGTGCCACATTCCGGCATTCCACCATGCTGCAATTAGTTGTTAACTCGTATCATATATACAGACAATATGCAGCAATTACAAATGGTTCTAAACTCTTTGGCCAGAATGAAAACGAAAACCACGTGTTTAATTTGAGGGGCGCTGGCATATGGCGTAGAGGGGCGCCGGGAGTAAACTGCCTCTCACGCCGATAGATAGCTAAATCTGCCACTGATGAGAGGGCATAACAAGATGCCACAACAGATTGAGATTTACACCTGAAAGGCCAAACCAGTGTTCAAGGCGATGAAAAAATGCTGTGATCAGACAGACTTTGTTACAGCTACAGATCGTACATTTGTACAGTTTTGTATTGTACAGTTTCCTTTATTTTTGAAAAACTATAACATATTTGCTCTTTTAGAGCCAGCGTTCTATGTAGTTTAAAGTACACCTTAATCAGTCATTTGCAAGTAGTCTATATTGGGATCCCTTAAGTGTATTTTATGGTACTCGCAGATATTTGCTTCTTTTTTTGAATTAACTGCCCAGTTTTATGCGTCCTGTCGGTTTTTAGAACTGTGATTCAGGTCTAAACTTAAGACCCATCTGTTCCAACTTGTTTACCCACCGCAGCCTGTCTCCCACCGCAGCCTGTCTTCCACCCCAGCCTGTCTCCCACCCCAGCCTGTCTCCCACCCCAGCCTGTCTACCACCCCAGCCTGTCTCCCACCCCAGCCTGTCTCCCACCCCAGCCTGTCTCCCACCCGGCATGTCTCCCACCCGGTCTGTCTCCCACCCCAGCCTGTCTCCCACCCCGGCCTGTCTCCCACCCCAGCCTGTCTCCCACCCCAGCCTCTCTCCCACCCCAGCCTGTCTCCTACCCCAGCCTGTCTCCCACCCCAGCCTGTCTCCTACCCCGGCCTGTCTCCCACTCCAGCCTGTCTACCACCCAAGCCTGTCTCCTACCCCGGCCTGTCTCCCACCCCAGCCTGTCTTCCACCCGGCCTGTCTCCCACCCCAGCCTGTCTCCCACCCCAGTCTGTCTCCCACCCCAGCCTGTCTCCCACCACGCCTGTCTCCCACCCCGGCCTGTCTCCCACCCCGGCCTGTCTCCCACCCCAGCCTGTCTCCCACCCCAGCCTGTCTCCCACTCCAGCCTGTCTCCCACCCCGGCCTGTCTCCCACCCCAGCCTTTCTCCCACCCCGGCCTGTCTCCCACCCCAGCCTGTCCCCCACCCCAGCCTGTCTCCCACCCCTGCCTGTCTCTCACCCCAGCCTGTCTCCCACCCCGGCTTGTCTCCCACCCCAGCCTGTCTGTTGGTTACCCTGACCCATCATAAGATTAGACACTTTAAACGACCAATATGAATAGTGGGTGTTGACGGAGTCTTTTTACTTTTTTACTAACACTTCTCCCCTTCTGTCATCTCATCTAAAGAATTTGGTAATCGATCCAAGCTCAAGCTACTTCAACGATTGACGATGTCAAATTCGGCGGAAAGGTCAAGAAGAATGAGTGCGTTGACTTTTTTTATCTTTGTAACGGATTATGTGATCCCGAATCGCAAAATAGCATTGAGTTTCAGTGCAAATATAACTCTGTTTAAATCTCACTAATTAGTTAATTATCGAACCATTTAATATAGCGCCTTATAAGTAGCTCACAAAACGCTGTCTATGCTAGCCTAAACGTTAAGTTCAGTCCAAATTTTAAATTCATAGTGATGAGACCTTAACTGTTCGGCATGGGTCTTGAAGTCGACTTTGTCTCATTCATCTGGCATGGGTCCGGACGTTAATTTGGTCCGTCTCGGCCACGGTACCAGCCAGTTATAGGCATGGGTCCTGACGATGATTTTGACTACGAAGACTTAATTGGTACATAAGGCTTTACTTACTTATTTACTTACTTACTTTCTTACTTACTTACTTAATAACGACCTGCTGGCGCAAGAGACCAACTGTGAGACTCTGCTTGACAGTGCGGCAACTGTGTGTCACTGGCGGCGGATCACATCACCTGTTGTTCCTAACTCGATCTATGCCACGCAGTCCAGGAACTGTGACCATGTTGTTCAGTTATATCCCCTCTGAATGAGAATTCGTTGGTTGGGCTCTGCGCATATGCGGGAGCCCACCATTGGTGACTCTCTAGGCATTGCTAACTGATGAAGCTGCTGTTCTTAATGACATTTGAATGAAACTTTAATGATTCCAAAAGAACAAAGAAAAGAACAAATACATTGACCATTGTATAGATATACATATATATATATATTTAACATCGTCTAGGCTAGCGTAAGGAGCGCCTCTGATCAGTTTTTCTTGAGTCGGCGCTATATGAATTTATAATTAAAATTACTCACTTACTAGCTATTTTACTTACTGGTATTAGACAGCGGCGAGGAGTTTAACTTGATCTAGAGCGTCCTAGGGCGAAAAGCCTCACTGGTGTCCATAGGATAATATCTTGCTCCAGATTATAACCACAAAGATGCGACGCATTTGGCGACGTTCGACTGATGCGTTGCATCGATCTGCTGCTGCTGCTTCTGCTGCTGCTGCTGCTGCTGCTGCTGCTGCGGCCGCGGCCCAGAAGTTGAGCGCTTTGCCTGATTTCACGGTAAGAGATTAACATCATTCGAAAGATGCCATAGTCCTAGGATATTTTCCGAGTAGCAGAAGGAGAAGGAGACAGACGAAAGGAGGCATGGAAGAAGGAGGAGGAAGAGGAGGAGGAGGAGGAGGAGGAGGAGGAGGAGGAGGAAAAGACGAGGAGGAGGAAGAAAAGGAGAAGAAAGAGAAACAGGGCAGTAGGAAAAAGAGAAGGAGGAGGAAGTCACAGAAGAGGAGGAGGAGGAGCAGGAGGAGGAGGAGGCTCGTGCAGAAGTGGATCAACTTGGCAGCAGTCGACGGTCGGCTATGGACCGTCGCTTATTTGATAACGGACCACGTCTTCAACATTGATCCGGCTGTTGCTCATACATTGTAATCGTGCGTGGGAAGCACAGAGGAAGGATGGAGGAGAAGAAGGAGGACGGACGGAGGTAGGTAGAAAGAGACACAGTACCAGAAAATACAAAACAATGCCAGAGTAATACGTAAGGAAATGAGAAAAAACCGGGAAAGTAGTGCTAATGACGGCAACACAAAGGGAGACAGCAAAAAAGAAAGAAAGCGGGGAGAGAGAAAGGAGACCAGGAGAGAATTTTAGCGATTTCACATGAAGCGACCATCGATTGATATCTTGTGCATTATAATAACGGCGCTATAGAAGCTATCATATCAGACAATTAAAATTAACAATATGAATAGAATGTGTTGGGAATTTTTTACTCGTTGACTGCGATATATAAAGTGAGCATTTTTTGTTGTTTGTATTGGTTATTTTAAATAGAACCTCTTACGGGAAACCTCTGAAAGGCACTTGCAAGAATATTTATTTAGCGCTAAAATTCGCTATTAGTTCAGCAGCTCTGGTGAAGTATTAGCGTCGATCGCAGGCCAAGATGTTTTACTTATCTCCACCAACAGCTTTGCCCGGCTAGGCACATCGATATAGACAACCGTCCAAGCTATGGGCGTCTTACAACCGTACGGTTGCAACAGTATCAGTCTACTCTACAAAGGAACAAGAGCTTAAAGTTCGTGGCTTTTCTGACCCCCGCCGTATTTCTCGTTCGCCGGTGTATAGTGCTCAGAAAAACTACAAAAGTAGCATTCAGTATGTATGTGATATATATTATAACCGTTTATCATATATCTATGTCTCATATGTATCGTATATCTCGTATCTATGTCTCATATGTATCGTATATCTCGTGGGGCACGGTAGGATATTGTGAGACACGGTGGGATATTGTGGGACACGGTAGGATATTGTGGGACACGGTAGGATATTGGATAGAGCGCTTGGCTTGTAACGCGGAGAGTACGGGTTCGAGTCTTCTCCGAGACGGTTACTGTGTAGGAACCTTGAGCAAGTCCTTCACTCACAATTGCTCGGTGCCATCGATTGATGCTAAGTCATTAGATAGTGGCGCCTAATAAGTGTAGAAATAATAATATTATCTATGTATATATGTGGATAACCTTAGAGAGAGGTGTGTGCGTGTGGGTGAAAGAGAGACATAGATAGAAGACAGAGACAAAACGAGTGCCAGACAAAGATATACAGAAACAGAGACAGAACACGCAGAGAGAGAGATACATTTTAGTTGGAGACTGAGCGAGAGGAAGAATAATCAAATATTCATAAATATGCATAATGGCAGCCGCATTCTGCATTTCCGTGGCGACTGTAGTTTCTTTCGACCAGATCACTGGTCCCAGTCGGCGAGGGAGTGATTCGTATCAGCCAACGAACAAACCTAATCTCCCCGTTCATTGCGTCAGCCATGTCTCCAGCTGATGTAAACAGCTGTGATGTTGGACTGGTTTTGTGGCTTTAATATAAGCACCGACTGCTCTGCACATGGCCCAACTATTAATCTGGATGTGAATCTGTTGTTTGGGCTCTGTTGTGTGCACCGCCGCTGGTGACTTTTCTAGTTATCTGAGCATTGTTCTGCTCATTGATGTACTTTTGTTATTAATGAACTTCCATTGTTTATAGTGTATAGAGGGCGCCTCTGATTAGTTTCTCCTATACATATTTCTGATTACAATTACTATTTAGATTTTTCTACCCTGATGTTTCATTACCATTCGACTCCGATCCAAACTGGACGCAAACTGTCATATCAACCCGCTCCTCTTCCGCCTTAACAATTCTTCGCCCTCCTGTCACCTCATCTTTAAAATGTGGTAATCGCTCTGTGCCTCAAACCGTTCCACCTCTTTGGAATAACTCTTACCACTAAAGCCTACAATCGCAACTATCTGACTCATCTCATTAATCAGCTCCTCTTGCAACTTCTGCTCAGGCCTTCATTCGAGACCGAAAGCAGTACTTCTGAAAAATCTTATCCCGAATTCTCGTCCACTCTGTACCTTTCTCGCCGCGCTGTCTGTCTACCTGCTTGATCTTTAGATCTGGGCTAGGAATCGAACCTATCCATACCTGCCTCACGGATTTTGTTTTGACTAATTACCTGTGAATGAACTGGTTCCCAAGACTTAGTTCTTTTGGCGCTGGAGAAATCGGAGATGACGATTACGATTACGATTACCGATGTTGCCTTGACTAGGTAGTTGCAAATAAGCTGGTTCTCTTGACGTTTGACGCTAAGGAAATATGAATCTAACAATAGAGGCCTATAATTACACTTACGTTTACGGTTATGGTTACGATCCATTTACTAGCAAATGAGTGCAGGTTACAGAACAGTTCTCGTTCTGCGATTAATGATGATATGACTTGGTCTGAATTGTCAGCTGATTACTTACATGATTTAAATCATGCATGTAAGCACAGATTTGTGTAGCGCCTCTTCAAGAAATGTACTCAGAAATGTCCACCAAAACTTACAACGCAAGACCCTGATCAAATGCAGTGGTCTTCAACCACTGACGAACCAGAAAATAAGCGAAGTAGAAATAATTGATTGTTATGCATAGCCTAACAATTCTGCGATCGCAGGCTATGCGTTTGAATGAAGAAAATCATTGCGATAGGCATATATACATACATACATACATACATACATATATATGCGTATATATATGACATGTCAAATTGTCAATGCAAGACAACGTATACGATAATGCCCTTGTAAGATTCATTCAGCCAATTATATGTATTTAGATGAACCTAATGATAGCCATGATAACTCATGCGTGATCTTATTTCTGGGTCATGGTGTCGTAAGATGTTTTAGTTGGAACGACAACATTATGCAGTTCAGCAACCTTACGTCCTTACATGTTCATTTGAGATGTTTCTCATAGCTTGAAAGGTCTTAGGGATATTCCTGTGTTTGTCCTTATTCGCTCCATTGCCTAATATTGTCTCGAAGTAAGCTTATATTCTGACTCTTGCCTCGTTTTGCACCACGACAGTGTTGAGTTCCCGATGACTGGTTCAAAGCTTTGCAAGTTGCTGCCCAGTTCTGTACTTTCTGCCAGTTCTTTGTTATCATTCAGTTCTCATCTGTTTCAACTTGCTTATCTGGTTTCCCCGACATATAAGATTTAGACCTGGCTTTCCAAGCGGATTATGAGTTCTGACTATGTGTTTCACTTGAAGGGACCACTGATTGATGATTTGTTAATTATGATAACGGGGCTATATAAGTTACTAGTTTTGTATGTAGATTAAAATGTTTGGCATCTATAAACTAGTCCTCAAATTTATTACATGAATCTAATTTTCACAATTCTGGCTTACTACATTTAAGGACGATATCTAGCGAATGTATCACTAGATACGTAGACTATCCATATCAGCTTGCATTTTTGCCAGTTCTATGGGTCCACCCAACAAGCTTCACCCATTATGCTACACTTCTTAATCGAAATCCTACATTTATTGTACTGCATTGTATTTTTCAATTTATGTAGCGCCTCTTGAGAAACAACTGATCATGGCACTCGCAGCATGACAGCCCCGGGATTAAATACAAGTATTTATATTGCGCCTCTTTCCGAGAAGTTCTCAGAGGCGCTCCTGCTCTGACAGCTTAAAACAACAATAGAATCATCTGGAATACACGTATTCATACAAGTCTATTCAAAGTCCTACAAAAGGTTATAGGTCTATAGGCGTATGGAACAATTAAGGACCTATAAGCTCGATGACGTTTCCATTGTGGCCTTCTATTGACACAGCTTAGACCCGCGCGTGTGAGAATTCGCTATACGAGGCTTAACATCGACCCGTGTGTTTTATGATCTACAGATACGCACACACCACCACCACCACCACCACCCAAGTCCATCCACGTGTGGCTGCCATTATTGACATGGTATATGTATTCCCCCCTCTTACTGCGCATTGTGCGTCAGCTGCAAAAACCATATCGTGTTAATTCCACACAAATTAGCCTTCAGATCTATTGAGCTAATTTGCCTCTTGGCATGAGCTCAGTTTGTGCCCTCTCCTGCAAATAGTCCATGTTTGGTGTCTGTCCTACGTGTTTGCCGGATGAAACCGAACTCCACTGGTGCAAAAAGGACAGCATATGGCCGCCTTACGTCATTGCAGACGTCAAAGCAAACGCATCAGTCATGCAGGCTATTCGACCTGCTGTTATGGGCTCCTCTGTAGCGCGGTCCAGAGATCAAAGGGTTATTTTGCAGAGCCGTAAAGTCTCAGAGATGGCGCAGGTGGACTGGTATTCCGTGGTCGCTAACCCACCCAGGAACCCAAGTATTAACTGCCTTTGACTTCGTTTAACTTTACAGTAGTTAAATCCACAGCGTCATATCCACAACGCCAAGCTCCCATACACACATTCACCACATACACCCGTGCATGTACCATCTGATTATGACAAATTAAACCTGGACTTGAAGGTAAGCAGAAACCTCCGTATCTATAGGTCTATGTAGGCCCATGTATTCAGATATTTTATAGCGCCTTTTTAGAACATCTCAAAGGCCTGACACATGGCTAACGCAGCTTAAAAGGTGCGTATTGAGAAAGGCTGAAACTGGTTTTGAGTTGAATCACGTACTTGAGCTGCATCAGTTCGGATTTTCGGTGAAAGGTTGTTCCCGAAAGACGGTCCAGTGTGTGAGAAAGCAAGCCGTGCCTGAGCCACGAGCTCCGTGGGGCAATGTGTTCCCCAAGAGGTCGCAGAACTCGGATCGTCGACCCGGATGACCCAAAAAACAGATCCACATGATGAATCCTGGAGCCGCTGTAGGTGCTTCCTCACAGGATTTACGGCGCACAATAAATAGACAGGTCAGCCGATAAAATGGGTTTATGCAACTGAAAATCCCACATTCTAATTAAAAGAACTAACGTTTGTTAGACCACCGAGTACATTTAGCCATTATCCACGATGGAACATTATAATATTATTGTCAAAACCAACAGTTTGACGCTAAAAAGTTGCACAGACATAAAGGAGCATTACCTTTTGGGTGATTGTTAAATTACAGCGATTGTATGGGTTTAACAGTCACGCAATTATTAGCCTAAAGTAGTGCGATAGAAAACAACACAATGCATTCTGTAAGAAGTCAAGGATTAATAGCAAGAAACAACAAGAAACAACATGCAACAGCATAAAAGAAATACAAATATATATGTGCAAAGTTTAATGCCGTATTTGCTACACGTGTGTTAGCAGAACACAAAATACTGACAAGATCAAATCTGTGTGGGTTACTTTCTCGCAGATTTCTTATATTTGGACGAGGTCATTTAATCTTATCGCATTTATATTGCGATAAGTTATCAGACGTCTGCGCAATGAATCAATCGATGGTGGGTAGGAATTTTATGCGTTATGGACGTGCACGGGAGCGTTTGAGCAGAGGTTTGCACATGCGCTTCTTTTTTTGTAAACTTTACATCATCTAAAGATTTCTATAGCACCGTTATGATAGCGCATAATGGGCCAATCAATGGTCTGTCCGAATTGAAATCGCGCTGTCTGTCATTAGTCCACTGGAAAGCCAGATAAATTCCTCAATCGACCAATCATCCAACCAGGCATTCCCCAACAGCACGAGGCTATGCTTTTGAAAGAGTTGTTGATTGAAGCGCACATGAAGCAACTACACAAAGCCAACATCCCGACATCCAATCCTTACAACCTTCACGGCTCAGCAACGATTTGACAACTCAGCCTAAGGTACGAGGTCTGAACCCAGTTAATTTAGTCTTATAGCTACCGGATTTACCAGCAGGATATATCAATCGACCCGCTCCATTCATCCCTATGCTTTGCATCACCTGGGTCTGAATTGTAAGAAGCGTATACAAAGCACTCGATCGGAAGAAATTGCCCGATAGCATTAGCACATAAAATAGATTCGCAATAAAGTAGAGCTCCTGCTCCTTCTCCTTCTTCTTCTTCTACTTCCTTCTGCATCTCTTGTTCCTTCCTCCTCAGCAGCCTGCTTCTGCGTCTAATCTTCTTTCCCTCACTCCAATGATTCAGCTTTCTCCTTCCTTTTTCTCCTTCCATATTTCACCGCCTCCTCATCTACCACCTAATCCTTTATTTCTTCCATAATTCTTCGGTGCTCCTACTCTTCCGCGTTCCATTCTCCATTATTCTTTCCTCTTCCAACCCTTCCCTTCTCCTTCATCCCATTTCCCACGATTTGTGAGAGCTGGTCATCAGTTGGACAGAGATGTGGTGCCAGTTGCTGAGCCAGCGGCGAACGATATTTGCTAAACAAATGAATCTGGTTATTGAATTAATGAGATTGCATCTATTTGTAGGAGAACCACTGAACATGGACTTAGAAATATCACTGGCGAGTTTTGACAGCATCTCCGAAGTCGACATGGTAAGCCCTCTCGATATGAGTCTCAAGAGCCAACTTGCCTAAAATACCGGTATTGCCAGTTACCGTAATAGAGCACATAATAAAATTCAATAGTAGTAGTCTATTGAAATAATTACTGTAATAATCACGGTTATATTACTGTGCTACTAGTACTACTATTTCTACAACTGCTATTTATACTACTACTATTTCTACTGCCACTACTTCTACTGCCACTATTATTACCACCACCACCACCATCACCACCACCACCGCCACCACTTCTTTTACTACTACTAATCTGACACCAAGGTTTTAGATTAAAAATCTGAACTATGTAATAATAATTGAATAATACTTAAGTAATTAAGTAGATTGCTGACTGAGTCAAATACTGGTAACGACTGTGTAACCTTCAGCATATCACTCAAGTAAGACGTCACTTTTAAAGACAGAAAACCGGCAGAAATTTAAAAGTTTCCTAAGAAGCAAGGACTGCAATGAAAATATTTAGCATAACAGAACCTTTCTGAGATAAACTCATTAGAACCAGCGCACTGCAAATCTATCGGTTCTGTCTTGTTTTCGTGAGTCTGGCGAGTAAAGGCGCCAATCCAGAGTCGATCCCAGTCCACACGGTCGCTATAGAAAAGCGTGTACATTTGCAATTCAGATAGACTGACAACATACATGTACAGGTGCCCGATTAGATGCAGGTGCAGATGACAGAGTTTTCAGAATCTATTGAGCATAAAAGAAACAGGCTGCTGGTGATTTCATCCAGTCTTTGTCTGAAGACCGAAGAAGTAGGTTATTATCTGCCGGGCCTTAAAAATGGTTTTTAAGGCCCGGCAGATAATAACCTACTTCTTCGGTCTTCAGAAACGAGGCAGAAAAACCTGGTAACAACCGCGGCCCGAAGAAGGCGACTGACTAAAGAGGTTATAAGAAATTTTGAAGACGTGAAGGTAGGTCCTCAAAGGTCCCGGCGCCTAAAAATGTTGTACAAAAGTTAAAATAACTGGTGTAAGGTAACATTTAGCACTGTGTCAACTTCCGGATCCGCAAGTCTTGGACATGATTGCGTATCCTGCTATTGGTTGAAACTGTCAATATTTAGAGACTTGAGCAGGGTCGAGGCCATACGGTCGCTATATAAAACCGACACATTAACATTTTACATTTACACAGGGTATGAGCGGTAGGCCTAAGCACTGTAGACTAGTCACTCGACTGGTTAGCGTTCTGGTCTGCCAATCCAGAGATGGGAGTTCTATCCCTAGGCAGATGAGATAGATAACTTAGGATTTGTTCCATCAATCATCTCTAGCGAACTCAGATATAAAATGAGTTAATCAGGTTTACACTTTGGGAGGTCTTATCTAGCTTCGACAGGGAGGTCCAGATAGCAGCCAATTCATGCTGCGACTAAGAAAATAAAGTTGGCTACAGTTCGTACTCGCGGCAATCTCTCAAGATTGTCTTAAAATACTCAATTTTTCTTCACTGATTCAAAAACACCTAAACTACTTAAGCACCACGTACTGCTGTAGATGTCATAACGTGGCTTGGTCGACTGTGCATTTCCATTTCCTATCTTTACAGACAGATCAAGTGATGTTTTGTTTAGTGGGAGCCTCCATGAACTATAGCTGATCGGGCCCTGGTTGTGCTCTTTGCGAATGTTAATATGCTCGGTTGAATGAATTGCAATAGAATCGAACCGCAGTGTACACTGTATGCCTTTCAACGGCGTTTCTCTAACATTCACGACAGCGGTCAAAGAACCGAACAACCTTTCATTACAGCTTATATGCATCTGACAACGAAAGACCAATTACTGCCGTACTATGGGTAGTGCCAGTCTCAAGCCTGGATAAAGGAGGAGGGCGACGTCAACGGCCTTTGATGCCATGAGATGCCATTAAACATTGGAACTACTACTGCTACCAGTTACACGTCAAGCACTCGAAATGGCCTTCGAAGGCGTGAAGAGTCATTGGCTACGTTCAGAATTTACGACACAATCAATTACTCAGGACGATTTTGTTTTCGACTAAGCGCCTGTGAATAAACCAGTTCCAACGACTTAGCATTTTGGGACGCTGAAGAAACCCGGAGATTACGATTACGATAACTATCTAGTCGCATGGCTCGAGAGTGAAATTCCGCCCTCATAATTCTACCCTCATAATCCCACTCTCTGTCAACAGGATTCGAATTTACAATGTCTCATTACTTGCGATCTTTTCACTAAGCAAACTGAAGTTTTATCACAGAGAAATTTTCAAAAATTTTTCATTTAAACTGCCTGTAAGTTGATAATCTTTTATAATCTAGGTCGCTGACTGCTTCAGAGATTAATGCTTGAGTTCCAAAATTCAACATTGCACGTTAAAATTGATGGAGCAGTTCGCGCAGTTGATCATGCCATATCAAGTGCACTTCTAATGGCTGCCTTTATCTTCGAAGGCATCGTAAGCTTCTCTCTTTTTTCTTCGTCAAGTCTGCAATGCTATGAAATGACTGTTAACTCCATTTTGCTGATAAACTTCGCAGGTTTTGACTCTGTACAGTGTATCTGTTTGACGGAGTCGTCGCGTTTAACGTATTTTAATTTCAGTCAATGGCTTCCTGCGCCTTTGCAATATTTGTCAAAGACACTCGGTTAAACACAACTAGCACTCTTCATATCTGGCTTTCGTTAACAAACTGAAGGATGTCTTCTGCTCTCACATATTCTAGTTAACTATCTTTGGGTGGCCTGACCGTGCCAGATGCAGGAATATTAAACAAGATAGAATACTATTATTACACGGATGCGTAACTGTCCATAAAATACAACGCCACCTGGCGCCCACTCAGCCCTTCATCGTGTTGGAGTCAGTGAATGAGTATCAACGCTAGTTGAGATGTTGTCGTGTTTCCGCCTCAGCTAAATGATCTTTTCACCTAGGGATGAGTTAATCGTTACAACGGGCGAGCAAATGTGTTACCTTTATCTACTTACTTACTCGCTCATAGATATAGTTGGCACTTAGGCGTGCAAACACCGAACATTGGGGTCTTGGTACAGTATCATCCAATACACCAGAGAGCTATGCGTTTATGTCTCTAGCTATCAGGGTCGACCGACGAGCCCTGCATTCTATAGGCTGTGGGGATCTGCTGGTCTGGCGCTTTAGTACGACGATGCAAACATAGTTTAGTACCAGCTGGGCTACCGCAGACAAAGCTCTTATGAGGTATTAAAAGGCGCTATATTAAAAATCCAGAACGTACATACACATCTACACCCCCACACACATATATACATGATGCTTTCTCGTGCATTGTGCCGTCCTTCTGGAACATTCCCCCACTGAAAATGCGCACTATTCCGCCAAAGACAATTCAAAAAACGTGTTGAGCCTACCTAAGTTGCATCTTTAAGATCAGTCAAGGAGCCAGGTCTTAACGCCTTTGACGGTTCATAAGAGACGTTAGTCAACCACTCATCAACTCAACCAACCATCTGTCCACCCATTCCCCTAACCCATCAATTCCACCTACCCCATTCCACCCACCCACTTACCAATCCATTCCACCCACCCATCTAACCACCTATTCCATCCACCCACCAGCCTACCAATTCCACTCACCCCACCACACTTGTCCTCGGGTGATACGCAGTTATTAATCTTCGATCGATCCGGTTCAGTTGATTTGGATCTATTCCTGGAAACCGATGTTCACATGTTCTTCTTGTTCTGCTTGATAGCCATTGTTTTGGTCTCGTCTTTGTTTTTCTGTAATCCAAGTAGTTTGCAGCTGTTGTATCTGTCAGTGTTGTGATTTCTCGGAGGTCTGACGAGGTGTTCGCTCAGAAGATAATATTGTCTGCAGAGTGCACGATTTTTACCTGATTAGTCGCACACAGACCTAACCGCAGTCTCTCTCTCCTCCCTCTCTCTCTCTCTCCCTCCCTTCGTCCCTCCTTCCCTCCCTCCCTCCCTCCCTCCCTCTCTCTGTCTCTCTCTCACTCTCTTCCAGGTTTCGCATCTCAATTGCTTGCACGAGGAAGTTGGATAACTAAGACGAACAACTCATGTTTCTCTGTGGAAATAATTCCTAATCTTTTTATCTCTGCTCTCGGATTCTCATTTCTTAGCAGTGGCTGATCCAGGATTGCTTATGCGGGGAGGGCAAGTGCATTTTCAGAGGGGCGACACATTCTGGCAGTCCACCATGCATGCACAGGGTCTGGTCTTAGGGGCGCCGGTATATAACCAATAAAGGGCGAAGCGAACAGCCCCCACGCCTATAGCTAAATGCGCCACTGTTTCTTAGCATATTTCTTGAACCAGACACACCAGTTTCAAAACTAAATTCTGTATTGGAAAACCGCATAATATTCTGACGAGAATATTATGGCGCCAGTGGTTTTCACAAGAATATCAGAATGTCGGCTTGAAATAGAATTGATTCTTAAATCTAAAGTAGAAATTGCAACATGACAACCATAGGCTACATTACCTTTGTCTTACCTAGCTTACCTTATTTTACCTTGTCTTGACTTACCTTACCTTACTCTAAACTGACCCGATCTGACTTGACCTGAACTGACCTTATTGAATAGCATTTTTTACGTTTATAACTGAAATACCGGTTTTAATATGACTTTCAGCAACGCTAACTCTTTGTCTGTAAGCGTCGCCATTAGAACCCTTCAGTTTAATGAATGGCTTCAATTAGAAAGCGCTGAACAGGGAGTAATGGTCTTGCTGAAGGTCTTATTGTTCTTTGACCTACAGGACTTTACGATTACAATCTACTTGAACCAATACTGGAGAGACGAACGCCTGGCGTTTTCGCGAAAACCGGGGGACAACATGACCCTGACGGGCGACTTCGCCGAGAAGATCTGGGTTCCAGACACGTTCTTCGCGAACGACAAACACTCGTTCTTACACGACGTCACCGAAAAGAACAAAATGGTTCGACTTCACGGAGACGGATCGATCATCTACGGGATGAGGCGAGTCGTATCAATTTCCTCTCAGTTTTCCATTTCTAAATCCCATCGTCATTAGCATATTTTATAATTTCTTTGCCTCAAGCATGCATCAGTCATTTTGTTCGTGGTAATGCGTTGTATTACTCGTGACATCTATGAAGTGTCCCAAGCCGTGACGCTGTCATGTTATGAAGCCCTGTAATTAGGTCTATTCGTCTTCATTACGTCCAGCATGTTGACAGCATAGCAAATGCTTTTACACATCACTTCATGACGATCACTTTGTTATTATATGTATGTATGCATGTATCATCATCATCATCATCATCATCATCATCATCATCATCATCATCATCATCATCATTATTACACAAGGTCACACATAATACGAATCTGAGGCGCCTCATGTAAAGATTTATGTTTGTGTACCTGTGTATCTATGTTTGTGTATGTGTGTATATGTATGGGTGTGTCGCTGTTCAAGTTATGTATGTTATGCTATATATGTATATTATGTATGTATGCATGTCATGTAAGTTATGTATGTATGTTAAGTATGTATTTTATTAATAATTACTAATAATTGCGCACCAAAGCAAAGCCGCAATCAGATCAATATCCAGAAGGTCAGTCCACAGGACAGAGAGGCAGCCTACGGTGGATAAGCAATTTGAGAAAGTATGCTTTAAGTTGAGAACGAACTGACAGAAGCGACTGCACAGAGAAAAGAGATACAGGGAGGAAGTTCCAAAATTTCGGTCCAGTACGTAAAATCCCGTTCACCAAGAACAGTTCTAGTCCTATGTACGACCAGAGAAAGACGATCAAATGACCTTGCAGAATAATGCTAAGTCTGGGTAATAAGTATATGTAAGTAAGTATGTATGTTCTATGTATTTAACTAAATATTTATATATAGCGCCTTCGATACCTCACAAAGGCCCTAGAACCTGACAAAAGTGAAGAAAGAGAGACAGGCGCAGATAGACGATTGAAATGCGTCTTTAACATGTTGCCAAGGGCTTAAATACCCTGTTAGAACGATATACGCACAGACACACATAGAAGAGATGAGAAGAGATAAGACGAGAGTGCAGGAGAAGAGTAGAAGAGGGAGACGAGAGGAGAGAAAAATAAGGGGGAGAATGTAATAGAGGAAAATAGACGAGGAGAGAAGAGGTGACGAGAGGAGAAGGAAGGTGAATATTATGTAGAAGAGAAGAATGTAACAGAGGAGAGAAGAGAGTAGAGGAGAAGAGATTGGACGAGGGGAGGAAAGAACAGGAGAGGAGAATATACTAGAGCAGCGGAGAATATAATAGAGGAGAGACAAAGAAAGAAGAGGAGAGGAGATAAAAAAGGGACAGAAAAAGGAAGGTCCAAGTGAAGACAAAGGCTACTGAAAAACACTCGAGAAAAGTAGAGCTGTGACGGTGCTGCAAATACAATCAGAAAACTGTAAACCGTCCGTCTGTAACATTAGCACGATCGCTTGACACAGACAAAGGACGTCTGCGTGTTGATCTGCACAAAAGTCGCCGCTTCTCCAGCCTCTCCTCGTAAGCCGCATCATAAAACGCCCGAATGGCCGACGAGTTTTAAAATGTCACCTTCGATCATGTAATATCCAGCAGAACAGTCAGTGGTCGGCCGGTCAGTAACGTAAGAACTCGGTTCAGTTACTGTCAGAGAGATGCATAACTCGTGTCCTCACATATGCAAGCATGAGACAAACGAGACAGACACATACGCGCAAGCAGACACCGAGGCTCAAACACGTAATGTCTTGCGCAAATGTGCAGACGCAGAGCCGACTGACGCAACGGGGCTTCGGCCTATATTCCCTTGTTCTCTTCCTACGCCATATCCTTTACCCGAAATGGGGATTGACATCGTAATCGGGTTATTGGAATATTAAATGGCGGATTTTGTAAGAGGTTATTACATCGGATTCCACGACACACAGCAGAAACGCTGAGACGGACGATGGGATGGATTCAAGGAGCGAGCGAGAGTGAGGGATGGATGGAAGGGGCACACGAACAAACCAAGCGACATTACCAGGATCGGCAGTAACAGACGCGGCGACAGAGGTGCCGATTGTGACTCAGTGGGATTACTGTAATTAAGTTAAGCGGATTGATAGCAGACGACAGTGACTTGCGCGGGGAGGGCATGAAGGGATCACCAGATGGCGCAGCAGCGCCAGAAATAGAAAGGAAGTGTTCCGAGCTCATACTTTGTTCAGCAAAATCGAAACCTTTTTGTAAGGATGCTTGCTGTTTTGCCAACCTTAACGTTTTTCTTTATTTTCGAGATTACTTTACTTCTTGTATTTACAATTGTTTTCAAAGAAATCTTAGCATACTCTTCTACGCTCTCCGTCGTCCAACTGTGTTGCCTTCAGCTCGCCTTCGTTCAACTTCTCTATCCAACTATCTGAGACCTCCAACGTCGCACATTCACTAGCAATCTCCTCCTCCTTCTTCTCCTCCTTCTCCTCCTTCTCCTCCTTCTCCTCCTTCTCCTCCTCCTCTCTCTCCGTATCTCTGGCCAATCTACCAAGTCCTTCATGGCTCTAGCGTACACTCAGATGCCCTTGAACATTGTATTCTCTGCCGTCTGTTCATACCTCTCTCCGCCAGTCCACCTTCTGACATGTGCGTCATACTTAGTCATTCCCGATAGTCGGTGAGAAAGACGAACAAACCAGACAGACAGATAGACAGACAGACAGACAGACAGACGGACGGAAGAACACACAAAGCCAGAGACAGAGCGAGACCGAATGACCCAGCGGTGACAGCGGAAGGCAGATGACTTAGTTCTACAGTAGGCCTCTGACGCTTCAAGCGACCAACATATCCTATCCCGCGTCTCGTAACACAGTTGAAAGTGTCGAACAATTTGCTCGCTGCAACTGAGCGCCTCGCTCTATTGCTCTCTGTCTCTCTACCTAGCTATATGCCTCACCCTCGTTTCATGCCTGCTATCTTGCTCTCTGCCTCCCTTACTCGCTTTCTGCCTCCATCTCTCGATATTTACTTTTCTTCCTCACTTCTCCGTCTCAGGCAGTCACTGATTTCGGAAGGTGAGAAACGGCAAATAGAAAATGCTCAAAATGGCGATATAGCAAACGATTAAAACAAGGTAGCGCTGAATACCTCTTTAGATGAGTGTTTAAACTAAAGGTCGTTAATTGTAGCAGATAAATGAGGCAAACAACGACTAAGCATTTGCATAGAGCGAACATTAGAAAGTCATTTGCAATCCCTCAGAGAATCCAAAAGTTGCCGTCAAATGCTCACGGCTGGGATTACGTACAAGTTATGTGATTTTATTAAACAATGAACACATGCTATCTCACAGATTGCATCAGAGAGCTTAGCCACAGACTTCCAATGAATTTAGCCACAATGGCTATCAGGGAATCGGAGACTTATCAGAAAATTGAGCCGTCTAGACTGTCAGAGAACTCTAATTTAATATGAGGACTAATATTGCTGTTATCATAATGTACTCGACATCAATCGTTGGTCACTTCGATGTTTCGATGTGTAACAATAATCCATCTCATGTCAATTGCAGTCATGTCCATCTTTCTTTTCTCTCTATACTTCTCAATATCTCTCGATGCATATTTTAATCTAATCTATTCTATTCTAATCTAATGCACCGTTATCATATTGCCCGAGGCATCATCAGTCGGTAGTCGATTCAAGTGAATATTTATCAAAATCATAATCCACCGGGGAAGCCTAAGTCTGTCTATGTATTTATGTATCTATGTATCTATGTACTATGTATGTGTGTATGTATGTATGTATGTATGTATGTATGTATGTATGTGCATGTATGTATGTATGTATGTATCTATCTCTCTCTCTCTCTATCTATGTATCTATCTATGTATCTATCTATCTATGTATCTATCTATGTATCTATCTATCTATGTATCTATCTATGTATCTATCTGTCTATCTATCTATCTATCTACCTAATCTATCGATCGATCGATCCATTCATCCATCCTTCCATTCATCAATCCATCCGTCCATCCATCTGTCTCTCGACATCTCTCGCCACGCTTTCTTGTCTTAAGCCAACTGCCTGCAGTATTCAGCCTAAAACTGTGTCTTTTCAGATTTGTTGCCACTGTAGCGATCCAATTATCTCTTCTTCCATGCGGTTCTTCCAGTTCGTAAGGATTTTATTCGCCCCCGCCCTTGGCTCTTCAAGGGTCTTCCTCCAGTGCAGCTTGTGCCTCAAGACTGAAGAAACAAAACCCAGACCACAGCAGAAGCTGGTCCTGTAAAAGTCCAGTCGATATCCAATAGGTAGAACAGAAACAGCAGCTGGGTTCAACTGGCAAAAAGCAGGTATTCAAGGGGAGTGACATGACGAGGCAGAGAGGATAACCAGGTCACAGCACTTGGACCATCGCAACACTTCTGATTCAGAGCAAAGATTATTTAAGCAGAGTTGTTTAATTGAATAAACCGAATAACCACTTCCATTGATTCTAAGTACACTAGCCGTAGCACAATCGTAGCAAAATATGTATGCCGCTTAATGCGGTTAACTAGCGAGGATCGTTCTGTAAGTCCCATGTAGCTGCTACAGCTTTTCAACCATGGAATAGTTTTAATTGATAGGCCTTGACATCACTGACGCGGATCCAATTTACGGTTCCAATTCAACTGTAAAAAAACAGAAAGTCAACCCAGTATTAAAGTTAAATATAGAGGCACAAACTAACTGGATCATATACTTTTTCAAAATTCCGAGAACCTGCGATTTCGTTGAACTTTTACAACTTATCGTATCTATGCCTAGTATGCTTCAACGTTAGGCAAGACATGTAGAGTAGAAGCAAAGTAGAAGCAACGGAGGCCCATGGTTTGGTAGCGAATGGCTGATTGCTTTCCATTGCCTGGCAATCAATCCCGACTGTTTCGAGGTTTCTCGGTGCTCGTCACCACGGAGGGCCATTCCCTCCATTGCGCCACTCCATCCGTCCGTCCGTCCGTCCGTCCGTCCGTCCGTCCGTCCGTCCGTCCGTCCGTCCGTCCGTATCTTAGTCGAGAATGTACGGCGTTCGGCTGAAGTCGTTCGGTCGGCTGTTAAAATGACGCTCTGAAGCGTCAGTCGTAATAAACGCTTTCCTTGGAAGCGTTGTACTAAATCAGACGGTTTTCCTCTTCTTTTTCGCACAGGTTTACCACGACGCTGACGTGTCTGATGGACCTACACAACTACCCACTCGACGTCCAGAACTGTTCCGTCGAAATCGAGAGCTGTAAGTACTTCCACGCCGGAATCGTCGCGATGATGAAGTGGAGAGCAGAAGGAAAGAGCAGGAAGATAAGGGAACGGAAGGCGGAAAAAACGGAAGAATGATGAAAAAGAGAATGGTAGAAAGAAAAGAGCAGGAAGACTATTTGAAAGTAGGTTAGGGAAAAGAGAAGAGTTGATGAGGAAAAAGGATGATAGAAGGGAAAGAGTAGTAGACAATTGAATAGAGGATGGGAAAAACGGAAGGGCCAGTGAGGAAAGGTGTATAAAGGAAAGAATAAGAATTCGAGGAGAAGGAGGAGGAAAGGGAAAAACAAGAGGAGGAAAGGTGATGCTGAGTCAACAGTCTGTCAAGATGCATAAATCTCTAGAATTATAAAGATGATAAATATTTCACGGTGTTGTTATGACTATATACTCGTGCAGTCTTTATATTGGATTATGAAAATGAAGAAGAATGCTTGTCTGGCGAAATATTAACGCACTGTCAAAACGCAGATAAATTCTCCGCCTGTTTAAATAAAGGCTCAGATGATGTTGTCATGTCCTCGGTGACGCTCAACCATATTCAATAAACGCCTGCAAATACAGATCTCCTAAACCTCTAGAACAAACATGTTGTCTGTATTACATATTAATGTCATATAAACTTATACAGAAACCGACGAAAAAGAAGCAAATATGAAAAAAGTGCACCTGATATCACATAGCAAATCGAGTACGGATCCAAGGTCAATCCGGGGCCATGGCCTTCATTTGATTTTGGTGGAACCCCGCCATTGAGTCTTTCACCAAACGAGTGTTGCCTACAAAAGTTGTATATTAAAAATGGGTAATGATAAAACTAGGAAACTGAAATAACTGGATAACTGGTCATCAACTAACAGCAAGTAAAAGGTGATAAAAAGTCTTGGGAAACAAAAAGAAGAGCCAAGAAAAATCTGGGAAACTAAATACTCATCAAAATCGTGACGACTATGGAGGTCATTCGAAATTTTGAAAACAGTAAAGGTTACACAAATTCTGGGGAAAAGTCGTTCTCTGACCAAATTGACCAGAGTGACCAGAGTGAACATTCTGAAAGTCTTCAGACAATGCACTACATCGATGTGCCTGAAAAGCTGCAAAAGGCCGGAAGTCCCTGACGCGTGTAATCAACACAGCTTCCTGTGGCCACTGATCCTGCGTCCCTTTAGATCGCTGGGGTGTCCGGCACACGAATCGACTAAGGGTGACAACGAGCGCATAGAATGGCATCCTATGTGTGAGAGGTTCGTTGAGATCTTCCTTATTTCTATAATTCGGTCAGAGGGCCAATGAAATTCCGGCAGTGCAGAGTCATTCCTCAGTCGAATAACTAACTGTGTTATGTATATTTGGCTCTATTCGACCACACGCGCATGATATTTACAGTTTTCACTATGCTAGTCCTCAAACGTGCTTTTCTCGCATGCTTAGGCATTAACGCAGATGACTTGCTTCGGCTGCATTGGCCCACTGAGGATATAACTGCTTTTATTAATATCTACCAGTGGGCTTATCCTATAGCGTGATGGGTCGTATACCTTGCTGGACATGCTGTCGACGCAACATCCAAACATCGCATTCCACACACTCGAACACTCACACACGTAGTCTATTTGCAGGCGATATAATTATATATAAAAACTGCGTACAGAAGTATATAGACGATTATATATATACGTGATATATATATGTTTATGTAGAGTAGGCTCATACATCGTATACGTGTGAATGTCCTCATTCGGAATGCAGATGATTGGGTTGCGTGTTTCTATCGATTGGTCGGTCTTGCTTGCCTTGGCTCTCAGCTCCCCTATAGACGACGGCATCTAGTCTTGCCTAAGTATATTTATTCTGGATTGAATGTTTGTTCGCCTTGATTAGACCGAGCCAGGGACACAGACAGAGAATGAGACACGGACAGACACAAACGTATAGTCATAGGCACACAGACAGGGCAAGAGACATTGAGACGGAGGCAGAAACGGATCGGAAGTAGACAGAGCTACTGTTTCGTTCAATCTCAATGCTATAAAGCAGACTTCGATCTGAGTACTAACTAATGATAGCAAAATTTAATCATTCAAGTAAGTAAGCAAATAAGGTAATTGCGCAGCTGCAAGGAGTGGCCTTGGGGCAACGATCTAGTTGGTCGTTCACACATCACTGCCTCTGGTATTCAGCTGTAATCAAACAATTTAATTTATTGCGGAAGTTTTATTAAATTTAATGAGTTATATTAAGCATTCCATATCAAACAGTCAATCATGTTCCCACGAAAAGATGAAGCTAAAGCTTCGGGATGCTCAGAAAAAAATACAACCACAACCATAAAGTTGATTAGTCAGTGTATAAGTCATCAGTACAATTAGCTTAACCTTTAATAATAAGTTGTTAATTAAGATGTGCAGATATGAGATACGTTTTAACGAAATTTGATAAATAATAAAATATTCAAGTTTCATTCTGTCCCAAACTTTGGTCCTCAATGTGCTTTATCCCTTGGTGAAGAAAAGGTTCCGTGTTCCATAATGTAATTATTATGTAAGGCGCTCATTTCCTTTACTTTGGCCCTTGAACCGACAGTGGACGAATCCCAAAGTCTTAGATGCGGGGCAAGACTTACAGTTTACTTCGTAGCTTACGCCGGTACCAAATTCTACTGCTTGATTGATTGTAAGACAAATCAGTCGACTTGATGCTAAAATGGCTGACTTTAGGTATTTTAGTCCAAAGAGATTATTTTCTGATGACAGCAGAGACTAAGTGTGGTATCAATGAATATAATACTGTACGAACAATTGCTGTTGGCCATTTTCAGCCAGTAGGTCTGATCTAACATCTAACGATCTTCAAATTTTGCATTTCTTCTACACGCATTTCTAACATTTTAACCCTCACCTAAAATTATATGACAAATAGTTAGGTTTCATACGCATCAATAGTTTCAGTTAAAATCTTAAGAATTCTAAAAGCTTAATAGTAATTAACAGTAAGCTATGGTCACATAGATTATTTCTAAAGAAACGACAAAATATGATTTTACCTTGAATAATTTCTACTGTGCTCTCAAAAGGCCATGATGTTGACCATTAGTTGACTTTTAAAATTGTGTTTTGCTTAGAAATGACTGGCATGTACGTAGGCAAGCATTTTTGTCGTCACTTTTTGCTAACAGTAATCGTGATTGCAATGCCTTCTTAGCGGCTATTCTCACCAGAATATTATTTGATTTGGCTTAGTTATTTAAAAAAAAGATATTCAAATGGCCAGCCAATCCGCTTAGCTAAGAAGTCACATTGAATTTCGGCCATTTCAAGTACGGGATGTTTTCAGGCTGAAAGATTTATGCCAGTTTTATGCCACCTCAGAGAAGACCAACCGATCAAGCGATAGGGCTTCTTTCTTGTCTTCTTCATTTATGTCTATCTTCTCTTCATTCTGGTCTTTTTCATATCTCGAGGCGGCAGCTTTCAAGAGCGTTCGGTTGTCTCATCTGCATTGCTGGTGATGCTTCTTGCCTTTGTCTCCTGGGCTTTGGAGGTCGTCGAAGAAGACCATCCATCGCATGATACGCGTGCCGCAACTCGCAACTCCTACCACATAGCCTGATGCTGCAATTATACTACTGCCCACAATGGTCTTTGCGGAAGGACTGGAAAACGTATTAGACAGGTTTACATTCAGCGGGGAATTTGGAGCGCCATGAAATGATAATGCTGATAGTATTTACCCTGAAAGAGGCATAGAGATAGAGAGAGAAGAGAGGAAAAGAGGAAGGCATAGAGGGAGACAGGAGAGGCTGAAGAGATGGAAGGAAAGAGGGAAGGACGGAGGACTGGATGGAGGAAGTTATTATATAACCGTTATTATCCACTCCTTTCTAACATTATTTCGGCGGCTTCATTATAGCATGGTCACGGTCCATAAAACATTCTCTGAGCTTTTCATGCAGTCGGTAGACTTAAATGAGCGCAACAGATTAAAAAGAACCTAAAAAAGGAACACTTCCGATCTAACAGCAACGATCTTTTGGGATGGTTTTAAACGTTGAAGGGATCATTGCATTTTATTTTAATGATCAACCAGCACTTCACTGGTTACAAAGAGAGCAATTCTTTAGATCTATTCGGCCTCCACACGCGGTAAATGTCGCAGCCCTTGCCTAATTGAGATTTAACTAAGAGTGGAAAATGCAGCTCAGTAGTTGAAGGATGAAAGCGTCTTTTTCTGACATGCAGGGACACTTAAATCACGTGATTTTGCAGATATCTTTGGTGATGGTTGACAATTCACTTGAAGCATAACAAGGCGTCTAGAATTCGCCCTTCTGTCACCGGTATTTGTTCTGTGGTATGGTTCTGTCTTTGCCTTTACAAATGCATAGGATTGCCCCTTGCAATTACGATGACCAGCTAAAGCTTGACAGAATATCCGTCTTTTCATTCGCCAGCCACTGTACCCCAAATGTTGTCGGCTAGTAGCCTATTAGTTTTGCACTTGCAAGAGTAATGAAAGTGGAAGACCATTAGACGACGTGGTCGGACTATGGCATTCTTTATGTCGGCGCTCACCGTACATGGCTGACGATGACAACGTGTATTGCAGTGATTGGTGTTCTGTGTACTGCAACGACTGTGTGTCTGCATTATTCTATGATTTTTTCCAGACGGGTATCCAATGCAGGATATTGTCATGAGCTGGAAGGGAAACGACTCGAAGGCGGCCGTTCGCGGAGTCGATGAACTCGATATACCGCAGTTCACGATTGCCGATTACGAGGTCGGAACAACCGTTGAAAGCTCTGTAACGGCTGGCGCAACGACAGGTACACAACAACAATTGCAACAACGGCAACAACAACAACAACGGCAACAACAATCACATATAACACCACAGCAGCAGCCACAATGCGAGGCGACAGTACATGCTCATTATATGTACCATCTCTTTGACACACCAACACAGGGGACTATGTATCATGTGGTCCACATGATATGAAATTTCGTACATAATGGACCAACGTTATTTATTAGAAGGCTGCAATATGTATACATATATCTGAAAACTTGTATAGCGCCTTTTGAGCACATCATAATGGCGCCTAAAAAGCTGTATAAATACTCAGACGCATATATAATCATGAATACTTGATTGCGTACAAAATATGTGCTCTTTGGATTATATCCATGAACTGTGCTTTCATGTTTACGGATGGAAACAGAAACGCAGAGATTTTGCAACAAATTTTCGGGTGACATTCGTTCGGTTTCGGATAAAATCAATAAAATTGCATTCTCTAGAGAACCACCCCTAATCCACATTTCTATGACGCGCTTCTGAGAGATTTTTAGAGGTGGTAAACATTTGCTCTGTTGAAGTTGTATTCCAAAAATCAACGTCATATTTAGGAAATATGAAGTCCATATGACAATATTCCCATTTGGGCTTCATATGACCCACCATATGGTCCCATGTGGCAGGACATATGGAGCCCATATGGGAATATTATCACTTGGGCTTCGTGTGTCCTATTTATGACACAGGTGTTGGGGTTACAATTGGAGATTGATTTTCCAGATTTTCAATTTCAATCTTTCATGACTGCTGTTCTTCCTCTTATCTCTCTTTCTGCTCCAAAGCCAAACATCGCCCACCGTAGCTGCCCCACTGTCTCTCTGCTTGACTTTTGAATCTTGACATGAAACCGAACCCTTTTGCCTTTCGATTTTGTTTTGACTCAGCGCCTGTAAATAAGCTGGTCCCGGTGACTTAGATTTCGTTGGGAGCTGTAGAAATGTCGGAATTACGATTACGATTACGATGATAGCATAATGAAATTTGTATAGCACAGTTTTACTTACATTCTTTACGAAGCTAACGCTTGTAATGTCGTTTTATGTCTTCTGTAAATTTAAAGAGCTAATGCATCAAATGATGTATCAACGATATCACGACTTAACCTTTCCTAGTTAAAAAAAAACAATCCAACATTCATTGAGCATCATCCGTTGGTAGTTTAGGTTAAATGTAGTTTAGGTTAAATGTAGCCAATTATAGGAGAGTTCCTTGACGCTTCTCATAGTCGCTGTTTTGTGGTTGTTGATGATCGATCGATCACTAATCTAGAAGTGGCTGCCGGCAAACTTACCCCCCTCCCGGGTTGAATGGCTAAAAAACAAAAGGCCAGTTTCAGAAATCGCATCAGGATTGAAACCCCAGATAAATCGACAAAGGCCCAAAGGTTGAGTTATTGCGGCCTGGAAAACCGCTTAGAAAAGAAACTGACAGTTTAGTTTTGATCTTTTTTCGCCACCTTGAAGCTATTCGCAAAATATTACTGCCAAACAAAATGCATTCGCTGCAAACAAAACGCGTTTGCATTTCCGGAGTTGGTAAACGATAATGTGGAGATACGAACTTGACACCTGACTTCCGGAGTTAGTAAACGATAAATGCGCGACCTTGAGATGAAGGTCAAAAGTCTATCGACTCGAATGCACCTAATCCACTGAACCATCAGCAATGACCATCAATCAATGACAAAACATCGTTTGATGTTCATGGTTGAAAAGCTATCTCTATTATCAGCTTTTCAGCTTGGATATTGAGGAAATATAACCTTGATTCTGAAGGTCAGACGCAAACTGAATTGAGTCCACTTGCTGGCATTTAATTGACAGCCGAGCGAATTGCTTCCTTTCGCGAATAATAGCACACTGTCTACTCAGGCTCCAGCGACTTATTAAAACTAGTCCTTGAATTGATAGTAATTCTAATTATTAATAGTTCTTAAGCAGTAGGTATTCAAACACGATTCACAAACCTCACACTTCGCCTCAAAGATCTGTACGAAGAGCTACAGAAAAAGAGACAGAGAGACAGACAGAGAGACAAGCAGACAGACAGAGATACAGAGAGACAGAGAGAGATGTGCGCCGAATAGATACACATACAGGCATGAGCACATAGATGTATTTGGATTCAAGGATGATATGGACACATGCAGAGACGTATCAGTCGACAGATGGAGTCGTAGATCCTACATCTGTCGCTGACGTGGTATAAAAAACCAAGCGCCAGTGCACCGTCACTACCCCCTGCTTCGAAAATTTCACACATCACGAGGCCCGCACACAGTCTATTAGTCTTGTAAACTGGCGCGCGTGAGGTGCCGTGGGATGCATGAGCTGTTTACACGAACTGCAAGATTAGATAAGTTTTCTGCGGGGATCGCGTAGCCCCAGTCACGAGCATACGTCACTGCGAGGCTTCATATCGAAGACGGTGGCTTCAGCCATGGACCCCTATATATATTATATTGTATTATATATCTGTATTATATGCGACCATGCTTCAGTGCTGAACTGCAGAACGTCGGCGCTCACAAGCAGATGGTTCGGCTGCGCAATTGCTGCCGGCCATGCTCGAGGTCAGAAGGTCAGCTGGCGCTGTCACTGACAGGTGTTGCTTCTTATGCTTACTCCCCCCACTCCTCCTCAACAGCCGTCGAATGATTCTTTCGCCTGGTCCACATTGTATATTGTCCTAGAACTTCACCATGAGTACTCCTATATCATATGCTTCGAACCCCACACCACAATATCGCTTGAACATCCGTTTAAAACTAGGGTTCTTCCCCCTAAAGGCATTTGGCTCTTCCAAACGACGCAACGTAGGCCTAATAATTAATTAATATGTTATTTCATGTGACACCATGCGGCGTGATGTGAGGCGATGCTACTTGCGGTTTTGTAAAACCATAATATTGTAAAGGAAAGGTTGGCGAACACTATCACAAGCTTCCCTTTGAAAGACTTCAAGGCTAGGTAACACGTTTTACAAATTGGTCAGAGCCCTGGGTTCAAACCGCAGAGACATAGAGTGTGTCAGGTACAAATGAAAAGCACTCTATTAGTTTTGCATTTTGGATCTGTTTTTCATGTCCTACGCAACCCAAGCATTTCAGTCTCACTTATCCGTTCGTTTGTCTGTCTGTGCGTATGTTTGTCACTGTCTGTCTGTTTCGTTGGACATTTCTGCGTGTCTCTTGGACTCAACTGATGGCTTTTGTGCTACATTCTGATTAGATTAGATTAGATTGGATTGGATCAGATCAAGTTATAATGATAAATCGCATTATTTGGACTAATGACATAAATAATTTATTATTTTGTTTTTTACTGGTTTCACGTATTTTTCAGCAGCACCTCAACGCTCAACTACAACAGTTTATCGAAAAAGAATTTATAGCACAACACAGACTGGTGAGTCTTTTCATCGTAGGCCTGGGTCTTCTGTTTAGAAATATGTTTCCGATACATTGTAGCAAAATGTAAACAACTTTATGGTTTGTTTACAAGTTAATCCTTTCTTAAATGAATTCAGTCTAAAAAATAAGAATTATTTTAACTTTTGCTAAAATGGATAGCAAATGTCGGAATTTGTTAGAATAGAGAAATTTACTAAAGGAGATAAGATGTAACGTAAACCAAATGCTAATTTGCCTAAAAACGACAGACTCTATTTAAATGTAATAGAATAAACATGCTTGCATATAAACATAAGCAGTCATAATTTTCCTCAGCTTAAATCATGATCAGTCATCAGGTAATCGATTACTATTAATTACGAACCGGTCAATGTATAGTGTGCCGTGACTTTCTACGAGGCGGAATAAGCACTGTTTACATTCTCCGTGATATTTGCTATCATGTTTTTGCTCGTCGTTTACTATTTCCGCTGGTTTTGTATCAAAAATTGTTTCTAGTCTTCCCAGTCAATTTCACGTTAGATCCTGTCAAAGTTATAATGAGATAATGATCGGATAGACAGGATCGAGACAGCTCTCCTCTTTCGGCTTATGCGCATTGAAATAGGACGGTCTTATATTAGAATCACGACGCAATGGTCTTTTGAGCGAATTATATCAAGAATCTTTACGTTAATACTGTAGTCGTCGTTATCAGTATCAATAAACGGAACATCGTCGTCGTCATCATTATCACCACCAGCAGCGATATCTTCATCGTTACAACCACCACCAACCATCGTCGCCGTTGTGGTTGTCGCCAATGTTATCGTCATCGTCATCAACTTTATAGTCATCGTCATCATCGTCGTCGTCCTGATTATAGTTATCACTGATCGAGAGCATATAGCCAAGCCAGAGCCGGGATGGCATTGATTTAGCGACAGAGTGCCTATGAACGCATTCCTAGGCGAACATGCGTAACGATAACACAGAGAGCTATGATTTTGACGACAGAAATCGGATCTCGGAATCATAGAAGCAGCTCAGACTGCACTCATATACGCAGCCGATTCCACGGCGCCATTTCCATCTATACGGACAGCCAGACCATACACCGACGGTCGACCACGTCCTTCCCATTATGCAGAGTATCCTAGCGGTGTCGGCTGCACTGTGAGAAGGAAGCCCAGAGAAGGTGTTCATCGAGCCACACTCCTTAAATTACTCCTGTCCGACCGAATGCTCAAATACATAAATTGCCTGGTGCGCAAGTAATGGAACACATTCATTGTACGCAAAGGTTGTGAACTGTCCCCTAGATCACAGAGACTGTCATCATGACCGAATTATAATTGAGCCCAAAGCTGGCCACCATTTACCATCGGTAGTACCGGGTCGTTTGGTGGCACGGTGCAATTTTAGTAGCACATTTCCGACATAAGATATTCCCACGGAAGTATCTGTCAGTTTTTGTATATCTGCATTTTGTATCGATATAAGCTTATCATTGAAATGCCAAACGGATAAGTCCCCAGTTCAACTGTAAAATAAATCAATAAATAGCTTAACTAAACTCTACATATGCATGCTTCCACCTTTTATACTTTTTACATTGAACAAAAGATTTCATTAGAATAGGCCAGTTTAGGTTAGATGAAGTTAGAGTGCAGTCGTGGTACTGATCGCATTTGTTTGGGCGTGAAATGAGCTGAGGCACTTAGGGACGCGCGTGAATCGATACAGAACTATTGGTCTAATTCATCAAGTTCCGCTGCGTTCTCGGCCGAACCGAACTTTACAAGAAGATTCATTAAGAACTGACGAACCTTTGCCGATCTAGTTCTCGGAAATATGGGTGAACGGTTCGTAAATAATACACGGTTCGAATGCAGAGTGGCCGGCAGAGATGACTAGCCTTGAGATCCAAGGACAGGGAGGCGCACACATCCAGACCCTCGCTACCATTCAGCGTATATATAATCTAAGAGGCGTGACTGATCGAACCGAAGCACACCAGGTGCTGATGACGTATTTGTCTGAATCCTCAAAAGAACACGGAGGAAGAGTAGGAGGAATATGAAGAAAAAGATAAGGATGAAGATTGGAAATCAGGAAGAGGAGGAGTGAAATCAGGAGAATGATATGAAAGAATGAGAGACAGACAGACAGACAGACAGACAGACAGACAGACAGACAGACAGACAGACAGACGGAACTATAGGTCCTAAACAGAACCAGAGAAAATGAAAAAGAAAGGGACACATGTGAAAGATGGCAGAGATTAAAGGACAAAAAAGACACAAAAATAAATGAGTGAAGCAGATAAATACAATTAGAACGCAAATGCCATAAGATAACCCATAGGCTTACATTCAGGAAATACATACAAGGCCAGCAACGTCCTCATACTGCTACGGATAAACGCCTATAAATAAACTATGCATTGCTCTCTTGCATGCAAAGTATATATGCATGAATACATGCGTAACTACAAAGATGTACAGATAACCTACATCTGCGCCTCAGATTCAGGTGTATTACATTGCCTGCGTTATAATTGCTTTAACTAAATAAATAAAAACACATCCATCTATATGTACACATACATGGTTATATATACATAAATGCTTACGCCATCCTATACATACATACATACATACATAGATACATACACACGCATACATACGTAAATACATGCATAGATACGTATATATGTATACATATGCATACATGTTTGCATACATAGCCTTCGCGCACACATGCGTAGTACGTATACGTAGGTTTTGTACTTGCGAATTATATGCAGAGTATCTTACAGATCTGAGAAAACGTCGAAGAGCCGACAGCTCTGACAGATTTAAGATGCTGGGAGATGTTAATCTGATGCCAGACGAGCAGGAACTGATGCTGTCGCTGATAAAGTTGTTCTGGAACAACTGGAAGTTGACTTAGTATTAGGCAAAGCATTTGCCAAGTCATCGAAAAACAGTCGTCAAACATATCTCGAAGAGTTATTCGGTTGAATACAAGAACAGCCATAGAGACAGACAGACAGACAGACAGACAGACAGACAGACAGACAGACAGACAGACAGACAGACAGACAGACAGACAGACAGACAGACAGACAGACAGACACAGAGACAGACAGACATAGAGACGAATACACACGAAGACAGGAAGCTAGTCGGCACTCAACAGAAGAAAAGAGAAATAGCGCAAGCAGAGAGCTAACATTTATATATGGGACACAACGGACAGATAGGCCAATATGGGTCCCAGTGGCAGATCAAAGACGTCATATGTTTTATTCGTCGAGGGACTTAGGTGAAAACAGACCCCTCTAGTTTGCTCCTGAAAATCGTTCCGTTGACAGAGACATAATATACTGATACTTACAGTATAGGCTACTGAAGCGATCTCCGACGTGCCACTTACAATTTGAATAAAGTTAAATAATAAATTATAAATTAACAAAATTACAAATAACGCATTACATAAGTCGTATTATACATGTGATCTTTGACGATAACCGGCACTTCTAGTTTATACGTCTGTAACACTGGATCACAACGATTTTGCTACTGAAAGTAATGCATGTGCCTTATATTGATTCAAATGTGCTGATTCCAAATATGAAGTCAGAATCTGCCCAGCACGTCTAGATTTTGAGTTATGCATGCATTCAAGTAATGACGTAAGGACTCGTTTTCGGTTATGTCTGTACATTCTGTTGTATGTGTCTCCACGATTGCTGCCAGTGATTGCGAGATTGCGTAGAACGAAGGTGAAGTTTTCTTATATAGCTGTAGCTAGTGTGTGAGATTTAATTTTGAAATGAATAGGCGAGGCTGTGTTAACCATCCAGACAATTTTTGCTATGTTTGTGGTAAATATACTCTTTGTGACCAGCGCAAGAAGTTAACTAAGAGAGTGATGATTGCTTACAAGTATTATTTTGGATGTGAAATCGGAGACCAGGATAAAAGTTGGGCACCTCATGTCTGCTGCACCGTGTGCTACTCTGGGCTTACACAGTGGCTGAATGGCAAAAGGAATTCAATGCCGTTTGCTGTGCCTATGGTGTGGCGCGACAAAAGAAATCATCATGCAGACTGTTATTTCTGCATTACTAAAGTTGCTGGATTTTCAAAGAAAAATAAGTCTAAAATCGTTTATCATGATTGCGAGTCCGCTCTAAAGCCAGTGCCGCATGATGAAGAGAATCCAGTACCATTTCCGCCTGCTGCGGGTGCTGATGAAACGGACAGTCCTGATGGTAATACAAAAGATGACGTTACTGTTTATGAATCCAGTGATCAAGATTTGGAAGAGGGTAGGCCGCATTTGATAAGGCAAGGTGAGTTAGATGATCTGGTGAGGGACCTATCTTTGTCAAAGGAGAAATCTGAACTGTTAGCTTCCAGACTAGGGGAGTGGAACTTGCTTCAAAAAGGTACCACAACATCACACTTCTGTTATTGTCACAAACATTTAGCTACATATTACAAACTGGAAAATGATATCTGTTTCTGTACTGATGTGAACGGTCTCATGCTGAATTTAGGTTGCGAATACGTTCCTGATCAGTGGAGACTGTTCATAGATTCCAGCCAAGCGAGCTTGAAAGCTGTGTTGGTGCACAATGGTAACGAAAAGCGGTCTGTTCCTATAGCCCACGCTGTAGGCGTGAGACATATGATTCAATGAAACTCATTTTGAAAGTGATCAACTACTCAGACCACAAATGGAACATCTGTGCGGACCTCAAAGTGGTAGCACTTATTCTAGGCCTACAGCTGGGGTACACAAAACATATGTGCTTTTTGTGCTTGTGGAACAGTCGTGATGACAGCAACCATTACAAAGTGAAACTGTGGCCTCCTAGATCTGAGCACATTGTTGGTCGGCACAACGTGCAACACGAACCATTGGTTGATCCATTGAAAGTGTACTTACCACCACTTCACATTAAACTGGGCCTCATGAGGAATTTCGTAGTGGCAATGGATCGTACTGGACAAGGCTTTCAGTATCTGAGAGATAAATTTGGAGCCGTCAAAACTGATGCTAAGCTCAAGGCTGGAATTTTTATTGGGCCAGAAATCCGCGAACTAATGCGTGATACTGTATTTAGAACCAAGCTCAACCCACTGGAATTTGCCGCTTGGGATGCATGTGCGTTGGGGGTGCAAAACTTCCTTGGGAATCACTGAGCTGAGAACTATGCTGAACTCGTTAGCAACATGCTAACAGCATATAAGCAACTCGGCTGCCGGATGTCACTAAAAATACATTTCTTACATTCCCATATGGATTTCTTCCCACCAAACTTGGGTGATGTAAGCGATGAGCATGGAGAGAGATTCCATCAAGACATCTCCACCTTTGAAGCAAGATATCAGGGCCACTGCAATTCCAACATGATGGGCGATTACTGCTGGTTTCTGCAGCGGGCAACAGCGGCCACTCACAAGCGCAAGAGCAAGTGTCTAAAGCACTTTTGAACTCGTATAGAGTTAAGCTAGAGACAAAATTTCGAAATGTATGCTTTCATCTGAGTAACATACATATATTTATATTACATTTTAAAACATATTTTAATTTCAAGTTATAAAAGAATAACATTTTGTTTCTTGTTATGAATACTCTGAGTTTGCATAATTACACAGTTATAAGGAAATACTAGTTCTGTAAAGAGTTTGCATAATTATTAGCATGTATGCTGCATATCTTAAGATCCTGACGTGCTACACAAAATCTGACTTCAGATTTGGAATCAGCAGATTCGATTTAGTGTAGTACACATAACATATGCCTAGTAGCAGGCGAAAAAATTTTTCGTGTGATCCAGTGTAATAGAAGTAAACTTGTATTTGGTTGTGAAGAATGAGTATCAAGAACTGGGGTAATGACGCATGCAAAGCAACTGCAGAGATAAAGCCTTAATCCTGTCACGAAGACTAGAAACTCTACCAGTGGTCGCATATTTCAAGTGTGACACGTATAAGCGTTTGTGAGTGTTACTTTTCCAGTGATGATTCAGCGTGTTTTAAGCGCGTTTGTATTGGAAATTTCCGTGACGTCATACCGATATGTCAGCGGGTTCTTGACGTTTATGTGACTGGCTGGCGGCGCCTACCTGCAGGCGAGTTAACGTCAGCAGTAATTCGTGTCAATGTGCATTTTATCACGTTGGCCCTGGCGCAAGAAAACGTCAAGCTTGCAAGAAAACGTATGATACTGATACTGATGCGTCTGTCAGCAAGTTTTTGGGAAATCAAAGCTTGTGCGAAGTCTAAAGTTGCCATTTCTATTTTGTAGGCAGCTACCAGAGACTCTTTGTAAGCTTCAAACTGGAAAGAAACATCGGATATTTCATCTTTCAAACATATCTGCCTTCTATATTAATCGTGATGCTGTCCTGGGTTTCCTTCTGGATAAACCATGAAGCTACCTCGGCCAGAGTGGCCCTCGGTGAGTCGCTACTTCCTCTAATTTCGAATTATTAGTTAGCTATCTAGACAACTGATATAGCTCCTTTTAAGTACTTCAGAAAAGCGTTGCATTAGCCTGTTCATGAGAAGAAAAGCAGACCGTTAAGCTAACCCAGTGAGGAGCCATGGCAGTGTTAACGACTTCCTTCAACTCTTCATATCCTTCTCTTCCAGTTCCTTCTCCTCGTTCATCATATGGCTTGATGTTGTCAATCAAATATCATAATGGATGTCCTTTATTCTAATTGTTATTGCAATATGATATTTACAAAGCGCCATTTCAAGAATAAAATAATCAGGGGCGCTTCGTACCCGAACCAGTGAGACCACTGTCAAATAACACAGACTTCCGGGCCTTGCGAAATTGCGGAAAGAAAAAACTGAAGAGCTCGAGCCTCAGCTTTCGGGAAAGACCGTTCCAGCTGGTAGGTCCAACATAGGCAAAGGTTCTAGACTGAGCTGTAGCAGTGCGCATACGAGGGACAGAGAGTCAGAAGTACATGGGCAGCCAACCGGAGAACCCAAGAAACCGATATGCAGAAGTCCCTGTGGTATGATGGAGCAGAACCAACGCGACAATTATGCATAAGGGTTAGGATCTTGAACTGAATACGCTGCCGAATGGGGAGCCATTGCAAAGTGTCCCGCATAAAGGAAGTTATATGGCCGTACCTAAGGACGCCTCCAATAAGACGGACAGCGGCATTAAAAACAGACTGAAGCTTGGCAATATTACCTAGAGAGGGTCCAGCAAAGATAGCGTTACCAAATTCCACCCAGGTGCAGATAAGAATGTAAACTACAGTTTGCAACCGCAAGAAATGGAGATGCAGAGGCGGATGGTACGAATCTGACGAGGGTGATAAAAGCATGAGCGGCAGACACTGTTAACACGATCAGTCAAGTAGAGTTCCCGGTCCAGGACAACTCCAAGATCACGGACTGTGAAATAGAATAGAACTCTAAGCTCCTCTGCCTCAAACCTACCAAAACTGAATTCATTTTTCTAGTCCGAGTCTAATATTTTAATGTGACTAACACTGTGTGACGATGTGATGCGTCTACAGAGCAGGACAGTTCAGAGGTTATGTTAAGTGCACTAGACAAATGATCCGTTAACTTGAGGTGAAAAATTAATTACATTAGAATTCTTGAACTTTACTGAAATATCTTGACCTTGAAACAAAAGTAGGCTTTCGAAGACAAACCAACTAAGGTCTGTAACTGAAACGTTATAATCTTACAAATTCTGATAAAACACTGCATATCTTATACATCCTTAAATAACACGCACTCGAAGTCAGCATGTATAGGCCCATAAGAGGACATCGAACATAGAACCGCAGATGGTCATCAGGCGGAAACTGGGCGTCTGTGTGATTAAGAACTGGAAGAAGAAGTAAAAAACCATCCCAGAATTACATAAATTACAAATATGCACGCACAGACTTACGGATTGCATTGTGTGATGAAGACTACTGCTGTGTATGGCTTCATGACGTTGAAGACGGACATCCATATCTCGATTCTGGCGACTCAGAGCAGAGCATTATGCAGGAACTGTTTAAATATACAGTGAACACCTACAAGTTTTCTAGGCACGCGGATGACGACGACAAAGATCATGATGATCATAAAGTTGATGACAAGGACTCATTGCACGGCAGACCTTCGAACCTGTATTACTACCACAGCCCCAGTGCAGGTGCTGCTGTGAATCTGCTCCCTTTGAAGTTCTTTGCCTGGTCTCGACACTACTATCATTGTTGCTGTTGTTGATGTTGTTGTTGTTCTTCTTCTTCCTTATTATTATTATTATTACTATTATTAGTATTATTATTATGTATTAGTGTAGCGCCATTATTTTTAGATGAAGCATCAATCGCTGTCTCTAAGCAATTGTGCATGAAGGACTTATTCAAATTCCTCATCTAGCGATTGTTGTCGTATTTCCCACTTTAGAAGGCGAGCGCTCGACCAGTAATTATTGTTCATCGCCATAGAATTAATTTTGGTGGTGCTACCAATATTTCGATGGCACTAAAACTTAATTGTTTTCTGTGTAAAGAAGAATTTGCTTTGATTTACGGATTTTATCGGTTGACGTTGCGTGGCTGGCTGGTCATCTCAATGCAGCCCAGTTTTGGCTTTTGTCACAGACAAACAATTCGTCTTCCGGTTGCAAATGCACTCTGTCGTAAAATGCAATTTACTGTAGGATCCACAAAGCATCAGTCATTAAAGTGAGTGAGCGAGTGAGTGAATGAGTACACGAGAGAATGAGTAAACGAGTGAATGAATGAGTGAGAGAGTGGGTGAGCGAGTGGGTGAGTGAAAGAGCGAACCCCATAGGGCCTAGAGACTTCAGTCATTAAAGTATAAGGTCGGCCCAAGCAGATCTAGTGTGGATGATTCTGAAATATTTTTCTGGTGATACGATCATTGTGGTAGGTAATCGTAATCATAAGTGCTTATTTATGTGGCGCCTTTTGAAGCAAATCCTCAGAGGCTCTCCCGACCGAACAACACCAGAATACGATATGCCTATCGTGACCTTCATCCAGACAGATACACCGGCGTCTGACTGTGGGTCACAGTGGTTGTTTTAATTATTAGACACAAAATGTCGAAGAGTTTTCTCTCCGCGTTTAGTCTGCCGCAGAAGGTTCTCTGTTGAATGACGGATTCATTGATTACCTGACTTGGATATAGATCAAATGATTGATCCGCTGATTGATCGATTGCAGAAGGTGAAGAAACTGTTGCTGTTGTGCAGAATTGTGACAATACCATCGACGCAACAGACGTAGCCCTTAATTGATGCGAGGGCCAAATGACTTTCGACCTTGTGGACAAGCAGGTTTAATAAGAAGCTGTAATACTGTAACTCTCTTTACGACGCTGTAGCACTTGTTGCCATTGATTTGTTTTGTATAAATAGGCCTAAGACTTAAGAAATTACGCCATTGGCTCTATGCATAAGTTGAAGCTTAATCAGCGGAGATATGCTCTTTGCACAATTCGTGTGACATTGTACGTATATTGAATGGTTTAACAACTGACAAAAATATAGGTAAGCGAAGACGCTAGGCTTCCTACGACGACCACGATACGACTAAAAAATGTAGGCATGTACAGGCCTAAACTAATCGGATCTTAGCTCATGTGATCTGAGCCGATGCAGTCTAGTATAACCTAACTAGGCGCCTGTGTCTAATTCACAAGGCATCTGTCGATGTCGAACCATGATTTCCAAAATCCAAGCAAACGAAAATCCTAGTTTACCGAAGGCAAAAACTCACTCATAGAATGAGAACAGAGTGAGGCTAACAGAGAACTCAATGTCTGTCACATATACACGAAATACATGCATGCATGCATACAACATACATACATACAACATACATACATACACATACATACATACAACATACATACATACAACATACATACATACAACATACATACATACAACATACATAC